>JAVYIG010000358.1:0-636719 GCA_035222895.1 Strongylocentrotus droebachiensis
AGTTGTTTACTTACAAGCATATTATACAGTCAAACCTGTCTATAGCGACCAACCAAGGGAAACACAAAAAGTGGTCTTTGTAGACAGGTTCCTTTAGTACATGTTTCAATGAGAAACCATTTTGAAGGGAAACAAAATATGTGGCCTTTGTAGACAGATGGTCACTAAAGCAGGTTTGACTGTACATGCTTTCTTAGTACTCAGGTATAACAATCATCATCAAACAAACATTTCCATCGAAAACTGTAAAAATGTACTTAATTCCCGTATAGCAAAGTAATGTTTGAATCAACATATTTAATTATTCTCCTAATCTTGTACATTGAGTGATAAATATTTTTCAATCCAGACAGCAAATTTGAAGGACAGTCGCTGGATATCATTGAGGGTAATTAGTTCATGTGTCATAACTTCATTTCCCTTTATTGGCGGGTTTTTAAAAAAGAACAACTACAATAATTCTTATCGTCTGCTATGGACCCCTGTCAATGAAAACGTGTCTCTTTCTCTCTTTTTCTTCTGCAGAAGCCATACCGGCGTGAATGTATTTTAACCAACCAGCAATAATTGATTATCGCCGTCTTCTACGTACCGACCGGGCTACTCCGGCATCAACAGCTTGCCCGTTTCCATCGCTCACTCCGCAGCTTATGACTTAACTCTTTCTCCATTAACCTCGCATCTCACATCATCACCGCTCTTCCGCGCCATACGCGCGCTACATCACTGCAAATATTTGATAACGGTGCGTTAAAATTGTGCGGCGCTTTGAAAATCTTGCAGGGGCTCTTTGCGCATCGGGCGTTCTGGAAGTTACAAATATGAAACGGGCGAAGAATCATGATCGCTATATCTGGAGGCACAATAAATCGTCGGAAGGAAATCTTCATTTTTAAAGCCGGAGGGAGACGGGGTTATTAGACTGGATTTCTTTAAATAATTACCTAAGAGGTAATATATTTCTGCGACGATATACCAATCGTAGATTGGCTTCCTGTCTGTCGCTCAATATTGTCGGTGAATTAATCATAAATGTGTTTAACATTGATGTATTCCTTCCTTCATCGCACTGTATCGTGGGGGCATAGACATATCCAGATCCTTTTGGGGATAGCATCAAACAGATCCGGGAATTGATTGCTGTCTATTGAAAATATCAAATTTGAGAAAAAAACTTAAGGTAAAGCTGACCGGTGAAAATAAAAATTTCGTATGGGTCAAAATGAAGAGTACAAAATTTAATAGTAAATTTCTCCATTGTTTTATTCTAATCATTAACGAATATAATTATGGGCCTGTCTATTTGGGTCAGTGATGTCAAATTTGTACAATGTATTCTCCTACCTTGTATATTTATCTGGTTTTTAATGTGGAAAATAAATGAAATGAAATGAAATGAAATGAAATGAAAGTCAAGATGTTGTAAATCGTAATTGTTTTACTGCAGCCCATTGCTCCCATGGTTGAAAAGATATTTCCTTAAAAATGCAGAATTGTTCACTCCTTTCGCAACTTCATATAGTTTATCAATTACCAAAAGAACAACAAAAACAATTACATACATGTTAATAATTATTTATCGGGAATTTGTTGGCGGTAATGTTTACCATTTCATAATGGCCTAAAATACTTCGTGACTATAAAACTAGTTGTTTAAATATGATTCCAAAAATTTGAAATCACATAAATATCTGCATAATATAGTATACCAATATATTTTGCATCAATAAATAATTCTCTTCCAGGCCTGATACTCGTGTCAGTTTTTTCATTGATGAACCGAAAAATTACCTATCATGGGTTTAGATTTTTCGTTTTAGATAAAGTGTTTTTGTAAAATCTCAAGCTATTTGACAAACTTGTAAAAAAATAAATGCAATAAGATTAAAACAAAGTCCACATTGTTTACGTTACTCCGAATTACTTGAGAGAACCAAACAAATAAATTCATAGAACAGAACAACGTAAAACTATATTAATTAACTGCATCAAAACTTTTTCCCCTAAGAGAAATATATCGCAAGCACAAAAGCAAATTATAAATAAATATTGATTCATTTGTTGAAGTTTTGTCTTCTTAACATAACTCTCTTAATCAATCTCAAGTTCATGAAGTAGGCTATATCAGTCATTTTTCAACAACACGTGTCTTTTTGGAAGAGTTCCCAAGAAGAAAGCAAAAGTATAAAAAAAAGGGAAGAGATAATTTGGAAAATATGCACGTGCATTCTCGTTCTACGTGTTGACAACGAAGAAAACCAAACTGAGAAACAGGGTGGGAAAGACAACTGAAAACAATACGACCAATCATAACTGTCAGTCGTATCGAGTTCACTCAAATCTAGCTTCATACCAGGGTGATTTATATCAGAAGTAGATTTACTTTCCTCACTAAACACAGAATTAATATAGAGCGAGTTGGAAAGGAGGGAGAAGAGAAAAATCTATCAATAACGCTAAGAGATTTTTGCAATAAAGCACTGACACAGGACGATCGAAATGGAGAAAGGAAAAGACAAACACATTAAACATTGCCGCAGATGCTGAATGACGTTGCGTTTCACACGCTCACAGGGGAACAAGAATGCATAAAGCGCGGTAGGACGAATACACATACACAGAAAAAGTTAAACATTATTACAGATGATCGGCTGGAAAGACGAAGTATTGTTCCCATAGCAACGTATGAATGCAAACCAACATGCCAAGGGGTGGAATGTCCGTATAATAATGTGATAGTTTGTTAAACAAACCGTCAATTCTGCCTATAAGTATGACATTTATTTTATGAAGCTTCGTGATATTTTTCAAAATTACATGAACTATAATAGTTTCGCATGATGCGCAATATCGATTCCTTACCCTCCATTTATCCTATCCTTAGTAAGGATAACAGCCTCAAACCACTTTTCAATGTGATAATAATAACTATTTATTGCTGTTTATAGTAGTATTCTCGGATGAAAATATCTAGGTAAATATGTTTCATGTGAGTTTTAATTTTGTGAAAAAATGAATGCCTTATATCCAGCTCACTCAGTTCCAAACAATCTGTTTTGTTGAATAAAATGTTTATATGAGAAAAACTGGGCATTGTAAAGGCAACCAGAGCAATTTAAAAAATTGAAAATAAAGACGATTAAACAAGCAAAGGAGACGAAAAGAAAGCAGTCTAGAAATTATATAAGTTCCCCTTCGTATAAGGACAATTACCCCCTGGGCAAACATCCCCGGATAATTACCCCCCCCCCCCGAAAATGAACCCCAGGACAATAATATTACCCCCCCCCTGGGAAATAGTGATAAAACATCATACATCGAGGGTTGTCCCTCTGCCACCAGTGTTGTCTTGGAATTAAAGCGAACTAAATTATTTTCTATTTAAATTGGAAATTCCATTCACATATTTCTTGTAAAAGATCAAGGATAATTCTTGAATGATCAGTTATTTCATGGGGATACTAATTAATTTGTATTTTACCTGTTTATATGCTTGTGTATTTATCTATTTTCTTTTTGCTGCTGTTATTTGTTTTATTCTTACCAAACAGGGCCTCATGGAAGACCACCAAATTGGTGATAAATTATGTGCCACCCTGTATAAATATCAGAAATAAATAAATAAATAAATAAATAAACTATCTAATCGCTATTTTTTAATTTCGTATGAAGAAAAGAAAAACCCATTTGCATGTGTTTGTAAAGTCGGCAAGCATCACATTAAATGGGGGGGGGGAGGGGCTTTAATAACAAATCTTGTTTAATAGTGAAAAACAGTCCGCCTTTGACTCAATGCAAACTATCAATTCGTTGTTTGATTTGTTCTATAAAGAAAAGAAAAAAAAGTAGGTGCACCACTCGCACGCTTCATCTTTGTGACGTTGACAAGCATCATAATGACGGGGGGGGGGGGGGGGCAATATAGCTCTTCAATTAAAATCCAAGCTTGAAGTTAAACCAACTTTGCTCACGTGCATCACCTCCTAATTATCGACGTTTCTTTGAAGATTGAAAATGTCAGGTTTGATCAACACGTGCATTCTATCACATCACTCACAAAACTTGTAAATTTGATCGCCTCTACCCAAAGCAAACATAGAATCAAGCACGTGATACCCAAGTCACACCGCCAAACCGACTCCGATCACTCCAATACATATATGAAAATTACCCCGGCTCTGCTAGGCAGCTCACAGCATTCAAGGGATACCTTCCTATCATTACCCATTTAACACATTGGTGGAGAATGGCTAATGACAAATTAAAATGTTCCCAAAGGACAGTAGTGCCACGGCGGGATTCGAACCGCGAACCATGTGTTCCACAGTCCAACGACGTATCCACTACACTGCACACGAGGCGTTATTCCACTACCACCATTACGCAAACTTCTTGTTCAACACTATAATAGAGTTCGCGCCACGTCACTGGTAATCAATAGATCCCTACAGATAATGACGGATGCATGCGCCAGAGTTATCGTACACAATTATATTCGGACTCGTTGGTTGGGTAGATTGTTACGTCAGTGTTCCGTTGAAAAGTGGATTTTTGAACAAGTCATCTGACCCCTTGCGCCATCGCACCCCTGCCTCGAAGCTTTGCGTCTGTGCCTAGAGATTGCGCCTGGACCTATGCTGTGGATTATATTATGCTTGAATGCCTTTGAATGACGCAAGTGAAATTACACCTCATGTGCAAAATTTCCTTTATTCTCCTCGTTCATCATCTTCTTCTTCTCCTTCTTCTTCTTCTTCTTCTTCTACTTCTTCTTCTTCTTCTTCTTCTTCTTCTTCTTCTTCTTCTCCTTCTTCTACTTCTTCTTCTTCTTCTTCTACTTCTTCTTCTTCTTCTTCTTCTTCTTCTTCTTCTTCTCCTTCTTCTCCTTCTTCTTCTTCTTCTTCTTCTTCTTCTTCTTCTCCTTCTTCTTCTTCTTCTTCTTCTCCTTCTTCTTCTTCTTCTTCTTCTTCTTCTCTTCTTCTCCTTCTTCTTCTTCTTCTTCCTCTTCTCCTTCTTCTTCTTCTTCTTCTTCTTCTTCCTCTTCTCCTTCTTCTTACTCTTTTCTTCCTGGTCTTCTTCTTCTCATTACTGATCTTCATCTTTTCTCTCCTTTTTCGGTCTATCGTCGGCCTGGTCGGTCTGTATGACTGGGTCATAGTAGTGAAGTGTCGGTGAATGTGAGAGATGGATGGGGGGATCATAAAGGGTCGTGTACAAAGGTGGATAAACACGAAGTCTTGAGGGTAATTGCTACTAATAGGTGGATAGCCATCGAGTGTGACGGATGAAGACGAGAGGAGAGCGGCGGGAGAAATGGTGAGCTGTGGCGTAGGTTAGGGGCGAGGGCACGCGCCCGCAATCATATCTTTTATGGAGAAAAAGAAGAAAGGAAAATGAGAATGCTAGAAAGAAAGAGGATGGGGAATTGCAACATGCATGGAAAGAAGATGATGAGACCCCTCATGCACTAAGCCTCTATATAAACCATGGCCTCGTTAATATGTATTTCATCCACAGAGAAAGACTAGGGCCACCCCCCCCCTCACACACACACACACACACCATTATCAGGGCTTCATTTAGGACCCCCTCTTTAGCGAGACTTACGCTTACGTCACAAGATGGAATGAAGAGAAGAACACGACAAACAAATCGCTGCATGTATCTAACTCATTACAACTTTGAGTTACTGACAGTAACTTTTAGAAGCACTGGTGTGTCCGCAGGGAGCGCGTGGGGGGGGGGGGCAGAAGGACACGTGCCACCCCACCCCCATCCCACCTCAACGAATTCGGAAAGAGACAACAAAGAAGGAAAAGAGAGAGAGGGGGGAATGCAATGTGAAGAAAAAAAAATGTTGGAGAAAGAGAGAGCGGGAGAGAGGTAAACAAAACAAAATACTTGAAAACTCCAAGACCAATATACAGATTTTTCAAGTAATAAACCAATTGAAGAGAATGATGATGGTGATGAATCGTGAATGATATCATAAGGATAAAGTAGTTAAGTCAAGTTCATCTACTATACATGTGCAGTATTGCCCTTGATTTGACACAAAGGCACTCAAAAGGCACTTAATCACGCAACCAACACGTGTGGAATTCTCATCGCACTGTAGTGTTAGCTCTGTTTATAACCCCCGTATTTGAAGTTCAAAGTATTAAAAAAAACGTATTATAATGCTTAACACAAACCATTCACTTGTTGAATGCGTTCTTGATCTTAATCTATCTAGAAAATGTACCTTTTAGGCGAATTTGAACGCGTCTATCATTCAATTTTAAGACATTGTTCACTTTTGTATAGTAATTTTAAAAAGATGAAAATCAAACTTAAATATTCAGAATGGCATTATAAACCGATGTAGGCTAAATCTTGTACTTGCAATCTGAGTTTAGCCTTTTTCATCAATGACTTAACAATGTATCATTCTTCACTGATTCTTCTGTGCACCGACTATTGGTATAGATTATAATCTTTTAAAGAACTTTAAGACCAATATAATTTTGATCTTTAGTTTGGAGCCTTAACAAGGACAACTAATATCGCCTTAGTGGTAAAGTGTTGGGCAGGAACGATAGTGCTGATGAGAAGTGCTGAGGGAAGGGGAGGGGGAGGGGGAGGCAGGGGGGGATCCAGCCGGCGACGAGGGAGGGAGCCCAAGTAGGGGCCCAATTCGTGAGAAAACATTTAGCGGGGATTCAGCCGGGGGGGGGGGTGTGGGTAGTGAGCACTATTTGTTTCCTTCTCAACACCCCCCCCCCCCCTTGAGCAAAAAAATAATAATTGTGGTTACCATTTAAACAAAAATTTGTTTGGCTAAGGGAAGGGGCGCCCCCCCCCCTACATCCGCCACTTGGGGGAGGCAACACCTAGGCTATATGAGCCCCGTCATGTGCACGTGCGAAGATATTTATTTGATCTAGTGCAAATTTGCTACTCAGTAACAATGTTTGCGTTCGAGGTAGTTACTTTGAGGGTATAGTTACTTAATATGTTGTCCCGTCGGGCCATTTGCTTCTCAATTATATACTTTGAATGAACATGTAAGTACATAGACTTTCAGGATCAAGTGTTTAAAACGTTAATCACAAAATGTCTTATCAGATCCGTAAGATGTATTCTCCAGGTGCCTCGCAAACACCCTCACCCCCCCCCCCCCCCCCCTCCCTGTTAAAAAATTGTACGGGCCTTCATGCTTCTTTATTCTCTTGTTACGCAGTGGAATAAAAGGCAGAAAAATAGTAATACTGTCTGTCTAAAAATAAAGGCAACGCTTACATACGTATCTGAATATCTGAATCTGAAAGCTTGCCCGACATAGCAACACGTAATGTATGTATTACTAATGTAGACTGAAATCCACGTATTGCAGTTCAAGTTCAAGTTTTATTTCCACATCTGATTTTTTTTTAAAGTACAATTTATTTGCATATATACAATAATAAACGTTAAAATGAAACATCTTAGTTCATTCATTAATATTAAGAATAACTCGTCACTAGGGCCCCCGGAAAGAAACATCCATAAATTTGAATATGTTAGTAAACTACCGGTCGATTGGACATAGCTATGCTCTAAATACAACGTTTGACATGATTCAGTTGAAGAAAAAAAAAGGGGGTCAGTTGATTTATGGACGGCGTCCTCTCATTTTAGTCCACTATATTTGTTCTTCTTCAAAGAACCCCGATCAACACCCCTCGACAATAAAACTGTGTTAATCCCCAAGCTTCTAATTAATTCCAACATGGGGTTGCACACGGCAACACGACATCACAAAAGCACGCGAGCCCCACCAGGCACGCGACGACATGATAAGCCGCAAGCGCTGGCCTGCGGTGAGACGGCAGCCGGGTGGTGGCCGCGGCGATATCGCCAAATAAAAACCGCATGAAGTCTCGCAAGCTTTCCATGTCGCTGAATCCTTCTTTTAAAATTTTCTTTTAAAATGGCTTTCAGAAAATCACCAAACCCAAACTTGTCCTGTTTCATTTGTACGAGTATTTACACCATCACCCTTGTTATGTGTGAAAACGCGTTTGCAACAAACTGTGCTATAGTAACATTTTAGCGCCACAAAACACTTTATTTCCCCACTCGCTGTGCGGTAAAGAGCTGCAATTTATCCGTCTCAAAGGAATGAAAACATGCCGGCCATGTCAAGTAAGGTTACGTCCTTTTCTTCTGTTGTAAACCATGTATCTTTTGTTACAATCGTTTAGATGAATTTCAGTGGTATTGAAAACATCAGCTACATCTAATGCACGGTTGAGTAGTACCAGCTGTTTATAAACAATACAGTACATCGGTCGGATCATTAAACATATACAAATTATGAGATACAAACAAATCAGAATAATAGAAAAGATTTCCATTCTATAATGCTCTCTTCGTGTTTTTCAAATGAAAACATTCGAATCTTACAAGTTATTCAACAGGAGTAAAGTTCTGAATGCCAGTGGATTATGTACCTACAAAAAATATTGTATTTTATTTTCACAAGAGCATTATTGTCTATACTGTCGATTTGATATTCACAACGCATGTCTTCCAATATAAAAGACTGATAGATAGATAGATAGATAGATAGATAGATAGATGGATGCATGGATGGGTGGATAATAGATGACTGATTGATAAATAATCTTAATAGTCTAGACGATTCTTCTTTAATCACTGTATTGTGCTTATCATAATGATGGTATAAAAGCGTTGTGTTTACCCCCAAATATTATTTAGTATTAACTATTGGGTCATTTAGGAGCGAATCGTGTTCGTCCTAATGCACGTAAGTTGTGAATCATTGGACAGAAAGATACGTGATCATTTTCTCAAATCTATTTCCAAATTATGGAATGGAGAGGGTTTAAGAATGAATAAAGTGGGGGGAAAGGAATACAAAATTGTGATTTCCGTTTCCGCTAAGTTCAACTTCCATACATTCATTTACAATCGATTATAAGGTATTTTATCAAAAAACGAAGAGACATATAAATTATGTGCAACAACCAAAAAATAGAAGCACTTAAATATCTGTGTCTTTCCTAAGAGAGAACTCACATGATAATTAAATCAATCTTTTCCTCTTCCCTAATCTTCAGATTGGCCGATGCCATATCATATTGAGCAAACGATCGTGAGGAACGGGTGTTTAAATGCAACTAAATATACAAAATATAAAGCATTACGACTAAATGCATTACAGTTACATTAAATGATCGTATACATATTCACGATTATAAACAAAATACAATTTTTTTTAAATCAAGAGGTTTTATAATCATTTTGAACAACTATTCTTTTGTTGGCCTTGCGCACAAAGTAAAGACCCTTTTTTCATTCACAAAACAAATCGGGAAACTATTATGATGTCGGCCTCTAAACACACCATTAAATTTGAATTACCTATTGAGGAAATATTATGTTTTCATCCTATTTAGCCTTAGCGTTTGTTAAGCAAGTTTTTTAGCATTTATATCATTGGTAAAATATTTGCAGAAATTATTGTTTATTGGGTATTGGATATAACCGAACCAAATAATGATTCTTTCATTTATTCTCTCTCTCTCTCTCTCTCTCTCTCTCTCTCTCTCTCTCACACACTCTTTTTCCTCTCTTTCTCTCTCTATTCTTTTGTCTCTCTCCCTCCTCTTTACAATACTAACATATCTTTCGAGGTCTCTCTCTCTCTCTCTCTCTCTCTTTCTCTCTCTCCCTCTCTCTCTGGCTCTCCCCTTCTCTTCGATTTACGGCATTCGTGAAATTCGTTGAGAACGCGGTCTTTTGTATGAAGCTCGTTGCTAGCTAGTTGTAAACTTCCATGGCAATTTTTTTCCTTCTATTGTGTGGAAGTATTCATTGTTGTGTTGAGTGTTCTGCGGTTGGCCTTCAGCGCGTGCCTCCACGAGCCCCATATAAATATTCATGATCCCAACTCTCAGGCCACGCCCTTAAGATTATCGGCGCGTGCCATAGCATAATCTTGGAGCGACGATATAGACAAGGCTATTCGAATAATGGTGTTCCTGTTATTTTTGTTCGACTTGTCATAAATATATACAGGGACACAAAAAAGAAGAAAAAATGATAATAAAAAAGAGAGGTCAATATTTTTTTTTATAATCAAAAGTTAATTCTAAGAAAAAAAAATGGTGATAATAGTCAAATTTGACTGATTGCCATATATCGCTGAAATCAACAATAGCAACATATAATGCATATTTTCCCCGTTTTTTTTTTTTTACTACGTTATATTTTTAATACTGTGTACAATCATGATAATAAAAAGTTTAAATATTGGTTCATTCCGCCGAGTTCTTTGAGGTACTATGTCCCATTTGCAGGTCAAAAAAATGAAAAAAGTTAAATTCCAACGGCATTTGAAAGACAATACTTATTTAGAACTTCCCTCAAAACGACAGGGTTTAAAAATGGCTTTTTGTGGGAAAATAACGACCATTAGTTGTCCAATGGACATAAGTAATTGCAATCGCCTAAGTAATAGTCTGATTTTCAGACCCTTGTTCCGAATAGTCACTTTAATTTCAATCAGTTTAATTTGGGCCATTACAATAATTAGTGGGTTATTTATGTAGACAAAAAAAATTGCTTTCACTTTGCGTGACGATTTTCCTCACTACCGTCACTTCGTGAAAGCAGGGACGAAATGCCCATGTACCTGTTACAGCTCATTTTGTGTATGCTATTACCAGAGAAAAAGAGAAGTCAGACAGTCACTCAATAGAGTCTGACAGGGAAGTCTAGAACGGGTTTCCTTGCATAATATTTGAATACTAGGACACTGCTAACGTGTAAATTTCACAGATAGGACATACATGACATATTCATAATTCCTGCAAAGTTCTACAGAATTTGATGTTAGCTGCAAAAAGGACATAGTATCTTTAAAGTGAAGTTGAGTATACTGGTCACGCATTTTCACTGTTAAAAAAAAATATGTGCGATAGATTACCTGCATGATGTAGGTAGAAACGTTTAAGTATTCATGAGGTTTTGGAATCATAAAATACCTAACTTAATCTTGGTTAAAATCACGAATATGAAAAGAGATGGACACAAACAATAATAATGGTTGGCTAAACAAACATGTGGCACTAGATTTTGCTCAAAAGTTGTCAACTACATCCACTCATATTTGAATAAGTGAGTACTAGTACTTGAGGACGGACCCCCTCCCAGGCCGATGACGTCCTTTCATCTACTTAATCATTTAACCCACACACACATCCCACCCTCCCCCATCTCACTCTTTTATTCCCTGCACCCTCCCTTCCCTTTTCCCTTTCCGTTACAGTCACGCCTTCCATTGTCTCTGATATCCTTTTTACCAAAGAGTCTTCAACAGTTTTCTTGCTATTTTTAATTTGGAATAGTAACTTTTGTTTGGTGTCGAATGTGTCGATGTACTATTCTCACAAACATAATGTAATATAAGGTTTACGATTTCCTTTGAAAACTACAAATCTTTGAAGCCTCGTAATTTGGTGAAAGCAATACAAATATCCACATAGGAAGTCAATATAATTTTATCTTTTGAATTATCAATCCGTACATTTGTTCTTCTAAATTACTGTTTCGAAGAAAAATGGATAAACGTAACTACAAATTAAGCAATAAACGTTGTATTAGAAGTCATTGAGGTAGGAAATTCTTCAAACTTATAGAGGAATAAAGTTTTATTGTGGTAATCCGTAGAAAAGCTTTTAAAGCTATCTTTATGAAGAACATAACTGCCATAAAACTTACAAGAAAAAGATGAATAGAACAACGTGAAACAAAATGTAAAACTAGATTAATAGTACAGGTCTTGATTATTTTAACCTCTCGTGTGCTTAGTACAGTACCATTATTAGAATAGTGATTAAAAATGAAGTCGACAATCAGACTTTAAACTTTTGTAATGATGATAAAAAGCATGAAGCTGCTTTTTGATAAATTGAATTATAATGCTTCCAATGATATTCTAATAGGTTTTAGATGACTGTATATTTATTTGAAATGAATGATCTTTCTACAATATTTAGTAGGATAATAATTGCCATGTAACTGTGTTTTAATAATTTAAGCAATCTTTTAATTAAAGAGGTTGAAATGCTGTCGTCCCCATTTATTATTTTTCTTTCTCTACGGACCTCAAAATGAAGTTGGATTCAAACTCCTGTAATGATTTTCAGTCTTTTTTTTTTTTTGTAAAGGGATGGTCTGAAAGTAAATTCTTTTTCTTTTCTTCCCCCTTTTTTTAGACTATTAACACCTGACTTCGTGAAGTTGGAGGTAAAAAAAAATCCCGTTGTTGTTGTTGTCGTTTGTTGTTTTTTTTGGGGGGAGGGGGGGGGGGTCTGGAAATAAATTCTTCTTTTAGGGGTTGTATGGAATTTTGTTAATCTTATGTGGGGCGGAGAAGACTACAGAATAAAGTTTGAGGTCAAAAACCTCTTGAAGATGACTGTAATGATTTCGTTGCAAAGTACAGGCTGCCCGCCCGGGACCTGATTGAGTTGCAGGCATCCCATAAAATCATTCATCCAACCAAAAGAAAGGGCTATCTCATTTCAAAAAGTCATGCGAAGAAAATTAAATCGCTATGCGGGTAGCAGTTAGATTCACAGTAATCACCATCATATAAACGTGTTCTGATTATCATTATCTCTCTCTCTCTCCCTCTCTCTCTCTCTCTCTCTCTCTCTACTTTACTATTTCTTTCTCTCTCCTCTTCTCTCACTCTCATTTTTTTTCTTCAAATTATTTTCTTTCTTTTTTACCCTTTCATTTTGTCCTTCTCACCCGTTTTCTCATTCTTTCTTCTACACTGTTGCTCTCTTTCTCTCTTTACTTTTATCACACTCTCATATTTTTCTCTTTCTACCACTCTTTTTCTTTAATTCTTTCCTATTCTTTTTCCCTTCTCTCTCTCTCTCTCTCTTTCTCTCTCTGTCTTTATATCTACATTAAGTTTCAACTATAGAAAGAAAGGCAGAATTTAAAAGAACGAGAAATGTTCATCGGTAAAACAATTTTCTTTTGAGTGAGAGAAAAATGGCCAGAAAGGAAGATAATCGAGATTAAGAGTTAAGTTGAAGGAAGAAGAAATATATGTTTTGAAATTAAAATCACGTAAATATGTCAATCTCAGGGGTTAGGTCATACGAAAAAAAGATAACCCGGTTGAAAGAGTTGTCCTCAGGGGCGTACGCAGGATTTTTTCAAGGGGGGGGGGGGGGGGGGGGTTTTAAAATCGGGACCAAAATATTTTGCTCCCGAAAAATTTAAAATCGCGCCGGCCGAAAAGTCGCTCAGTGGGGGGTAAGCGGACACTTTTTTTTTATTTATTTTTTTTATTTTTTTATAATTAAAAATAAAAAAATAAAAAAAATCGAAAGGGGGGGGGGGGGGGTTTAGGTTTTTTTTTAGGGGGGTTTACACACATAAAAATACCAAAGGGGGGGTTTGAACCCCCAAAACCACCCCCCTGCGTACGCCCCTGGTTGTCCTATATTAAAATTTCTCAGTAATGTTACCAATTAGTCAATTTGAGATTACAAAATACTTCAATGATCTCAAATGAAAAACAATCAAATAAAAACATATCTTTTTCATTGATATTTCAATTTCCTATAATCTTTATCAAACAAATTCTCTGTATTTTTTCTTTTATTTTGTGTGCTTTAATTTAAAGAATCTTACTTCGAAGTTTTGATTGCACTTATTAATAATGATGACTACTACTAATTCTTCTACTACTACTACTACCACTACTACTACTACTACTACTACTACTACTACTACTACTACTACTACTACTAATACTACTACTACTAATACTACTACTACTACTTCTACTACTACTACTACTTCTACTTCTACTACTACTACTACTACTCCTAATAATAATAATTGTAATTTTCATATAGCGCATTTCATACTTGTAAAATTAGATGCACCGAATCACTGTTATCATACAATTATTAAATAACAATTTGTAGGCAACTATACGTTGAATCGTATTTCACGCTTAACATACGTAAGCTTTGTTTAATTAAAGTAATTCGATTGTCCTTTTAGCGGTCACATCCTTGCATTGATAAAAGTGCAGCTTCGACGAAATATGCATGACCGAGATTGACTAGTTAAGACATTTATAACTTCCATGAAATAGTAAGTAATAATATAATACTATCTTAGGTTGACTAGTACTACTACTGTTGTCTCGTGTCGAGGTGGATGACATCCAGATGGGACAATATAAATATTTGAAGGTGTAGATTATTTTGATGGAATACCAGGCGATAATTTAGCCACTGACAATCAAAAGGCGAAAATTGACCAGCATATTGTTTCTTGACTTGACAAATTTGTGAAGGTCTTCCTGTGGCGTTTCATTTGTCATTTATCTGACCACGCATTCCAATAACTGACCAGCACTTTTTGATTTTAATGACGGCCGGGCTTAATCTTGTTTGACAACTTGCACTTTTTCATTTTGGACTTGAGAGTTGACCAAGGCTCTTAGGGATAGTTAACCCGTTGCCTACATGGACCGGGTGGTCCTGTATTAAGCCTATAGGGGTGAGAGAACTCAGGAGTCAACGGGTTAAGGAAGTGTGCCTAAAGTGCGGCGTGAAGTGCCAAACAACCTGCGATCCATGCACGACCGTTAACTTATTTGGCGGGACAATTTAAAGCCCCACTGCACTACTTGTTGCTACTTGCTCCCTCTATATAGAAAACAATGCCTAAGTGGTGCCCGTTGGTCCCCCATGATCCTCTTTTTCTTATGTTAGTTGAGAGCTGAGTTAATGAGATAGCCACCTGTCAGTGACCTCGCTGTGTGGTCTAATCCCTTCTGGCCCAGTAGTATTGACGGTCTTTAAAGGAAATATCAGAGTGACATAACTAATAATTCAGTCATAACAGATATTTAGTTCTTGGGACTATTACGTCAGGAGATTTTAAAGAAAGCTTGCAATCTATTGGAAGCAGTGCAAATATAATGTAACAATGTGAATATATTCCCCATCATCACTAACCTACATTTATTATCTGGTGTTGTCTTATCGATATTGTTGGTGGGGGGGGGGGTGTAATGGGGCGATTGTTAATAACTGAACAAAATCTTATTTTAGCTGCATTTTATGGTAATTGTTTTTGCTCTTTTTGTCATTCTGTTTTATATTTAAAAGACACTTTCGGGGTAAAGATTAAACAAGAGTGTTTTGCGTCAATTTTACGTGGTGACCTATGTAACAATGAAAGATACACTTTCACTACTCATCCCTTTCTCTTTAAGAGCGCCCCCTACGAGCAGTACACATTGCTCATCCTGTTTGTGTCTATTGATCCGGCTGCGGATCCCCGTATACATGTGACGACGATCTACCGATGCGCAGGCCTATGCAGTATTTCGAACCTAAATTAAATAATGTAATGCTTTGTAAAGAGGGGTTACATAATAATATGAATTAGATGAAAACAAAATAGCATAATCTTCGTGTGTGATTTGTTTGTTTGTTGCTTGGGCTTTTCCCCTGGAAATTGATTATGTTTAACAGGCATTCACATTTTAACGATAGATATATCGAAATACACTGCAAAATTTAAGAGGGACAAATTATTACAACTCACTAGGCGGCAGTCATTTGTTATGTCTTTGGAGAAATAATGACTGAGTTTTTCAAACATTTTCATTTTATTAAATGTTTATTCAAAAAAGGTAAAATTAAATTATATAGAAAGAACGGTTAGAACAAAAGATTAAATCGAAAGGTTAGATAAACCTTGAATAAAATTAATTTGAAAAAATACGAGGATATTCAAAGTACTATTCATTGTACACATGTAGTTATATAAACATAACTTCCATTTACCCCCCCCCCCCCTCCACACACACACACACACACACACACACGCACACACACATACAAACAAACAGCCCATTCGGCCTCCCCAACCGGCATCAACACATCTTGAATGCACTTTTAATGACCGTGCAATGAATATTTATAGAACCACATAACAGTGTATGCCGATTTTTCATTTTCCCCAAAACAAAATCTTTTCCGAAAGCAAACGGTAAGACAGCGAACGCGGGGAAAAAGATATACACTTTTTTGCACTATCGCGAACTGTCGTCTGCGAAAGAAACTGTCGATATCCTGCACCGTAGCACCGACAAGTGACACCAACGAATGCTTATTCCATCATGGAACAGGTTGGAAAAGAAGTTAGGACAGCGGTGAATAGGTCAGAGCCGTCAAAACTTGCGTCTTCTACCAAAAGCAACGTCTTGGAAACATATCGCGATCATCCTCTGGTGATGCATGCTCTTAAATCAACAGCCGATCTATAATTAGGGTCCAGGAGAAAACCGTATGGTTGGAACGTTTTGGTTTGGAGAAGCGGGAGAAGAAGCGGGAGAGATAAAAACATAAATTGTTGGCGTCTTATTTGACCGTTGGGTTACACTCTGAGATGACCTGAAAGTTTTACGGCTACAAAGATTAAAAGTTGATAGTTACAAAGAAAAGGAATGAAGCCATGCTCTATTATGTCAAAGAATTATAAGGAAGGGAAATATTCTCTTTTGCGATATCAAGTATCATTAGATGCTGTTTTATCACTATAAAGTGCATCCTCATCATGCACCACCACCACCATCATCACCATCATCATCACCACCACCATCATCATAATTAATCATCATCATCATCATCACCATCATCATCATCCTCATCATCACCATCATCATCATCATAATTAATCATCATCATCATCATCATCATCATCACCACCACCATCATCATAATTAATCATCATCACCACCATCATCATCATCACCATCATCATCATCATTATCATCACCACCATCATCATCATCACCACCATCATCATCATCATCATCATCATCACTACCATCACCAGCACCATCATCAGCACCATCATCATGATCATCATCACCATAATCATCATCATCATTGACACACCATCATCATCACTATCCTCATACATTCTTAAATTCTTCAGACATCACAATTTATGTACTCAGAATCCACAAAGATGTGAAAAGACATTTTTAGTGTATGCACTACACATTCATTGCATTAGATTGATAAATTATAACGACTTTACGCGCCCATATTTTCCCTATTTTATCTCCTTTAGCATAGCATTCTATAAATATTCTTAAAAGGAGACGGGAAAGAAAGAGACTGATAGAAAGATAAACTTTTGATTATTTAATTTCTTTATTTGTTTATATTTCAGTTTCAATTGATATTCCAAAGTTGAGTGTCAATAATTTTCTTTTTTTAATTCTGTGTTTCGCGTAGCCACTTTGTTAACAAACCACTAGCTTTTAACATTTTACCACACTATAACACAACAAGGCAAAATCATCAACCTTTAATATACAGAGTTCATCATTCCGCAACATAGATAATTCGCTCAAATCACTGAGAATAACATCCAGAAAAAGGGGAAAACGGAAAATTGTATATATCTGTTTATATAGGCATGCCTGGAGAGATCATAATATCTCAGTTTGCGATCTGATTTTTCAAAATCATTCTTACATGTGTTCCTTTCGGGGGGGAGGGGATATGGCACCAGAAGCGTGTATCTGTGTTTATTATACCTTTTTAATTACGCCATGTGTGCTATGAAGGTGTTTATTACATAGCTCCAGATTTTTTTTACTTGCCAGGGAAGCAATCGAGGAAGCGGGAAAGGGTAGTAGAAGATTCTTTAACGAACCTGAGATAGAAGAAGGTGATGTGGGAAAGCGATTATCCTCGGGAGGCTAATTTAGGCGATGATATTATTAAGACGATGACGCAAATTTGATTAAAGAAGCTGGAAGGGAGTCGGGACGAGCTCTGATGAGTATAAATCACTCATAATTACACTCCACTTCGCCATGTAGCCAGCCAGATAAACACACAAAAGCCCGCGATTTATTAATTTTTCCTCGGCGCGCTTCGCTTTGCAGACGCGGTAGACTGCTTGAGGTGTCATTATCGTGCAAGGTTAGTCGTGTTATGGAATGCCCTTTTAACATTGTATGTTTAATAAGAAGTCAGTGCTTTGTTTACATCATATTAATTCGATGAATATAAATATATGTGTCTACTTTTCTCCAATAAAACACCTGAAGTAAACAGTGACTGCAACTGAAGGCTCGTGTGATTAAATCAGTAAATCTAAATTAGGTCCCAAATGACTAAATTCTACTTTCTTTAAGATATAGGCATAGGCCTACATAATTTACTTATTTATGGGTAAATGGATTTGTGTGTTTTATATATATTGATTAGTTGGTGATTTATATGCATACTATTTAAACACGACACGTGCGTTCTCAATTAGTATACGCTGTGCTGATATTGAAAAGCTCAAAAGGTACATTGACAATGTAGGACAAAATAGCGTTCAGAAGCAGAATTGCGGGTAAGATAAATTCAAATTATTCAAAATAAATATGGAAGTATCAAATAAAAGATAAAACCGTGTTATACTGGTCATGTGCTTTATATCTGCCATTATCCGAGACCAATAAAAGCTTAACACGGTTCCATTTCCCCTCTTTTTTATGAATAAAACGTTATAAAGGCTACTGTTGTTCATAAATCTGGAATTATTTATTCTTACCTCTTTTCATGAAATTAATGAATTATGACAATAATTATGATTTATTCTTGAAAGTTAATATAATTATATCATCTTAGAACTTCATTGATTAAAGGTAAAGACCAGTATTGGCAACGCCCCAATTTCAAAAAATGAAATGGAAGCTCTCATTACCAATCATGTGAAAGAATATGTTTTGACTAATACATGATGATAACAAATTTGCCGGGAAACCGCCTACTAATTCATATATTTGGTAAATTTATCTCTCTCATGGTCTGGTGAGAGAGATAGGGTAGTCCCATATACATCTTTCTGTGTATAGTGCTTGTAACTTTACGAAGAATGGGCCAAATTTCTTATCATTTTGATGATTCCAGAACCTTGCAGATGCTAGATGCTAGATGATCAACCTTTTCTGATCGATTCCACAACGTTTCTTTCACAATGCAATCGCATGACCATTACTGGTCTTTACCTTTAATCTACGGGGTGATCGAGATTGATCAAGTTCTCAGGAGATAATATAAACTTTACATTTTAAGGATCAACCAAAATCATTTCATGAAAAAAGGTAAGGAAATTATTCCAACTCTATATGGGTAGCAGTATATAATTACCACCCTCTCTCTCTCTCTCTCTCTCTCTCTCTCTCTCTCTCTCTCTCTCTCTCTCTTTCTGTCTATTTTCAACAGTGTTATTAAAATAGCTGTACTCTGTTCGCATATATACGACAATACCGGTACAATCAAATACCAGCATTTTTCGACCCTCACTATAAATATTTGGAAATGTAATTTTCTAGAATATCTGCTGGTTGACATCTAAGTCATTTTATCTTAAATTTTATCACCTAACGATATGATTATAGAGAAAACAGATTTTATGATGATAATTAGCTTATTGAATATAAAAATTTATACTTTGGGCTCGAGTATGTGATTTTTTAATGAAAATAATGAAACAAATGCACATTGATGTAAGATATATCCACCGGAAACTCTTTACGAGAATAAGTAATGGAGACACAACGATAGCCACTACTTGAATAGTAAGTATCAGTAAAGTACTGTAGTTGGAATTTTGAGATTTTTCCTTTCTTTTCTTATTTATTGTTGTTGATGTTATTGTTACTATTGCTGCTGTTGTTGTTACTGTTGCTGCTGTTGTTGTTACTATTGCTGCTGTTGTTGTTACTATTGCTGCTGTTGTTGTTTATATTGCTGCTGTTATTGTTTCTATTGCTGCTGTTGTTGTTACTATTGCTGCTGTTGTTGTTTATATTGCTGCTGTTATTGTTTCTATTGCTGCTGTTGTTGTTACTATTGCTGCTGTTGTTGTTTATATTGCTGCTGTTATTGTTTCTATTGCTGCTGTTGTTGTTACTATTGCTGCTGTTGTTGTTTATATTGCTGCTGTTGTTGTTACTATTGCTGCTGTTGTTGTTACTATTGCTGCTGTTATTGTTTCTATTGCTGCTGTTGTTGTTACTATTGCTGCTGTTGTTGTTACTATTGCTGCTGTTGTTGTTACTATTGCTGCTGTTGTTGTTACTATTGCTGCTGTTGTTGTTTCTATTGCTGCTGTTGTTGTTACTATTGCTGCTGTTGTTGTTTCTATTGCTGCTGTTGTTGTTACTATTGCTGCTGTTGTTGTTACTATTGCTGCTGTTGTTGTTACTATTGCTGCTGTTGTTGTTACTATTGCTGCTGTTTTTGTTACTATTGCTGCTGTTATTGTTTCTATTGCTGCTGTTGTTGTTACTATTGCTGCTGTTGTTGTTACTATTGCTGCTGCTGTTGTTACTATTGCTGCTGTTGTTGTTACTATTGCTGCTGTTGTTGTTACTATTGCTGCTGTTGTTGTTACTATTGCTGCTGTTGTTGTTTCTATTGCTGCTGCTGTTGTTACTATTGCTGCTGTTGTTGTTACTATTGCTGCTGTTGTTGTTTCTATTGCTGCTGCTGTTGTTACTATTGCTGCTGTTGTTGTTACTATTGCTGCTGTTGTTGTTACTGTTGCTGCTGTTGTTGTTACTATTGCTGCTGTTATTGTTTCTATTGCTGCTGTTGTTGTTACTATTGCTGCTGTTGTTGTTACTATTGCTGCTGCTGTTGTTACTATTGCTGCTGTTGTTGTTTCTATTGCTGCTGTTGTTGTTACTATTGCTGCTGTTTTTGTTTCTATTGCTGCTGTTGTTGTTACTATTGCTGCTGTTGTTGTTACTGTTGCTGCTGTTGTTGTTACTATTGCTGCTGTTGTTGTTACTGTTGCTGCTGCTGTTGTTACTATTGCTGCTGTTGTTCTTACTATTGCTGCTGTTGTTGTTACTGTTGCTGCTGTTGTTGTTACTATTGCTGCTGTTGTTGTTACTATTGCTGCTGTTGTTGTTACTATTGCTGCTGTTGTTCTTACTATTGCTGCTGTTGTTGTTACTGTTGCTGCTGTTGTTGTTACTGTTGCTGCTGCTGTTGTTACTATTGCTGCTGTTGTTGTTACTATTGCTGCTGTTGTTGTTACTATTGCTGCTGCTGTTGTTACTATTGCTGCTGTTGTTGTTACTATTGCTGCTGTTGTTGTTACTATTGCTGCTGTTGTTGTTACTGTTGCTGCTGCTGTTGTTACTATTGCTGCTGTTGTTCTTACTATTGCTGCTGTTGTTGTTACTGTTGCTGCTGTTGTTGTTACTATTGCTGCTGTTGTTGTTACTATTGCTGCTGTTGTTGTTACTATTGCTGCTGTTGTTCTTACTATTGCTGCTGTTGTTGTTACTGTTGCTGCTGTTGTTGTTACTGTTGCTGCTGCTGTTGTTACTATTGCTGCTGTTGTTGTTACTATTGCTGCTGTTGTTGTTACTATTGCTGCTGCTGTT
The DNA here is from genome assembly GCA_035222895.1 of Strongylocentrotus droebachiensis. Taxonomy (NCBI): domain Eukaryota; kingdom Metazoa; phylum Echinodermata; class Echinoidea; order Camarodonta; family Strongylocentrotidae; genus Strongylocentrotus; species Strongylocentrotus droebachiensis. The sequence goes on from JAVYIG010000358.1 coordinate 21,518, forward strand.
GTTACTATTGCTGCTGTTGTTGTTACTATTGCTGCTGTTGTTGTTACTATTGCTGCTGTTGTTGTTACTATTGCTGCTGTTGTTGTTACTATTGCTGCTGTTGTTGTTTCTATTGCTGCTGTTGTTGTTTCTATTGCTGCTGTTGTTGTTACTATTGCTGCTGTTGTTGTTACTATTGCTGCTGCTGTTGTTACTATTGCTGCTGTTGTTGTTACTATTGCTGCTGTTGTTGTTACTATTGCTGCTGTTGTTGTTACTATTGCTGCTGTTGTTGTTACTATTGCTGCTGTTGTTGTTACTGTTGCTGCTGTTGTTGTTACTATTGCTGCTGTTGTTGTTACTATTGCTGCTGTTGTTGTTACATTTGTTATTTGTTGTTATGATCTTCATCTCTCGATTAGAATTAATTTTCCTCCACAAAATCATAAATCGAGTTATGTTTCCTTTGGCCCCAACAACGACATCTGCGCCGGGACGAATCGGATATATATATATTTTTTAATCCATGTTTTGGATCGTCTTAAAGATCAATGTTCTTTTCTCCCCCATCTTGCCTTTACGATCAAGCATTCCACCACTCATCCAATCTCGCCTTAAAGAGTCTACCTTACAAATATTCATGACCTTTCCCTCACCCATCTCGTTGCAGCTAGCTCGCACGCTTATGAGGAGAGAGGAATTGAAGAAAAGTTGAAGAAAGGTGCGATGAGAGCCCTTGCAGAGCAGGCGAAGCCGCAGTCCGCTTGCCGCAGCGCGCCAAACAGCACTGCAATTTTTCGCGAAAATTCACCGCCCGTCGGAGGTCTGCGCAAAACTGACGCAGTGGCGCTGTGCGCTCGTATCAACGAAGTTCCCTTCTTGATGAGGAAGGGTTGTTTAAGGATGAGGCGAGGGTAGGAGAGAGAGAAAAAAAATCTTGTCAGCCTGACATGCGGCCGTCTTCCTCAGGAGTCATCCTCGTTCATTTATTTTTCTCTCACCATCGGTAATCTAGGAAACAGATCTCATCCTTCTCATCTTGGTTTTTCATCCTCAGGTGGAGGAGAGATACGGCATGCAACGGGTGTCATCATACACCATAGGAATGAGCTCGTATCACATTGCGTACACACAAACAATGTAGTATCACATTACAAAATATGGTTTCAAGTCCATAATCAGTAATAACAAGGGTAGACTCTTGGACATGAATGTTGCCCCGTTTTTTGCTTTATTTTAAAATATCCAATTTATTTGGTTTTGATTTCGAATTAAACTGTCAGGTTTAACAAGGATATCACAGAGTTTGAAATGATAACAATAACAAGGGTCGAAAATGATTAATGAAATAGCGTATGCTTCTGTTCATCTTTTGGATATAGGCAACCCGAAGAAGAAAGAAAGAATTTATTTGAAAGTGAATGTTTTTATGATATAGGTTACGAAAACACAGATCAGCCCCTTTCAGAGATTCTACAGATCATTACCCGTCATTGAATAGAAAATACTCCTAGGAAAAATAGCAAAACCGTTTTGGAGCTTACCGGAACCCATGCATTCTCTTGGGACTGGAATGGGTGGGGTGGAGGGGAGGGGGGGGGGGGGGGGGGGGCGGGGTGGCACTCAAGCCTACTGTACGCCCATTCTAGTTATAAATATTAATTCATTAAGAGGGTTTATGCAGGTTTCACCCTAAGCTGGATATGCATGCCACTGAACATATAGATGCAAACATAATGTCTTCTGAGTTGCACTTTGGTGCTTAATATTAACATCTGAAGTTTCACTTTCGTTTTGTGTGCGTGTGTGTGCGTGCGTGTGCGTGTGTGTTCTTTTTTTTTTTCATTTGAGGGTGATTTTGTAGTGTTTTGTTGTGTTGCTGGTTCGGGGTAGATTATGGTGGCGTTTATGTTCCGTACTAATGGCTGCTATCTTTCAATAATTAAAAAAAAATCCATCGAATCCATTTACAACTGGTTTTTCATTTTGATCATTAATCGGTCTGAAACCATGGAAACGGAATGGTTAAAGACCTCTTTGAATGACAAATAATAAAATTCACCTACTGGATAGACGTATTCATGCCTTTCTCTTAAAAATGAAGACGAGCAGAATATTTCTAGGAATTAAACTTCAAATTGTTTATATCCGATTTGAATTTGGATTTAAAAATCGAGGCACTCATTTAACGTGGAAATCTTGTACATATTGTTGTTGTTGCTGTTTCTCCGCTATAGCACTATGCAGTGTACAGGAAAACCTTTTCTTCATGAATATTATATACACATATAAAACATCAAATTACAACATCAATTAAAGATCACTCCAATCATATTATTCATATATATATATATATATATATATAATTATATATGAATAATATTGTTCTTTCGTGTGAACTTTGCCGCTAGTTTCAAAAAGAGTCTGAGTAAAAGATTAGAAAGACAATGTTGTTAATTTGCGTTAAACCTCATCATCCTTGAACCCTTTCCGCTTCCATTACTTAGCTCAAGTACAGCGATCAAAAAAAGCAGAACACAATTTGAATACATGCAGGAATGATTGGAGTAATAATTACTTGAGCTTCTATACCCACTCCAACAAGCATCAGTGTATATCAAATTAGGCGATTAGTTTCATGCTTGGCGGACGCCTGAAATTGTTTTAATCATTATGCTCTGATTAAACCTATCCCTATCATTATTGGTGCCGATTGGGATGATCAAAAGCTCACACTTTTATATCTTTATTCACTATGATAAAGTCAGATATAGGTTACACAGTTTTGATATCCATAACAATTACTTGGAGAGATATATTCGTTTATTATCTTGTTCCGTTGTGCCCTATAATTGTACTGACAAAATGATGAATAAGGTACGGTTAGGTGAAAGTGGTCGTGCTCTATCAAAATTGAAAGGAATTCAATTTTGCGATTCAGCTTTTGTAGCATGATTTATGCTATCCATTCCCTAGCATAATTTGATGAATTATGTAGGTAAAGCCGTGACACCGAACGAATTTTCTTGACAAACCGTGTTGCAAAGAGACGTAATCTTGTGAATTATCTGATGGGTTGAGAAATAAGTGACCTGTCTCCTCTTTTCTTTGGATCTTGTCTTTATATATCCACATCATTCTCTCTCTCTCTCTCTCTCTATGTCTGTCTCTTTTTCTCTCTGTCTCATTCTCTTTCTCCATCTCTCCACATTAACCTCTCTCTTTATCTCACTGCATCTCTACCTAAATCTCAATAATCTCTCTCCTTTCTACAATCTCATTCTTTCTCATTATCTTTGTATATCTCTCTTTCTCTGTTATATCTCTTTTACATAATATGTAAAAGAGATATAACAGAGAATTCGTCTCCCTCTCTTTATACTATTTTGCGTGCCAAAATCTCCCCTCTCTCTCTCTCATTATCTTTCTCCTGCTCTTTCCTTCTTCCACTCTCTCTCTCTCTCTCTCATATCCATCTTGATCTCTTTCACATGTCTTTATATCTCCTCTCCCTTTCTTTCTCTCTCTCTCTCTGTCTCTCTTTCTTTATCTCTCTCTGAATCTCTTATATCTCTCTGAATCTCTGTCCCTCCCCCTCTCTCTCTCTCTCTTTCTCTCTCGCTTCCACTGATTCACTGGTCCCCAAACTACCATTTCCCCATTTGACTTTCCAACTCTCTCTCTCTCTCTCCTTCTCTCTCTCTCTGCTGATTTCCCCCACGCACAATTATGATTAAAAATCGCGGTTGAGAAATAAACTCCTAAACGGAACTTGTAAAGAGACCAACTTAACTATAAATTTATATTTTAGCGTAACAGTTTATAAGCTTTTATTAATCGTAATTGTTCGTAAATGTTCGTGTGTGCGTGATCAGTTGTGTGGGTATTATGTAGATTATAATATAAATCTTTGTGATGAGAGCAAGAAGGGCAACAAATCAATTATACACTCTATTAAAAAAACTTAAATCAATATTAAAAAGGGTAGAGAAGTGACCACGTTTCCAAAATGTCAGATTAAAACACTTATAACATGCTAGATTAAACCTTCACAATGTTGGATCCAGGATGTTCAAAGCCTAAGTCCACCATTTCGAAAAAATGGTCATTCCTCGGGCCCTTTTATATAATGTAAGAGTATTAATAAGTTATCTGCGATGTGTTACGTAGTTGATATAACTGTTATGATTTACCAGACGTACATGTCATTTGAAATAAACTTCCTTAAATGTCTTTAAACTGAAATTTGTGTATGGGGGGGGGGGGGGGGGCTAGTAATCAAAAAGACGGAATACGCCTTACAAACACTAACTTGACACTTTAAAATATAGATTGAACCTAATCTTTGGGGAGCTTCTTGTGATTCCCTGATACAAAAACAAAATGTCTATTTGTTTAAAGGTAGGCTTTACTACTTCAGCAAGAAGGGATTAGACCGCCCAGCGAGCCAGCGAGGTCACTGTGACAGGTGGCTATCTCATTAACTCAGCTCTCATTTAACATAAGAAAAAGAGGATCATGGGGGACCAACAGGCACCGATTGGAGAAGTTTTCTATATAGAGGGAGCAAGTAGCTACAAGTAGGACAGTGTGCCTTTAATAGGCCTATTTTACATTGGCTAAAACTGGAATGGAGGTAGAAAACGGCGAACGACGCTCACCCATTTTGTCGCAAATATATTTAACGATAAAAGTTCATATGACCATACTTTTGCGTTCGTCTACCGTAGAAATGAGCGTGTGGCGTTTGTAAATTTGGCCCTCCGTTAGAAACGGCGTCAAAACTTACTCTCTACCAAGCAAGGGAATGTGCACCGCTCCGACACCATTTCACCCCTGACCACTCACAGCGAGGTGAAGCTAACGTGAATATTCATGAATCAGCATTTTAGCCAATCAGAACGCCCGTCTAACTTATCTCTCAAAACACCACGAAAGTGGAGTCCATTTCACGCCGTGCATACCGTACACGACCCAGTGAAAAGCGCTATACACACAGAGTGTGTTTGCTCGCGCGCCGACGGTAACTCTGTGGCGCACAGTAATAAGGGGCCCTCGAACGGACACCTGTGTTAAGTAGAACTCCTTAACAATACACCATCATCGATTGGTGCGTAAGAAGGGACGCATCTCTGTGGTATCCACACAGTTTTTTTTCTTTTTGACATCTACCCCATTCCCGCATCCCTTTATTCATCTATAGGTTCATTTTTTCCTTAATCAGCGACTGGTTTATGATTGGGGCTTCGTCTTGTGCGCTTGAGTTAAACCCGGTGTACACTTCTAATCACGAAGCGCATTGGTAAAGGGTAACACTATTGAGTCAATAAGAGGGTAATCGGCAAAATCTGCTTAAAGCGTCGGTGACTTGTAAGCACTGATCCAGTGTCTAAATAGACGTGGACCAAGAAACATCCATTCTCTGCTTGTTAACTCCTCATCAAAGACTTGTTAACTTGGAGTCACTTAATTTCATTTGTCATCATCTGAATTTTAAGTCAGAAAATAATGTTTTCTGCACCGACTTTTTAAGGGCTATTTTCAAGAGTGAATATCGCATTTTGATCATTGAGGTCATAGTGTGACAAACTTCAAATTGTATCTGAGCTGATTGAAGCAACCTTTACCAATTTTCTCTTAAGTGTGTGTGGATTTTGGAGGAAAAACAATGCCGAGATCATTTTTAAAGACGGTCAAAGTGAGCAAAAGGCCCCAGCGCTATGCTTTGTCACCCAGCGAATACTCAGATGAGAGCTCCCCCGCATCTCCGGGGATAGCTGTCACTGCCGAACCCAGGACTGGTAGTGCCTTCACTCCCGTAACTCCCAAGAATAAAGGTAAATTCCTAACTTTACTTTTCTCTTTTTTAATGTTACAATCGCTAGTACAATCTTTATATTGTTGTTGAGGAGTAAATATTTCTGTAATTTGTTTATGTAAAATATTTATCAAAACTACTTTGAAACTTTTTCTGAAAACTTATCACTTTTGGATAAAGCATTATATTAATCTTAAGAATAGGATTACTTTTCATTGTTAATTGATATACTCGTGACTTTTTTGCATTTATGTGAAACATTGAATTCACCTCCTTTTAGAATGTGATATTAAGTTGTTTTTTGTAATCAATTATTATGCTAGTATACGCAAAAAGAAACGAAGTATACATTGCACTATGAATAAATGATGTAGGGACATAGTTATATTGCCATGTCGGTAACATCTAGTTAGTCATTATCTTAAATGTCTTTAATGTAAATGTGATTGTTACGTCACGATAATCCAGTGAAATTATACTTATAAAAAGACCACTCATAAAAAAAGCATTATTATATTTCTGTAAACTACCAAAACTATGTATTCCCTTTTATAATAATAATAATAATAATAGTGGATTCTTGTATAGCGCTCATGTCAGTCAGATTTGACCCTCCTGGCGCTCCCGATTTATGACATAAGGATACTTCTAATACGAGTAAAGAAGTCAGTGCATACCTATTTTCCTTTGGTATCGCATATATACGAGTAAGTAAATTCTAATTGTCTTTTAATCATAATAGCAATTTGATAATTTCCCCCACCATGCGGTCGAAACATGTAAAAAGTTCTTTTATGTCGCAAAACGAAGCAATTAATAATAAATATCTAATTACTTAAAATAACATCTAGAGTGTGATCTCCCTCCTGCAAACTGTTTCAAATTAAGCTGCCTTCATTGTCGCTCTCCATTGGTAAGGGGCGAAACACCATACCCGTTCATTATCAAGTCAGGTTGCGGTTGCACGCCCAAAGACCCGCAGTCATTAGCGCTATGTTCAAGTTCGTGCATGCGTAGACTTCCCGCAGGCAGGCACGCTATAAACCCGTTGAGAGCTATCGCTTGTTCTCAGCGTACGACACTACACATTATTTTTAGTCAAGCGTGCATCATTTTTTACCCTTATTATCTCAAACTGCCTGTCTCCTCTCTCGTGAATGCTTGCCTATTCAGTCACCAAAACAAATCAGTCACAAATCACGTATGCTGCAAGTCTAAAGGACAATTTTTGAAACACACGCTTCGATAATTTCTCTACTGGTGCTATGTATAACATTACTGCTTCGAGCTAAAATATAAAGTAAATATATCTTTTCTTGTTGATATTATATCTTTCAGAGGAGCGATGTAAAATGATTACGATTGTTCCCCCTCCGAATATTATTTCATTCCGAGTTGTGAGTTGTTGAATATAATTTGCTTGACTGGGTCAACGCGTAGTTCTAATTTGATTGCAAGGAAACACAGTGTACACACGTCTTGTCAAATAAAGCCGCTAATTGTTTCGAGCAGTGCTGGTGCTATTTTTTTTTCTCGGCGCTCTTTGGTTAGACGAGGAAGAATGCTTGAATTACAGAAAAATGGTGCATCTATAAATGCGAAGTGAAAAAAAGGCAGTTGTCGAGATAATTTACACCAAATCGTAATAATTTTCACCGACAGAACTCTTTGCTTTAATGATTGTATAATTACATCCATTTCTCTATTAGATACAAATTTCAAGTTACGACGTCATGTTTATTATCGTATATTACTATGAACAGGCAGAGAGTGAAGACGAAACGAGAAATTAAAAAATCTTAAAATGTGGAGCAAAGTCAAATAAATTTATATTTAATCATCAACTGTTGATAACAAATGAAAATGATAGGTAATGCAAAAACCAGAGGAGAATATGATCACAAAAATCACTAAAAGATTTACATTATCACTTTGCAATAAAATGTAATTAAAATTTAAGGAAAATGCAAGTAAATAATATTTGGATATCGAATCTCTTCTGATAATCATTATCAGAGGAAATGTATTTGATAAAGAGATGAACGATTTGCCATTAACAAGTAATGTTTTCTTTTAAAAGTACTAAAACACAAAATACGTAGCAAAGATTACTCTATGAAAACTATAAGTGGAATATTTACCTACTCTAAGATCAATTTTTTGTTAAACTGAGAATCATATAGATAATGGAAACCAAAAGAGATGGATAAGGAGAAGACGGACAGTCAATAAAAAGCAAAACGTTCGAACAAAAAGGAGACAATTTCAAATCAATTCATGCGCCTAAACATAAATAATGTAGAGCTGTATCATCAAAAGAAAAGCAAAGAAAACGAAAGAAGCAAGAATTCTGACTGGGAGAATGTTAAAGAAGAAAAAAAGTAGAATACAAGGAGATGCAGATAGTACAAGAGAAAAAAATCTGTCTAAAGTAAAGCATCCGAGTTTAATTTGCTCTTAATTGGCGCGATGCGGTCGGGCAGCGAACGAGAGAAGACGAGTCCATAGAGAGAGGCGCTCCGCATCGCACGTGTAATGTATCCAACAGAAAGTCTGCTTGCCTGGGTTTGTATACCAATAAACCAACGCACACTAGACATGTGCGCGAGTAATGAACTCGAAATGGCAAAAAAAAAAAAAAAAAAAAATAGTGTGGGAAAGTAGAGAAATCAGTGCTTTGAGGCGGGATGGGAATGGAATGAAACGATAGCAAATGAAATGGAATGAAGCAGAACTTCAATAACTTTCTAATTTTAATCGCTTCACAGAAAACGAACCAAGTGTCAGTGATTGGGGTGGTGGGAAAATCGCTCAATTTGATTGACTCAGGAAATTATCTCGATATAAAAAGCACGAAATATTTCATACACCGCATAAAAGACTATAGTTATATTCGGTTTACTATAATTAAGTAATGAAAAACACATCATCCATGTCTATTATATACTTCTTTTAAAAAGGAGGAGAAGTAGCAAATAAATTATATCAATATAACATTTAACCACGATTTATATTTGTCATGATACAAATAGTTTTCTATTGCTTACATTTTCATTCTCATCATAATTCTTAGTTACATTAGTATCATAACAATTGATTTCTTTGAATCCCGTATTTCAAATCCATACGATAGTGTTTACGACACGATTAGAATAGTGCTAACTAAACATGATCTGATCAATAGCCTTATACTATGTGTATCTTCAGTTATTTCAAAACTATGTAAGTTTCAGCTCGTTACAACATTGTACTCACTGAATTATTATAGAATTACTAAGGCATGTATACGTCATGAATAATTGGACTTAAGTTATTTTCCAAATTATCTTGGATTCTGTATTCTTAAGGGGTATAAAGCGCCTTTCTAAAAATAACAAGTTGATTTACCCATGGCAGTAGACTTTTAAAATAATTATTATCCAGTGATCACATACAAAACCTCTGCTTCATGCAGACGATACATAGGCCTATAACTTATTAACAAATTTATTTCAACTTCATTTACTCTAAAAATGAGTTTGTAAATGTTCTAACCTTATTCGAAACTTGATGTTTATAGTATCCTGATACACAAACAGGGGAAAGATTTTACAGTGTAGTTATATTATGGAAGCTCTTAGATTTGAGGTATCGAGAGAACATTTAGTTTACAATTCCGAGGTAAAACAAATATGTTATGGGGAACAACTACGAGAATATATCACAGCATGGGATGTTAGGTTAAAGGTGGTATACTTTGTTATTTAGATATAGTCTGCATTCATGTCTCAATTTTACAAGGATTTTAAGTCATTCAAATTATAGATTTAAAACATGTTCTGCATTTATTAAAACTGTACAAATGAACTCAGAATGGAATAGGTATACGACGTTACTTTAGGGAGCCAGGCAAGGAAGGATTTTTACAGAAAACTTATTATAAATAACATTAATGCAATTATTGTTGTTGAGCCTCTTTGAAGAATAAATTCAACATATTTCTTTTAACTTAAACTGCAACTCAAAAAGGAATTATGCGAACATTATTATGAATTGATCATAGTGACCTAACAACCAGTCACGAAAAACCTTTTGGAGCTTTTAGGGAAGTTAGGAAAATCGTTTCTATTGTGTCATACACCCGATCAATCAAAATCAAAATTCAGATTTTTGTTTTGTTTGTGGCTCTCATTTCAATTACGCAAATCCTTACAATATACACATTTTCCTTGGCATCTTGTAGCATATAGTCCTAGACGCGGACCCCGAGAAGATAACATTCTGTCACGGTGTCGACACGCACCTCGCCCACCGGGATCATACACCCCGTCATCATCGTATATACACCGTGGTCGCATACACTCAATCCGTGTCTGAGTCTTAGACTATATCCAACGAGATTGACACCATAATTTTGGAGTTATCTAAATCATGTACGCGTGTGGGTCGTGTGGCGTAGATCCCATAGGCCAATCAAAACCCCTGTGTTTGCTAATCTCGGTCTAGTTTCGTTGACATAACGAACCCTTGTGTTCCTCCTCTCTCTCTCTCTTTACCCTCTCTATCTCCCTGTTTCTTTCCTCGTCTTGTTGGATAGTTTATACACCTTATCTGGTATTGATAGGCTATATGATGTGTACATAACAGGCAGGTGTCTCCTAAGCTACAAATTCCAACTCCTTATAACCAATATTGTACCAAGGAAACAAAAGAGTTCGGTTGCTCTTCCGTCAATTCAACCCATCCTTCTGTTTGATACACGCGAACATAATCGGTTGGGGGAGGGGGCGGGGGCAACAGGGGTCGTGTACCCCTGGGAATAAATTTGCTTTCATTGTCAATTCTAAATTCTTATTATCATCTCGTTAGGAGCACGTACACTACTTCTTTCAGATAATCTACTTTAATTCTGTTACTAGTCAGATATTGTGCCCTTATAGTATCTCGTATGATCCTGGCTACGCCATCAGAGATAGCCTTTAAAGTCTTATCAAGAAATGGCTACGTGATAAGAACTAAATGCGTCATTACCTTCAACTTGCAATCTGCGCACGCATACTCATTATGTTTCGCATGCAGCTCCAGTATTTATCATTCAGAAATAAAGAATCCTTCTTTTGATATTGATTTTAGGAATCCAAAGAAAATGAGAAGCTGTAAACTTTGATTTCTCAACTATACGTTGTTGACAAAGGGTTCGTCAGGGAGACTCGAGTTGTGTGGGTTTTATCAACAGGTGGTGGGACGGGTGAATGAAGGCTATCATCGCTGTATTTCTTGACTTTGGGTATTGTGACGTGTACCGAACAGCATGTGCTAATGTTCCAGTCACACTACTGAGACCGATACCAGACCGACAACAGACCGAGAACAAAATATAGGCTAGGCATATTACCCTCAATGACCAAGTTTGGAGTTGCGGTGTAGTCGGCTTGATAGTGTGACTGAGTAATAATGACTCTCGATACAGGCTTTACAATATAGCCCGTTTGATTTATGATATGCAAATATACAAATATCCCTATCAGGCCTTGCTAAAGTAAAGACATTATCCTCCATTCGACCTAGCATTGTGCGCCTCTCGAAATAGATATGAATGATTGTCGAAAAGATAGAGTAGGCTTTGGGCTTTGTTAAATATCCTTTAATCAGTGCAAGTATTGATTCAAGCTGTTCTCATGTTAGTAAGATAATACTCAATCATTTTCATTTTTTCGTTTTCTCTCTCAAGACGGAGGAATCCTTTAAAGCAACTACAAAATTTAAAGCTGCAGCTTGGTATCCGCAAATGTTTTTATCAAATGCTTACTAATGAAGTATCTTGTAAATTACAGCCATGTATATCTCAGGCAAATCTATGTCTGCCTTGAATATTGAATATTATGTTTTATTAAAGTTATGATAATTATCAGTACTTGTGAATGTGCACCAACATAATAACTATAAGGAGACACTTATTCTGCTGCAATATGTTCCAGTATTCTATACACTGGTCACTGGAAGTTCAAAGTATAATACCTAGACTTGTGTTTCTACCCATCGGTTGGACGAGATACACATAAAATGATCCATTCACCCTTCCTTATAATTCTAAGAACTTTTCGTCTTGACACTTGACACTTGGTTTTTTAAAAATTGTTTGAATAATTGTTCATAGAAAACTTATGAAGCAGCAGGGTACTACTTGAATTTCTAGTCATGAATTAGATTATAAATCGACTTCAATGACAATAGAAAGGGGGAAATAATTGATTGAAAGGAAGACGAAGATTTGTATTTTTAAAATTAACAAAGCGAGAATCAGAAATCATTACGGTTGGCGGGAATTTTACATAGTTGCAGCAGGCCTGCTCAACACACTATTGATAACAGCCCACGCCGAGTCGCGTGCCGACCAGCCTTCCGTAAACCACAGTGTCGGAATTTCCTCGCCCGCCTCTCTCTCCCTGTCTTCGTTTGTTCTTCTTTGTTATCTTTTCATAGCGATACTGCCATAGACACCTTTGATCTGATGCTAATGAAGTGCAATAAATGATTTTAAAAGAGGGAGAAAAAAATACATTACTAATCTTTGAGCGTGCTTTGAGGTTATAAACACACTGCAGACATGCGCTGGTAGTGTTTGCAAGAGAGAGACAGAGAGAAACAGAGAGAGGTGGGCTGCTGCCAGTTGCGCGCGTGAGTCAGTGATTTTGAATAGCGCGGGCTGCATGGCGAAGCACAAAAGAAACATTTCTTACTTCGTCGATTTCTGATAAAGCAGCGTGAATGAATTAGATCAAAACGAAATAAATCAACAAAAGGGGGGACGTTAACTTTACAGAGTTTCGGGAGGATAAAAAAAAAAAACGTATAGATTTTTGAAACAAGCAAGGAAACGCGAAGCAGGATGAGAGATGCAGACGACGCGTTTGGGTCTACTTCACAAGTTTTCGCGGGAAAATGCAATTTAAATAAGACAATGCTCCGGTCATTATGGAAAGAGTGGTACATCAGAAAGACGATAAAATAAGTAGTTGCTTCGCTTCTATCGAGGTTATATTTTTCAACAGAATTTGTTATCCGATTAGATTAAGGGCACAAATCTCTGTAATCGGATGCTTCTTGTCTGTACATTCAATGCGAATCCAATCCCCCTTAACCGCCTAATCCGGAAAGGCCTTTAAATAAAATGGCACAAACAATCGACAACAAAAGGAACGGATAAATAGAATGGATACCAAAGTGATGAAAACACGGAGCAACAATGTAAAGAACCGTTGAATATTAGCTCTTCATCTGGTCCTATTTGGCCGTAATGACGGTGGTTTTTAAAAGTCCTGCACTGATTGATTCTAAGGGGGGTCATCCACCTTGCATTAGTTGTTCTGGTGTGTGTAAGGGTCTTGGTATGCAGGGGAAGTCCCTTTGTGGTGGTATCAGACGATGGCCACACAAAAGAAACATTCCACTCTTATGACATCTTTGATTTAGTTGAAGAAAAACATCTTTAAAGGTAAAGACCAGTAATGGTCATGCGATTGCATTGTGAAAGAAACGTTGTGGAATCGATCAGAAAAGGTTGATCATCTAGCATCTAGCATCTGCAAGGTTCTGGAATCATCAAAATGATAAGAAATTTGGCCCATTCTTCGTAAAGTTACAAGCACTATACACAGAAAGATGTATATGGGACTACCCTATCTCTCTCACCAGACCATGAGAGAGATAAATTTACCAAATATATGAATTAGTAGGCGGTTTCCCGGCAAATTTTGTATCATCATGTATTAGTCAAAACATATTCTTTCACATGATTGGTAATGAGAGCTTCCATTTCATTTTTTGAAATTGGGGCGTTGCCAATACTGGTCTTTACCTTTAAGCCCTCCAAATATTTTGCTAAGTCGTTCTCAAAGCAGAAACGGTTCATAAGCTTAGACATAGTATTCTTACAAACGTACAAAATAATGTGTGCTATCGTTTAAATTTGAAATATGATAAGTTTGATCAAACATTATTATACGGAGGGGAGATGAAAATGACCACCAATGAGATCAAACCAAAAATAACGTTATCCCAAAATGATAAATGTTGTTACTGTGGAGGTAGGTTGACAGGGTTAACATGTTCAAAAGACGTAAAGCGTATGAGACCAGTCGCGGCAATCTGGAATAAGTGGCTCAGTCAATCAGTCCGTGTTAATACCGTATGACAATGTTTGGAGTCACCATCCATCAAATCGTGTGTTAATCATCTATTTTCTCCTAACAACCCCTCTCTCTTTCCCTGTTCTTCCCTTTCATCTCCATCGTTCTCTCTCTCTCTCTCTCTCTCAATTTACCATGTTCCCTGCATAATCTGTGTCATCGTGGTCATTGGTCAGTTAATTTATCTTTTCTATACTTCGTTGCATTTATTATATTCTTCACTATCAACTCTTTGTCTGTAAACAATACATTTATGAGTAATTTGTACTCTATGTTTCTCCGAATTTTGTCTCTATACTTTTTCATTTCATTGTCATGCCTTTTCATTCCAACTAATCAAACCCTTTCCACTTTTAACCTTCAATGGTCATTCCCTCGCTTACCTCACTCCATCCCACCCTAGTCCTCTCTTTCTCTTCCTCCTTTCCCCTTCGTTCGCTCTCCCCCCCCCCCCCGTCTGCTCTATCTGTCTCTCCCACCCTCCTTTTCCTTTTCATTTTGACCATCTCCCTTTGTCTCTCCTTTTCCCTCCTCGCCAACCCCCCCCCCCCTCTCAGCTCAACCCTCCCCTTCTCTTCTCCCGATTGCAAGCTTTCTTTCCGCCTCTCTGAAAGTGAAAAATCACTCTTCAAGTAAATGATCTCTGACTGCCCTGTTAGTAAACCCTCTTCCGCTCATGAATAATGTGTATACACGGTAGACATTCAAGCATGATCGAATCAAAGTCATTAGCAAAAACGGTTTCGTGTAAGACCTTACGGTGGGATGTTATAGTTTAGAATAATATATTTGTTAGAGTATAAACTGTATGTTTACAGGATCACGAGGTACATCCAAGCAAGACAGAATCAAAGTCATTAGCAAAATGGTTTCGGGCAAGCCAAAGATTCTATTTATATTCTTTTATACATTGCAAAGGCTTTTTATTTTGTTATTTTAGTTTCCTTTCATTTATTCAGTTCTCAATGGAATGCATGGCAATGAAAACAAAAATTTAATGCGTTTTTTAATGGAAAAGAACACAACATACACAAATAGGAACTAGGCCTATGTGAAATAATCTTAAACATCTTTGAAATTTGAAGACTGGAATTTGTTTTAAAGATTGACCGTGTCTTTATGAAATCTAAACAGGATTGATTTAGTAAAGTCATTCGATAGTGCTATGTACTCGTATGTGTCATTTAGTCTGCCATCCCTTCATTTATTGCGTAATATAAATATGCCTACATTCCCTCGTTTTATTTGCCGTTGTTTTTTGACGACATCAAATATCATAACGCCCCCCCCCCCCCCTCCCTCAAAAAGGAGGGCAACCAAAACACACATTTAAAGAAATATTGTAATTTAAGAGTAAAGACAGGAAAAGAGGGTATAAGACAAGAATAACAATTTTAGAAAAGTATAAAGTATGCCCGCTTTGGGACGCAAGATGCATCACTAGCATGTTGGACGGGACGTGTGCGTCGTTGCATCGCCCGGAACTAAATCCTAACCACGATGAATAAATAAAGTGAAGATTGAAACAATCATCCCCCATCTTTCTCCGTTGGATTCCAAAATGGCTTGTGGCCTGAAGTCGAAATTTAAATGACCCTATTATCGCCGTGATATATCCTCGTCTGTTGATTGAATATCATAATTGCGAGGTTTCGAGCTAGATTAATTGGTTTAATCAATTATCAAGGAGCTGGGCCGCCCGTGTCGAGCGCTCGACGACCGGCCATCATTCCTACCCAGTCCCACACCTGTCAAATTTTGTTGGGTATCACAAGAAAAAGGCCAACGATGTGTTGTCGCACTTCTGGGACGTGTAGACTGAGGCATTCACGGGTGGACGTAGGGGAATTTGAGATTGAAAATCTTCCTCGAATGCTCAATCATATTCAAAACACCTGGGACCAATCGAACGGATTTGGATACCGGGCATGATTCGTCATTTCGGTTCACAGGAATCCTCACACTTTGGGTAGATAAATGCTGAAAGAAAAGAAAAAAAAGTTCCCTCCAAAGAATCTTTTTTTCTTTCTCTCTTGATACTCTGGTGTCATGTTAGGGACTCTATCTCATATGTCAAAGGAACTCTGGTCTGGAAAGTGAAGCGTAAACATGTTTCTTTACCATCAGTCAAAGCAGTCTGCCGGAGGCTAAGCTCCTAACAATCCACTATTAACATGAAAGTATAGAAACATGAATTTGTATGATATTAATCATGGTAATATCGTACTCCGACCTACATGATTATATGAAATTGAGCAATCAATTAACCCAGTTCACCTATATCATGACAAACGTATATTTGGCGTCTCATGTTTTTAAAGTGAATGAACTTCTCTCATATTTTTATTCTTTAATATTTATGTTAAAACTTTTGTTCTTAACATCGTGATTTTTCAATCGATTTTTTTCTTCCAGATGCGTTGGACCTGAGATTGCCAACCAATGGCGACATCAACCCTCATCACCGGTACCTCCTCGTCCAACCTCCCCAGTTATCATCACGGCCCTTCCCGTTCACCGACTCGTCGACGGCAGCCGTCCCGACCAAGCAACACAGTCCCACTCTCAGCATCGAGCAACGCCTCGCCGATCTCACCAACGCTCGTCGTCATCCAGGCATCCCTGTCCCGGCCAGCACAGCCGGTAGTCCACTCCCTGGTCGGCCGTCGTCCGCCGATGTCCCTTCTTCCGCGGTGCCGCTGACGTTGACCGTCCCGAAGCTGCACACCAATACGGCCAGTCCGAGGCTGAGGCCGGAGATGGCCCCGTTGACCATCGGGGATGTCAGCCCAACCAAGGCAGCCGGTTACCGGTTCCAAGGAGAGATTTCAAGCTATGATATTCCTTCACCCCCGTCAAATGGTAAGCTTCGAGCTTTATGGAAATAATCTAATTTAAATCTTGTCTCTTCCCACTTATCTCCTGCGACGTTAGAATTATAATTGCATCATGCACATTTCGCATCCCCCTCTCTCTCTTTCTCTCCTTTTCTCTCTTATGCTTCTCTCTCTCTCTCTCTCTTCTGTTTCTCGCGCTGTTATTTCTCCTCATCATTCCCTCTTCACATGATTTTGCCTTCTGAAAGGTCATTGAATCTTTAATGCGTTAACATTTTTAATTGCGAGTATAATCACATAATGCAAGTGAAGATGTTGTTTTGAAACGTAGTTGACAGTGCTAGCAAAGAACTAATAATTGGGCATACGGGGTGAACCCCCTTCGTGCAAACATTTCCTAGGGCTAGGGTAGACAATAATCTCATATAATAACCAGAAAGTGTAACGTGAGAGGCAGGCCCTTTGCGCTCTGGTTACCGCGAAATCAAACCTTATTTGATGATGCTTGTCAAATAAAGATTGCTCCCACCATTTCCATCTTGTCTCAATACATCTATCTCTCTATATCTACCCCCCCCCCCTCCCCTCCTCATCCCCTCTCTGTTTACCGCCACAAGGGGAGTCACTTTGATTTCAAATTCCGCCACGCTTTCGCGCCCTTGCCAAGGCCTCGAAGCTAGCGTTTGCTCAAGGGAGAAAAGAACATCGCGTTTCAGATGCAAGAAACAGCCGATAAATTTTCATCCCTTTTCATTCCAATTCGTTACCACACTGATTAGTTCCAAAATATCAGAAGCTGTGACGGGTGGACAGACACTGAATATATCTCTTCTCGACGACGCGCGGTTTTAAGATTAAATCGAGGGAAAACGAGGGAGGAATAATTTCGGGTGCTCTTTATTTTGGGATAGGTCAAATGACTTAAAGACACACTCCTAATCGTTCCCGCCACTATCGACTCTTACAATAAAAATGGCAAAAGGAATGCTTAAAAAGGGATGATCAAATCAGATAGATCAGCAGGGAAAAAATTAATATTTATTTTTCGGGGGCTACTTTTCAAGCTTGCCTGCGTGAAAATAACGTTCTAAAATTTGTTTTGCATTGAACTCTATGCACATTTACAGGGGCTCTTTTCTGATTTTCGGGGGCTCTTTTTGGCATTTCGGGGGCTAATTCGCCCCGAGCCCCCGTGTATTTTTTTCACTGGATAGATGGGCATGAGCAAGTTGATGTGACCCCTTTGAATACAGGGTAAATTTACACAGATAGGGCGAAATGACATTCTTGCAAACGACATACTTGTAAAGTATGAGATTCTAAATACATATTTGGGAGAGTTATAGTAATCTTAGCTGCATTTATTAATTGAAACATAAAATCCGCACTACATTTTTCGTGATAACTCCCCCCCCCCCCCCCCCCCCCCCCTCTCCACCTCGGGGAAAATATGCTATAATCCATAATAATAATAATAATAATGATGATGCGATGCATATATTATTATTTCAGGTCGGTCATGCCTTCTGAATTCAACTTCACACGCTTCCAGTCAGAAAAATCTCTGCCATTTATTTTCCATTCGGGCCATTTGGGGATGGCACGAATCAACCCTTTAAGGCAAAGAAAATTTATCTTTAAAAAAGAGTGGAAAAAGTGGGGAAGGACAAGAGGGGATAAGATGAACGCGCGTGAAAAATTGTGAGTTGGCCGCAGCGCAATTACAATGACAGGCCCGGCCGTTCCAAGCGACTGGACACGGCTGGTACGAGAGGGTTAGATTGACTTGTCTCGGAGCTGTCAAACCCTCTTTTTCTCGGCTCCCATCCGCTCCTTTTCTCTTTTCGTAATGGCGCGAGGACACGGAGAAACAATATTAATTGATTCGTTATTCTTTGGTTTCCATTTCCTTGATTTTTCCATCTCCCATTTGGATCATCCAACCTCCTCAATACGCTAGTAGAGGTTAGACTATATTGCCAGGAGGGTGCAGCGTTATCTATTATTCATGGTTGCGATGTAGGCGTGCGAGCATATGGGTGGGTGGATGAAGTGTGCGTTTGCTGTGTCGATGTCACATTTTCCCGCGCTTTAAAGATTCAGTGTTGTGATGACAATGATGACGATAATGATGATTGGAGAGGCGATTGATAATCGTTCATGATGAATAGCAGGTTAGGTCGAATGTTTATTCCAATCGCTAGTTGTTAATTATTGAAGTATTGATGACCTCCAATCGAAAGAAAAAACGACAAAACACATTCAGAATGTTGACGAGAGAATTATGCATTTACTTAATCAGTACCGGTAAGTCGATGTAGGAAATTGTTTGGTATACAATACTTCATGTAAAAATGAACATATTCACTTCACAACAAGACATCGAAACAAAAACTGTATCTTACATTGCCAAAGGTGTGTTTTTAAGAAAGGGAAAGTAATGAAAACGTACCAGTTTCGGCTTGCTTTAAACTTAAAGTCAATCACAATCATTTACATCGAAATCAAGAGAATCCAGTGGCAGACTCCTAATTAAATGAATCAGTGTATAATGACATCCGGGATCGTCTGGGGAATACTCGGCAATCATCGGCAACCATCGTTAGCACTCGGGGCACGTAGCCGTCGCAAACTCGCAAAGTGTGAAGGTGCTAGGGTAATAAAGAAGATGGCTTCATCATGCATGATAGCAAGAAACGGAATCGGGAAGATGAGCGGGGAGGAGATGAGAAGGAGAATGCAGAGGGTCCGTAGAGATGTATCGCTTTACTTATTGCCTGTAATGTGTCCGATGGTGATGTTGAGTGGTGTTTTGGTATCCTCCGTGGCCATGCCGTGAATGAATACGGCGATGAAATCGGAGCACAAAGAGGCTCCTGTATTAACCATAGCGTTGAGTATATAATATTGCCTCTATGATATTATGTATGCCAAGGGCATGCAGTGCGAATGCAAGCAAATTGAGGTGTTTTTGTATCAGAGCATATACGATGATGAAATTAGAGCAAAAAGAAGCCCCCATATCAGCCATATACCTATATTGTATCTATGCTATTGGCAAGTTTAAACCCAAAGCACATAGTGTGAACTTGCAAAAAAGACTGGTGTTTTTGGAATCCCTGGAGCACAAGTAGAGGCTCCTGTACACACCCTCTAAGATTTCAGCAGGTTAATTATTTCTAAAGCGCATGGTCACGCAAAGTTGTACAGAATGGTCAGTTATGGATTACAGATTTATGTTCTGATAATGTAAATCTATGGATGGTTTTTATTTGTCCGATTGTAAAAACAATTTTATATTTTAGTGATCAACCTAAAAATGTATCTACAAGCATCCTTTACTGTAAGCTGATAACTATTTCCCAACTTTTTTGACGAAAGAATCATCATATAAGATAAAATATATCCATGCGTTGTAAGTGAAATTCAAAAAGCTTGAATTCTATATACAATCCACAAGCTTTTATACGAAAAAAAAAAGATTCCGGTTATCAAAGAAATAATAATAATAATAATATTTAATTTTTATATAGCGCTCATTACAAATGTCTCTAAGCGCTTTACAAATATACTATTATCCCGGTCATCGGATTCAGTGCTTGCCCGCACACACTGTGTGCACAATCTCCACTCCCTGGGGAGCATTCCAGCCAGGCGTTACATGAAACCCCTCAAACACCTCAACAAGAGCTTTAAAAAAAAGTACCAAACTATATCTCATTTGATAGAAAGAGAAGAGTGCATGGTGTGTTCTTTCTATTATTCACGACCAAACGAAGATTTTTGATAGCCTCGTATAACGTGAAATATCGGCACAAAACACTCCTAAAATCACTCCCCTCAATCTTGCCAAAACAAACGAAATCTGCAATAGTCACGATTCGCCTGGCAAACGATTCTTACCGTTTTCTTACCATGCTCATCATTTAAACATCGATTTCCTCATCAGAGCTCAATAAAAACAACTTCACTGATTATTCTTTTTCGAAGAGGCTTTAGTACAGATATAAATAGAAAATTATTAAGGGGATGAATCCATTTTCCTGATAAATTTTGAACAGGGTATACCTGTTTCATTTCAAAGTAAACTAGAGTTCTCATTGTCAAGCTGCAGTTTCTTCATCACAAGAGTAAACCGTACAAAATCACCAGCACTTAAAGACAAGTTTATATGGGACTAAAATAATGTTATATTGGTATGCCCAGCTTTTCTCAAGTCTGCTTATTGTTTTCTCTTTTCTTTTAGGTTGTCGTTTTCAACATTATGTATGAAGACATGATATGAAAACGGTCGTTCGGTTATAGACTATCATCAAGTCACAAATGTAAACGCCTATACATAGATCGAACGAATTGATAATTAAACATTTCTGATCATCACTGCAAAGGAATATTTCCTAAAGATTTCGATACAATCCTTGCATCAATTTTCAATACGTGTACTGGTGCATGGTAATTATGTGACTGCTAACGGATACATCGATGTTTTAAGCTATAAGAGTAATCAAATAATTATTATTCTCCCAATCTGTACATTGATGGCCAACACGTCTGTGATATCTTCTTTGTGTAGAGTGCAAGAATGGGATTCGTACACAATAATGAAACCTAGAGAAAGAGAAAGAGACAAAATTCTCATTAGTATAATCATCCTAATTCCTTTTTTTTACCAAGCCGTGCAGACATTAAAAAGAAGGCGTTACCATTAACAATGTTTTTGCCATCTTTTCTGAAAGATGTAGCGCATCGCAACTGTAAGGATTGGGTGGTCTGTAGTGCATGGGTGAAAAGTGTACGTGCTCATTCAGCTCGTTGTTCTTACGAGTTCAATATTCTCAAATTCTTACTGAAAACCCACCTTTTCCGTCTCACTTAGTAATGTTCATAATACATACCCTTACTTTCAATATCAGTCATTATTGTAGTTATATGTAATACACATGTAATGATATCACTTAGTTATTCTAAGTTTTATTTACCTTTGTTTCGTTGCAATGTAAGTTGCTCATGTCTTATTTTTTGTTTTCAATTGTACTCTAGCTTGATTAGTATTTCGTACTTTTTAATGTGTATTATGTTGCACATTTTGCTCGTTCAGGGCATAGAGAAACATACCATGCGCTTTATAAATATTGTTGTATTGTCATCCTTATTAATATTGATATCAATGTAACTTGATACGAAAGTAAAGGGGCTAAGCCTCTAAGGGTGCACACTGATAATTACATTTCAGCAGTGTTAACAGACCACTAATGTACACGAACGTCACGCTTCGAATTGGGTGTAATAATAAAAATGCATGAAAAATCAGCGCTCCACGACTCATAAATCGCGCTTCTCCTTTTATGGTCGCCATCAGAATATGCGGCAATATCAATCTATTGGCCCTTTGTTCGCACTCCTAAATTACAGGTAATATGTTTTAACCAGATTAATTTTTGAAGCCTCGGAAGCGAAGTGGACGCCTGATTAGGCAATGTATATTAATTGAAGGACGACAGACAAGACAGTGTTGGAACGAAGATCGTTAATGGTCGAACTCCACAAGTGATTCGCAACCATAAATCGTCATCCGCTCGTAGGAAGGTCGTAAGAGATATTTCAATGGTACCAATGACCTCCTTCGAATAAATATTATGGAAAATTCTCTCACCGCTTTTGATTTGATGTCGCTTATGATGATGGCTAAATTTGGGAGCCCAATATTTTCTCTCGCAATATCAGCTTCAGACTTTATTTTATCAAAGATGTAGGGTTAAAGTTTAGGTTTCAATCATGTTTAAGGTTAATTCAAGTGTTTAGTCTCGGATTGAAGTTAGGAATTCTGTTAGTGTTTCAAATTCGACCGCGGAGCAATTATCGCCACAGCATCTGTCGTAGAATCCTGACAAATTGATAAATAATGTTTAAATATGAACCCCGCAAAACAATCCTTAACCAGGAATCTTTCACAACAGTTTGGAATTTTTTGCACTAGGATTCTCCAAAAGCACGACTGTTGAATGCAATCCCATATTGCAATTTCAACAAAATGGATACATGATTGTTAGACATTGATTCCCCTGCCTTTGTGTAACATGAAATCCAAGCTGATCAAATTGTGTCACAGGTGTTTCATGACGGCGTAAACAGATGACGATGGAGACAATTTAGAAGAAGGGGATGAAAATGTGTCTCTTTTGAGTCGTTTCACTTTCCACACATCCTTTCCACTCAACCAATACAAACGTGAAATCATACTTGAGATATTGAAGACCTGTATTCATGATAGTAATGATACATACTCGAAAAACTCTTAAGGGATGTATTTATTTTGTGCTCTGAAGATACCATATTTTGCCATATCAAGTGTTTTTCCACACCCTCAAGTGTAGCACTAGGCTAATATTTGCATCATATGGACAATCTGTGCTTCGGTAGTTAAACATCGGTATTGGATTTCGGGATGAATGAAAACTGATTCTATGCGCTACATAGTTACATGCAGAAAATCAATTCCATTGCTACTGTACATATTGTGATTTTAGTACAAGGTGTCCTAAAAAGAGGCAACGTGAATGATGTCTATACAATGACCTTAATTGGATTTCGGTATGAATGATTCTAAGCGCAGTGAAGTTAACTAACATTGCAAAAGAAAAACAGTTCCAATGCTATAGCACTTAATTTATCGTGATTTCATTACAAGGGGAAACAAAAGATAACATGTGAAATATTTCCATGCATAGCACTAGGCCTATACTTTGTAAAAGATTTAAAAGAGTAACTACATAATATGTCAATCGTTTTCTTTTTCTTTATTTCTTTTTTAAATATAAGATCTCCTAGCTATTACTATAATATCTAAAGCTACTTCTAGAAGAAACGCCAAACAGATATACAAATGATAATTTTAAGTGATTTTTAGTAACTCGGGCATCTTACGTCCATGTCATGCTGTTCGATACAGAGAGCAAACATAACGCAAATTGTAAGCTAATGATTGCATTGCAATACCAAACAAGTACGCCTAGCTGCCATGCGAAAAACCACAGGTGTTTCTAAATACGCGAATTATTAATGGCGATAAAACAGATTTATACTGTGATATGACGATAATAATAGCTCTTTAGAGATTGCTTAACCCAAAAGTCTTGTGGAGATATAGAGTTTATAAATATATCTGATTAATTTGTTTTAACAGCTGTGTATAAAATCATTGCAGGGCACGAACCTTGTTCATGATTTTATGCAATATCAGATTGAAAATCACATTCGATCCGAAGACAGAACATTTTCAGTAGTTTCATAACGGGTTAGAATAAGCTGGTGGAAATTGCAAAGAATAACACGAAATAGAAACGTATTTCAAACAGAACAGGAGCTTGAAGATAAGCAAAGCTTTAAGACCTGTAAGCACTTTAATACTAAACACTCCTTTGTCTAAATTTCCTATGAGTTGAGGTGTTTGCCAATTAATTCTCGACAAATTTTACACAACAGTTGCTTCGCTTTGTCAAATGGGAGCACACCTATTGTGCAGTTTAACTTGTAAACCGATCGATAAAGTCGAGATTAGAGGGTTTTGATTCAAGGTTTTCTCAACCCGCTGATTGAGGTCATCCTATGTAAAGAATGAGATGACCTTAATGTGAAGTTGTTGTCTTCTATCTCAATACTAGCGGTGATAAACAAATCTGTTTTTCTTGTTCCACATCAAGCCATAATCGATTTTTGTGATTTTTCTTAATGAAAACCCCAATCAATATGTCTGGAGATTGAAGTGTATAGCACTATAATCAGATCAAGTATAAGAAATTCTGTTCAAATATCATTAATGTTAACCCAATTTTATAAGAATTTACCAACTAAACCATAATTCGGCAACGCAGATTCTCCATGTTGTTAACACATCACGGTGTTGATATCTGTGGTATAAGAAAATTATATTAAAGGCACGTATACTGTTGAATATAGTTAAATGCTGTAGAGTCTGATTTATATGGGAATCATGCAAAGTGATCATTGTCATAAACAAATTTTCGTCAATTTATGATAATCTGCATACTTTACTGTTTTTTTAAATTTAAATTATCTTACTGAATGAAAATGCTTATTCGATTCTTAAATGTACAGTTACTAAAATCAGTAGTTAAAACGATATTTTCTATGTTTGGTTTAATTTTGCTGCAGGTTTCATCAGCCGAGAGATGAATGAATTGCTCAAAGATGGTCGGTTAAGTTACACTGATGTTTACCGCGCTCGATTTGCCCAGCTTGAGAAGGATATCATCGGCACCCTAGCACCAGAAGATCTCCGCTGGTACAACGCCAAAGTGGGTCTCGCCATCCCCAACTTCGCCGCTTACCGCTCACCGTATTCGATGGTACATCATCCCCACGCGCGTCATCAGCACGAAAAGACGCTGACGCGAGACGGTATCGTCCACAGCGAGCCACCGCGTCACCCCGGCGGCGGAATCCCTCTAACACCAAGCAACGTCCGCATGCCCGATCACCACCACCCGCATCATCTTCAGCAGCGGTTATCACCAGAGGTCGACGAAGTTAGCGAATCGAAGCTCATGGATTCGCCGCCGATCGGCATCGGTCCGCATTGCACCTTCAACTGTTTGGACTGTGGAAAGGTGTTCAGTACACCGCATGGACTGGAGGTTCACGTGCGACGTTCCCACAGCGGTAAGCGTCCTTTCGCCTGCGATATTTGCCAAAAGACGTTCGGCCACGCGGTCAGTCTCAGTCAGCACCGCGCCGTTCACTCGCAGGAGAGATCGTTTGAGTGCAAGCAGTGCGGTAAGACATTCAAGAGGTCATCGACGTTATCAACCCACATGCTGATACACTCAGACACCAGACCATACCCGTGTCAGTATTGCGGCAAGAGGTTCCATCAGAAGTCGGACATGAAGAAACATACCTACATACATACAGGTAAATAATCGTACCACTTGTTATTGTCGGGAGCTACCATAGTGATGCAAAACAGTTAGTTGAAAAACACATTAATGCCTAAGGGGTCAGTTAGAATCATGTTTACAATCCAGTTGTGCTCTTTATGCCATTATGCTGCGTAGAATCTGCATCATCATCATGATCCTTTGCAGTCTAATTTATGCAGTCAGGAAATATTTGTAGTCACTTAATATATATTTCATGTTTTTTAAACATGTTTACATCTACTCATGATTACAAATTACTTTTTTGGCATTGGATCTATCAATTAAATTATTAAGTTTACTTCATGGTTTTCCAATACATGATAAAAGCCAGAGTAAGAATTTGTTTTCCTCAAATATTTTATATTTTCAAAACAAAATAGTGAAAGAAAATAAATGTATAGGCTCTTCACCTCGTCATAAAAGCACTTCATGATTGAAGACTTATTGCTGAGAGCAGAGGGGAAAGGATGAACATTTAAAAGTTGCCCTGTCTTTCAATCATTCCTTTTACTTCTTTTCGACTGAACAATGTCGAGAGATAGAAAACAAGATACTTAAGGGATTGCTTTTCAAAGATTACATCATACATTCCGCAGTAGAGGGGAGATGTAAGAAAGGATTTGCGAAGGTAAATCTGTTTCGATCGCTCAAAATCAATCTTTCTTGAAGCAAATACAATTTGCAGGCGAGTCATCTGATCGATATTTCGCCCAAAAGACTGCATCGATTCGATTGGCAGGGCCGAACGAAGGCAAGGGAGAGGGCGGACATAAAAGGGAAAATGAAAGCACTAAGCAGATTTGTAAATAATCTAAATCTTAATCTGTTGTTCCCAGACTTTGTTTCAAAAGCCCTGTTCAAGAAACGGTCCCGTTATCGACCTCGATCGTCGCGATTTGAACCGCATAGCGATCGATGCATACTTTGGCGCCAAAATGGGGAGGTGATTTTTTTATTATCGTCTTTTCGTTCATTGTGTAATGCGTTCACATGTTGGTTTTCGCACGATTCTTATTTTTACGATTCCGTGAGGGAGAAAGTTTGGTTTATGATGAACTCTTAAAAACACTGTCAATTCGCATACATAATTGATTGTTATTGATCGAAATGACTTTAAACTGTCCTGATGTGGGTTGTGTGCATGTGGGTGCGTGTGTGCGCGTCAGGCGATGCACACATCACACACTCATATAAACCGTTTAAAGACATCGACAAATTAAACTCATATACATTTCTCAAACTAACGACGGCACTTTCCTTTTCGATTTTACCCCCACCCCTCCCATCTTTCAAAGATGGCGTGAATTTACATCGCGCTTAGCATCTTATCCATGTACATGCCAACAGTTTTCAAGAGATGAGCCAACTATATCGGGTCCTAATCCCTTCGTCAATATCACAAATCTCTCAAACAGCCCAAACCGACTCTTTACTTCTTCTTCTTTTTTTAAATCCCCGGATCGATTTGATCCCTCTGCCGAAGCAAATCCTTCGACAAATCCTTTCACTGTTGTCATTTTGTGGCGTAACAGGCCCCGTGTTGAATACCGTTAATCGCAAGCCAAATCTCTATGTAACTCTCCAAGAAAGAAATCAATACGGCATTCCAAAATGGCGATGAGCAGTTTCTAAATTCATCACTTTCTGTAATAATTATAATATATTACCACGAACAGTGATGAATATATACGTAATTTATTATGTTCTCTACACCTTCCGTATGTTTTATTTTATTATTTCAATGAATTTGTTAAATTCGAATCACCAGTAGCTGTTACCCAACACATTTTCCTGATCAAATGGTATTCACAAACAAATTAGTCAGTAATCAGCCATTCCTTAGATAGAATATGTTTGTTAGTGTCATTATTTACTCAGGCTATACTTGGAACTTTCAATTAATACGATACATATTAGTTCCTCCTTAAAATAGAAGAACAATTAAATAGATATTGCGATATTTTGACATGAGATGAAAAGAACCTGTGCAACGTCAGCGAGGTAATTATATCTGAAGTAGTTTTAAGAAAATAAGCCCATACAGTTCCTTTACAAAAACATGTGTGCTAGTTCCGAAAGAACACCACGTTGTATTTTATGGTGTCTTAAGCCCGTTTCCTAATCTTTGAAAACACGAACCCCTAATTCCTTACAACATGGGTTTCTCTTGTGCCTGATCTACACCTAATCGGATAAATAATATGTAATGGTCCCAAAACAAAATGGTGGCCTTTAGAACGAGCATATGTGATTCTTCCCACATAAGAAAAGGCGTTGTTGTCAAAACTTTGTGACCGAAGCCCTCCAACATGGTTTTCAATCAGTACTTTAGCACTTATATCCCTGCTTTCCCCCTCTTGAACAAAAGACATGTAGTCCGATTATCTTCAAGGGCCTTGAATAGGACTTGGACTTGGTCTTTAATCAGCAGGGATCAGTACTTTGACACTACCGACCGACTGGTTTCTCTTTCTCAATGTTGTAGTCCGATTAAGGGACAATAATTACAAGGCGATGAATTCTGTGATCCCCTAATCTCGGAGTAATTGACAGTACCCTAACCCAAACGCATTTGCTTTTATCTCGGTGTACGTCATAAGCGACACAAGCTCGTCCGTTATTATCACACACCGAACAATATCCGAACTGAAAACCTTGGCAAAACACCATACCTAATTTGTCGTGGAATAGTGGTTCATTCACTTGACTCTCAATCCAAGGGTTAGGGTTCAAATCTTCGCCCGACACCTTTGGTAAGACATTAATCCACATTTGCTACTCTCAATCCTGGTGTAAATGGGTACCTGGCAATCACTGGGGTACTAATAACTACGGTGCACTCTGAAAGAACAGCATTGAAGCTGATGAGGTTGCCCTAGGTAACCAAAAACATATAATGGTAAATATTATTATAATTGATATTGTTTTTTACTATCATCAATATCGTTATCATTATCTTCATGATCACCATTAAATAAAATAAAACACATCGCAACAATAATCCTAACCATAACCCTGCAGTTTTTATTAATTATTGTCGGTGGAGCAAACGTTGGACTTCCTTTCCATTATTGTCCAATACCACAGATTACCATGCACTGTGTAAGATTATGCTCGTTAATAAGTCGAGATCACTTCCCGAGTTTCTGAAGTAGCGGATAATGACAGGACGAGTGGGCAATTGACAGTAAGAGGCGTATTGTATCGCTTCGGGTTAGATTTCTCTTCGAGTGCTTCGGTTTATCTTGATGACACAGATTCAAGTCTCCCTCCGTGTCGCCCTTGGCTTTGCATTACATTTAAACTGGGTGATTTTTTTTTTTAGCGGTAAATGCTATTTGTTTTGTTCATTTTTGGATCTTTAAGTTTGATGGCATTCTGAAATATGCGAAAGGATAGATCAAAATCTACAAGGTTTTTTAAGCATAGTTTCGCCTGGAAGTCTTTTCGTTTTTTAAACATAACTAAAGTTGCAGGATTAAAATTATTGTAATCAGACTGTGAATAGCTAAGAAGAAGCAAAAACAGGCTGCAGAGATCAGTACCTCGTCATTAATTTAAATCTTAAATTCTTAATGTTTCCTTATTGGAAACAATATACCCCACTTCTTGTCTATATCAAAATACATAGTGGCCTACATATTGAAATACATGTCTGGTAGTAATACGTCAGCAGTGACGAAACACATCGCAACGTCATAAAATTCAGGGTAAAATGTTTGAAGTGATGAAGCATGGGAATGTCATAAAATAATATAAAGCAACATTGAAGAAGCAAAACCCAGCAAATAAAATATCAGCGTTACTGTGTATACATTGTCGCCCTTGAAGGGACATTAATTTACTACAGATTCGAGTATAAACTCCTCCAGTGATAGACTGAAAAAGAGAAACAAACTTTTATGTTAGGAGTAATCCTCCACTCGGATCATTCTATTTAGATTGTGCAACTTTCTTGTTTATTCTTGTCTGAAAAGTGCCAGAGACAGCAAGCGCAGCGGGTAGGAAACGATCATAAAATAACGCGGGAAAATAGAATCTAGAGTAGATACAATAGAACAAAGTACACGTATAGCGGGAATTAGCTGATGCTATCAATCAGATTACGCTATTTCAAGATTACATTATTATTTCTCCCTCTCCGAGGTAAACCGAACAATAGGAAAAACTGCAGGTGGAAATATGGCGGTTGTATCATCACCATAACAACATCACTTAACCCATTCTCTCTTGGATGCACGCTAACAAGGAATATCTTCAGACGATTTAGGGAAGAGATGGGTTAAAGAATTCACCGTCTTCGCTGGTTGTAATAGGTTTATTTTCCATTATCTCTCGTTTTCATAGAGGAAGAAGCGATTGAGATTTAATACAAGCCTGAGAGTTTCTGCGTTGTCCTTTTTGTCAACTAATATTTGTATCTCCCGATTTTCTTTTTAGAAAACGATTGGAAAAGTACAGTAAATCTCATAAGCCGATTTTGATATAGAAATGAAGACTTTATTCATGGGGAGTAAAACTCGGTAAAATAATTGACGGTCGGATATGAAACTGACGACATTTTAGCTGTATCGCTTGGAAAAGCCCTTGACGTTGTAACATTTGTTTCTTTTCCATGAAGTCTAAATGTCAAAATGCCAAGCTCTTTTCATATCTTAAAATGGTTTCCTTTCATGAAGAGATTGTCCTTGTAAAAGCACATCTCTGCCTCATAGCTTCCAAAAGAAAGATTATTTTTAAAAACCCTCTGAAGCGCCATTTACCCCATCCTATTCAATTCTTTCTATTTCACCCCTCTTCTCTCTATCTCTCACTCCCTTCATTTAACTTTCTCTTCTTTCTCAATATCTGTTCATTGTCCCATCTCTCACCCTCGCTTCTTTCCTTTTCCTTTCTCTCTCATTCTCGCTCCTTTCCTTTTCTCTCTCTCTCTCTCTCTTTATTCATTCTTATACCTCTCTTTCAGTCTCTCACATCTTCTTCTTTTAATCTTGTTCATCTCCAATTCTTTTTATTTTCACCTCTCTCTCTCTCTTTCTCAATCTCTCCAATCTTTTCCCTTTCATCTTGTTTATATCTATTTTTCTTCTATTCTCAGTTCACCCTCTTCTTTCCTACACCCCTCTCTCTCTTTCACTTTCTCTCTCTCTCTCTCTCTCCCTCTCCGTATCTCACTCCTGTATAATCCACTGCATGTATTCAACCACAGGTATCTAACACAATAACATGACTAAAAGAATCTGAATAACTACACAAAATAAAAGGAATATCTAACCAGGCAATCGTCGACCATGCTTCACCAATTTGACAAAAAAGCCAGGGAAGTAAGAGATTAAAAGCCGGGCGGACAAAACATCCCATTTTACAGCATAAGCGTAATCAATGAATAAAGGGTATAGGGTTAGTAAAGATATATCTCATGATGCGAAAACTATCAGTTAGCTTGCCAATCAAGTGACAAGATACTGGGTAGACCGATAAATTTCATATTGCAAATTGATTGCACTACTGCATTGTCATCGAAACATGCACATGCAGAGAAAAGCACGAGCGACAGGGAGAGACATGTAAGCTTTTTCAGAGGAGGGAATAATAGCCCCACCAAAAGTGAATATTATTCACCACAAATCAATTGAGAAATCAATTTATATCTGAATTAGATTTATTTGCAGGAGAGGTGAAAAACTGGCCGAGGGATACAACAACAAAAAAGTAACGTATATGTATATTGGGTGGTGAGCTTTTGTCCAATGCCTAAGGTAATTTGATTGAGTGATCAGGATAATATACGTAGTCAATGGGATGTAATGGTCATGTTTTCATTTGAAATACAACCCCCCCCCCCCCCCCAATCTCGAGTTTTGGAAATGATGTATGACGTGTATTCATCTTTCATCCTGTCTAATTCTAGGTACCTTCCACTAATCTGTCTTGTCATGATGAAATGTCCTTTGATAATAGTGCCTTATTACATTTTCATAATCGTAACTGGGTAAGATTGTTACACAAAATATATCTCATAATAATCATTTTTTCGTCTCGTGAATATTGAAAACCACGATTGTGTATACAAGGATAAGATGAAAAGGTCTGAATTTTAACATTTATCTGTCCTGTTGAGTAATGAAAACGTGTGGGTGTGTGCTGCAGAAATGACACTCTACCAATTAGGATGATAGGTCCACCATTTTCATGATACGATATTATATATATGACAAATGACAAGTTATACCATCTACCTTTTAATTATTGATGCTTAAAACACCAATCAAATCAATATTAATATGTAGTGTGTAAATAGATTGAATAAACCCAACAAGAAAAGGAATAAGATACATTTTATTGCGAGTTTAGCCCAACATGCCAATACATATCAAAGAAGAAGCTTTACCAAATCATTTTTTCTGAAATATTTATATTTAACACATCTATAGAAAAAGAGATAGTCGAAAACTCCCAAACGACAGCAAAGTCATTTGTTATCAATGTTTGCCTGATTTATCTCTCTTTATGTGTATGGGGAAACAAGATTCACATTTATGGCAAATTAGAAAGCATTAACAACACCCGTTGTGCGATGTTATTGCTTAATTGTTGGCGCTCGATTAGGCCGGAGCGCCAGTTTCAGGCACGGTCGCATGTAACAGAACAAGAAGCTCTTTAGTCTGTCGTTATTTTGAGAAAGAACCAAGTCGCACAATAGCGAACATGTCCCGCGATAATTCTGTGAAATTAAGACTCGCAAAAGCAGCGCACCAGGCAGGATTTCGCCTTGGTGAGTTTCAGCAAAGGTTTGTACCTTACAAAACTGATTAACTGTTTGTGTTGTAAAGTGTAAATCAAATGACTTCTGTGCCTCGCACGTAATCAAGAGAACGCGGGAAAACGCGGGAAATCAGGCAGAAGGATCGTGCAGTAGGATCGTGCAGTGTGCAGAGGAAAAGAAAATGATGACAATAGACATCGAGAGTTGTTTGTCGATTTCAAGATTCTAGAAAATGCAAATGCAATGATTTTTAAGATCAGGCACTATGCAGTTGACACTACAATATGTACATGACGATTGCTAAATCGTATAGAGATTTGTGATATTTTATTTCCGTTAATGTTGATTTTTGTAACATAAGCTTTATCAAATTCATGACGGCTTAATGATATATTATTTTTGTTACATTCAACATACAACCTAATAATGCCACAATGCTGTAAAATGTATTCAGCAAATATTATTACAATTTAAATATCACAATTTTATTCAGAAATAATCTGACAGTGCATGTTTTCGAAAAAATCAGGAACTTTCACAATCAGGTCCAAGACTTAAACTTAAATTTCTTGCACCTACATGTGCTTGATAGAGTGTTGTACTGAGATTATAATAGGCCATCACATTAAAGTGATTAAAGGGGGTGAATATGCTACGCCGACCAAAATGAAGAATAGAGGTATTACAAATCTCGAGAGCACATTGATCTAATTCTTATCAGATTACCACTGTGATTTGAGGATATCAAAATCCTCTTACCAAAATACAAATTTAGCTTTCTTCTCTTCTAAGTACTAAAGCATGTCATCTCTCACGAAATCCCATGTACTTAAAACTAATGCGCTACAGTGTCATGCCGGGAGTGTTTTGCTATAGATGCTCACACATTATACTGCTGCGCGTTTAGTATCCTGCAGGTACTACATTCCTGACTTCAAACCCGGACCTAACCCTAACCCAAACCCTATCAGAATCCTTAAAGTAACCTTAAAACATAATAGCAACTATAACCCTTATCCTATACTTTTGACGAAATGAAGCCCGGAGCAATTGTAATATACAAGGTAGCAATTGAAATATTCAAAGTACAAGAAGACAGTATGCACTGAAAACAGAACAAAAAAGAAACACCTTCGGTCACTCAAATACAAGGTACGACGACTTTTATCGAATTTTATTCACAACGTATGGAATTCCACCCCGCCCCTTTACCCCCAAGAAAACGTATGGAATAGCTCCGCCCCCACTCTTTACCCAAGAAAAATCGCCAATGATTCAGTACTATTTTTAACTCAAACTTGAGGTCGGCAAATTGCTACGCCTCCTTAGACACGATTTTTTAAATGGAAATCCTGATTAAGATGTCAGTCATGTAACAGCCATATCACAGATATCGCTTTGATATGCTTTTCGATTTCCTCGATCCATTAAAACCATGAACCTGTGTCGTAATCATTCTGGTTATCATGCAAAGCGGTAAAATTTTGAGGATAATTTTCACGGTCGATTTCCGGCGAAATGGTGATAAGGGGGTTACACGGACAGAGACCGACCGATCGACTGCTGGTGCCAATGACTCGAGATTGCCAGAGCATCGAACACACGGTACAAGTTGAAAATGTTGTCACCTATACTTTAGTTCTAACAGCTTCTGAAACTACAAAAAACTGTGTCTCGGTTGTGTACTTATAATTTTGGAGATGCGGAAGCAAGCGAGAGATGAAAGAGGGCACACACACAAATAAATACGCCCCCTAAAAATGGCTTCGTTTGTACACAAAGGTGTTAAAAGGGTCACCCAGTTTATCGTTTTTGTTTCATCGTAAATGATCTCAATTAAGTGGGGATGATTTTGCTGAATTCTAGAAAGTGATAATGTCAATCTTGTAAGAGTGAAATGGAAGAGGAAACGCGCAAGTGGAATGCTTTATTCCTTTGAGAATTCCATAAAGCTACATCAATTCGATAGCACAAAATTGTGAGAAACGACTTGACGAGCTCTGGTCGACGTTTATCACCCTCATCCTCAACACGAGACTAATGGTAGTACCAATTGGTCCGACGATTATTTTGGGTTTGCTTTTATTTCTTGGTGGCGAGAAATGAAATGAGCATGTCGAAAACTGGTAAATCTCACAGGTTGAAACAAGACATTAGCATCCCCTCAGCCGTGTTAAGTGGGTCGCTGTTACAGCAAATAGCAATCAGGCACCAGCGCGAAAAAGTCGCCATCACCACCCTTTTCAAAATGGCGGGAGTTGTCTGCTTAACTGTGTCCCTCACAAAATCTATGGGAGGGTGTGAAACTTTTGCACGCGCTCAAGATAAAGATTCATTGAGCGGAACAGAATACTCGACTTCTTGCGATTATGGATTTTGTCACATTTTCTCAGAGCTAGGCGGGAAAATAAATATGAGGTTTCATGTACTTTGGGGTGACGATTGACTTGTACGATGGGGTTTGGAAAAGAGGGTGATATCCGCTATAATGACATCCTCTGACCCGGCTAGACCCGGCTGGGTGGAAGGTGGCTGCCCGGTTAGCAAGTGTTGAGAGCAATCTTGGAAACGATTCGGAGGTGCTTAGCCGTATCGTGAAGCTTCATGTTTTATGAGATGAGGAGAGATGTTGCAGCTGAGGGAGGGTGAAAAGAAATAGTAACAGCCTGACACCATCATAACTTTCAACCACTCCCATTTTTAAGGAAAGAGGACTTTGAACTAATTGTATGAACCCTAGATAATTATGAGCTCTAGATTCTCGCCACGTTCTGAAAACTTCTGTGTAAAAGCATATAAAGCACACACCATTTTCATAATTTACCTCGATAGATGCTGCTGCGGAATATTGGCACTATTTTCATGGTTGGCAGGTATGCCAACGGGGCAATAAAACTTGCTCTAAACCTCTATTTTCAACTCATGCAAATGATCGTAATGTTCCTGAAAAAAAAAAAAAAAAACATGGCATGATCATTGATGACTTTATTAGAAAGCATAGATGTTTAAAAAAAAAATATGAAGACGTTAAAACGTGTTTTCAAAATAATAAGTTTAACATAAAATTATTATTCAGGAAGAATATTGTTCATATTCCACATTACTTGGCAAATCTATTTTAAGACTAAAACTAAAAGATTAGGTTCAGTACAGGAATCGTCAGAAATGTATCATTAAAAATCAAAATTTTAACAAAGAAGCCTAAAAAGGTTTATGGACCTCGCCGGAATACATTCATATCCGACGAACTGAATACATTATGGATAACATTGATGTGTTCGCTTTCTTTCTCCCTGTCCTTTTCGAGGTGAGGCAACCTTCTTCTTTACCCCCCC
The DNA here is from genome assembly GCA_035222895.1 of Strongylocentrotus droebachiensis. Classification (NCBI taxonomy): domain Eukaryota; kingdom Metazoa; phylum Echinodermata; class Echinoidea; order Camarodonta; family Strongylocentrotidae; genus Strongylocentrotus; species Strongylocentrotus droebachiensis. The sequence goes on from JAVYIG010000358.1 coordinate 57,360, forward strand.
CCCCCCGCAATTATCTTATATGTCATTTATACTACAATCACGAAACAAGAATTTAAGTTATCTTATTGCCCAATATCCGCCCTCATTTTCTCCGCATTTCTGATTTGAAAACTCTTAACACTTAAACTACACTCCTCAATGGATCTTGAAATAAAATAAAAAGAATTTAACGTCTATATATCTACAGGTCTTTGGAGGTTCCTTAGCTTTACAACATGCTGGCACTATGGCACCCGACAATAAACATAATCTCAAATTACCTAACACATTAAAAGATAATGATTTACGATGTGAATCATTCGCACTGAATATGATATAAGCCCGAATTGTTCATGGCAGGTTTGCAATACCTTTGCTTGGAAAGTGGACCTTCAGGGATTAGGAAAGGTCTAAAATATTATTGTGATGCTGAGGGGGGAAAACCGCCCGTATTATTGTGTTACTTGTATGTATATCCGCATGAGTCCTACATGATTTACGACAATCTCAACATAGATCTACATGAACATGAACTTCAGTTAATCAGATCAGTCGGCCTCTCTCTCTCTCTCTCTCCCCCTCTCTCCTCAGTTTCAATACACACCTTCCCTTCTGGTTCGTTCCCCCTGTCTCCCTCTCCGTATTCTCCTTCTCTACCTCTTCTGTTTCGCTGTCTCCATCTCTCACTTTGTCTGCTCAGTTAAACATGATTTTCCCCCTTTTCTTTCTCTCCATTTTCTTCTTACTCAGTTCCCTCTCTTCATCTCCCACTTTCTCAGTCTTACGCACTTTCCACTTTTTTCCGTCTACAATCGTCTCCTTGCCCGTTTCCCTTTCTCTTTATATCCAATTTTTCTTTTTTTACTATACATTATTCCCCCTCTCGTTCTCTGTATATTACCATCTTTTTCTCTCCTTTCCAATTCACCTACACTTAAACTTCCCTTTCCTTCTCTCTCAATTTCCCCATTAGTCATTCCTTTTCTCTTCTTCTTCTCTCTCTTACCTAAACAACTTACTCCTGTCTTCCCCTCTCTCTCTGTATATATTTATATCACTCTCTATCTCCTATCTCTCTTCCCTTCACTCTCAGGGGCGGATCTAGCTTTTTGCCAAGGGGGGGGGGGGGGGGGGGTTGACCCAGTGGCGGATCCAGGATTTTCCAAAAATCGCACCGTTTTACTGTGTTATTCTTCTTTTTTCTTCTTCACTGGGCCGCCCAAGGGGGGGGGGTTAAACCGCCGAACCCCCCCCCCCCCCCCCTAGATCCGCCCCTGACTCTATCCCTCCCTCCCCCCTATTACCTCGTTTAAGTGACGCTCACGAGACAGGCAAACAAGCAAACATCCTAGACCCCGAGAGGACGGGGAAAGGGTGGCTGACTGACACGCCTCCGCGCTCTCACTCGATCGGGCGGTCTAACCGCTGCTGATCAGCGGGAATATTAATTGGTATTTAAAATTTAACAGCATTCCTTTCCCTGCCCAGCCATATCCCAGCGATTCCCAGTCCCACAACCATTTGCGACTTGTTCAGTCAATCTGCAGAAAGATTGAGAGAAGATAGAACTCTCTTAGGAATCAGTAAATAAGTCCTTAGTTCGAACACTTGTTTTCCCTTTTGAGTTACTATCCATGGATACTATCACATGGGACTTAAGAATGATCATAGATTAGTAATTTATCAAGACGTAATTCTACTCAATAAAAAAAGATAAACAAAAGAAAACATTCGTAGAAGTAGTAGAAGCTCTATACAGAGCGAATTTATTTTTCATTTCTTTTCACATTATATAAACAATGACAAACAATAAACGTAGCATCTACAGTAACAAATCTCAAACTTTGGCTCGATTCAGTGTTATGTTCTCGCGATTTAATTGTCAATTAAGTTTTTGAAGTTTTTTTTACACAACTTATGACGAACAAGATGTACAAATCAAATATTCTTGAGTTTGACTTTGGGAGAAGAGGGGCAAACATCTTTATTTAAAAATCCCTTTCAGAAGCTCATGTCATGAAGAAGCGAAGATTTATTTTCCCGTGGTTTCGTGTATCACAGCCACTGGGTTTAGGGCGCCTAAACATGAGCTGTCCGACCGCTGGATGATGACTTAATCCGCCATCATCGGTCGCCTGCGATTTCACACCCGACGGTCCTCCGTGCGTGACCAACCATCTCCTGGTGTCAATACACTCCAAATCAAGCACGCTTTCTCATCCCTTCCCTTTCCCTCTTTTTCTCACTCCAAATCGGCTCGCCAAGCTTGAGCAAATTGTCTCTGGGCTTCTTCTAATCACTATATCCCCCAAATTAAGTCTCTACATAACCAGCAGAAACACTTACTTACGCATCGTTTTAACACCCAAGTCAAATAGCGGTTCGTCGTACTTTGCGGATGTGCATTGCCCGAGTAATAAAATGTTTGAGATCATCGTCTGCGAAATAGCTGCTAGCTTCAGTTTGGGAATAAAGTCAATGCGCGCGTTCAATAGGCTCACGTGCTGAGACTAGACAACGATTAGAATACAGCAATTTGCGCGTTCCGATCCCGCGAGTGCGATAAAAACTAGACATCTTCATCGCCATAAAAAGCGCGGGCTACTTATATTTTTGATGTTTGTCGCCTGCTCACTTAAAATGCAAACCATTAAAACAAATCGGCGTGGCGTACATGGCCGTAGAGCGTTGATATGATTATAGATTGGATGTTTATTTCTTGCCTTTGTGTCTATTACCTTGGGCAAAAATGGATGATGAACAGATTGCATGCACGCACCCGTCTTTGGTCAGTTGTATGAAGATGGGCATTTCTGAGAATGTCAAAATATGAGGGGTTCTATCTTTATCTTTGCTGCTCATCGCATTCCGCGGGGTGTGCACAAATTGATAACCGGCAGAAAATAAAAACATAGAGGCCAAACGTATTATTAGCTTGTATCGCTTGAGATTTGTTCAATGTACAGAAAATGAATAATATCCTATAATCATTCTGCTCTTCATTTTCAATGCATCTTGCTGGGAATTACAAAAAACAATGTTCTGCTTGATTATATTTTTGGGAAGCATCATGAGTAAATTCTTTCTCTCAAAATTGATTTCTATTTTGTACGACAAAACGCTATAATATATTTTCTTTCTTTCTTTTCTTCTTTTCTGCAGGTGAAAAACCGCACAAGTGTCTGGTGTGTGGCAAGGCATTCAGTCAATCTTCGAACCTCATCACCCACAGTCGTAAGCACACAGGTTACAAACCCTTCGGCTGCAAGATCTGCGGAAGAGCTTTCCAGAGGAAAGTCGATCTTCGCCGCCATTTTGAAACGCAGCATCCCGAGAGCGAGAAGATGTTAATGGCGCACTCATTGGCCGTCCGAAGACCCATGCCACCTAGCATGGTCTCACCCGCAGCTCCCATCGCCGTACCAGCCCACCACGGAACGTCGGCGTTGCACCCCAGCGTACCAATGATGGGGATGTGAGACTGATCAGCGCAAACTAAAATGTTTCAGTTGTTATCACTCTCGTTGAGACTTGGCAAGTGTTGTACGGGTGAACTTACTTGGAAGTTGTTGAACTTGGAAGAAGTTCCTTCGAAACTATTCTTCACAAAGAAACTCGTCTTTTGAAACACTGCAGTGACTGGACGAGACCGACGAGGAACTTTGCTGTGATTCAACTATTATTTGTCTGAATTAAATGCTGCACGCGTGTAAAGATCAATTAAGCTCCAGACTGTCACGATATCAACAGTAAAACAATGGCGTCAATGAACCTTGAACCGGAACTGCAATAGGCCTATCTCGCATAGCAACAGTTTCATATCTTCATCTGATAGTAAAAAGAGTTTAACCTTTGACCTGAGAAACGGAAGGGCCCCTCCCTGATTGTATACTGCAAATATTGTACCATTAATTCTGTATGGACGAGTCCTTTTCAAAATCATTATAACATTATCTTTTGGCAGATTTTGGTTGGCTTAGCATGTTCGTAAGATGCCAAGATGTTATTTCGTTACTTCACGTCAGTCGTGTAATGCATAAATCATCAATACCAGCATTATAGCATTATTACAAAATTGCATCACCATTTTGTGATTTACATTTTCAATCCTCAATATTAATTTTTGCATCATCATCATATACATTTTTATCCTCATCATCACATCATCATCAAATCACAAACTTGTGTCACCATGATCACCTTCAAATTTACTACTTGCATTATTATGCAAGGCACAATAAATACAAAAAATTGAGAGCTATTTGGCAGTTTACATAATTTTTGTTTTGCTTTTTAATTTCTTGACTGAATTCCTATTTGCAATATTCTACATTCCACTTAATCCTTAAAGATATTTATATTTGTTACAGAGCAATCAATCAGAGCTCTTAGTTTATTTTACTGTATTTAATAAAGATAGATGTGATTCATAATATTGTATAAAAAACCAAATATTGGATGATAGACAATAATTGGAAAAAGTGAAAGGCAACGACATTGCAACAAGAGTAGAATTGATTGTTTACAAAACGCAGGTATATCGGTCACTTTTCACAGAATGCAAATGTCACTTATTATTATGAAAGATCTTATTAAATTTGTAATAATAATAATTGACACATGCATTCTACTCTTAAAGGACAAGTAGGATAAGAGTATGGGAAAGAAGTGGTGAAAACACTCTTTTATAAAATACAAATACATTCCATTTAGGCATAAATTATGTGGTCAAAGTAGAGCAAATGTCTGAAAAATCTAGGAAATGTGCAATGTCATACAGCATATGATAATTATTGATAATCATGATCATTTCAACGTTACAAATTGATAATAGACAATCATTTATTATGCTTTAAGTGAAATACCATTTAATTTTGCTTTTGGACAGAATGTACAACAGAAATATGAATCAACAGAATATGTGATAATATGAATGGATATTTGCAATGAGCCGACAGTGCAAAGAATAATTGAATGAAATAATGTTCTTTTCGACAGAATACATACTTGGACATTCTCTATCAATGTAATTTATGCAACATGAATATATATAATTAGTATGTGAAATATATTCTTTGGTACTAACATACTTATTTTAATATGCTTGATGTGTTAATCATAATTATGCAAAGTCCAGTTCAAATTTGGAAAGAAATTATAAAAAAAAAACTATTTTGAATGATGTAATCCTTGCAGTGCTTTTTTAATGAATGTAATCATTATTTGTAATGGCCACTTTGATTGTAAAAATAACCTTATGAATCATGATATTTTCTATCATTATTTTAATACAAATGTGTTAAACAGGTTTGAAGTCACTTTGAACAATATTCATCTTTTAAATGTGTTATTTCAATAGGGATTGAAATCATGAAAAAAAGTCCATGTAGTTGAATGATAGGGTGATCTACAATATCAAATATTTATTTATTTCCCTTCAAACAATGCTAAGGAGAGCATGTGGACTCTCTAAAGTTTCTTTTGTTTAAGATATTATTATTTTTGTTGATACAAATGACTGTAGAGAAAAGATTGTTTTAGAATGTAATTTATTGCAAATATTTGTACATAATATGTTTGATTTTGTACCCCACTCTTGCATATAAGAATTGTGTGATTTGAATAAAAACCGAAGAAAACAATTGAAAATGGATACATATTCTATTCTTTTATTTCTGTAATATTAGTAATTTTTAAAGCAAAATATACAATTGGTTAAGAATAAATCTATGTTTGCTTGAGTAAAATAATGTTGGATTTGTATGGGGCATAATGATTATAATTTAATTCTCTATGTGCTAAAGCAAGAAAATATCTGATAAAGACAGAGACAAAGAGAGTTACATTAAGATATGGAGAAAGAGAGTTACATTAAGAGATGGAGAAAGAGAGTTACATTAAGAGATGGAAAAAGAGATTTACATCAAGAGATAGAGAAAGATAAGCAAGAAGACAGAGAGCCAGGGAGATAGAGGAGGGGGTGGGGCAGAGAAAGGCCAAATAATGATTAGAATCTTTTGACATCCCAAAAAGAGGAGAGGGAATCCCCATATTAAAAGTACTACAGGCATGTTCAGATATGGCAAGGTAAAATGCCGCAAAAATTCATTGAGAATTCATTGAGCTCTATAATATATTTTTTAAATACCACAGTTTTTCTCTGTTGTATCTGAATGAGGCTTAAGAGTGCCTGGGAAAAAGGGAGCCAATAGAATGTTAACTTGTATCCTTAAATACTGACTAAACATCGTGTCCCTCAAGAGACAATATATTCATTGTTTCAAATTTGTTTCTGACAAAAAACTGGTAGAGCAACTCAGATACCACATTCACAGAAAGAATGAAGACGAAGGGAACAGAAATTGAGAGACAGAAAATATGAAAGAAAAAATAAGAGCTTAAGAATGAGAAAAATATTCCTTGTTTCAAATTTACTCTTTTCATATCAGACACAGAATGGGAAAAAAAAAAAGTATAATCATAGACTATAGACAGTGAGCATATTGTGTGTGTTTGTGCATGTGTGAGTGTGTGTGTAGCCAGACGTGAGAGGAAACGGTAATGTATGCTTGTTAACAATAAAATGCAGGAAACCATGAGCCAAAGAATCATATAATTACAACCCTAGATTTGAAGCATTTTCATCATTCAAATGTACACTGGATTTCCAATAACATTAATAAAATAACAACATAATTAAACACCCACCTAAATTCCTTGTCTCATGTGCATGAGCACCTGTTCATCGTTCTGTGAATGGTGTTTACTGTTCCACAGTATGTTTCGGGGAAAAACGTAGAGAGATGATACCAATTCCACTAACCAACATATATAATTCTTTGCTAAAATCATAATCATTTTCTAGAAAACCAGTGACTCATGCAGTGGTTCCAATAAACATCACTTCTGAAACCAAATCTTTCTTCACCTATGGCTTGTTCATATAACATGTATGACACCTGAAATTAAACATTGTTGAAATTAAATGAGACATTAACAGTAGCTGTCGAAACAGACGACTCTTGATCATAAATGTCGAGTTAAACAAGCCATCAATACTAGCAGTTGAATTTCTTTGAAAGTGTCCCTCTTTTCTATTCCTACATTTTTCTGTTTGGTGATAATATTGTTTTAATGGACATTATTACAGAGGAAGGGCATGCAATTTGAATAATGAGCTCAACTTGTGTCTTATTTTTACTCCAGTCACTGCTAATATTTCACCGGTCATTATGGCCATAGTAGCACCAAGTTCTACGAAGGACATTTAGTTTCACTTTCATCTTTCATCAGTTCTAGATATCAAAATCATTCCCAAAATGTACAATTCACAACAAGATCATTCTCTCAACTACGATAAAAAGTCAAATATCACTGTTTGCGCCCATAAAAGGCAACAAAAGCACTTTGCCACCATATTACTCAAAGTATTCCTACAAAGGTGGGAGTAATGGGGAAAATTTATGACACTGTCTTAATTGAAAGACAGACATTAACAGATTTTAACAGGAGGAAATCTATACACAGGAGATTATTTTCCAGGCGATTGGTTGTGTAGAGATATTAAGTTTTTATTATGACAAGTAATGGAAGCTTATACAAAGATTTAGACAATCTTCAAGCCTATCGATGAATAAAACATGTTGTATTTCTTGATTGGTATTTTAGCGCTTTTATTGCATCCAATAAGCTGAGTTATTGTTTTTCCTTCACACTTATGGAAGCTTTTATGCTGCTTTTATGGTTTATCTTTGCCAATTCTTGAAGCACTTTAGAGGTTTCACTTCCAGTATGGTGTTTGGGCATTGAAAAATCTAATGACACAAGCAAATGTGTTTTGTGGTTCAGGTAGGAGGAGAAATTGACAAATATCATAATTTGACATATGATTAAACTGCACCTTAAATTCAAGGATACTGGCAAGTATACACAACATTTGAAGCTGAATTCATTTAAGTTTCCATACAAATCGAGACCATTCATATCTATTTCTTGAATGTAAAAGGCGATTGTTCTGATAACAGCATGATTTTCTCATTCAGCTGTGTAAACTTATATTCATTAGATTTACCGTAAATTTCTCAGAAAGACACCGTACCCAAACTAAACCGAATGACCCTGAGTAACTGGAGCGTGATGGAGTGTCTCAACTAATGTGATATTCGTGGCTGATTCGTGACAATTCACACCATCTCCGTATTTAGATAGCCTTCAAGGTACTATTTCTCATGTTTAGGGCTATGACATGATACTAATCCAAAATATAGACAGGAGACAGAGTAACAGTCACTGCTCAATTTGGACACCATTGCTTCTAATTCTGCAGTACAATATTAGGTTTGCTGAATAGAATATCTGATAGAAAATAATCATGATTTGTAACATAAACAATCTTTTGCAATATCTGTATTTTCTATATGAATAGGTAAATCTTTTCCACATTACGATAACATACAGTGTACAGTGTTTGAACAATCATATAATTTCTTCCTTGACCAGCTTGAAGACAGACCTCAACTTGGAACCTATTGCAACAAGTTCCAATTGATTCCTTGGAGGATGACACCAACTTGAAAGTCCAGCCGGTTGAACGAGTGTCTCGTCGTCTTTGATCAGTATCAACACTACCTTAAAGTAGATCCACAAAAAAAAGTACAAAAGGTTGTACTGTAATAAGAGTTAATGTCCTTTATGCTCTCAATGGGCAAATTTCTTCTAATCTACTTGGAACTCCTTGCTTGAATTTTTTGATGATTTCTTGGATGACATCCACCTTGAGGCCTAGCTGGTTGAACATGGACGTCAGGAAGGCTATGCTGTGATCAGACTCCAGAGATTCTCTCATGTTCTGCTCCTTTTCAGCTAATCTGAAGAGAGATGTCAAAGAAGAAAAAATTATAGAGTAAATTCATCTTTTCATGAAAACATACAAAACGGAAAACACAAGAATAAATATATGTTATACAGTATACATATAAGGGCCATATTGTCTGTTGAGAGCCAACAAGGGTCTGAACAAAATAAAAAGAATGCCCTTCGGATTATGAACGGATGATAGACATAGCAGTACACTATAAAACGTGGGTGTTTCATCAACATTTAAAAGGACCAAGGAGTGACAGCAGTTTCAAAATGGTAGATGCAACACTTAACTGCTGGAGAAAGCCTTTATAAATGCTGGATCAAGCAATACATTAACACAAATATCAAAATGAGACAACAAATGTTGTCACTACTTAGACCTCTTGAAATGTCTACTTAACACACAAAGGTTCAAAGTGAAGGTTCACCAAGATTATGTTACTAAAAATATTTCTGTTGAAATTGAGAGAAGAATATATTTTAGAATTTAAGACATTATAGGTAAATTGACAGCATTCCTCCTTCAACATTTCTTTAAATAAATTTCAAGTTGAATAACCTTGGCCATGCATCATTTTCTAAACCCCCATATCACAAAACAATTTAAATGCACGTCTTTTCCGTTATTGTCATATGGAAAATAGAAGGAAGAAAAATCTGTAAATACATGAACGTTTGATGTACGGAAGCAATCTTCAACACATGAGCGAGGAGAGATGTAATTTTACAGGTATTAGCAGGGTATTACAAATGTCTAGTAGCATTGCACCATTGTGGGTATATTGTATGCTTGAGAGGGCAGCGAGATGAGAAAGTCGACTAAATAGGTCTCAAAAGGGTTGGCAAATTGGCAATCGCTGGTTGCAGTTGAATGAGGAAGCATTAAAGGCTGGCTGGCAGCATGGATGCAGATCACAGCGAGAGATGGCCAAATCAAAGCAACATCTCTTTGACGGCTTTGAGCTGCTCATTTTGACAGTTTTAGCTTGCATCAATCATTAATAAATCTTTTTGAAGGTACACCTTATTTGTGGTATTACTGTGCCTTAATTAACATGATCTAAGCTATGATGTTCTACCTTATTCTAGAATCTCACCTTGTCCTTGTCGAATAAGGTAAGAATTTCATGGTGAATTCATGTACCGGTACATGTAGTAACCCATAAAAAGTCCTTGCAAAAAGAAAATGCTTCATGAAGAACTTAATAAATTCTGGGCAAAATATAAAAGAGTAATCTGTAACATATTTGTTATTTGATGTATACTCTTTGTGATTAATACTACTCCTGACAACATTTAACACATGTTTGAGGTTTTCCTGCCCTAGCAACCACCAGTTCACAAACACAAATGTAAAATCAGAGCTGGAAACAGATAAGAAACTGGTACAAATGAATAGTCCTCAATGTCCTTCTGTGTCAGGAAGCAGCCCAAATGTAAATGCTTGCAGGAGGCTGGCCTGACATGGCAACAACATATACTATGCAACTTGTCATTGAAAATGTATTCGAAAACTGATGACCAGTCCTAACACTTTCCCCACCAAATGGAAAGGAATACTCTATTCATTTCGGGATTATTCTGAACTTCACTCAGGCTTACTTTATAGCAATACACTGTTTTCATACTAGTTTTAAGCTTGAGAAGAATTAGAAGAATTATAAAAATATATGTTTTCATAATGAATGTCACCATTAGATAGACGATGGTTAACAGACAGTCCAATATAGCTTATAATATTTCATGAAGAGAGAAATAAGACAGAGAGTGGATTTTGCAACTTCAGAAGAATTATAAAAATAAATGTTTTCATACTGAATGTTACCATTAGAAAGACGATGGTTTAAAAACAGTCCAATACAGCTCATAATATTTCATAAAAAGAGAAATAAGAGAGAGAGTGGATAACTCAAGTTCAAGCTCGTCTTTAAACCCATGTATCATTCATTCCCTTTTTATGGTCGCATCATGGCGCGGTGATGAGACAACGAGAAGAGCGGCGTTGGCAACACTGAGGAGGAGGAGGAGACAGGGAGTCACAGAGGCGTGTGGCGGCCGCGTCGGGGGATAGTCGCGTTTTGATTTGCAATCCTGGTCGGACCGGTCTCGCGGGTCCTCTTGTCAGATTGATCAGCCACAACCGAGTGAGGACGGGTTTGATACGCCTTCCGTGTGTCAATTCCTCCCATGGGAGGGGAGGGGCAGAGGAGGGGGGTACATGGGCTGTGTTTACATGGTGATGGGATGAGATGTACCCTATGGTGGATGTGTTCCCACGGGTCTGACATCGTTTATTTATTCCCTATTGCGTGTTATATAATGTGAGGTATGATGTGAGGGATTATTTGAGCAATATAATCATGTGTCATATACTTTCTCAAATCACTCCAATAGGAATAGATAGGATGTGTTGACATTTGAGATGTTCCCTATTGGTGGCTGTGTTTCCACTGGTACAATATTTTCCATTCCTAATTAATCAAGTAATGATGTAAGCAACATCATTGAAATTCATATGCTTTCTTCATGTTTATCTCTCTAATTAGTAATAGACGTGGATAGGGTGTGTTCCTACTGCATTACAATCACCTACATGTGGTTGTGTTCCCACCAGTAAAACCATGTATAATGGGTGATATGACTGATAATGTGAGCAACGTGATGCACTTTCAATGTGAAGTACTCCATTGGGAAAGAGTGGGATGTGCTCTTTTTCTCTGAACCATGATGATTGCCCTTTGCCTAGTTTACACTAGATTTGTTTTGCTGCTGTGTTAAAGGTATTCTTAAGATAAACAAGGGGGAAATTCCCTCAAATCTAACATGATCTACTCTGAATGTGAACAACTACTAAGTACAAAGTCTTGTTCAAAAACTGTAGAAAAATGCAATGTGGTTGCTTTTCTTGTTTTGTTAAAAGTATATTTACCTATGGACTTACATTTAGGTTCTGCAAACTTGAAAATAAATCAGACTAACAAAAAAAATTATGTTTTATGCCCAAGAGAAAGTTATTAACAAACCTAAAAATGTCACACACTGAACGTAGGTTAATTTTACTAGGTGGATAATAACATTTTGAAAAATTTCCTTCCTTGAAATTCATTATTATTTTTTTTCACTCTTGTTTCTTCAAAGTGGCAACATAAACATTTTTTTTGTGATTTGAATATTTAGATCATGTCAGGATATCAGAATCTACTTCACCAAAATCAATGGCCTGGCTCAACTCCGATGTAATAGTAGAGTGCCTTGAGCGCCAATCATGGTAAACATGAGCTCTACACAAGAAACCAATAACATTATAATCATTATTCCATGTGCTTCTTTCTATGTCATTGGTAAAAATGATAATATCAAATCAGTATGTCCATTAATCTATACAATCCTAAAGACTGTTAGTGACTCCTAATAGACTTTTGTCCCCCCCCCCTTTTCCAGCTCCCTGCCAACATCCTATGTACCCTATACATCCACTACCAACCATCTTAAAGACCACTGACACCCACCAGGCCACCACACTAAATTCTGTTATTCCTAACTTTTATTTGTTCTATAACTCTTGCTTTCCACCTACTGGCCCTCATTCTCTGCACACTATCCACCATTCTCTAGACCATCTTACACCATCCTATACGTATATTTCTAAAAGACTACAATCCTGAAGACTATTGTTGACCCCTCCTGCTCCTAATTTTACCCCCTTTCCACCTTCCCAACCTCTATTTACCCCCCCCCCCCCCTCTTCATGCCACCTCACCCCCATTCTGAGTACCCCACACCCACCACCTCGGCGTGAATTCCCTATAACGAGAGGCCAGGGAGTGATAAGTAAACCTTTACAGTGCAGAAGGGCTTTGACAGATCGATGCTGTCCCGCGGATCACATCTCCTGGCGCATGGCAGCGTTTCACTTGCACGCACCGTTGCCTGAGATATTGTCGCGAGCACGCTTCCCGACGCGCAGCGCTGCACAGTGCCCGAACAATCCGCTCCCCATAGTATCACTTGTCTGCACGGCAACCTCGGCCGATCGAGCTTCAACATTCATCCTCCTGTGATGAGTAGAAGAGGATGAGAGAAGAGAAGGAGACAAGGGTTGGGGGGGGGGGGATCACCTCGCATTGCAAATCAGTGAATTATTCGAGGTCCTCATGCAATTCATGCTCCCGATCCCCTTGCGTGAAGGATACGATGACGGCTTTGCCTAACGGGTGTGACTAGTGTTTGTTATTACAAAATTCACCCTGTCAATCTGTCCGCAATTACAGAAATTAGCTTAGCCTGGTTCGCTCCCACGGGAGATCACTTGCTTTCCGTCTCAACGCTTTGCATGCTTTCATGAAGCTACATCTCTGATTCCAAGATTTCTTTCTCATGCTATTCATCGGATGAAAAGATTGGCATATGATTCCGGTCGATCATCAAGTACTCCAATTTGGATGCTTGCTCGTGAAGAATGACCATCAAAAAGAAAACTCCCTGATTCTCCATATTAGATTAGTATTTAATAGAAAGATGATTTCTCTATGCGAAGAGGCCCTAAGGCTGAAATGTTATTTAGACAATTTGGACAAGAATAGGAGACAATACTTTCTGATTTAGGATGTCTGGAAACCTGTGACAAAGGACTTGAAATCTCATGAAAACCCCTCAAAACAGATGAGTAATGCTCATTCATTTAGCTCATTCTACATTCTCTTCTAGTAAGCAATATGTTTGTCTTTTTAATACACACACACATATATATATATATATATATATATATATATATATATATATATATAAAAGTGTGAGAATTCTCAACTCTGACATGACAACGGTTGTTCCAGAATATGTAGGCGTGAAGAAAAAGGTCTAGGAACGTGAGATGTAGCTGTACTTTACAAGTTTATTACGAGCTTTCAGCTTGTGAAGCCTTCTTCATATACAGTGCGTCCCAGAAAAAACGAAACCGAGAAGTATCAATGTTTTATCATAACTTAATCACAACCATAATTAATGAATGATACATATTTGGAAAGGTTAGAGTCTCTTCTTTCAGTTGATGCTACTCAGATGATGCATATTTCACGCATGAGTGATTAAAAGCAATTTGAAGGAAGGAAACCAAAAATACATTTGGCGGGCGGTATCTGAATTTCGAAGAAAAATGCACAATTCTAGAAAGTTGAGTTTCTGCTCTTTCATATGACACCTCAATCAGGAAAAATGAGCGAGGAATAACAAAGTTCTGTTTGTTTAAGTTTGTTAAAGTTTAAAGTAGTGCTTGCATTTCCACAATTTTATTAAACGAATTCGTTTTCACTGGCTGCCTGCCGTATCAATAAACGAAATTAACAAAAGACTTAACTCCGTTTCGTTGACAATCAGCCGTGGACGAGAGTCTTCATGCATGGCTGATTGTCAACGAAACGGAGTTAAGTCTTTTGTCAAATCTGCTATTTGCTACGGCAGGCACCCAGTGAAAACGAATTCGTTTGTAAAAATTATGAAAATGTAAGGGCTACTTTAAACAAACGGAACTTTGTCATTCCTCGCTCATTTACCTGATTGAGGTGTCATATGAAAGGGCAGAAACTCAACTTTCTAGAAATGTGAATTTTTCTTTGAAATTCAGATACCGCCCGCCAAATGTCTTTTTGGTTTCCTCCCTTCAAATTGCTTTTAATCACTTATGCGTGAAATATGCATCATTTGAGTAGCATCAACTGAAAGAGGAGACTCTAAGCTTTCCAAATATGTATCATTCATTAATTATGGTTGTGATTAAGTTATGATAAAACATTGATACTTCTCGGTTTCGTTTTTTCTGGGACGCACTGTATATATATATTCTTTTTATTGTTATTTTTTCAGGTACTCTTAGAATGCTGTATACTGGGATATGTCTTCAACAAGCAAAAACAAAGAATGTCACGGAGCCTGTCATCTATCACAACCTAACACAAAATATAGGCGAAGATTTGCAACTAAATCAGAGGACATTTTAATTATTGATTTACCAACCTTCCTTTTTCTGCCCCTCTTGAATAATTCAAACATCGTGTTTATTTCATGGAGGGCTGTTTAATATTTAAAAAGTTATGAATCATTGATCCAGCAGTTGGCATTTTGGTCAAAATACCAAGCCCAGATTGATGGTCCTCGCATTGCTAACAACCATAAAATATGAAAACTGCAAGTTTGGCTGAAAAACATTTCCATGGAAGTGTCTGGTTTGATATTCTGTGTAAATCAATAGAGAATATTTTATTGATTTCCAACCATAATGTTGATAATGTATAAAATGAGGAAGTTTGGCTGAAAAACATTTCCATGGAAATGACTGGGTTTGCTGTTCTGTAAAGATTTACAGAGTTGACTTTTATTGATGATAAATTATCACATTAAAGGCTTGTACAGATATGATGCAGCAAAGATGTAGCGTTTTTTTAAATGATGACTTAAAGAGTAATACTCATCACATTTCTGTGTCTTATAACACAGTGCTCCATGAATACTTGCAAGTCTTCTACTGTATGCAGTTGCTGTTCATTTACATGTAAACAAATAAGAGCAATGGCTTTTTTTGTGGCGGTTTAGCATGCTAATCTGAACAAGACTTTGTAGTTTATGAAATTGATCTGAAAATATGAAGTTTGCCTGAAAAAAAATAGAGAAGTGACTGGATTTGGTTTATTCTGCAATAATCTTATAAGAGTATCTCTTTTTTTTATTTCACATTAAAATACTCATAGTTCATGAATTGTTTTTTGAGGTTATGAAGCTTGATGAAAAGAAATTGACTTTCTAAAACACTTTTCATGCTAACTTCCATTTTACTGCCACTAAATATCCTATTCTTGGGTAACACAAGATCTCTCCTAGATTAATTCTTGAGGCATTTGCAGGTATTAGGAACTATTTTTTTCCCTTTTTCAAATTTGTAATTCTGAGAATGGCAGTGAAACTGTCTGGTCTGTGGGGCTGCAAGTTTACCCAGACCGAAAGGGGAGGGGTACAACAAATGCTGGTATATATATATATCAGTCTACTAAGGAGAAGGAGACACTTGTTACACTGGAAGAGGGGGCACTTATGTAATCATTATGTGGAATCAAGGAGTTGATATTCAGTTATGGGTACCTTTTAGAATAAGTATTATTACAGAAACGTAAATTCAAAGGTATTATTTTACAAATTGTAATCAACAGATTACAACATTTATCTCTCTTTGAATCTTTCCTCCTGATTTCATTGATTCCTACAGATTTCCTATTCCCCCCCTTTCTCTATCTTAATATATCTCTCAATCTATTTGCAATTATCATGTGCTCTCTCTCTATCTCTTACTCTGTCTTCTTCCTCTCTAACCTCTCTGTCTCTTCCCATCTTTCCCCATTTTCTCCCTACTTCCATGTCTTTCTCTTCCTTAATCTTCTTCTCCTCCCTCCCCTCCATCATTCCACTTCTCTCTTTCTGTGTGTCTCTCATTTATTATCTCTTAACTCTATCATCTCTCTCTCTCTCTCTCTCTCTCTCTATCAGTCCCTCTTTCTCTGTCTCTCATTCATTATCGCTTAACTCTATCATCTCTCTCTCTCTCTCTGTCTCTCTCCCTCTTTCTCTGTCTCTCATTCATTATCTCTTAACTCTATCATCTCTCTCTCTCTCTCTCTCTCTCTCTTTCTATGTCTCTCATTCATTATCTCTTAACTCTATCATCTCTCTCTCTCTCTCTCTCTCTCTTTCTCCCTCTCCCCCTCTCTCTCTCTCTCTCTCTCTCTGTCTCTCTCCCTCTCTCTGTCTCTCTCTCACTCTCTCTCTTTTTCTCTCTCTCTCCTTCTTTCTCTCTTTCTCTCTCCCTCTCTCTGTCTCTTTCTCTGTCTCTCTCTCTCTCTCTCTCTCACTCTCACCCTTTCTCTCTCCTTCTCTCTGTCTCTTTCTCTCTCTCCCCCTCTCTCTTTCTCTGTCTCTTTCCCTCTGTCAGGTTATCTTTCTCCTCCTCCCCTTTCTCCTCATCCTTCCATTTCTCATCAATCTCAATCCAGTAATAACCTCTGATTTTTAATATAAAAGTCGCCTCTGATTACTGGACCGTGCAGTGTTTAGTCTCCCACGGGGGCCTTGACTATTTGCCTAAAAATCATACACATTTTCTGCCAATTTCATGATCTCTCTTCATTACATGTTTATCCAAATCAGCTAAATGTAGAGTATTACTACTAGGATGCATGGCTAATTGCATTACACAACCCAGAATTTTGTTTTCTTACTGTCTGAAATCTTGAATGCGATATACCTTTCTTCCTTTTTCCTCCCCTATTCCGCTTTCACTCTGTCTCCAATTTTTATCAAATCTCATCTTCAAAAGTAAACAAAATTTGGTTTGTAACTTCAAGCAGAGGTTTGCTAATGTCCTCAAAAAGCTAATTTGCTTGTCTTCTCAATTTCATTCACATGAGTGGAAGATGAGAGAGCATGAATTGATAGCTATACTGAATAAAGATATTTTGCAATATGAAGCAAATCTGAAATACGTTTATAATACAGTTGAGCTGACTGTACAATTTATTGTAGATCAAAAAACTACATGTCTGTTAATACAGTTAACAACTAAATTGTTCATACCCCTTGTAAATGTGATGTTTCAGGGTTTTTGTAACTTAAGAACTGAAAGGGGTCTTGTTGAATTATGGCTTTTGTTAAATACTTTTAGATGTAAGGTCTAATACATAACACATTCTCAAGAAACGTAAATCGGAACAAATCAATTTTTCACATACTTAAAGATAATTACAAAACTTGGTAAGGGTATGAATAATATAGTTGTTAACTGTATTTACACTCTGCCAAGAGAAGAAAACATGAATCAACATTTTTCAAGAATCAAATCAAGTCAATTCTAATACCTCAATGTATATCACATAGAAATCATGTTCACATTTCGTAACACATTATTGTAATGGTAATTATAATGAGAGAGAGAGAGAGAGAGAGAGAGAGAGAGAAGATAAGTGAGATAAATGTACCTGTATGTTCCAAAACACCTCAAAGAAATCTCAAGTAATCTACTCTACACGTAATGAGTGTCTAATCTATTCCCTTTTATATCCTTTAATCCCTACTAACTTCCTCCTCTTGTTCCTGAGATTATCCTCCTAATCCCCATCATGAACCTCAAATATATACCCTCATCATGAAAGGTGACTTCATTAAGGAAGTTGTTTAGGATACCAGTAAGAGGGTAAAGTTCTCTCTTTCTTTCATTCCCTCCTTCCTTTTGATCTCTTCTCTCTCACTGTCATTATTTCTATTTCCCTATTTTGTAGTTAAGTTTCTGTTTTTCACTTTTATCCTTTCCTCTCCTTTAACCACCCCTGCTCTCCCACCCCCTCCTCCTCTCTCTCTCTCTCTCTCTCTCTCTCTCTTTCTCTCTCTCCCTTCTTTATAACACATCCAATTTCCTTATTACATTACCCTTGTGATTTTGTCAATAGTTTGATGCATGTCTTAGAGTTTGTTTTGGGTTAATCATTGTCTACTCAAAACTCTTAAAATGTTCTCCTTATATAACAAAAAAATATATATGCAGAAAAATATACTATCCATGGAATTAAGTTCCGATCCCCTCCCCTAAATTACAATAAAGCAATACAAAATGAAAAATGACTACAAAGTTTGTAACCTTGAAATTGTCCTGCCATCTATCCTTCCTTATTAAAGTATATAACAAGCAAACCATTATCAAGAAGCATGGTATCGCAAATTTGCCACAAAAAAAAATCAATAGAGATTTAATCAAGTACCCAATTTTCTGAGATACTAAAGCTCTCTATTCTCAACACTAAATCATTCCAATAGCTTCAGATAATGATCTACCTGTTCAATACCACTCTTCTACAAGAACCTGGTTATTGGTTAGTTTACCCTACAAAGGAACCTAAATACCTACCATCCATTAATCAATTAATCACCAATTCTCTAAAGCAATGATGAATAATCTGTTTGAAACGTCTCTTAAGAAGTTTGGATCTACCGAGTTCATTAAGCCATGGGATGTAACATTGCCAGCCCCTTTCTAAGCTGGATGTCTTTACTTTACCCCTATTGATACCACTTGAGCTCTTTAATGCAACATAAGGGGTGCATAATGAACCCCCTTTCTGAATCTTATACTTCATCAAGCACCATAATCACCTTCTTTCTCTAACAAAAACATTAAAGTAGGATAAAGTCACTGAGGCATACATGTATGTTGAAAATGAGACTAAATCTAAATACATAGTGTTCAATCACTGATTAATCTGAAGCTTTCATTACTAATAGCTTCCATAGAGGCCTATGATAAGATAAAGCAGTAGGTACTTCAGGTTTATAAAGTTTGAAATCCATTTCATTTTGGTACACTTAATTTTAAGTATTTCTTTAATTAAAAGAGAGGAAGAAAGAAACTGCTATTCTCTACAGATTACTGAATGAGGCTTGGTGAGTCAGATAAAGAGCTTTCACAGACAAATCCACAGAAAATCAACAGAAATACCTGATAATACCTGATAAAAAAAGAAAATGAAAGATTGAGGAATTGTTACTGGGAGAAATGGAGACCTTTTTATAGAGAAATGAGAGAAATTAGAAGAGAGGTGACAATGAAATGAAATATTCAGCAAAAGGAAAGGTATGAAAGAGAGAAAGATTTGTTAAAGGAGATACAAAAGAAAGAGAGGGAAAAAAAAGAGAACATGAGATAGAGAGAGAGAGTGGTGGAGGGGGGGGGGCTCTCTTTGGACATTTGGAAGAAAGAGAAAGAGTGAGAGATAGAGAGACATTTACAGAAAGAAACAAATGGACTAATTAAAAATGACAACATAAAAACTGACATTGAGATAGTGAGCGAAAGAGAAAAGAAGGACAACATAGTACATATCACATTCTAAATGATTCATTATATTTCAAAACTAATAATTTTTTCATATGGAAAATAGAGCGAAACATTTAGATCGATTAAACGGTGTTCCATTTGCTTGCCTAAGAGCTCTTAATAAGAATAAAAAGCAGTCAAGTAAAACCCACATGTGCTCACTCCACTTACTGATTTCCTACTCGCTATATATATATATCGTATCAGCTCTTAATCATTTTCTAATCACTGAATATTTCAGGATATCAATGACAAGGTGTAAAAGAGGTAATTACAACATTGTAAAGAGTGCATGCATAATACACAAGGTAATTTGCACTAAGTGGCAAAACCACACGCTATATGGACTGCCTTTACTTGCTAAACCTGTCTGCCGAGCCCTGGCAGTTCTTTATACCCATCAAATCTCCAATTTTCTCTTCAGGTTTTTTCCTTTTCCATTGCAGTAAAAATGAAACTGAAAGCCGGTAAGCAGTGGTTTGTGAATTAAAAATTTGGATCAGAAAAAATGATGTAGAACAATGGCCTTTTCACCTCGTTTGTAAAGTCGGGCGCAATTTCATCACACCGTTTTTGTCTCAGGTGCATGCATGGCTAAACACGAATAGATGGCGCAACAACTCATTTGCCAGTACTTGGCGGCGATGGTAAAAAGACAAAGTGAAGTGAAAAATCTGGCATTGTCGATCGAAGGGTTAAAAGATATTCCGGCTCATCATAAAGGACAGCAGGGTTCTAAAAACTCATCTCACCATTGACAATGGAAATGAGAACAATCACTGTGGCTTTTTGTGCGTTTAGAGGCTGATTAGGTGAAGATGGAAAGGATTTTTTAATCTCATTTGGAAGGAAGATGAGGATGAGAGAAGGGTGGTGAGGGTAGTGTAATGTCTGAATAGTTCGGGTTGTGGTTGGTTTCTCATCCCCTACAGGGGGTCCTTCCAATAACTGTTTAATTAGGGATGATATTTTAATCGTGGAAATATAGTAGTGAAGCCACAGACAGTAGGAAGGGTGTTAACGCTTCATACAAGTTTATAAGTCTGGTGACAGTCAAAAACCTTACTCCTCCTTTAATAAGTGTCAATGATTTAGCAGGGTTTCTCAAAGTCAGGACCACGATCCGCATCTGGACGGCCTTGGTGGCTCTGCTTCTTGTCTTTTCTTTGATAAACTGTAACAAATCCCCTTAGATCAGATATAGACCTAAACAAGCCTCATTTCCTTCAGTATTACAAGAGTCATTGCAGTAAGCTTTAGGAGTAGACTGTCTGAGTCTGAAACAAAATTGAATAATGTTTGTGTTGCGTCCAACTTTCCAGCAACAAAACATCGTTCTACTTTATTTGACGTATACGATAGACCGTAAGAATTTCGCGCCAATGGCATTCATGTTGCTGACCTTCTAGCTCTCACGGAAATTACATCTGGACCATCAAAGAAAAAGTTTGAGAACCCCTGCCCTATAGTAATACTTGTGCTAAGCCAGGGAAGCTTCATCACCATCAGTGCTGTTCTCCCTGAGGGCCCTGCAATCACTATTACCTCAGCAATTGTCAGGTACCCATTAACATCAGGGTGGAGAGTGACAATGTGAATTAATGTCTGTAAAGTATCAGGCTGGGATTTGAACCCTTAACCCTTAGAATGAGGGTCAAGTGAATGAACCACTATACCATAATACCGTCCTCCTTATTCAGATTGAAATTTTACAATGCAAAGGGGTTTGTTTGAATATGGCATTCTATACCTCTTTCAAATAGCTAAGTTCAGATCTTCAGAAGATACCAATACCACCACTACTACTACTACTACCTCTACCACTACCACTTCCACTACCACTACCACTTCCACTACCACTACCAATTCCACTTCTACTACCACTTCCATTACCACTACCACTACCACTTCCACTACAACTACCACTTCCACTGCCACTACCACTACCACTTCCACTTCTACTACCACTTCCATTACCACTACCACTACCACTACCACTTCCACTACCACTTCCATTACCACTACCACTTCTACTACGACTACCACTTCCACTGCCACTACCACTACCACTTCCACTACCACTACCACTACCACTTTCACTACCACTACCACTACCACTACTACTTCCACTACCACTTCCACTACCACTACCACTACCACTTTCACTACAACTACCACTTCCACTACCACTACCACTTTCACTACCACTACCACTTCCACTTCTAATACCACTACCACTACCACTACCCCTACCCCTACCCCTACCACTACCTCTACTAATACCTCCTCTTCTTCTCCTTAGCATGTAGCTTTCACATTATCCTCACCTGTTGCAGTATATGCACAGGCACTGTATAAATGCATCCCTAAATTAAGAGACAAAAAACAAAAGAATCTCCCAAAACTATCCCCCCCCCCAAATATCTTCCACTCCAAAATCGTTGTATGGGCTAAGTATTATGATGCAAATACAGAAACAAGGCAGACAAGATTTGATAGAGTCTACCTGCTGACAGGAACTGACAGAGACAATATACTCTGTATCCATCACAATACACCCAATATATACAATAGCTCCAGGGTGTGGACACTCCTTACCATAACTCATCACGTAACTAGTATGGTATAAGCGTCCATAAATGCAAATCAAGCATTCAGAAAAAGCTTTTTATCAGACAAATGTGTGTGAAAAGTGGAATGAACTGCTTAATTTTGAGCTGTCAACTGAAACTGATCTTTGAGCAAGTAAATGTCACCTGACGCCAGTCTAAAAGATCATTTAAACCAGTACTAATCAGTTCACACTATTTTTAAAACCATTATTATTTCAGTTCACACTAGATTTTAAGCCAGTACTATTTCAGTTCACGCAAGTATTTAAACTAAAAGTAGTCTGGTTCTCAAGATATTAAAACCAGTATAATGTTGATGACACAAGCATTCACCAAAACTGTTTGTACCTGACACCGTAAGAAAGAATTTTTCAATCACAGGAGCTTTTTTGTTAAATTTCTGTCATGAAAATAATATTTCCTTGCTGCAATTTCTAAGTCTGTAAATGTCTTTTTTAATCAGCAATCTTAATTTGAGATTTTACAGAGCTCTTTGGGAGCTTTCCAGAGATAATTTCCCACCTCTTCAGAGTGAGTTTGTGACACTGCTTTCTGACAATGGTTCCCCAAAACATTGGCATTCACAAGGAGAACAGATTTGTGGCCTCTTCAGACCAAAAGAAATTTATATGAAACGCTCAAAATGAAACTCATGATGAGCCCCTCCCATTTAAATGATTTTTGTACGACACGACGCTCAGGTTTTAATGGAATACCGTGCTTTATCAAGTTTTTATTTGAAACGATGCCCCAATAGACATTTTGCAATTTCGACATGGCATAAAATATTGTTTCCTTATATGCCATTAAGACTAGGGAAATATAAAACACTTCTCACACATCTATAGGATTCTTGTATAGCTGTATAGCTATATGATGAATTCTGGAGATGTGAATGCTGGGTAAAACTAGAACTATTCTGGTTCATACTTCATTTCCCACAAACATTGAGTTAAATGCCTAAGGGCAACAGTGATTGGATTCATTTTACATTTATGTATTTTGTAGCATATTATCATGATCAATACAATGTGAATTTTCTTGGCATGCTCAGATTAACTAAGATTCAACCTATGATGACATACCTAATAATTTAATAATTGCATTGCTTTAAAAATAAAATCTTATTGGGTATATGATAATTCTCAGCAAATTCAGTCTTTTGACTGCAAATGAGATTGCAGTTGTGAATGTAACATTGTTTTTTTTTTACTCAAATAACCATTCTATCAATTCCACCAATTTATTAGTATAAGATTTCATATTATACACATATTAAAACATGATATAAAAACACCACTGTGGACAAAGCCACAATACAAATCCACTGTGTAGACCATCCATATATACAATTTGCAATGTGGACATATCCATACATAAAATCTACTGTATGGACACACCATGAATAAAGAAAAAGCGACCTTCCTTACGCTTGTGGCCCCTATTTTTTCTCCTTCTTCTTCATTTTCTTTTTTCCCTTCTTCATCTCATCTCACTTTTGGGAGCCCAGGTTGCCATTTTCAAATCTGAATGCAATTGCCTAATTTCTCCTAGATTCCATGAGGAGGAAAAAATAACAAAAAATTCTGCCCTTGAGCATGAAGACGACTTTGTTGCGCTCCCGCTCTCCCTTCAATCTCTCTAATGAACAATGTCATGCAAATTGACAACAGTCTGCTAGCGTACTTTTTCTGAGAATTTTTTTTGGATGTTAATTCCGTTCCATTTTCAGTATAAACACCAATGGCAAACAGAAAGAAAAATGGTGTATATATTTACTGCTCCATTACAAGGATTTTAAAACCAGTTTGCTTGTAATCTCTATTTCATATTTGAAAAACATTGAACTGAGTAACAGACAAAAAGTACATCAAACGACATTCTTTTCTTCTATGATAAAACCCCCAAACAGTGAATTAAGCAGACAAAATTATACCAACACAACCTTCTTTGCTTTATTAAGAAAAAACCTATATATTTCCCTCTATTTTACAGTGATATAGAAAATAAATGCCAAAATATGCAGCACCAATTCATTACACAATAGTGCACTTTGTCAATGACTTTTGTTTTGGGGGAAGAAAGGCAGGAAAAAAGCAAACATAATAGTTTATTGTGATTAGTTACTTGTATGATATGAATATGTGTTGTATGATGATGTCATTATCGTGTTGCTTTATCAATCAGATGTTTTGTTTTGATGTAATCATTTAATTAGTTTGTAAAAAACAGACAATATCTGTCTTGAGCTGCATTTTATTTTTGTCTTCTATATTTATCTTGGAATCCATTATTGATTACATAGCATTTTGTGGAGTTTCATGACTTTTTTAAAAACATAGGCCCTGCATTGTAAACCCAAACTATGCAAGACTAATGGTTTGTAGCTAGTAGATTTGTGTTGAAGCTGTGGCTTTCTTTCAGCTCCCAACTCTTTAATAATTCAGACCTATAGATTATATTGATTCCATGGATTTTGGAATTACCCCTATCGTTCTGGTCTGAGAGATTCCTTTTACAACACCCCTCAATCTTTCTCTCTTTTTCATCTGCAACTTCACTTTCTTCCATTTCTTCTTCTTTTTCTTCTCCTTCTTTTCACCATCCTTTTTTTCTTCATGATTTAACTCTCTCGCCCTACTAATCAGCTTCACCCTCTCATGATCCCCTCCATCTTTTTCTTTCTTATCTCTCCCTTCCTATCTCACCTCTCTTCATCCACATTCCTCTTTTTAAAGACTCTCTTTTTTTATTTCTCTCTCTCTCTCTTTCCTTTCTTTTCTCTTGTTCTCTCTCTCTCTTGCTCTCTCTCTCCCTTTCACTTCCTCTCTCATTCCATTTCACTCTCTTTCTGTCTTTCTCTGCCTTCCTCTCTCATTCCATCTCAAACCCTCTCCCTTTATTATTCTCTCTCCCTCCCTCTCTCTCCCCCCTCTCTCTCTCACACTTTCTCTCTCTCTTTCTCTCTCTCTCTTTCTCCCCTCTCTCTCTCTCTCTCTCTCTCTCTCTCTCTCTCATTCTTTCTAACCCCAGGATTGGTCTTCTTCAACAAGGGGGGCACACAAGCCCCCATTCTTATTGTTTGGGGTACACACAAAAGAAGAGGTTTAATCTTTAAATCCTTGTAAGGCACTGTTGTTCAAGCACTTTCCCCTATTCAAGGGTGCTTGTTTCGCACCCCTAGCCCTGGGAAGGGGGCAATATGATGACACAGTGGGGTAGTAACTACAAGATACCTCATGATTGTGGAATTTCAAAGATTTCAAAGTCTCAGTTTAGACTTATTTAATTTTCTTAAGCTCACCTGTTTAAGATTGTTTGTAATGATTCCCTGCCCTGCATATGACTCATATAGGATTTGTTACATATTCAAACAATGCACAAACCAAAATGTGTTCTTTTGCAGGATTTTCATTTAAAGTCCATTACATCTATTTATGAATTCAAAGTAAATTAGTCGCTGCAGTAAGAAACCATCACTACTAAAGACCCCAGACAACAGGGAGAGGGGTCAAGAAGTTCAGAATATGTAATTGAGGAAAGACATCCACGTATAGAAACAAACACAGGTGGGAGATGAGTAATAGAATAATTATAAAAACAAAGTAAGTGAAAGGAATACAGAAAACACAAAGAAATACAAGAAGAAAAAATTAAATGCTTTGCAACTGTTGGGAAATATGCCAAACTATTTCGTGGATATAATGGCAGACATCTGAATGAGAATCTAATCTAATGTTCTTTGTTGAACTGAACTCATGTGTTGGAATAATGGATATTGGAACAATTAAAGGGGAAGTCCACCCTGATATCAAGTTGATTTCAATCGAAGCAGAACAATGAGAGAAACAGGTCAGTGAAAGTTTGAGCAAAACCTCATTAGGAAAACAAAAATGAATAATGGGGATGAGGATGTCAAAGTCATACCCCAATACTGGTAACTCTAAGATCTTCTGATGAGGCATCAGTGGAGGCTAAGACAGAGTAGGGTGTCTTTCATATTGTATTTAAAATTAAATTTTATCAGAAACCATGGACAAAATCTAAAGATATTAGGTACCGGTACTTTAATGCTTATGGAATGGTTAAAGAGCGAGTTCTACCATTTCCATTCCGAATCCAATTACTGAAGCATTACAAATAAATAGATGTAAGTTTAAAATTGGTAATTTGACAGACTTCTTGAGATCTTAAGGAGCAACATCCTCACAAGTAAGAGAACAAATCCTGGCTTGTAATCTTAATCTTAAGTCATTAAGTTGTTAAGATGGGAACTACTCAACCTGTTCAGGTATTGCCACCACATGCTGCAGGTTCCTTTCATACCCTATTCCATCTCCTAATCACTTCCATGGTGATTATCAGGGGGTCATTCACACAGGAGGAAAACTTATCAGCCTGTAAAAATGTGACAAGAGTCATACACACAGGGTAGGAATATCGTATAAAGAAAATAAGAAGAGAACATCACATTGTCTGTTTAGAGCTAAAAGGACTTTAACTCACCAACTTTATCAAACAGAGTTCATTTCCTTCAGATACTGAACATTCAAGAAAAGCCTCATTTACATTGCAGAAAAACTAATTTGAAAAAAACATTGTTTTTTTAATAAAAAACTACCATTTTCACTACTGGAAAACCCCATAAAAAACATTGGTGTTTGATAAATTCTTTTTCCTTCGTTGGTGTGAGTTACAATGACCAGACAGGAAAAAAAAGCAAACTATAAAACAATCTCAAATGCTTTCAAGGAAATCACTCAAGGGCAATGTCAATACCCTATTGTATAAATAGTGAACATTAGTAATGCACCAGGGGGGTGTTTCACAAAGATCCTAAGTAGAACTTAACTCTAAGTTGGACTTAAAAATTATGGAAAGCCATTAGCATCCTTGAAAACATTTTGTAAAAGTTACTTTAAAAGACATAAAATGTTGATTCAAATCATTCATATTTTCTATTATCATGGGAGATTCTATGTTCTTGATGTGGAATTTATAAAAAGTCTAAAATACTTGAAATTCTGCTTTTGAATATATTTCATTTTAAGGCTCCAATGGCTGTCCATAATTTTTAAGTCCAACTTAGTGTTAAGTTCTACTTAGGATCTTTGTGAAACACTCCCCTGGTCTGTCAAAATTGACACTTCGGTTCGGGCACAATTGTGAGAAATATGGTAGTTGTAGTAGTAGTAGTAGTAGTAGTAGTAGTAGTAGTAGTAGTAGTAGTAGTAGTAGTAGTAGTAGACACCTATATAGTAATGAAAGAAGAACAAAAACAAATAAATATAATTTATATCCTATAGAAATCATGTTCAGTTCATGCAATACATCGTCATACCTGCCAACCTTTGAAGACTAAAAATAGTAATCATTTTTTACGAGGACTGTGACGGAGCGGAGCGACAAAACGAAGGAGCAAAGCGACCGAGCAGGGGGGTGGGTGTGGGAGAGGCCTGTCCCCCTCCCACGGTAGGGAGCTTTTGGTATTTTCAACATGTAGGAATGCCTTTTTCCTTCACTTTAAACTCATTTTTCAACACTTATGCAACCCCCTCCCCCATAAAAAATATTTAAAAGAACAAGGACTAAAAGCTCAAAATTCCCCTGATGAAATAGAACCTGGAGGAATACCCAATTTGTTTGTTGTTGACACCACCATACTACGGTAGAAGTATCCCAGGTCCCTCACCGAAAACTCAAGCGATTTTACTTGGAGTTGCAGTTGAAGGCGCTGATTTAATAATAATAATAGTAAACAATGCTGTTTTTAAAACCAAAGATGACAGACTAATTTTCCTCAGAGTCCAAACAGAAATCTGGACATTTGGTCCCACTTTCTGAGTGGTGAGTTGACAGTGATTGAGCTGTGAAACTTTTTTTTACTCTTGGTACCATGCCGGTGCTCTCCCGGACACGTTTAAGTGTTGGCCTGGACAGTACCAGGTGAACGGGCTTAACAAAAAAATTATTAATTTAAAAAAAAAATAAAAAAAAAAAATTATATTAAAAAATAAAAAATAAAAAAAAAAAAAAAATCGTAATTTTATGACAAAAAATCGTAAGGCGTAATTTAAATCAAAAAATCGTAATAATTACGCCAAAATCGTAATAATTACGCCAAAATCGTAGTAGTTGGCAGGTATGCATCGTTGGAGTATGCAAACATTTCTATAGGTGATGGAAAAACACATTGAAATTTGTTCTTTGCAGTCTATAGTAAATCATGTACTTATCACATTGCTATTGAGATAAACTTGATTTCTGGTAAAGATGGAAAATATCTTCTTACAGAATCTAACAAAACTTACACCGAATGTTCAAGATTATAAATAAATGACATGTGCCAAACAATTTTGGAAGAAAATGTATAATGGCTGAGTAATGAGCATAGAAAGATAAGGAAATCAAGGTTAGTAGGCCCCACACCATGTGCTTAACACAGGTAACACTATGTGCAAATGAGACTTGTGGTTCTTATTGAAGATGATTTCCAGCAAGTTTTGTGAGTTTGTTTTTATTTTACTGGTTCAAACAACCAATCTACTGCAGGATATTCCAGCATGAATTATAGCCATGTTCTCTCGACATACAATGCCCATACCAGAGCTCAAGATTAGCTTTAAGTTTTCACATAACTGTATGGTATACTTTGGTCGTCTGAATGGGGGGGGGGGGGGGGGTAAGGGGGGGGGGTAAGGGGGGGTGGTATGAGATGTTGAAGAGGGTAATGACCGTTTATGTTTAACCCACACCTTAACAAATCTCCTCAACTGGGGACAGATCTATATCAAGGGGATCTCTTGAAGAAAGTGTCAATCTCATGTCCAGTTAATTTAAGGGATTTACCAGTGATCCTCTTATGAGGGTCTTTTGATAGGATTAGGGGATAAAGGAGAGGTGGGTGGGGTGGGTGAGAACTGGAAGTAGACAAATTACTATCAAGTATGAAGAAAATCTTTTGCAGGGGGAAACGGGGATGGAAATCTTTTAGAAAAAGAGTGGTAACACATGTATATAGCGTACTTCAATTTTATATGATAAAAAGAACACAATTACAAGACTAAAAAAAAAAAAAACTTTCTTAAAGAAAGTATGGGATACTTCCATACGGCCTATACAAAAACAAAATGTTGTATTGCCCTTTAGGTGCCAAAACATGGGTCAAGTCGGTCAGAAATCTTCTTTTTTTTTTTTTTTTTTAACTCAAAAAAAAAAAACTCCCTCTTTGGGCTGATATTTCTCAGTTTTGAATGCTTAAATACATTTTTTTTTTGTACTCGATACACAAAATCTATGGTGTATAGTTATTAGTGACACAAAAAAAGTGAACCTGCTATTCCATAGGACCCAAAGATGGCAACCTTTAAAAAACCTTAAAGCCTCTGTTTGATTGTTCTCTCTCTATCTTTTTTTTCTCTCTCTCTCTTCCCTCTCTGGTTCTATCAAACTATCTCTCTTTTCTCTCTCTATCTCTCTCCCCTATCTCTCTCTCTCTCTCTCTCTCACTCTCTCTGTAGAACTCTCAATATCTCTCTATATCTTTTTATCACCCCCTTTATTCTATCTTTCTATATCTAGTACCCCTCTCCTCTCTCTCTCTCTTTCTCTCTTCTTTTGGTTATACAGATATATGTACATCCATCAACCTTTCTCATTTCTCTCTCCCATTTAACACCTCACAAATCACCAAACAATCAAACAGATACAATCGGGTAATGAATGATTAAACTTATCCCGCCTGTTGTAAATATGGTCAAGGATTTGCCCGGCTCATTCCTCCCCCATTCCACCCTGCCTGCATTCCTGCGACATTTGAGATTGCTACCCATCATCAATATTCATGGATGCTCTCCCTTGCTCTCCCAGCCTATCATCATCAGCAGCTCTGTTACATCCAATGACTAGATCAAATCATGTCTCCGGCAATGAGGGATGAATAAAATATCACCTAAGCACAGAGAATCGACTCCTATCACCTTAATATTTGACTTCACCCATGATTAGGACCATTTTTCATCTAACATTTTCTTCACCTATTGGTGAGACATCGCCCTGGTTGGGTCCATGGTGCATGCTGGGAGGGAGGGAGGGAGGGAGGGAGGGAGGGATAATCAGGAGATGTTTGAGGTCATCTTGTTTTGCTTTTGCTTTGTACGTGTTATTTGGCCATTTTGGGATGTCATGTGGACTTTGGAGGGACGGGATGTGATGAAGACATTTTCGGGGATGAGGGTAATTTTCATCGGTGGAGAGAACGATCTGCCATTGTGCTGAATAATTGAGAAGGCAATCAGCACACTGTATGTTGGGAGAGGGAGAGAGTCAGTGAAGAGAATCCAGAGAAAGAAAAAGAGTGAAAGAATGATAAAGAGATAGACTGAGAAAAACAAAACAGGAAGGAGGGGAGGGCGAAAGAGAGGGGAGGAAGGAGTGGTTGAGGACTGGAGAAAGAGAGCAATAGAGAGAGGAAAAGTGAGAATGATAGTATGAGAGAGAGAGAGAGAGAGAGAGAAAGAGAGAGGGAGAGGGAGAGATAGATAGAAGGTGAGGAGGAGAGATGGGGTTTATAGACAAATTACATGAAATCTAATATTTACATTAATTTAATTTTTTTTTTTAAATCTACCTTTTTTAATGTACAAGGGAAAGTATAAAATTGCAGTAGACTATTGATGACATCGAAAGACAAAGGTACCACAACAATTGTAGAAAGAAAAGAGAAACAAGGAATTTAATACCAATACAGACATAGCCTAGCTGAAAATATCAAAAAATAAAAGATATATTAAGAACAAAATGCACTGAGAGCAAAGCTACTGATGTTCTATTGTACAGATATAACAAAGTATAATTTCACTTCATGTTATAACCTTGGTATCACAAATATCTTCATTGGTTTACAAAATTATCCTGATTTTAATGTCACAAAAATTTATTTTACAAATCAGATAACACCATTGTTGTGATAAAATACCCCACCATAATTATTTAGATATTATCTCCTGTTGTATTCCTACATGCCAAAATCTATGCACAGAATTCCAAAATCTCTTACGTTTAAAAGGCGACCCAACCGTTGTAATAGGTTCATTTGAATTAATGCACAAACCAAATCTTAATATAGAAACAGAATGACAAAAGTTTTAATTGAAGCTCAAAAATAACAAAGTTATGAATGTTTGATATATGAGGTCACTACAGCTACCGGTATTAAAGCCAATCTCAATTTGGTATTTTGTCAGTGGATTGTGACCTTGTGAGTAATAAATAACTCTCCCACTTGTCGTGAACAAAAATATCACTTATTTCTGTATTTCTCCCAAGAGCCTTTCGACCTTGGGGTGATACTCCAAATTATTTAAAAATTCATAATTTTCTAATTTTTTCAGATTTCATTCAAACTTACACAAGTATGCTTCTCTGATTTGTCTGCGTTCTTTTAGAGTCGTTTGCTATCAAGTTTGGATTTCCCTTTAAGATATAGCAAACATTGTCTCCAGTACAACAACCCAAGGCCGAGGTTTCTTGCATTAAGTTTTATGACCAATATCTAATTTTCATTATTCTTTTTTTCATTCTTGTAATAAAATCAATGAATCCTGGGATATAATAGACTAAGATGAGGGTACAATCAGAGAAGCAAATCTCCTCATGAAATAAACCGGGGAAGCATTAACACTTTGGCTCCACGCTGACGCCACATGATCAGACAATCTTTCATTTGAGAAGATTTTGAAAGCAACAGGTCAGAATTAAAGTATGAAGAGTGGGGTAATAGCAAGTACAAAATTGTTGGACTGAAATAAAGAATATTTATATTGTGCCAAACAATTCCTGTGCTGTGTTGTCAACCTGTCATACCAATTATCATTTTGTTTAAATAACTGTATCGAGCCTCTGCTAGATGTTTCACCAAGAGCAAAAGGGTTAATTCCTTCCGCATCACAGATTCCTTTACATGTTCACATGATATCAAGATACTGGTAGGTCCCTGAGCATCTAGATCTTAACCCTCGCAGTGACACACACAATGGATGTTTGTAGAAAGTCAGTGGATCTTAGGAAGCTAGATAGTCAACTGGCAGGGAGGTATTTAAAGAAAGCATTAAATGTTACATCATTTTAGTGACGGAGGTAGTAAAACTGGGGCAAAGCAGATTGAATTCATGGAAATACAAATCACATTGGGATTGTATAGAGTTCATAGCCCTCTAAATATTCTTCAATGCCGCTATGTGGGGGTGCTCCCCGCCCCTCCCCTCTTTTGATTGAGAGAAAAAAAGACAATTGGTAGAGAAGAAAAGTGGAGGAAAGGGGTGAGGGGGAGGCAACACAATTTTTTTTTTTTAAACAACTTCATGAGTCTTCATCTAATTTCCTTTTTCACATTATGATACAATTTAAGTGAATTTTGCCATTAAATTTTTGGCGAATTTAGGGCTCCCAACATTTTAGACTGAGAGGACTTTAAATGGGTGACCAGCCATTTAAAGGTACTATGTCCCTTTTGCAGGCCAAAAAAATGAAAAGGTTAAATTCCAATGGCATTTGAGAGATATAATACTAATTTAGAACTCCCCTTAAAAAAATGGGGCTTGAAAAAGTCTTTAAATGGGAAACTAACGACTACTAGTTGTCAAATCGTCTTAGAAGCTATAGAGCCAATAAGTAATAGTCTTGATTTTCAGACCATTGTACCGCATGGTCGTACGTTTTATGCTGCGCAAAGATTCAATCAGTTTAATTGGCCATTACAAGAAGTGGGTTATTGATGAAGACAAATCCTTTACAGCTCATTTTATGTATGTTATTACCAAAGAAGAAAAAAAAGTCAAACAGTCACTCAATACTGACAATAGTGTCTGACAGTGAAGTCTAGCAAGTAAACGGTTTCCTTGCATAATTTGAATATAAAGACACTGCTAACGTTTAAATTTCACCAATAGGACATGCATGACATATTCATAATTCCTGCAAAGTTCTACAGAATTTGAGGTTGGCTGCAAAAGGGACATAGTATCTTTACTCTGGCAATATTTGCACTGGACTTTCACGGACATCGGATTGGGGCTCGCATTGTGACTGGGTTTGGGATTATGGATGTATACTGAGGAAAGTCCTGGGGTGAACCTGGGAGTTCAATAAGTGAACGTATTTGACTGTGGAGAAATTGTTGGGTAGCCTGTTTCGTACAACCAAATCACTTCCGTCTCACCAGGCATGCCATTTTGCTTGCACAAGTATTAAATAATGAAACATATTTTGTAACGTCTTTTTCAGTTGCTACTAAACACATGTACATGTATAGACTAGTAATTATCTTATATTGCATTCTCTGAAGAGAAAACAAATTGAACAATACCTGCCTTGAAGCAAACAGTGACAATAAATGTAACACTTCACAATGATACAAACAAATATAATAATAAAAGAGAGTAGGAAAAAAGAAAGAATCAGTCCTGATCTAGGTCACAGCGTGTTTCTGTGTCGCGCGCCCAATCAGCTGACAAAATAACACACCCTCAACGCTGAACCAGTGACAGTACTAGTCCTTGCCTGTCATCATGGACCTCCACTCTCTCATTCTGACTTCCGTTCTTTTTTATGGTTGTTTTGGGGATCGCGCGATGCGTGGAGACACTGCGCTGTGTGTGGGATGCGTGCGTGCGATTGAAGAATAAAAAAATGACAGAATCTGGACTGATCATGATCACGTTACATATCTTCCAAGGTAAAGCAAAGTACAGGAAAAAAAAGTAAAAAGTTTGAAAAGGAGTCAAGGACATGCGTATATCACGCGAACCACAGATTAGCATGCAATTATTATAGTTACATGATTCGTCTGCCCTCTATTAAAATGTTGGCATTATGCCGATCATAATAATTAATGTTTTGAAGGATTTAGTGAACTAATGCAGGCACTAGATGTACAATTGGCATCATGTGACATGGTGTGACATTAGAAGAAACAAAATTCTATTTGATGCTTCATATAAGACCACAAGAAACTAATTAAGAGGGAAATATCAAACAGACAGCAATAATTTTTGGGTCAAAACATTGAGCTACAACTATTGTATGCCATTTGTAATTTTGAACTACACATCCGCTTGCAACAATGGTGCATATAATTTTCTATACTAACCAATTTGACATGAGCGACCCTAGACCAACCACCATCATCTAGCACTTACACTAACCCTAAAACTATCACTAATCCTAGACATAACTCTAAACCTAACTGCAACCCTAAATGTAACTATATATTTTGATGAAATAAGGCCGGAGCAATTGTTGCCTGAGGATATATATGTCAGAGCCTCCTCGTGCAATGAATAGTTGTCTACATCTAAACAAGATGTTAAGGGTACATCCATTTCAATTTGTTAGGGCCCAATAGAGGCTTTAAAGTCACCCTGAAGAATTAATGTCATGATTCCGCCCCCTCATCTACATGTAGTGGGTGTTTTATCACTAATTAAGCTAGGAGAATAGTTCATATGAAATGGTAAGAGATATTGATATAAAACTTTAGGAAGTAACACTAGTGTTCAAGGTTTGCCATCTATTCCCTCCACAGAACATCACATTTCAACATTATGAATGAAAGGAGAAACATGCAAATTAATGGGCATATTCTTGAAAAGGCGCTCTGATGGTCATTGATAACAGGCTTTACATATTAGAAAACTGCACAACATTGGAATGTTTCTACAACACTTTATGCTACGGCCAGAAGCAATCCGTGGTCAATTTCCTACACTTCAAAAAATTCTCATCTTCAACCTTAGACCTAACACTATACCTACCGGTAACCCTAACCCTATGCATGTACCTAACCCTAACTTTAAACCTAACACAAAACCCAATCAAAAACTTAATTCTTAGCCTACCGGGGTATATCTTTGAGGAAATAAAACTTAGTATTTAGGATAGTACTTATATTGTTACTACATTGCAACCTGTCCATAAAGACAACCCAAGAAAGACAAGAAAAATGGTCGATATAGGCAGGTGGTCTTCATGTACAGGTTCCTTTAGTACATGTTTATCTATATATATCTATACATCTATCTATCCATCTTATCTATATCTATCTATCTATCTATCTATCTATCTATCTATCTATCTATCTATCTATCTATACATCTATCTAATCCATCTATATCTATCTATCTATCTATCTGTCTGTCTATCTATATATCTACCTATCTATATCTTTATATATCTATCTATATCTATATACCTTTCTGTCTATATCTCCACACAGTAAGACAGAAGATCATAATACTAATAGAAATTGAATGATGGACAATTTTGTTATATGCAAATGATTTAATGAAAGATAATATGTTCCGCATGATGAAGCTAGTGGGCAAGCTATTCATCAGCAACTCTTTTCGCTTGAGAGGTTTTATATCTAATCAGAAAGAATTAAGCTTTAAAGAAGAAAGGAACGTCTTACGGAGCGATCAATAAAGTCACATCGATTTGTTGGACAACAAGGGCATTAGCAGACAAGGCATGCTGGAGTATTGATCAAATCAATGTAAGCCGCTGCCAGAAACAAGACTAAAAGTTGTTCTCTGTGAAGGCACTACACTGAATTTCAAGGCACAAGACTGTTGGGAAAACAATGGGTAGAAAGTTCATCAGGTATATCTTAAAGGCAATCTTGAGGTCTGGCGGCGAGGGTAAATTCATGAAGTCGCAAGATTCAAACTACGGTTCAATGCTTCAGATTAATAACATTTACCGAACAAATTTGGTTTAAAAATGATTGAGTATTGAGTATGGAGCAAAGACAGAAAAGAAAGTTGGAATATTGTAAAACCAACAAAATTTCACAACATGAATCTTTTGGGCAATTATGTGCAATGTGCCCAAAGCAGCATATGGCTTTTTGTACACATATTACTTCAAAAGAAATATAATCTCTTAACATTTACATTGAATAATGATGCTTCCTTGTATCACTACCATTAGCCAAATTAAGTCATATCAGATTTTTAATTCATGGATGTAATATATGGATGTATATCATATGTTTTATGGGACACATTGCAGAGAACTGCCCTTTTGCAATTTGTAAACAACAGCACTTTAAATGGTAACAAACTTTTATGATTCGCATCAATCAGTGTTTTGTTAGTTGATATGAATCTTATATGAATCTTAATCACTTGTGGTATTCAAAAACATGCAAAATTGTCTAATAATTGGTTTTACAGTAGTTTGCTTAAAGAAAGTGATTTCCAACAAGGTTTACCATTTATTTACATTTTGCTGACCAAAGCAACCAATATAGGGCATGGTGGATCATTCAGAATTTCTACGATCCAATTTCTCTTGAAATGTTTAAATATAAATTTGAATTCCATTTTTCTATATTTATGATTATTTGTGATTATCCACTTTAAAGATGAAGAGAAAAGCTTTTTGATTGTATTACTGGTTGTCTGACCATTGCACTCAATCATTCATGAAAGCAAGCTTAACAAGGAGAGGAACAACGAAAGAAATCCATAAATCAGAGAGACAAAAGAAAAATCTATGGTCCCGTAGACCACCTGAACCAGCAACTCATGTCCCCTTTCAAATCAAACAAAATAGCTACACGGAAGATACTTTTGTGGCCGTCTTGGATTGTGCGGCTTAGACAAAAAGTGGTTAAGGAATGTTGTCGCATTATTGATCGGTTATCGCTACGAACCAGACTGGGAAAGGAAATCTGTCCTTGGTGAGAGGCGACTGGTTGCGAACTCTTGGCACGACCGGTCGCCGAACAAAAGCCCAATTCCTGGTAGGATAAAGGGACCAGCACGCTTTTTTCGTTACCTTTCTCTTCTTTCGTCAATTTAAACGGGCAGAGAGAGGGAATGTAGGTACCCCTCAAGAACAGGCCTTGATAAGTTAATGTAAGATTTGATAGCTGTTGTCCAGTCTTACCAGTGTTCACTTTCAGAAATTTAAAACTGAAGAAGTAACAAACGGAAACATCACAACTGTTCATTTTATACAGACTTCACTATTAAAGTGCTGTAGAGTAATAAAGAAGTTTGAATTGAATCAAATTCGTAGCAAGATGGAATGTCAATATGGCTAGATGACATTCCTTGAATTTGAAGTAAATATATGACATGATACAAATCTTTGTTACCTTTAGTGTTTAATCAACTGGAGAAGTAATAAAAGCAAATATACTTGTTTTAAACATTTATTATAGACTTGCAGCGATTTCCAGAATAAAACAAGATTTTAACCCCTTCTGGACTGGTTGAATTAGGGCTTTTTTTTAATACCTTTAGATGTAAGCTTTAACATGTCACATTCCCAAGAAACATATGGGGACAAATACATTTTTCACATACAGTACTTTAAAAAATGACATAAATTGGTAAGGGTATGAATGATTTAGTTGTTAACTATATTTATCTGTATCGTAAAGTCATTTGTAAATTATTATTCATTGTAGGTTATGGCTGATTGGAGGAGATACAACTAATTTTTGGGGAGACACAATTAATTCTAACTTCTTCATGTTATTGGGCCCTGGTCTACTGACTTAATTTTTTGTGGAAAAATAACCAGTACCTCTTTTTTGTACATTTTCCTATTTTTTTTTAATGATTATTTGTTGAGGATGAGGATGGCGACATTTTTTGTCTGTCAAAAGATATACCGGTATCCTCTTTGATAAATGATTATTGATTTATCTAACTACATCTCTTTCTCTCTCTCTCTCTCTCTCTCTCACTCTCTCTCTTTCACTCTCTCTTTCTCTCTCTCTCTCTCTCTCTGTCTCTAGCACAAAATGACCATACGAAGGACTGGTAAATTTATCATCGTGAACGATAATGTGCCAAAGCGCCCTTCATTTCCCCCATTAACATGTACTTTAGCCAGCCGAGACAGGCAACCAATTAACAAAATGTCCCTGACCTAGAAATGCTCATACAATGTTCCTTGATCAATTACTCAGGTGATTTATGATACAAAGACGATGTCAAAATTTCAGCCTGGATAAATGGAAACAGTAGGGTGATTACCCTTTGATAAATCTTCTTTATTGTCCAATGAAAATTTCAAAACAAGGGGGCTAAAAGGGTGGGAATTCATGTCCTTGTACAAAATCATTATGAAACCCATTATCATGACAAGTCATCAGATAGGTGATAATTATAGTTATGAAGGTACATGAATATTAATGCATGTATATGTTGGGTGTTACTGTCATGTTCAACACATAACTAGTGTTTGGTGTTCAAATTTATCTATACAAAAATTGTTGTATTCAATTATTTATTTATGTTTCCAACAAACATTACAAATCAATTATAAATGTTTACCAGTACAACAAATAATGAAATTATCTAGTTACAGTTTTTTTTTAGTTTTTTTTTATAAAGAGCTGGTGAGAGCAGCAGTATTAATGGCTACTGATTCACAACTCATTCACATTAAATGAGTATATTGATTCTTTTGGGGGAAGGGTGACATACAACAAGCATTTCCAAGACCCCCTCGATTCACAATTATCTAACATGAAGCCCCCCCCCCCCCCCCCCCCCCCCCCGGCTGCCAAAAAATAACTATACAAATTACAAGCGCTTTTTCAGCATTGCAAATTGTATTTTAGGTAGGAAAATGATATTAAACACATCTCTAATTAAAAGATTTTTACTTTTTTGAGGCACTTCTTGATCATTATGAAGCGCGATTTTTTTTAGGGCTTCAATATTACACCATATCACAGACACTGGTAACATGTAGGACCGTGTATCTCAGATTTAACATTGTTAAACGATCCCTTTAAAGGAAACCTCTACCCAAGAAATAACTTCACTTATTCAGAGAGATTTATTATATTCTTGCCCATTAATCTACAAGATTTATGGATGGTGATGTGTGGTGATGAAGCATTTCAGTCACCTGCTATTGTCCTTTGTACTACAATTGTCAGAACTTAAATGACATAAATAAATTATGCTCTTCTGGGGTTAAGGTTTCTCATAAATGAAATAGATTTTTCAACTGCTATATTTTAGTATTTTTAAATGAATTAGTTACAATTGTTCCCCTGTTATATATTTTCTCACCAAATATAATTGCTATCTTCTCAGCTATGATTTTTCCTCATTCTAAAGTAAAGGTTTGTTATTGATTTTAAAAGTCTTTCCAACTAAAAGCTTGGTGCATGATACATGCACAACTTTGACTGGTACGTCACATTTTCATGAAAATGGCTGCGCCCATGTCATGGTAAAAAGGCATCACATCATGCCAAGAGTATCTTAACTTATATCTCTCTTGTACATTTTTGTAAGGGAAATTGTGCATCAAAGGGTAGGAATACATCTCATGTTTCAGAATATCTACACTTATTCTTTGGGGTGAGGTTTCCTTTAAGGAAACAGAAACATGAAGGAGAAAAAATATGAATAACAGGGTGGGAATAACAAAATTAAAATTTTAAAAATTATACATAAGCCTATATACAAATCTCATTGGTAGTACAGAATTGTATAGATTACTGTAGAAGGATAATATGACCAGCAGATAAAAGACATAATCAGGTAACCTTCAACATCAGAGGGCAGTATTGTACATTTCATAGCAATGCTCTATGCTTCATTTTGTCTCTTTTTTTTCTTCATCTTCAATGTATACAACCATATAAGGAGCTCCAGTACAAGTTTTACTGCCATGATCCTCTCTATTCTTTCATATAAATAATAATTGATATCTCTGCAAGTATAGCTTTTGTACAATATGATTATGAAATATAAAGGAGGGAGTTGAATTTGTTGAACATCATGCTAGCAGTTGTTTCCATGTTGTCAAAAATAGAAATACAATATTTTCTTTGTGGAGTGCCCCAGAAAATAAAATGTATGCCAATAAATCTTTATCTGCATACAATTAGTGCAGCAAAATGAATTATGAGAATTTACCTGTGGGTATACATAGACTGTTATTGCTATTAAGGATATATAATTTAAAACTTGGTAGTTAATTCCTGTTTTTCATCATTTGATTTGTACACAGATGGTTTTATTCTAAATGGTACCCCCCCCCCTTCCCCTATGAGTAGGAATAAATTTAACAATCTAAGCGTTGCCCGTACTTTTGTGATGCCCCGTGCCATTTGATACGATGTCATAAACATGTCTATTCATATAGATTTCATGCTTTGTTATAATGAGGAATAAATATATATTGGAATAAAATGGGGGACAGGGCATCACCGAGGGAACAATACCTGACCTACTTTGAACAACCTCAATTCTAAACCAAACAAAAGAAGTTTAGAGGCAGGTTATGAAGAAAACATTTCAAGCTTTAAAAGGGATTGAATTCTCTAAAATCTCAATTTAAAAAAAAATCACACCCTAGTTTTCCCTTTATTTGAAAGGACTGAAACCTTCCATTTCATCTTGCATTGGAATGGATTGACCTTATTTATCACTGATTATAACTGTACATGATATCAAAATACATATAAATAATGTCTTGAAATACAATCAAAAGCTGCATTCCTATAACATTTTGGTCATGA
Source organism: Strongylocentrotus droebachiensis (assembly GCA_035222895.1). Lineage (NCBI taxonomy): Eukaryota > Metazoa > Echinodermata > Echinoidea > Camarodonta > Strongylocentrotidae > Strongylocentrotus > Strongylocentrotus droebachiensis. The sequence continues at coordinate 98,278 of JAVYIG010000358.1, forward strand.
TTAAAATAACTTTAAAAATCTATTAGTTAAATATAAATTACAGCACCCTCTCTTTCTGTTAACTTTCTCTCTCTCTCTCAACTCTTGTTTTATGATCCACATATTTTCCTTCTCTCCTTTTCTCATCTCATTCTTTCTGTCTCTTTCTTTCTATCTCCCTCTCTCTTTTTTCTCTCTGCATTCTCTATCTTTCAATTCACTCTCTTTCTTCCGCTCATTTTCTCTCCACTGTTTCTCTCTTGCGCTTTCTCTCTCTCTCCCTCTATATTTATTTTTCATCTTCTTTTTTCCCTTCTTCGTTTCTTTTCTTGCTTCCACTCTGTCTTAAAATATCCCTCCTTTTCTTCTATTTTTTAGTTACTTTCTCTGTTTCCTCTTTCAATTCCTCCACTCTCTTTCTCTCTCTCTCTCTCCATCTCTCTTCAACTTTTTCTTTCACTTAGTCTTTCTTTTCACTCTCCCCTTCCCTTGTTCTCCCCCCCCCCCCCCCCACCCCCCCCCCCTCTCTCTCTCTCTCTCTCTCTCTCTCTCTCTCTCTTCATTTCCCTCTTCCCAGTTATAACCCTACCCTTCCCCCTCTCTCTCCCCCTTTCTCCTTCTCCCTCTTCCAAGTTACAGCCATTCAGGGTAAATGAGATTGAAAGTAACGATCAGCCCTACTATCTTCTCACCGCCGGAGCAGGCCGGAGCAGGGGATGCCCCGCAGTCCTGTTTCTGATTACTATCTCTTAGCTGGCTAACGTCAAATTAATGCACTTTGCACCAACGTCTGACACAATGAGAGGAGGAAGAGGATAAGAGAAGCATCCCTCCCCGGCTATAGCTCCCCAAGAGTCCCTCCTTATCAACTACAGGGTACTCCAAAACAAGAAGAGAAGCATCCCTCCCAGGCTATGGCTCCCCCAAGAGTCCTCCTTATCAACTACAGGGTACTCCAAAACAAGGAGAAGCATCCCTCCCGGCTATGGCTCCCCCAAGAGTCCCTCCTTATCAACTACAGGGTACTCCAAAACAAGGAGAAGAGAAGCATCCCTCCCCGGCTATAGCTCCCCCAAGAGTCCCTCCTTATCAACTACAGGGTACTCCAAAACAAGGAGAAGCATCCCTCCCGGCTATAGCTCCCCCAAGAGTCCCTCCTTATCAACTACAGGGTACTCCAAAACAAGGAGAAGCATCCCTCCCCGGCTATAGCTCCCCCAAGAGTCCCTCCTTATCAACTACAGGGTACTCCAAAACAAGGAGAAGCATCCGTCCCCGGCTATAGCTCCCCCAAGAGTCCCTCCTTATCAACTACAGGGTACTCCAAAACAAGGAGAAGCAACCCTCCCCGGCTATAGCTCCCCCAAGAGTCCCTCCTTATCAACTACAGGGTACTCCAAAACAAGGACAAGCAGATGTCTACAATTCAGATTTTCTGAGAAAGAAGGTATCCTTGTCATAAAAAAAGAATTATTTCTAAGTTGTTATATACATCATGTGAATTAAGTTAAGTTGGTGATGAAACTTCTGCTCCAGCAACGATGGCTCATTTTTACATCAAATACATAGCCCTGTATTCTACTCAAATATAAACCGAACGCTGTTCTTATGCTGTTGTTCAAAATCAGGTGAAACAAAAGAAGTTAGTCTGTTGGCAATGTTTCCCTTCGTTACAAACGATCTTAGACCAACGGTCAGAAATGTAATTAATGAGTAGAATATGGGCCATAAGATCTGAGAGTTTTAGACCATTCTAGAGCGAACAATCGGATGTATCGCTTTCACTGCAGTTGTCATGAATGCTTTCTAAGTGGGACTGTCCATCATGAAGCCCCAGCACCTAGCTGGAAGGAGTGGGACCAGAGAAGGAATCCAAAGAAACACTTTGCTATTTCGGGCAGAAAACCTTACACTGATTTGCAAAACTAAACAGTGTGTCAAGAAAATGAGTTGATGGATTGTGTAATTGAACGTACATGTACATGTGTGTTTCTCAAGTATAGACATTGCTTGGTATAATTCCATGCTTTTTCTCTGAAAAATATATTAGAAAAAAGTAATAAAGAGCTAAAAGTGAATAAATAATAGAACTTCTCTAAAACAAGAAAGAAAAAAGAAGCTCTGATAAGCAACATTACAAAAACCACTACGAGAGACTAGAGTATCTACACGCATCGTTCAGTCCACTATCTAAGTGAACCATAATTATATATTTTGACATATTTTTATGGCAAAACTTTTTTGGGGGCTATGAAATTTCATAATAATGAAGGATAATTGCAAAGAGACTATCTTGAATTGATTCCTAAATTGATTTTAATTGTAACACAATCGCAATTATACATTCTAGCATTCAACCGAGGCAATTTCAAAACAGTTGTGCCTCACCTATTGAAATGTTATAACATGACAATGATGTATTATGTAATCTGAGCATGATCTCTGTGGGGCATATAATAAGGTAATGAAATTGCACTTGAGTTGATTATTTGAAAATAGTCGCAATCATGTTTTGGTAAAAGTCAGTGTCAACAGAAACATTATCATTATCTAGAGATGAAAGTTCAAGAATGGGGAAGAGAAAAGAGAGAGGGTATAGAAAGAATTAAGAGAGAGAGAGAGAGAAGGAGAGAAAGGGTTACATACAAAACAAAAGAGAAGAGAATATGGAGGAAAGAAAGGATAGGAAAATTTAGAGAGGAAAAAGTGTTTCATTTTTTCTTTTCTTTGTTCAACATCAGCAGAGATAAACAAGAAAAGAGAAGGATATATAATTTGGCTTCACAGGTACCCTAGTATATTCATGTCAACAACAAGAAAAGAGATTAAAATTACAAAATCTGAAATGCTTCATAATCAGAGAAGACATATGGATGATCTCAGAAAGAAGACAAAAATAAAAGTTGATGAAAAAATATGACTAGGTAGATGACGGAAGATCTAAAGAAGAAGAAAAAAGCTGATCGAAGATGAAAAAATATGATTTGGTTGATGAGAAACGCCTAAGCCATCACTTAGACACCACGATTGAAATCTCTGTTGCTTCTCCTCTCGAGGGACACGCTAAGGAATTTCCGTCAAGATTGCAACAGTTTCATCTCACTAAATTGATTAAAATGGATAAATACAACAACAGAAAATCCCTGTCTCTTTTTCTTTCTCCCCCACTCTCACCCTCTCATCCCCCATCACTCCGCTAGATACTTCTAAAGAGGCTCAACGCTCAGAGGCAACCGCTGCGGTCCCATTAGTACGCTCCCTCCCATTTTTTTTGGATGATGATAACGATGAAAAGCTCTTCGAAGATGAGTCAGGGTATGTACGCAAGCAGGGGGAAAAGCAGATAGAATAAAAGAAAATCAACACGTCCTCAAAAAACCCATGGTTTCGGGAGAGGGATTGACTTTCCTCCTCTGGACGACCGTGGAAATGTGAAACCATGTCGGTTAAAACATTTAATCTACAAAAATACATAACAATGATGTCCATTGTGCTGCAGAGTAAATTCTGCTGCGAGCTTCATCTTTTTGTTAAGAATTTAGATTCAACAAGTTTGTCCCTTTTCAAATCTTTGTATGCCTGTTGTGCCTTCTTTCTTGCATGTCTACTGAGAGCCATTGTCCGTCATTGAGTATCTAGGCCTGCTAATGCATTAAAAAATGATATTAAAAAGTGTGATCGCTCCCTCCCCCGAAGCTAGAAACTGTAGAAGAGGTTTTGGAGGCTGGTCAGGTAAAAAAGGAGAGAAAAATCTGTTGATAATCATCCTTCTATATTCAATCTAACAGATAAAAGCCTGCATTCAGACCAGAAGAATTTGTTGTGTAGTTTACAATAAGTTATTAATTTTCAAATCGTATAAAGAAATATTGTATAACGAAACGTCATACCGCGAAATGCCTGTTTCAGCATCGTTTCAAACGAAAACTCAATAAAGGATCAGCGCCCCACTCTAGAGATGAACGTTGTATCAAACATAAATCATATCCATGTATTAGCTGGGAGGGGGTTATTGTGAGTGCGCTCTGTGATTGGTCAGCTGTCACATCTCCTAACCTCATCAAAAATTGTTTCCGTTAATAAAGATGTTTCTTTATAAAATGTTGTTTTCTAGTCTGTATGCTCCTTTCGCTATATGATGGTTGTTTTATTAAACAATGATTCTTTATACGAGTTTGTATACATTACGGTGGTCTGAACTGGCTAACAACATTCATTTGGCTAGCTGCAATATCTATCAGTTTCTATGTCATCTTGCGAATGGCTTCGAGATATGTGAAGTGCGTCAACAGCTTTATAGTAGTGAATTCCATGTAAATGCCATTGCCAATGGGTATTAAGTTGCTTGAAGGCCAGCCGGCCGTGATGGGCAGGAGTGGACCCAGTTCAAGGAGCAGTCAGCCAACTTTTGAAACTCTAGCTCTTGGACATAATATATATTTTCATCTAATGACACTCAAACTATCATCAAAGGTAACAATTTAAAGTTATCATTGATTTAAGGAGCACAAATGTTCCTTACCCCCTACCTTTCAGACTCAAAACACAACTAAAATGTGATAACTATTTTTTTCTCAAGGGGGGGGGGGGGGTGAAGCATGTCATTTTTTTAATGAAGAATAAAACACTTAAAATGTTAGACACTACCTTTTTTTCACTCGCTTTTCATAGATTTTCATACTTGTACTCCCCCCCCCCCCCCCCTTCTGTCCCATTGGAAAATACTGGATCTACCTGGCAATAAACTAAATTATATGAAATCAAATTTGATAGAAATAAACTTTGTAACTTAAATTCATTTACATTTACTTTGAACTGGCTAGGAAACTTTGTAAGAGAACGGAAAAATGTATATACATTTGGGTGAGAATAAATCAACAAAAAAGTCCTTGACATACATTTAGAAAGGGTACCTCAACGTTCATTATCAATTAGAATGCTCAGATTCCTGCGTTTTTGTACAGTAATAGAGAAAAAAATTACATTCATATCAGACAGCATCATAATTAAAGCAGTAATTTGATAGAAACGGCATAAAATGTGACCACTTGTGTAATCTGATTTATTTTTTTCAGCCATCTTCATACTTCCTTTCAGCTCTCAACTAACCCGCCCCCTTCTTTATTTTTGAAGAAGAAAAACAAAATTATGCCCCCCCCCAAAAAAAAAAAAAAAAAAAATAAAAAAAATAAAAAAAAAAAATAAAAAATTACCCACTCTCCTCTCCACTAAAATTTTCAGGCATCTCAGTTCATCAAAAAGTTTTCAATTTTCATTTTTATTTTTTACTTTATCATACAGAGGCCATGAAATAAAAAAAAATACAAACACAACAAAACAATTGCTGATACATGCAGACTTTCTATTCCAATTATTGCTCTATAATCCTGGAATGTAAAAAGAATTTCCTTCGTCACATCACATCCATCACCATAAATGTCGCAGTAAATCCATCTAATGATATATAATTTTAATTTCAATAATGATACCCTCAAAATGTGATAATGCCATTAGATCTCGTAAGTCAATTAGTCATAATTGCAAACCAACAAGCGAATGTGAGTGGCATAACTTCCAATGCCATCCAATTTTAAAGCACTACAAACAAGCTAGCGCTAATTGTAATTAGGTGCAATTAATAGAATGATTGCAACATTTAGCCGCCAATCAAGATGAAGTTATTTTCATGTTTCATATCGTGCAATCTCCTCCAAGCTCAAGATAACATTGAAATCTACTTTCCCATGATCTGGTTTGGATCGGTATATATTACGAATCTCCCTCTTGTTCTCTCCCTCTCCATCTCTCTCTCTCTCTTTTCCACCTCTCTAATATTTTTCTATCAAATGCTCTCAGTGCCTCTGTTCTTTCTTCAAAATACTCAGCCCCCCCCCCCCTCTCTTCATATCTGCTTTATTACTCTCTTTTTAATAACTATATTTTTTCTATTGATTTTTTTTCTCTCTCCATCTTTCTCTCATAATTCCCCACCACAAGCATTTCTAAAAACAATTGTTCTTCTTTACATTCTCTTCCTCCTCTCCCTACGTGCGCTCTCTCTCTCTCTCTCTCTTTCTGTCTTTCTGTCTATTTTATATCTTTCTGTTCGTTCATCTGTTTTCTTTTTTCTACTGTATTTTTCTAATTTCTCTCTCTCTCTCTCTCTTTCTGTCTCTGTCTATCTATTCTGTCCTTCTGTTTTCTTTCTTCTACTGAATGTCTCTCTCTCTCTCTCTCTCTCTCTATCTCTTTCTGTCTCTGCCTTTCTATCCTTTCCTTCTGTTTGTCTGTCTGTTTTCTTTCTTCTACTGTATTTTTTTAAATTTCTCTCTCTCTCTCTTTTTCTCTTTCTGTCTCTGTCTATCTATTCTGTTCTTCTGTTTGTCTATCTGTTTTCTTTCTTCTACTGTTTCTTTCTAATCTCTCTCTCTCTCTCTTCCTAGTCTGTTCTTCTGTTTATCTGTCTGTTTTCTTTCTTGTACTGTATTTTTTGAATTTCTCTCTCTCTCTCTGTGTCTCTGTCTCTGTCTTCCTATTCTGTCCTTCTGTTTGTATGTCTGTTTTCTTTCTTCTACTCTATCTTTCTAATCTCTCTCTCTCTCTCTCTCTCTCTCTCTATTTATTTCTCTCTCTCTCTCTCTCTCTCTCTCCATCTCTCTCCATCTCTCTCTCTCTCTCTCTCTCTCTCTCTCCATCTCTCTCTCTCCCTCTCTCTCCCTCTTTCTCTCTCTCTCCATCTCTCTCTCTCTCTCTCCATCCCTCCCTCCTCCCACTGATTGACATTTGGTTGAGGGGTACACTCTCCATCCTGTCCCCAAGTGAAAGCCCCACATAAGCCAAAAAACTCAAAATCGCTTAGCACCCGTGGCAAGTAGGAGATGGGCCGGATGATAAGAACCTAACAAAATGGAACTTTGTAGGGTAATGGTTGCGATGGGGGGAAGAAAATGACAGCAAATAGGAGGAGAAAAAGGACAGATTAAAAACCTATCATAACAGAGGGAAAAAATGTAATTTGAGATTTTTCTTGCAGTACATTATTGTACAATACAATCAATAGCACATTACAAAAGATTTCTACCCCCTTTTTCAGTATTATTTGTTAAGAGTTTTTTTTCCTGCTCTCTCTCTCTCTCTTCATATATATATATATATATATTTCATTTTTAAGTATTTTATGTTTACTATAAGTTTTGTGTAATCTATATGCATGTCTATTTTGTTCTGGGGACCCCGACCCACAAGCCTCGTGCTTTTATGAAAGTTTGCCTCCTTTCTACATTTTAAATACATAGTTTATGATATGTTCATTTTGATTTAAGAAGGAAATAAATGTTTATTGAACTATTCAAAACTGAAATTAAAAGAGTGTGTAATAACTTTATTTGGTTTACATATAAATTATTTGTATTAAAGGATAAGTATTTGAATAATATCATTCTTTACAATCACAAAGTGTTAAATGCCCCTTTAAAATAAAATTCAAAAATTTGAAATATATTCACAAAACAGAAATTCTGAGGCTGTACATACCCTACCCATTACAGATTCAACTTGCTTTTCTTTCAGTTTATCCTCCAGGAATTTGCAATTAAAGAATTCAAAAGTTTGTGTTTGAATTTTAATATGTTACACAAAAGTTACATATCAGGGATAATCAGTGGGGATCAATAGTGAAGGCAGCCGCATAACTTACCATGGAAAGGGGGAGGCACATGCCTGCCAATCAAAGGGCAAAACAATTCTTCTTTTTTTAATGAAGACAAAACGAGGAAGAGTTTAGAAAGCAATTAAGAAATAAATAGATGATACAACTCCTTCCCACATCCTCCCCTCACTCAATCAATCTTGGTCTCTTACATTTTACAATCCTAGTAAACCTGGTGCCCCCTCCCCCCCCCCCCCTCCATGATGATATGTGCCTTACCATACACTTGCAGACTTTCTATAGAAACCTAACCTACCAGGTTTGGAAAAGGAGATGCTCTCTTCAACACCAAGATCAATGCTCAAAATGATTCATCTAATATGTTTTTTATTATTACAAACTGAAAGACCCTAAAATAGCGGTAACAAATATATGCATCTGAAATAATCTTGAGAAGTTAGGTGCTAGAGATTCTAGGAGGTCCAGAACAGACCCCAAATGGCATAATAAATTCAATGGTTTAGAAAGCCAAGCAAATAGTTAAAATCAATGAGAACAGCTATTTGTATTATGTTTTGCTAATGCATGTTGATATTGCTAGCTCCACTTTTTTTGACAGTGAAAAAGGTACAAATTAAACGTTGAAAACTTTCAAACCTGTAATAATCATTATAAGCTAGAAATCTATACAAAAATAAGAATGATACAATGTATTCTTACACACCATATAAGTGATAGGTTGAGCGAAAACAAAAACAGATATCACAAATTCAATGATTTAAAAAAAACTGGTGCAAACATGTTTGTGTTATATTTTGTTAATGCATGCTGATATCGCCAGCTCCACTTTCTTTTTGCAACGATTGCACATGTCAATCATCCTGTTCAGAGAGCGTTGTTTTTATGTCTCTGACCCAAATGATTTCATCAATATGGATTATCTTTCCCCCAAATCAGAGCACTTCCATCTTAGGTGGGGGCGGGGAACGGGGTCCCGACTTTACTGTTCCTGACGGAGATCACCAACTCCTTTTTTTCTTTCCTCTCTGCCACTTTTGAGTCAAGATTTGAGCCCTTTAGCACAACTGTAGAGATAAGACACCAAGTGCATAAAGTAATCGATAAAAGGATGAAGGCCCGATAGACGTACGGTGGTGCTGACATTTCACAAGCAATCTTCCAGTAATGGATTAGAAACTAGGGTTTAGATCTCGACTTGGGACTCTCATGACAACCATAACGATGGCAGCTCTTGCTTTGGATATCTACAGCAAAGCAACACCACAAACTAAGACTGAGAAGATATAAGATTTATCTTGACTGCAATATAACTGACTGCCGTATTGATTCAGAATTGTACTAAAGGCCACATTTAATATAATTGAGAGTGTCAAAAGCAATTTGACATCATTTTCCCTTCCCAATAGATAATCCTGATGGAATAAAACTCCTAAATATTGATAATACAAAGGGTTCCTAGAATACATGTGCATGCCCCCCCCCCTCCTCTCCAACTCCAACACTAAAGCAGGGTAATTGATAAATCGAATACAAAAGGATTTCCAGGGAATCATGGAACGATAATATTTCCCCTCTCTATCTTTTATTTCTATAACTACTCATGTTTTTATGCTCCAATTCCCCCATCTCTATTTCTGAATGGTATGTTGCCAGAAAAGCAATGTTTTCAGAGCCTTTTGAATCAATGTGGCCATTTCATTGTGAATTTCTCCCCACTTTTAGTTCTGGAAAGTCTTTGTACTTGTAGTGGGTTCCCAGTATATAATGAGTGAATGATATGCATGACCTGAAGCATGGGAAACTATGTTTGTCATGTTGTTGTTCTTTATTATTTTTTCCTGCTGAATGTCATCTGCTGAGAGCAAGAAGGGTAAAATTTGGTATCAGTAGGCCTGTTTTCATCAGCTCGAGATTGCCAAATATCCCGCTATTTGAACTATCCCGATCAGCCCGAAGTTGCAATTAGCGTGATATTTGGTCGAGATAATCATCCCAAGATATCTTGGGCTATAGTTTGCAAATATCCCGCTATTTGTCCGGTGCCTCTTCACCAGCCCAAAGACTCGCACTATGCATGGACGCTGAGCAAAATATCTTGAGCTTGAGTTTCCAAGTTTCGAGGTCGAATCTGGAGCTGATGAAGACGCGATTTGTTACTTTGGGATTATTTCCCAAATCAGAAATAGCGGGCTACTTGGCAATCTCGAGCTGATGAGGACAGGCCTAGTAATACTACTAAATTGTTCCCTATTGGCTTCTAGTAGAGGATACATATTATGTTACACACAATCTTACAGTCCTGCCTCTGTTGCTCAAGCCGCAGTTACAAATTCTATCAAATTGAATAATTTTATTGTATTTTAATTGATTTTATTGTACATGTAGATAAACATCAACATTAGAATGTCTTTTTTTTTGTAACACATTATCCACCGTCACAAATAGAACTGAGAGGAAAGTTCAGCAAACATTTGAGAAATCAAATGGACTGGTTCCATGCATACAAATACATGAGTTCTACAATTGAAAAATAACATCATACTTGAGAATTGTAAAAGGAGCATATAAAAAAGCTGAAGAAACAGTATAAGTTAAAGCCAAGGGGCCATTGAATAAAAGGGATGTGATTTCATTATGATCATTATAATAATTATATCACAATATGTCATCAAAGGTAAGCAATGCATAGGGTGTCTAAACAGTGAGAAGAATGAATGTCATTCAGACTCACTCAGACTCTTAATAATAGCTCGTTCTTATATAGCGCTTTTCAGGACCGGAGGCCCTCACAAAGCGCTTTACAGATAAGTATATTATTACCCCGGTCATTGGATTCAGGCTTACCCGCACACAATGTATGCACATTCTCCACTCCCTGGGGAGCATTCCAGCCAGGCGTCATTTTTACATGCGCACACTTGCTAATCTAACCACATTAGCTTTCGCATCCTACCGGGTACCCATTTAACACCTGGGTGGAGAGTGGCAAATGTAGATCAATGTCTTGCCAAAGGACATTAGTGCTGCGGCGGGACTTGAACCACGGACCTTGTGATCCACAGTCCGGCGACTTATCCACTCGTCCACAACACCTCTTAATCACTACCTCTCTTTTTCCTTGCGTGCCTCGGAATAGAAGTTCTAGGTAGATGGTGCTATACAAATGCCTTTGTCTCCAAGCATACTGGCCAAAGGTATTGTAAAATTACATGCTTCTTTTTATAACTGTATGTTATTAAAATGCAATTTGATATACTACTTTACCTCTTTTTCATTGTTCTTTTCTTCAAAAGTTTGAGAATTGATATCATTATATGATTTAATAATATTATCTTTATCTAAGCATAATTTAATTCAAGTTTTACCAATACAAAATTTGAGTAGTTTCTTGTAGAGAATATCTTGGAGAATGATGTAAGTCCCAAGTTCACCATCACTGATGTTTATAATCATTTTCCCCAAAATTTCATATTCTTGTGATTATGTATACACATGCAAAAAAAAAGTAATTAAACAATTTGTTCTGAATTTCTATTCTTTTGGGTAAAACATTTCAAATTATCTACATGACAAACCCTAACACGCCACAACCCTTTTTTTTCCCACTCAATTTTGCAAGCTTACATCAACAAGAAATGCTGTATTTGATTCTAAATTTTTTAAGAAATGTATTTCAAAGTGGTTTTGTTTTTCTTAGTTTTCACATTGTCTATTCACAACCAGACCAAACTGAATAACCATTTATGCATTAGTACCTGGAGATTCGAAATCAGACAAAGAGAATTAAAAGGTAAATGAATACCGTACTAAAAAGTGAAGTGCAAAATCATTTACTTATCATGATACAGTCTTCCTTTCCCTCACATTTTCCCTTTGCTATCTTCTGACTTTTGCATCCTACCATGTTGTATTTCATGCACTGGGTTTGTGCCGGTTGTTATGCAATTTCTGAATGATAATATCCGAAAGTTTACTTGCTACTTGTTTTCTTACTATGTTTATTATATCTAATTTGATAGGAAGCTGTCCAGACAAAACCTTCTCTTGGTTTCTTTACAGCTGTGCCTTATTTTGTTTTGTATTAATTCATTTCACAGGTATATGTTATCTCAATTTATGTATTATATTCTACATGAAATTGCATGTTTTTACTTTGTAAAAATGTTTTTAAAAATGGAATTCAATAAACTGAACTGAACTGAACCACACAAGTATTTTTTATGACTGACCTTATACAAAGATCAAACACTAGCAAATCAAATTCTCCATTGCATGGGTAGATGTCAGGCTGAAGAAATCAAGCATATATGATGTAATCAAAGCAAGCAACGACCCTTCTTATTTTCATTCTGCAAGATGTTCCTCTGGAAAATTCTCTCCTAATAATGAAACCATATCTACGGCTAGTTTAATCTTACTTTTACAGACAATGCATACAGAATCATTGAACCATAAATGACTAGATTGTATATAGCGCAAGGACATAAATAAATCTTTGCTTTATATTTGGGTCATTTTTTCTTTTTTTCGCCCAGTAAAAGATTCTCTTTTGTTAAATGAAGGGGTTTGATAATTTCTTTATTTCAGACATCAAACAAAGGTTAAGAAACCTGTTGATTCTGTTCCTTCGTTTTTTCTTCAAAAGAATTCAGGATTGAATGCTCCCTCTCATGCATTCTTCATCCAACACAGCACATTTTATCTAAAAATGACATTCTTGCAGTTCAAACCTTCTTTTATTTAGACAATTATTATGAAATTACAATGAATTATCATAAAAATATCTTTTAAAATGTGAGATTCAATTATCTCACTCTGAAAATCATTGTGATGAAAGATGTTCTTTATCTTTATTGCATGCACATTCAATGACTCCAATGAATTATAATGTACTACTACTTCTTGCCTTTCATCACAGGCCATACACAATCAATGTAATTTACTGTGAAACAAATATTTGTAAAAGTGGATGAAAACTTGTCTTCCCCGACCCCATATATAAAGTAAGACTACAATAACATGACCATTACATTACTACATAATTTCAACTCATAGAACATCAAATTCTTTATTTCAAAACAACCTATTAAGACCAGATAACATGATGAATAGAGAATTAATTCCTTTTCTCTTCCAATTAGAGTGAAAATTTTCCTTTTCAAAGATACCCATGACTACAAATGACTAATAAACAGGTTGCACCTTAACAGATGTTTAGATCAATATTGTGGCTCTTTGGTGCAGCAAATTAGTTATTTTTCCTAATTTTCTTGTATGAAGATGTAAAGACACACTCTTTAAATATTCATAAGCAGTCACAACCACCAATCCTTGCTTCCACAGTACGTTGTAATGATTCATAAGTTTTATATTAACTGTCCAACACATAAAACTACTCCTTTATCACATCGGTGCGACGGTAACACTTCTAATCTATATCAAGATGGAGAGAAAGAGAGAGAGAGAGAGAGAGAAAGCCCAGAGAAATTGAGAGGGAGAAAGGTAAAGAAAGATAGGGAGAGGGAGAAAGAAAAAGATAGGGAGAGGGAGAAAGAGAGAGAGAGAGGGAGAGAGAGAGAGAGAGTTTGGAAGAGATTGTAAAACAAATGAAGACAAAGTGGGACAGAGCAAGAGAAGAAGATTGAGAAATGGAGAAAGAGGTGGAGATAGGGAAGGAAGACTGGAAAAGGGGAAAGGGCAATAGAAGAAGAGTGAGAGAAGAAAAGAGAGGGGAGAGGAAGAGAGAATGGGAAGAGAAAGAGAAATAATGTGAGGAAGATAGAAAAAAAAAAAGAGAAAGTAAGAGAAGAGAAAGAAATAAAGAGATAAAGAGAGAAGAGAATAGAGAAAGACAGACAGAGAGACTGCGAGAGAGAAGAGGGAAAATAAGCGAGTGAGCCGCAAAGTGTTCGTCCAGCCATGAAAATGCATTGTTGTGCCTCGCTTGGCATCCTCTTTACATTGATGCTTTTTCCCGCCTCTTTATGTTCCAACTCCCGGGATTGCACTTTCATCACAAGCAACCCAAACTAGCATTTTCCGATTCCTCCCTTATTAAATTGGGCATGAATTTTTGATGTCTTAATTTCTTGTGATTATCTGTATGGCATGACACAGAATAGACTTTTCGACACAAACAAATATTTGTCTGGTATGGGGCACACTTGGCGGTCGGTTGGCCGGCCGGCCAGCGCATCCAGAGGCTCTGGCATCATGACAGTTGCCCCTGTTTCATGGTCCAGTGAGGAGCAAAGACTAGGTGGGATTTGCTCGTTAGGATTAAATTTGAGAGGACCAATTTGATGGTTTGATGTCTCTATTTTGGATGGCCATATGCTCCTTAGTTATTGGATTATTTAGCCGTGTGGGAAAGAAATGCAGCCCGAGGATTGTTTTCAGGTTGCGCTTTGACAGGGGAGGGATTTTTGTAAAGGCCACATGCAAGTCAATTCAATAATATGTAGTAATGTGATTGCATACCATTTATGGTTGTACTTTTGCAAAGCATGAATTAATAATACTATGTTTTCACTAATACCTATTTGAAGTCTGGTGATTCATCATAATTAAATGAATTTTCAAAAAGATTTAAGTAGATTTTTCCCCATGCGAGTGAAACAGTGAAATTATAAGGATATGAAGTGTACCAATAATTGTCATCATTTCTGTGCATGTGCAGTCCTGTTTCTTTACATCACAAAAGTTGTGTACTTGAATTCCATCATAAACAACAAAAGGGAATTTTGCATCATAACCACTAACCAGTATTCTAAAATAGAGACTCTTTACTTTTTACATTTATAAGGCACTTAATACAAAGTTTCTATTAAAGTGCATAAGGAAAAAAACAGAAATGAAATGAGAGAGAAAGAAAAATAAAGAAAGAGGAGGTTTCTTGGACGTAGATGGGAAGATTGCTCCTGAGTTCTGGGGCAAGAGAAGAAAATGCATGATGATATAGTACACATCGGTGTAGAGTCTTGCGGTATGGATTAAAGATAAAGTTGACTTCTGGTCATGTGATTGCATTGTGAAAGAAGCGGTGTGGAATATATCAGAAAAGGTTGATCATCTAGTATATAAGTATTTGTGTGTATTGCAAGGTTCTGGAATCATCAAAATGATAAGAAATTTGGCCAGATCTTGGCAAAGTTACAAGCACTGTACACAGAATGATGTATATGGGACTAAACGAACACGTGGCGAAAAAATCCTACCCGGATTTTTACGATTTTTCATGTCATATTTAGAATATGAAGGCATTTGAAGAGCCATCCATGCTTTTCAGGGAACATGTTTAATCTGATGTTCGTCCACCCTTGTATAATAACAATGATAACGCTCACAAATTATTTTTTACCTCTTCCCAGAACTCAACCTTCTCTTTAAAAAGCCGAGAAGTGTGAAGTCAAAACCCAACCCGGTGTTCAATGGGGTCTTGCAAACAAACATATAAAGACTTTTAAAGCAGATCCTGAAATAACTGTTTTGTCCATTTTAGAGCCAAAACGGGTGTTAACTTCTTTATATTTTACACAGAGTTAACAAATTGAATACTGAATTCATTCCTTTCCATAGGCTCAATACCTAGCCACCCGGTTCATGTACGCATAGGGTTAACACATTTCTGGCGCCATACAGATGATTTGTACTGTGATGATATTCAACATTATTCTCTCACACGATATCTTTGAGGCAAACAGTTATTTATTCAATAATTCATAACAATTGCGATCATTATAAAAATTTGAAATTTTGTAATATCAATGATAGTATCATTGTCACTGTCATCAACATAAAATAGTGTTGTGTATTTACCCAGTGTTTGCATTTACAGAAAACCACATATTAAAATGCCATGATGGAATTAAATTCTTATCCAGTGCTAATCAAGTTAAAAGGAAACAGCGTACATATTGCAAGCTATTTATTGTACGGTATCGGTCAGGTTAACATACCAAAGGCATAGCACTAAGTACCTTTCCAATCTCAATCTACACTGATTGGTCTATCACCGCATGAAAGAAAGTAATTGAAAGCGAAAAACGGCTTCAAACGATTCCCTTACAAGAGTTAAAACCTGAACAATCGGAGAAGGAATTATTACTCAGAAATATTACACTATTAAAATGCAATGTATCTCAACGGCCTTGGAGCAACGGTGCAGAAAAGGGAAGCGGGTTCCACTCTGGGAAAGCATGAAGTGCAACAACACCAAGCAATTAATTAGCTATCGAGGAAATAAATAATAAATTTACATCCCAGGTCCCACCTAACTAAGCTGGTGTGAGGATGAGGAATTTAAACCATAGGTAACTCAAATCGGGTAAAACGTAGAGGTCTTGTCACTATGAACATGACGAACGAAGAAAGCGGACAAAATATACAGTTCCTCAGATAGACAAAGGAACATCCCTTCACTGCTATTATGTAAAAATGTGTAGAACAGATGAATATGCATGTGACATCTGTTCTACACATTTTTACATAATAGCAGTGAAGGGATGTTCCTTTGTCTACCTGAGGAACTGTATATTTTGTCCGCTTTCTTTGTCTGTCATGTTCATAGTGTGTGGTTTAAACACTTGGCTAGGGATGCGAAGGTCCCGGGTTCAAGTGTCTAGACATCAATCTACATTTGCCACTCTTGACCCAGGTTTGGTAAGTGGAAACCTGGAAGAAATGTTCCTTACTCTTTGCTGATAATGATTACAAGTGCTAAAGCTGAGGGTAACCATTTACAAAGCTCTTTGAAAGTGCACAGGGTAGTCATACATGTATTATACTGTGATAATAATAATAAAATTCCACTTTTACACAACGCTTAAATCATCAATGATGTGTCTAAGCACTTTACATACCGTATGTTATTACCCCGGTCATCGGATTCAGGGCTGCACACACACAATGTATACACATTCTCCGCCCCTTGGGGAGCGTTCCAACTACCGGTAGGCATCATTTTACAGAAGCTCACAATGCTGATCAAACTACATTGACTTTTACATCCTACCAAGTACCCATTTAAAGGGATCGTTTAACAATGTTAAATCTGAGATACACTGCCCTAGGTTTTATCAGTGTCTGTGATATGGTGTAATATTGAAGCCCTAAAAAAAATGATCGAGAAGTGCCTCAAAAAAGTAAAAATCTTTGAGTGACCGGTTTTACTATACTCATTTTCCCCAATAGACTGTAGTGTTAAGAAAACCGTTTAGCAAACGGTTTTCAAAATTTGTAATTCCAATCATAAATATCTTGATAATCAGACAGGCGATCGGCTTGTAAAATTCATGGGGTTCTTGACTGACCTAAAAGTTTATAATTATCATTGCAGCATGAGCTAAATCCAGAATGTTGTTTCAGAATCTGAGACAAAGTTACCGAATCCCTTTAAGTGAAGATTAACGTCGTGCCAAAGGATGCTATACAAAAACATGTTGTTATCATCCTTTTTATAAAACAGAATAAAAATAATTCTCTGTGTAATGAAACACATACCGGTATGAAATAAACTTGTTAAATTTAGGATATTGAACTCCTTTGTCAAAAGCTCGACTCGTGGAACTATTTTCTTCCATTTGTCATTTTTCAGATACCATTAATATTCACTACAATGATTCCCTCATTCATTTGCTGCTCTTTAGTTCTCTCTCATTACATATATACTTTTTTCCCTTTTGAACAATGGACATTAAAAGTAATAATTGTCAAGAGAGTGGAGAAGTTAATGATGAATTTTATAACATAAAAAAAGAAAGAGAAATAATAATAATAATAATAATAATAATAATGATAGCCTTATAGCAAACAAATGAGCAATCAGGAATTTAGGAATTTTTGATAATTAATTAATATTCACTATAATGATTCCCTCATTCATTTGCTGCTTTTTAGTTCTCTCTCATTACACATATACTTTTTTCCCTTTTGAACAATGGACATTAAAAGTAATAATTGTCAAGAGAGTGGAGAAGTTAATGATGAATTTTATCACCAGTTGCTCAACTTCTAGTGCAAAAAGTGAAAAAGAAGAAGATAGAGAAATGCGCCAGTCTAGCCAACAAATTAGCAATCAGTAATTTCAGAAATTTTGATACGTGAAGATGGCTATAAACTTGAAAGCAATGATCATAAAATACAGCTTATCTTTGCAAATCAAACATAATTCCAGACCTCAAATTGAAGTACATTAATATTTGACACAAATGAGACATGATAATGTGTTTAGCCTTGCTACAGTGTACATGACAATTTCGATCCTCGACTACTATTTGCAGCGCCGACAAATACATCTAGACGTGATCAGTGATAAAAACAATAGAAATTAACAACAGAGGGGCAATTAAGTGAAAGGGAGTTGCGCCTGTGTGCAATATGGCGGTACGGATTCGCCGTTCACCCACCCATTATTTTAATTAGTATGAAAATGGATTGATGATTTGATTGTAATGATAATTGTTTCCGATTGACTCCCCAATCAAGGTTATACATACTTCAGTAGATGAGATTGGTTTATAGATATGGTAAAGTACAGTGAATTCAAACGAGTCAGGTTTTTGGAGGATAATATCATCTGTTGAGAGCCGAAAGGGCATTAAGTCTGTGTTAAAGATACTATGTCCCTTTTGCAGCCAACATCAAATTCTGTAGAACTTTGCAGGAATTATGAATATGTCATGTATGTCCTATCTGTGAAATTTAAACGTTAGCAGTGTCCTAATATTCAAACTATGCAAGGAAACCCATTTACTTGCTAGACTTCACTGTCAGACACTATTGAGTGACTGACTGGCTTTTTTTTCTTCTTTGGTAATAACATACATAAAATGAGCTGTAAAGGGTACATGAGCATTTGACTACATCAATAACCCACTTCTTGTAATGGCCAAAATTAAACTGATTGAATCTTTGCGCAGCATAAAACATACAACCATTCGGTACAATGTTCTGAAAATCAGACTATTACTTACTGGCTCTATAGCTCTTAAGTCGATTCGACAACTCATAGTCATTATTTTCCCACTTAAAGACATTTTCAAGCCCCCTTTTTTAAAAGAGAAGTTCTAGATTAGTATTATCTTTCAAATGCCGTTGGAATTTAACCTTTAGTTTTTTGGCCTGCAAATGGGACATAGTACCTTTGAAGTTAAGTATATAAGTAAGGCCCTTCTGGTTTCAAACAGATTATAATTTGTCTGTTGAGAGCCAGAAGGGCATGCATTCAGTCTATGTTAAAGTACACAAGCAAGTTACTTATTTAACAGTAAACTAACCAAGAAAGGATTTAATATCAAGGGAAGAATGTGGAATTCATGATATGATAAATTAATATAAATGAGGAGGAGGAATCAGGGAAAAAAAATATATTTATTTTTCGGGGGCTACTTTTCAAGCTTACCTGCATAATAACACTCTAAAATTTGTTTTGCATTGAACTCTATGCAAATTTACGAGGGCTCTTTTCTGATTTTCGGGGGCTCTTTTGGGCATTTCGGGGGCAAATTCGCCCTGAGCCCCCGTGTATTTTTTTCACTGTGAGGAATACAATTTGTTTGTTAAATGTCAATGATACATAGTGACTTATAAAGTACAGAATATCTAGATGGCTATTTTAAAAACATAGTTTATCTTAAAAAAACAAATTAAAAAAAAGTTTGTCTCTTCTCCTTAAAAAAGCATGAAATGTGTAATAAGAATTACAACTCTGTCAATAACAATAATAAAATAAATATTTGTGATTTGATGATTTTCTTAAGTATATGCTCCTGGTGAATAAAATATGACTCTTTTAAAATACATCTCCCTGTGAAAGAAAATTCAAAAGAATGTGTTCAAAGTCAGGACTCAAGAGTACAGAATTAAAGAAAAATTGATGGTAATTAGTTATTTCTAATGTTACATCATTTACATCACTACTTCTACCTACTCCAAATATGAGTTTTAAGACAAACATCTGTATGGTTTAACTCTAGTACAGAGGAATTTAATAATTTTTGATGTGATGAAAATTCCAAATCTCAACTGTACCACAAATGCAGAAAATTTCACTAAACGGTCAGCAGAGGGCAGCACTGACACTGTGCAATTGATCACTCACAAGCCATTAGACATATTAGGAGATGCAATGTACAGACCATTAATGTGTCACAAAAACAGAGAGAGAAAGAGGGATGAACCATACTGTAGTCTCTCTACCAATAGAGGGTGCTATTCACTTCTCTGTAACTGAACATTTTGTTGTTGACAGGAAAGACTTAATACCAAAATGCAGAAATCGAAATAGCAGATTGACAGAAATGCACACATTTTTTTCTTATCTTGCATGATTTATATTTTATGGAAAGGCTAAAGGTCACAGGTGAAGAAGTTATCCGTTCATTTTGAAATAATTAAAATAATGCTTGGTGTAAGGCTCATTCAATTAGAGTTATCATGTCACAAGATGGCGCTATTCACCTGCCTAGCACTGGCACAATCACAGACTTTGAGTTGGTTTGGTTTGGTTTGGTTTGGTTTGGTTTGGTTTGGTTTAGTTAGTTTGTTTTAGCTGACTGCTTAGGAAGCATCTGCATGTATATGGTATATGCTTGTAAGTAAGCAACCATTTTCATCAAATAGCAAGGATCCACACATCTATATTGTTGTTGTTTTTTAATTACATACTAGTCTGTGCATTGGAATAAATTTCTACATTCTGTAGGCTTCAGAAAAAGCCAAAACC
This sequence comes from Strongylocentrotus droebachiensis, assembly GCA_035222895.1. Taxonomy (NCBI): domain Eukaryota; kingdom Metazoa; phylum Echinodermata; class Echinoidea; order Camarodonta; family Strongylocentrotidae; genus Strongylocentrotus; species Strongylocentrotus droebachiensis. The sequence goes on from JAVYIG010000358.1 coordinate 118,650, forward strand.
AACTACACTCCATGTTGTAAATTTTCAGGCAATTACAAAGTTAAGCTTGTAAGTATATATATATAGGAATTTATTGAAATCAAAACATCAAACAAGGGAAACGCTCTCAGCGGTCTCGCCTGCATAACGCAATTCAATATGATAAACCAAAACGTCAATGACGTAGCGCTCATCCGCATCTCGCAACAACAAATATCGTAAATTTTATGTGGTACACTTTTGAACTGGTCAAAAAATAAAAATTTGATGCCCTGGAAGGGACATAATTTCAATTCATTTGCATAAAGTACCATAAATAATCAATGGAGCAAAATCTCACAATTCTGTGTAGAAGTTTAGTGTTCCAAATTTAGCTCTACCAGATAAGGCAAACCAAATCAAAATCAGTCAAGAAATGAGGGAAAAGAAGCAATTTTTGTTATTTTTGGAATAAATTTGCATAAATTACCATAATTAATTAATGGAGAACAATTTCGATATTCTGTGTAGAATTTAGTGTACCAAAGTTAGCTCTACGATATAAAGCAAACCAAATCAAAATCGGTCGAGAAATGAAGGAGAAGCAGCCTTTTTTGTGATTTCGAATAAATTTGCATAAATTAGCATAGATAATGAATTTCACGATTCTGTGTAAAAATTTTAAATCCCCCTCCTAGCCCTATCATATTAACGAAGAAGCATTTTGAAAATCTTGATGTTGATGCCACAACAAAGTCTAAGTTTGTTGACCTTAAATGACCTTTGATCTTAACTTAGTGACGTGAAATTCTACTCACATGATTTGGGAGACTTGATAACCCTATAGTCCAAGTTTCATTGACTACGAACTTATACTTTCAAAATTATATCAAAAATTCAAAAACTTAACCTTTGGTTAAGTTTTTGATGTTGACGCCGTCGCCGTCGCCGTCGCCGTCACCGGAAAAGCGGCGCCTATGTCTCGCTTTTTGCTACGCAGGCGAGACAAAAACCAAGAGCAAACAGTCCAAAGACTGACAACTGTCTTGGGTACAAAAATATAATTTAAATCAAATATACATAATAAAATAGTAGTAATGAATAAATACATAAGTTACATAAGTTAAAATATCAAATAACTAAGTAAGTCATCTACTGCACTCCAAGCAATGTGTTATTAGATATGGCCAATATTTTGCATACATATGTTTATGTGGATGGTATATACACAGACAATTTGAAAAGTTTGCTTGGGCTTACAGATTACTTACAAAATGTCCTTTGTGTTCACACAAGCATTGAACCTCATTTTCGCATATCAGATTCGCAACCCTACAACAATTAGCGACATTATTATTTTATTTTTTAAATATTTGTTTCCTAATTGCTGACTGACTTTACATTTGAAATTTTATCTGTATTCTTTCTGGTATATCATGTTTACTATTCACCATGTAATGACGTTTTCATGTATATTTATGTCTTTATATGTATTTTTATGTTAGCAGGGCGCCCAAGTATAACAGTATTTTAACTACTGATGGGGCTACCCTGTTGAAATAAAACAAAATAAATAAATGAATAAAATAAATTAATCGCTTTGTGAAATTAGCAATTTTGATGGCTTAGAATCATATGATCAGCATTCTGCATGTGCATTAACTCATAAATCAGTTTACCTTGGACTTGGCTGAATCAATTTCTGTACCAATCTTTTTTTTGGTATGAATGTTTACACCAATCTTGATATCACACATAGCGAAATTTAATGACCCATTAAAATATGACTGGAGTTTGCCTTTATACCTGGAGAGCTGTTAAGTGAGAGATATTTATGATGATGAGCTTTCTTTACAGGTTCTTTACACACTGGAGGATGTGTCCATTATGTAAGACCGGTCAGTGAAAGTTCGTTCGTTCGTTCGTGTCTCCTTAGATCAAGATAGTAATTTATGTAAAGTTCCTTAATTAGAAGTAAATTAAATTAAATTAAGTTCTTCCATCGCTCGATTGCTGCAATGGCCGTTTCATTAACAAGGGACAGGTCTTCATCTGTGCAACCCGTTCCGCCGCACTGCAAGATGTGGTCCATCGTCTGAGCCTCTCCGCAGTCGGAGAGAGTATCTCCTTCATGGGCATAGCCCCATCTTGCCATATTGACCTTACACCGTCCCATTCTCGTTCGCATTCGATTTAGGCATTGCCACTCCGGCCACTTCAGGTTAAGTCCACTATCAGTGAAGTTTGGCTCATGCTGGACAAGTTATCCAATAAATGCTGCTACTACTACTACTTCTAGTAAATATACTACTACTACTACTCATTCCTTGAAATGCTAGAGCGCAGTAATGGCAGCTAGGCTAAAGCCGGGTAACAATTTCCAAATTTGGAAGCGCATAGAGACGTTTAAATGTGATATGCGCTATACAAAAACCGAATATTATTAATATTATTATTACTATTACTAATCACCCAAATGGTGTCGAGTTACCGTTAGAACCAATGACTATGTGCCTTTAAACAGAAATACAGAGGTGTGTGTACTTACATATGAATGAGGATGAGAGTCATGAGATTCCAAGCCAGGGGTTTGAAGACGATGTTATGACTGCCGGGATGGAAAGTCCTTACAAGATCGGTCATCATCGGACTGACCTCATGGACAGAGAGCTGGAGAGAGACTGCTATGCCAGGCAAGCTGCAAAATGCAACAAATTTGCATTAATGATCATAAACTACATGTAAAAGAAAAAAAAAGAAAAAAAGATACACCCAAAAGATGCCCCAACATCCTTCTCAATGGAAATGCAGATGTCAAACGCCCAAGGGGAAGACCAGCTAAGAAATGGACAGACTGCATCAAGGCGGACTGCAACACAACAGACAACTTGACTCCCTGACTAAAGCCATTAGGCTGACAAAGGATAGGAAGGTGTGGCAAGCCATTGTCAAACAGAAGCCATCATACATCCCAGTGATCACCATCATTATCATCATTGGTATTATTGTTAAAAGTGATATATCATTATTTGTCTACTCCATTTTTCTATCCTTTCAATACAACCCCCTTCCCCCCCCCCCCCCCAACAAAAAAAAAGTAGAAAAATATGACTTGCATTGGGCACACAAGATCGAATGAATACTTACATTTGAGTTAGTTTGTTCAGTAAGATCCTGCGTCTAATGGTCACCTGTGCTCTTGAATCCACAGGAGGGAGTCCTCCTGTCCTGTCGACGGGATTCTCTACAAGCTGTCGCACGATACACGAAGATAAGTTATTAGTTTCCAGTACAGTATAATTAAGGTTTGATGAGATTTGTTTATCTTGGTTCATTTTTTTCTTCATAGTTCGCCTTGACGTTTAAAACTGGAAGAGTACATGTATATGAGACAATTATAGAATTCTAGACCAATTCGTTGGAGGCTTCACACGAAAAGAAAAAAAACTTTCTAAAACATCATAGTAGTGTAATTGCAGAAGTTTGGTTATCAAAGCAATGGAAATTGCTTTATATATTGTAAATATGTATTTATACATATACATGTAAAGATGTAACAAGAAAGATTAATAAAGGTGAATTGTGTTCGATTCTATTTATGTGAGAACATGAAGAGTCTCTCTCTGATGTTTCTTTGGATGTTCAGTATTCTTGCATTTTTAGTACTTACAGGAAACAAGTAAAGATTTTTTTTAATGAAACATTTCCATAGATCCATATTTCTTGTAATAGTGCGGTATGGTATGTAATCCCGTAGGATTTTTTGTGCCAAAGTTGATTTTTTTTTTTTTTTTGCTGTTTTGGCTTAAAAAGGGTCCCAATTGGCCAAAAAATGATGGGGTTCAAATTTTCAGACCCCTCCTTCATTTCCCGGGGGGTCCCTATTGGGCGCCAAAATGGCTTATATAACGCGCAATAGGGAAATTTGGTGTCTTCAGGAAAATTTGAACCCCATCAATTTCTGATAGCTTGGACCCCAATGAATCCAAAAATGCAAAAAAACAAAATCAACTTTGGCACAAAAATCCTACGGGAGCTGTTTCAGTGACATACCGTACCACACTATAACTCTGCTCATGAGACAGATGATATCTGAATAAGAAAACGCTCTGTACAAATATCTTAAAAGTGCAGTTAGTAGGAATCAAAAACACAAACAAGAGTAGATGAGGTGACTGAGAGCTTGCAATCATCTGTGTATTTCTCATGAGAGCTCAAAAAGGTGAAAGATGAACGACATACCTTGTTTGGCTCTTCCTTTTCTTCCGTTGCAGGTTTGGAAGGAGTCTTCATCTCCCTGCCCATAAAGTACTCCTTCACTTTCAAGGCATACTTCTCTTCTTCCTCCCTGCGCAGACTTTCAAAGTCTGGCAGTGGTCTGGATGGTGCAGGAAAGGCGCCTTCTTTTATTTCTTCCCGGTCGAGACGATTTCCGACCCGCTTCTCAAACTCCTTGAGAGCCATCTTCTTGCGCTCTAGGTCACGGTCTGTATGAAGTGTGTCAGGGACTGGTTCATCAGACGGAGATGAACTCCTACCATAGATGTATCTTAATGTTTCTCCCGTTTTCCATTCCATGAGGCACTGTTGGATGTGTTGGAGAATTACAAGCATCGGGTTTTCAGCTACAGGAAATTTCTTCTTTTTCTTTTTTGTTTTCTTCTTCTCATTACTTGTTCTTGTATCTGTGGAGGAAACTGTCTTCTCTTGCTGAATTTCATCAGCTTCCTCTTTTTTCACTGTAACACCATGATCATCGGGTTGTGCAGTTAAATCACCCACATTATCTTTCCTGCCTGATTCTCCTAAAGCAATATCTGTTTTTGAATCTTCTGTGTCCTTGCTCTCTTCTGATCCAATCTGAACTGGATTTATCTGGTTTGGTTCATCCTTTCCATCTCCATCTGTGTTCCCATTGTTTGGCATTACAATATTGCTGGCAGAACAGGTCTGAACTGGTTTGACCTGGTTAGACAGATGCAGTTCCTCTGGAGTAACTGTATGCTTCATGTCTTCCTGACCAAATGAAGCACTTGAAGAGGGTTCCACAGCGTAACTGGATTCTTCCAGTTCCACAGGACTCCCAGAACTTTCCACTCCCTCTCTTTGTCCATCCCTTGCAGGTCTTTCCACAGACTCTGCAACCCTCCTGAGCATCTCTTCTCTCCTCACATCCTTGTCTTTCCTCCCAACCTCCACCTCTTCATTTGACTCTTCCAAACTCAATCCAGAAACCCCTTTCTCTCCTTCACCAGCGCCCTCTGCTGTGCGCTCTGAGACAGTCTCCACATCTGACATGTTGATCTTCTGCTTCAATGGGATTTCATGTGGATGCTTCAGAGGTGCCTTGCTGGCATCATTCTCAAACAGCTTCATAGGAGGTATGCTGGGAATACAAGATTAAAATATTACATCAACAATAAGTAATCTTGAGATTTGGTAATAATGGTGAATTTTGAAGAAAACTATTCAAGTCATTCAGTTTGTTTATCATTCAGTGAGTTGGCCAGGTTTACTTTGACTAGCAATACCACAATAAAACAGTCAGTTATGACATTAAATAAGAACGTGAATGATTGATGATAAATAATGCTAGAATGCCCATGGTCAGTTCAAACTGGAAGTCTGCCATAACCACACACTGCCCACACCCATTATCAATTTTCATGAATTTCTATGACTTTCAGAGATTCTTTTGTCCATTTTCCATGACTTTAATAATAATAATAATAATTATAGGCATTTTATAGCACCGTCTATCTAGAAATTCTATTCCGAAGCGCATTAATTATTACCCCGGCTTTAGCCTAGCTGCCATGACAGCGCTCTAGCATTTTAAGGAATTAATTCCTGCCAGGTACCAATTTACCTCACCTGGGTCGAGTCACTCGAGTGTGGCAAATGAAGATTAATGCCTTGCCAAAGGACATTAGTATCGTATCAGGGATCGAACCACGACCTTTGAATTGCAAGATAAGTGCTTAGACCACTCGACCACGACACTGCTTCTACTTTCCAGGTTTTTCCATGACCATATGAACCCTGGTTAAAACACAAAGCTCTCTTACTTTTTATGCTCCCTTGCCCAGACAGGTTCATCGCTGAGTTGAGTCTGATAATATGCGTGAGCCTGGAAACATCTCTGACTACAAAAGTTCTATTTCAAGTAGAGCAGAGAGAGAGAGAGAGAGCAAAAGTTGGGACTTTACAGTTTTCACTTGGGCTACATATTTGGCAATTGCCTTAGCACCACTGAACACCTAAAATCCTGTTTAACAGTTTCCCTTATGACCTCGTCCACACAACAAAAATGATTACGGACGAAATCAAAGTCTTTAAAAGAGGTCATGATGTCGTCGTAATAACGTCGTCCATACAACAAAAATTAAAGACAAATATATGATGCTTTTTTTTTTTATGCCAATGTAATTTTTGTCATCTGGACATTATTATAACATCATTATGTCGTCTATTATAGACTTTCATTTCTTCTGTAATCATTTTTGTTGTGTGGACGAGGTCATATGACGTCTTTCAAAGACTATTTTTTGTCATATGGATGTCGTTATTACAACATCATTATGAGGTCTTTTATAGACTATTTTCTTCCGTAATCATATTTGTTGTCTTGACGACATCAGATTTTTGTCTTTCTGTACCTTATGAATCTAACAACTTACATATTATTTATTATTATTATTGTTTCAAATGAATTCTGTACTAGATGATACACTGTAAAATTTGAGTCAATATATGCAGGATAAGAGAGCAATGTTTTTCTGAGAACCTTCAGAACAGCTCTAAAAAATTTAAATGGATTTCTGGTTAATAAAACAATCAGACATATGAAAATCATTACAAGAAAATGTCATTTTAAAACCACAAATGTGGAATTGGTACCAGGGTGAAATATACCAATGATTTAGCTTGAAAATATACAAACATTTAGATAAACATTACACATTAAATTGTTCAGTAATCGGTAGCCAATATTGGAGATCAACTTTGAGGAATGATTTCAGATTTATACAACCATCTGAACAAAAGGTTATGCAGGCCTACCTTCCGCTCTGTGATGTCAAAGACCTTCTTGCTCTTGAGTGAGATATGGTATTGTTGTCTGGGGATGCTGTTGAGTTTGTTGGTGCACAGGGGATACCCACACAGCTTCTCTATGGCCCTCTCTACAGCTACATCTTCAAACTGGTTACTGGTGATGTATTTACCCTGCAGCACACAACACAGTGAGAATCATCAAACATTACAAATGTTTAAAGGTACTATGTCCCTTTTGCAAGCCAAAAAAATGAAAAGGTTAAATTCCAATGGCATTTGAAAGATAATACTAATTTAGAACTCCCCTTAAAAAATGGCGCTTGAAAATGTCTTTAAGTGGGAAAGTAACGACTAATAGTTGTCAAATTGACTTGGAGCTATAGAGCCAATAAGTAATAGTCTTGATTTTCAGACCATTGTACCGCATGGTCGTTCATTTTATGCTGCGCAAAGATTCAATCAGTTTAATTTTGGCCACTACAAGAAGTGGGTTATTGATGTAGACAAATCTTTTACAGCTCATTTTATGTATGTTATTACCAAAGAAGAAGAAGAAAAAGCCAGTCAGTCACTCAATACTGACAATAGTGTCTGACAGTGAAGTCTAGCAAGTAAACAGGTTTCCTTGCATAATTTGAATATTAGGACACTGCTAACGTTTAAATTTCACAGATAGGACATACATGACATATTCATAATTCCTGCAAAGTTCTTCTAATTTGAGATTGGCTGCAAAAGGGACATAGTCCACCCTGATATTTAGTTCTTTTATTGTTCATTAGAAAATTGGAAAAATGAGGGTAACAGACCAGTGAAAATGTGAGTTTGTGACCTCAGGATTCTTAGTTGCTGATGAAGGATCAATATTTGTAAATACACAGGTTGGGTAAGAATGTATACTGTGCAATGGTTATATGGGAAAAGTTTGATTAGGCCAAAAAAAAAAAATCATTTGGAGGTCCTCGACCGCCCGCCCGTCATTTTCGAGCCGCTCGCATTTTTTTTTTTTTTTAATTCATTTTTTAAAATATTTTTAATTCAATTTTTCAACCGTCCCGTTGCCAGTTTTGTCTTTTCAGTACGCAATTAGGTATTTATTAAACTTGCCATTTCTATTTTTCTATGTCGTTCATTCAAATCAGGTTCTGAGCATTCTTAAACTCATTTTAAAGCCCATCTGTACTAGTTTACAGGAGGGATTAGACCACCCTGCAAGGTCACTGGACAGATGGTTATCTCATCTTATCAGCCCTTAGTTAATATAAGATAAAGAGGATCATTGGGGACCAATGGTCACCGATTAGGCATTGTTTGCTACATAGAGGGCGCAAGTAGCTATAAGTAGTACAATGGAGATTTAAAAGGTGCTGTATTTCAAAGCCCAAAATAATTTCTGTGTTGGTCTTGATATTTATTGTACATTAAACTAGTCTTTTACCATATTAAAGTGTTTTATAGACTTTGTTTGTTTAAATGCTTGACAATCCCAATGATTTTTTTTTTTTTTTATGGAAAAAAAAATATTAAAAAAAAAAAAAATGGGAAAAAAAAAAAAAAAAAAAAAAAGACACACAAAAAATGAAGTTAAAAAAATAAAAATACCAAAAAAAAAAAAAAAAAATCCGCCCGCCATTTCTCATCTTACTGATGGCTCTAACTGGTCCACAACATCTGTAAAAATGAAGAAGAAAAAACTTTTTCAAGCAGTTCAAGGTTTATGCCTATGAGTATGTCATTCACTTTATTTCCTTTGCAAAAAAGTTTGTCAAATCCATTATAGAGACAACTAAAGAGAAACAAGAAAAGCTGTCTTTTGAGGCAGGTAGTTTTACACAATTTATTCAGATTTTACTAAGAGACATGGATCAACGTGAGCAAAACTTGTTATCGTTAAGAATAGACTTGTGGTCTTTCTATACAGGTGGTCATTTAGGCAGGTTGGACTAAAGTAACTTTGATAAGTGTAATTAAGTGATCGTCTGTATTTTATCTTAGTAACTGTGATGGTCATACATGTACTACTTACGCAATCCTCAAAGAACGATTCCGAGATGGACTCTTCTAGAAGACGCTCCACAATCTTCATTGCCTTTTTCTCACACTCGACCCTTTTCCTTGCCCCTACCAGCAGTTCCTCTTTCCTGCAAAGTAAAATAATCATGTAAAATTGTTTGCATAATCTTAGATCACTCTCAGATCTTTTCAATTAGAAATATAGACATATTCCAGGTTCTCGCCAATGTATAGTGATATTGGCACTAATGAGTATGTAAGAGTTTAAAAGAACATCAAGGGCACTTTCCCTTGAACAAGTACTGACAAGGTTGTATACATGGAATCTATATATGCAAATATAAATAAGGGCAATAGTAAGAGAGCATCCTTTTGGTTGAGAAGCTATCACGTGACACTCAACAGTTTGTTATGTGCGTAAGCATGCAATAGAACATGCTCTTTTTTTCAAATGCATACAAAAGTGAATTAGACTATGCATCTCTTTTCCCTGCGGGTACGAATTGTTTGCATTGTCTTACTCTTAGCTATGCGCATCATACTCAAAAGAGAACTGAATGTAATCCAAAGGATGATTAGGGAATGCAAATAACCTTGATTTTGTATAACAAATATTGCATTTTGCATGAATTTCATTGTTCAATATAACATATTCTGGTAGAATTCTTTTAAACTATTATATTTCAACCTCATCCTTTTGGCATCGTTGAAATATAACATCACTCCACTGACTCCAGAAATTCTAAATTTGAAGGTTTATATATTTTGTTATTTGAATGCCAGAACATGCAATATTTGTATAATACTTACTTTCAACTTACAACATTGCTCTGGTCTTCTAAAACCACACCTAAGGTTTGCCATGCATACCACTATATTCAGAGCTACCAAGTATCACGCATTAGGCGTGACATCACGCACTTCGAGGGTCTGAAAATGCTCTTACGCACGACGCGTGCGCTAGATTTTGAAAAATGCTATACCTTATACGTGTGTTATACCCTCGCACGCGCAATAGCATTGCCGATCTTTGAACTTGGCGTCTCTGCTATATTCCACTCGATATGGACAGGGTAAACATTAAATGAAAAACTTTGCAAGATTGGTAGCTAAGATTGATGTAAAAAGGCACTCCTACAATGCAAAAAATCTAACCGTAAACAGGGTAAAAAGGAAGAGCTAGAAGTAGATCTAGAAGAGGTAAAATGTAATGACCAGAAGTTTCAACAGGATCACCTCACACTTCCGTATACTGATGCTGAAGAGCTTTATCAAATTTAGCCAATTCCCTGGGCCTGCACGTACAACAAACTATAAAGTCAGCATCCAATTGGCAATGCGGAATCAGGCATTTTTTTCGCATAGACTACACCACAAAATACTTCCAAACTTAGAGGACTGCCACATTAATAACTAATGATTTTTTTTCCTGTTCTTTCTTCGTCATTCTGTTCATGTAATTTGTTACGTCTTCTTGTTTACAGTCATCAGGTCATTACGTGTTTTTTTAATTAATGTGGTCTCTGTTGGCCGCTAGACTATTCTTCTTTGATTGATTATGTATTCCATACTCTTTTCACACTCATGATTATCCGAGGGGTCCACAATTTAAGAGCTCTGCTTTTCAGTGGACCTCTCCATTTCCTCAAAATATAATTAATAAATGGCGGCTATTTAATTGCAGTTAGATCTAGACCTCTAGATCTAGATCTAGATCTAGATTCTAAAATCTAAATTTTAAAATTCAATTTATTTTTTGTCTTTGTCAAATGTATAAATTACTAGATCTATTTAGAACTCTAGATTTGTTTATTACAAATGTAACTATGTTTTGTATTCATTTTACATTTTATTCGATGATGTAGGTCTATTGTATTTTGTTGGAAATGGGAAAAAATAAAAATGAAATGAATGAATGATGACAACAAAATAAACATGTGGGGACATGATGAAGTCATGTCTCGTGATGATGAGTGAAATTGAAAGCCGAACCACACTAAATTTACCTTTTTCCATCACTTTTACGGTTCGATTTCCCCACGTTCTTAGTTTTTCCCGATGATGTTGCCATCTTTGAATATACTAGCTACTCAGGACACGTAGTTTGACAAAAGACAAGAGCAAACTTCGTCTTTTTCTACGTTATTTCACAACAACAGCAAGAGACTCACATTTCACATGGGCGCTGACATCTTGGAATGAAAAAAAGCTGTTCTGACATATCGCAATAGAGGGCGTATAAGCCACAGAGTTGTGCATGCTCAAAGAAATTTGCCCGTTTATCAAGATGTATAAATTTGAACTTTGAACTCCTTTCTGTCACTATAATAACTAACCAACGAAATAAGAAGATATTTATTTCATCTCAAATGGGTACAAAGAAGGAATGTATGCGTGTATGGCAACCATTTGATTCTTCATTCATGTTATTTTCTTTCTTTCCTTCATTATTATTTCGTGGGCCTATACTTGCAATTAAAAATCAAGAATTTCAAAATCACCATTTCCCAGTCGCACCTTGCCTGAGTTTCCGAAATAAACCAGATAATTGTGATAAAAATAATAGCAATATTAATGATAATGATGAAGATTATGTTGTTGATGAGGATAATAATAACAGCAATTTTATTGATGATGGTAATGATGATGGAAGAAAAAAAATAATAATAGTGTCAACAACAACAACAAAATTAACAGAATGTATAAATCTTTCCAAAGAAACGGTTTAGCTCGAATGACGAATAAATTTGACTTGATTAAAAAGCCTATAGGCTAACAAATAGTTTAGCATGTAAACGTAGAAGGGTGCCGTTTTTGTTTTCTTCTTCTGTTATTAATCACTTTATTGACACTTTTAACCCAAACACAAAACAGACATGTGAATAAAATTCGTAAACTTATGCTAATAGTGATATTTGCCTCTATATCTTTCCTTGTTCTTCTTCTCCTTCTTCTTGTTCTTCTTGTTCTTCTTCTTGTTCTTCTTCTTGTTCTTCTTGTTCTTCTGGTTCTTCATGTTCTTCTTCTTGCTGTTCTTGTTATTCATGTTCTTCTTCTTCTTCTTCTTCTACTTCTCCTTCTTCTTCTTTTTACCTCTCGCCATTTTTTCCTCACAACCATGACAGGATTAAGGGTCTCAAAAATTACCAACATATATAATTTCTTATATTTTCTCCACCATGACTTCCAGCATGATTAACTGCACTGGTCACGTTTTGATCCTTGTCTGGGACGGCGACGTTAATTGCATTGACCCTTCCTGCCTCGTATCCGCCCCCTGTCCTCTTGTGGTTTCCACAATGCCATTGATGTACCAGAACATAAATCATGATTATGTCAGTCAGACGTTCATATATCTTCAGTCATGCATGGGCCTAGCAGTCCTGGATGAGACTTCGTGGACTCGAACACCTCACCCCCCCCCCTCCAAAAAAGATGAATTAATATTTTGTTTTAAGTTGCCCATGCATAAATTGATAAAAGTGAGGGACATTATAGCAAACAAAAATTAATGTAAAAACCCTGAAATTCCCCAAATCCACCTCATAAGCCCCCCCCCCCTTCCAGATTAACAAAATTCAAATCATTGAGAACCGCACCAGCTTGTAATTATATAGGCCTATAAAATCTCTCAAAATTCAAATGTTAAATTACCTTTTTATTCAAATAGGGCCGAGGAGTTCGATTTGCACTTTTTAGCATTATGTATTCAACATTTATATAGGTGAATATAACATGTTAGAAGTGCAATTCTATCATTTTGAAAATGTTTCATCTACTCAACCCTTTTTAAACATTCAAATGGTTTTTTTTTTTTTTTTAGAGTGGCGGGGCATAATTTCCCCATGCAGGGAAATATAGGCTCTGTCGTCACTGTCTTGCCCGAATATTTCATATTTGAAAGATCAAAACAAATGATACTTCATAATCGTGACAGCTACCTATCCTTTATCATATTAAATGGCATTTCAGTGTGATTTAATTATTCACATGCACGATTGCAAAGAACTCATGCGTTACCATAGTTACCATATTTGCGAACGTTACAATGACTTGTTTTTCCGAGTGTGTTTCCTAAACGCAATATACAAATTGCGCTTGATTCGATTTGTTCTTCAAGTCAACGAGATGACAGTATATAGACACAGGGCAGAGATATGGGTAGGGGGGGGGGGGAAGGAGGCACGTTCTATTTCGAAAAACAGCTATATCTGGCAAAATGTTGATAGCTTCTATTTTTGAAATTTCATTAGCTTGGTTGCTTGGCTGCTTGCCATAATGTTTCGGAAGCGTTGATCCCCCCCCCCCCCTTACAAAGTATCTGTGTATACATGAACATTAAAAGTCACAATGACAGCAATACGGATTTTCGGATTAGATTTTCAATTAGTCTTCAATAGTCTTGTCACTTTATCAAAATCAAATCTAAATAATTAACCCAATCGAAACGATTTTCGATGAGGTCAATCTAAGGCAATTTCATATAGGTCTCTAGAGCATCACCTCGTGATATGTGCGGACATAATAATAGCGTATTACGTAATCCCGACACACTCATGGGACCAAACGTAACTATGTCATTTTCCTCTCTCCATCTCCATGTATAATAGGCATGAACAGTTATGAGCCAAACTTGATAGGATGCTTCTCTAGAAGAAAGCAGAAGAAATGATTTTATGTCAGCCTGTCTGGAATCTCCGCAAAATGCGAACAATTGAACAGCGTAGGTTTTGTTTTCTTCTTTCTTCTGCTTCGATTCAATTTTGTTTAATGCAACTTGAATTCGGCGTAAATATTCATAAATGAATGTTACACGCCAATTACAACTTAAAAAAAAACACAACAACAACAACAACAGGGAGACGTGAGTTGGTCTAGCGGCACGTTCACTTGGTCAGCTCTCTGTCTTCGCCTAGTAACTTGCTCATGCGACCCCGGTTCGAGACTGGGTCACGTCTTTCGGATGGTGACGCTCCCCATACGTAAATAATCATATCTGTTTGATACACGTCTGTAAAAACCCAATTACGCACAACACACAAACAGAAGAAAAAAAGAGAGGCATAGTGGTGAAAGTTTGAATTAAATCTTAGAAAAATGAGAAAGTTATGAACTTTTGAAAGTTGCAATCACTTTTATATGTTAGCTATTGGTTCTTTAAATTGGCTGAATCGGTATTGTCTCCTTAATGTAGTGGCGGACATCTTTCCAACATACAAAAGGACTCAATAAAACCGATTTACGTACTATATTACTGTTTAAATGCATGAATGTTTCTTTTCTGGGGACCTATATAGTTACGAGTAATTCCATTAACCTGTTATTAATGAATGAATAACTGGAATCCAGTCTGCATACATTACTTGATGCTATGTCGAGCAATAATCGGACAGGCTTAAAAGTTGTCAAGAACAACCATAGGTTAAAATGTAGGCCTATGTAAAATGTAGGCCCTTTGCATAACATAATTTTGAATATGATATTTAAAGACCTACTGGGCCAGATGGGATTAGACCACACAGCGAAGTCACTGACAGGTGGCTATCTCATTAACTCAGCTCTCAACTATACATACTGTAAGAAAAAGATGATCATGGGGGATCAACAGGCACCGATTGGGGAAGTTTTCTATATAGAGGGAGCAAGTAGCTACAAGTAATAGGACAGTGGGGCTTTAAGCCGGTCTATTGTCCTACACTGAATAAGTTCAAGGAATAGACCGGTTTACTAACATATTCAAATTGATAGCATACTTTTTAAACAAAGGTTGTTCTTGACAAGCTGAAGGTTTGCCCGACATAGGAACATATAAATGTATAACGTCTGGATTCCAAGTATTGTAGTTTTTTGTTAAACAAGGGGAAGATTTAAACAAAGGGAATGTAAGAAGAAAACAAGGGGAAGATATAAACAAAGGGAATGAAAGAAGTTATTAGATATTTCAGCTGCCTTTCAAATTAAACTTGAAATTTGCGTCGAAAGTCTACAAGGAAAGGGGAAGGGGTGGGTCTTAGGGGTCTTATAGTATCCGCCAGGCTCAGACGCTCATGCATGGCGCTGTACATTTTACAATCACGAACATATCACTTTATTAACTTAAATATTGGTAAACTAAAACAACACAAAGTATTACGCCATGATTATGGGTTATGATTGTCATAATTCAATAGCACTGTTTAGAAAGAGATGGGTTTTCAGAGCAACTTTGAAGTCATGGAGGGTGGTAACTTATTCCAAAGGGACGGACTATAGAACCGGAGAAAAAGCTCTACCTCCCCAGGAACTGCACGTCATAGAGACACTTGGGACCTCAACTATGGAATTCATTACCTGATGACATAAAAAACAGCCCATCGCTTGCCTCTTTCAAAGGCAAATATAAACAATGCCTTTTGAAATGCTAAAATATGTAGATTAAAAAAAAAAAAACTACTACACCACCTGAATTATTTAGGCCTATGCTCAAATATTCTTTGTGTATACTTTTCCATCACACAGTGTACTTAATTTAGTTAATTGTGTTCTGTACCTACCTATATATTATTAATTTATTCCTGGAGACCAGCCCTTGACAGGTCAATGGCCTCTGTTGGCTCCACCACAGTCTCAAGTATTAGTTCTATAGGTGCTTAACATTCTTTTAATATTGTTATGCTATTTTCTTGTTTTGTTTTGTTGTGTTAATCAGATATTGTAAGTAAATAATATTGTTATATGTTTTTTATGAGAAGTGGAAATAAATGAGAACAAAAAATGAAATGAACTAATACGGAGGATTGAGATGAACGAAGATGTCTTGTAACTTAACAACTTGATATTGTAGGAAGGAGCAGAGTCATATAAAGAACTGAAAACTAGCAACCGTCAATGATTCGGTCACATACCGGGAGCCAGTGAAGAGTTCTGAGAGTGGGGGTGATGTGAGTTCTACGAGAAAAAAAGTGTGACAATATATACGTGCAGCAGTGTTTTGCAGTTTCTAGAGTCGTTACCTTTAATAGTAAAGGTTGCCTTTAATAGATGGTAGTTTGTCCAGTCTGAAAGAAGGTGTGGTCAAACCGCTGGTACATGGGTAGGCATCTTTGTTGTATTTTTTCTTTCTTCGTCCCTTCCTTTCTGGTCCAATATCTCAGGCTATGTTTGAATTCACTTAACATAAAGTCTAAGTGAAATAGAGCCACAAATTAATTATCTTTAAAGTCCCAAATCTTACGTGACTTCTTTTAATGATTTCCTTCAAAATTTCAGATGACAGCTAGGTCAAAAGTTTGCATTAAACGTTTTGGGTTTTACCTTGATGTTGGGCTTCAATATATGCCCCTCTGCAGCAGGATTAAAGGTAAAGACCAGTTATGGTCATGCGATTGCATTGTGAAAGAAACGTTGTGGAATCGATCAGAAAAGGTTGATCATCTAGCATCTAGCATCTGCAAGGTTCTGGAATCATCAAAATGATAAGAAATTTGGCCCATTCTTCGTAAAGTTACAATCACTATACACAGAAAGATGTATATGGGACTACCCTATAATCTCTCACAGTCCATGAGAGAAACAAATTTACCAAATATATGAATTAGTATAGGCGGTTTCCCGGCAAATTTTTTATCATCATGTATTAGTCAAAACATATTCTTTCACATGATTGGTAATGAGAGCTTCCATTTAATTTTTTGAAAATTGGGGCGTTTCCAATACTGGTCTTTACCTTTAAATTCTGTGTGTATTGGGGATTGCGCCTATGTCGGGGCACTCGGACAATACAATTAGCACGGATTCTTTTTAAAATTTTGGTTGAACATATTGTCATAATGAGCTCTTCATGCTTTTTCCAGGTTGGATTTGAATGAGTTTACAGATAATAATAAAATAAGATAAAAGTGATAATAATGATAATAATACTCTTTTTTTTTTATTACTAGACCTAAGCGTTTCCAAACTTGGAATTTATTACCCCGGCTTTAGCTGTGCTGTCATTACGGCGCTCTAGCTTTCCAAAGAATTGGTTTTATCAGTATTTTATTATTTATTATTTTCCATTAAAATGTTAACAAATGTCTAAATGTCTTAACAATCCGTTTTATTTTGACATAGATTCTTACTAATTGAAAGAAAAGAGAATAGTCATAATATATTTTGTATCATATCGTATGTCACAGAAATCCACCTGCAACGACCCGTTCTTCACAGTGATGCGATTGGCCAGTCAGGCAATGACCTCATAACAGCCCTACATTTCGCAATGCAATCTGGGAAGCCATTTAGTGCATTTGCCTTTCGTGGCCCATGGACAAGTCTGTGTGTGTATTGAATGCAATGTGCGCGTACAATACGAGATTGCAAACAATCGCCTATACACCCAGCCTACGAGCGAGGCAGTACTAACCCGACGCGACGGCGACATTGTACATGTGTGTGTGTAGTGTAAAGCGCCGCGATCGAACGGCGGGGAAATTGCGTGGATATATGAGAATACGTTGACTGACCTCGAAAAAGAGTTCGAAGACAGCCGATGTTTTGCATTTTTCTACCTTGAACTCTCAACCATTTGCTTCTGAAGTGGAAGATATCATACAGAAGATACACAAGGTGTCCTAAAGATGGATAATATGCCAGATTTGGGTAAGAGTGAAGATATTTCATGGGGTTTATTTAGGATAGATGGCTTCATTACGGAGGAGACCGCACTGTATTGAAGCAATGGCGTACATTTTGTACACAAGAAAAGGTCATTTGAGGTAAATGTCAATCGACGTGCGATGAATAAATTCGACGGCTGCCTTGACGCGCTGCTCAACTGATTGTAACATAGATTTAAATGAAGCTATCTATGTTAGATCTAACTTATTCGAGCTAGGCTAGTACCATCTAAATCAGACTAGACCTAGTATATTAGTAACAGAGATTATCTTAGTGACAAAGTTAGAAATCTACGTCTTCAGAAGTTCAGTAGACTATGATCTTACTAACAGCTAGCTGAACAGTGCAGTAACACGTCACGACACTAGACACTTTGACTGTGCACTAGTTCTGTAGTTGCTAAATAGTAGATCTAGTAGTAGACTTCTATTAGTCTACTAGACCTACATACTTGAAGTAATGAACTAATGACTCATCATATCTTTGATTAAGTTAGACTGAGACGAGACGTGCGAGTGGGACTTGGTTTTGAATTTTTCTATATAAAAATGTGCAACTTTTTTGTTTTTTTGATTATTTACTTTGTCTTTAGTGCCAGTATAGTAATAGTATAGAGATTAGAGATATCGACTGCTTTGAGAGGCCTGGCTGTTTTATATGCTCAAGGGATCGCCCGCACCTCCTGCCATGACCCTGGGGTGGCGGCGTGCGAGGGGTCATGGCAGGATGTGCTAGTTCCCGAGAGCATATAAAGCAGCCAGGCCTTGAAGTACCGGTAGTCGATGTGTCTTTTATATATGTCGAATTGAAACAAAAATCTATGAAGAATTCTTACCTTCTCCTTTTATTGAGTAAAGATTGGTTAAAACATCACGGAAAATCTGAGACACTGTCTGAAATCTTTGCTTGCAAAATGACTGAAAGTTTCAATCATTTGGGAATCGCAGACAAAACTGTACGGTGTCCGCGCTCGAACAAAGAACATTTTAACACGTATTAAACCAATGGGTATCGCAGCAAAATGTTACTATTTTCATGGTATATTAATCGATGTTGGAATTTTTCGTTTCTTTAGGGGAACGGCTAAAATCACTACTCCAATTTCGACCAATCAGATGGCTGGATTTCTTATACAACAATATTGGCTGTATAGCTGACATGTGTACACCTCAAGCTACTGACATAATCATATCTCGGCCACCCTCAAACTGGCTCGAAGTGACAGCAAACACCACACTATAGTCTATAGACAACAATTATATAAATTCAGGGAAAGTGATACCGTACATTGCTTTAAGAAAATATTCCTACAGAAATCCTAGCAGTATTACTGATGTGAATATATTTGCAGAGCTATGTCACCAGGTTTTCCAACAAGCAGTCGCTCTCAAAACATTTGAATTTTCTTATTTCATTCAAAGTACATCCCTGCTCCAGTAGCCCAACAAGAAGCTAATTATTTCCAATAATCTTGGATTATCACATTTAAATTGAGGGTCAGGAAACTTGTGGAAAGCATGCTATTTTGTACTTAAATTTTCTTCATGTAAACAAGACTGTGTCTCTGGCAAGGCACATAACCTCTCTCGAATTTCTGCCAACAAAAGCAAAAGAAAGAGAAGAAAAGGAAAATCTCTTGTTGCAAATCTGCAACATGTTGTTATGACATTCAAACATCTCAATTTCAAATATATTATTTACTTTTTGTAGTCACACCCGAATAATTTGAAGCATTCAGTACAAGAAGATTACCTCTGTAAGTCATATTGTCTGCTTTGAGCAACAAGTGCATTATAATGGTTATTATGGTTGATAATTTTTAGTCAGACAATAGTGCACTTGGAGACACCCTTATTAAGCGCCTAATAAATGCTGTGTTTTATTATTATTATTATATTTAGGGAACTCATATAAGCATACAGTACTTCACATATTTAATACCCTTCTTGCTGAGTCTGAACAGACAATTTTTTGATTTTTATATGAGATCTTGTGCAATCTTGCTGCTATCGCAATGCATATCATGTACCTGTAGTTACTGCCTAATAGATAAAAGAAGAGATACAAAATATGTGGATCCTTTCCAACTAAACAAAAAGAACAGACAGGGACCATATTAGTATCTTGGAGTCATAGGGGATCATGGGAGAAGCATGGAGATAGAGAAGGAGCCAGGGCTCAAAATCAAAGGAATGTCAGATATGGAACATCTTTTATTTCTTTCCATCTAGCTAGTCACATGGTATAACACATGACATACTATGCACAGCATGAAGATAACACTGCCTGTACTGTTTGTACATGTATACCCCTATCATGGTGCCCTGGCAAGGCTTGATTTATTCAGAAGTACATGCATGTCTTACTTGAAGTACACACATGTTGGATCAGGAAGCAAGCATCGAGTCTTAAAACTCTGTTTTGGTCTCTTTATGTACCACACAAAATCTGCTTTTGCCACATTGTACTTACATGTACTGTACATGTAGCCTGGGATAGATGCACATGTACAGTGTATACCAGATGCTTCAACTTGTTTAATATTATCAAATGTTGTATTTCCAGTCCAGGATTAATCTATACCAGTGTTAAACAGGTTGTCATAAAGCCAGTCAAGACTAGAAATGTGTAATTTTGCAAAGCTACATGTACACTGTATTTTGTTGCAAAAGCAAGCCTTCTGTTAACTCCAGACCGAAAGTTGAATGTACTCAAGTAAAGTGGCCCCAAATTCAATTATGAATCGAGTCTTGTGTTTTCAAGAGCCTTAAAGTGAGTGGAAATCTGACAGGAAAAGAAAAGCGTAGTGACCGTTATTTTTTCTTTTGTCTTGTATTGTTTTATGGAGTGGAAAAGAGGTGGGTTTTTTGGCAGCCAAATAAGAGGTGTGAGGTACATATTTTCAAACCATATGTTTGTCATGGGGCTGCCCGATGCGTGAACTTTCTCTCCAGCCCATATCGCCTGTGGGTTGTTCCCACTGTGCCTTGTGTTTGTTGATGAAAAACTCACTTTTCACAATATTTCTCCTCCTGTGTTATTCTTTCACAAGCACTTGCATACCATGCCTGTGCCCCCTACCTGAGCCGCGAGCTATGCACATAGCAAAGTGAAGGTCAATGTAATGTTATGCAATGCTAAAGATGGCTGTAAGTTATCTGGGGTTGCACTCCACTCAGCTCAGTCTCAGGATGAGAGGAGTGACTTGACAGGTTGTTAGCAGGACTGAGGAACAGGCCCTGAGGCTGTGTGATGAGCTACATGTACAATGTAATGTTATGCAATGCTAAAGATGGCTATAAGTTATCTGGGGTTGCACTCCACTCAGCTCAGTCTCAGGATAGAGGAGTGACTTGACAGGTTGTTAGCAGGACTGAGGAACAGGCCCTTGGGCTGTGTGATGAGCTACAATGACAGGAAGTGAGCCAAGACTCTGTTGCATCTCCCTCTCTCACCTCAGAGAGGAAACTTGACTCACAAATCAGACGGGGATATCTCCCTCGCTCGGTCCAAGGAGGAAGGGGGTCGGAAAATGAAACCAAAGATAAAGATATTCTTGAGGTGTGTTGAGATGGAAAATAATGATGCGATGCATGCAGTCTGAGCAAGGAATGAACCGAATGATGGTTGAGATTTGAAAACTTTCCCCACAATGGATGCTCAATTGCAGACACCTTAGATTGTTCATACTATGTACATGTAGCTACATGTACCTGTTGATCTGAGGTGCATGTTATGTAATCATTTCTATTTAGGGTGGATGCCTGGATGGTGGCGCAGAGGCCTAGTTTTTTAATAATTACGTAAATAAATGAGTCATGACAATTGAAGGATAGAATGGCAGGGGCCTATAATAAAGGAGTCTGGGAAAAAAATTCAAGTTCTGATCAACATATAAATCATTACTGATTTAACAAAAAACGAACAACAGACAATAATGATCTCTGAAGACTTGGTAAGTCTGGTGAAAAAATATATGCAAGTGTGGTGAGTAGTTTAGCTCCGGAAACCTCTGAAACATCTCAGGATTTTTTTTTAACAGAAATGTTAACTTCAAACCATAGAAGCGTGGACCCAGTACATGTACATGTACATAATGATAAAATATAAATGTAAAACCAAGTAACAGCCTTAACCTTAAAACCCCATTTCTGTGACAAATTAAAGCCTGGAGCAAATGTTGTGCAAGAGCATATGTTTGGTCACCACGTACATTCGGGAATGCGGATTAACAGAACAATGGATTCTGAGTGGGGCATTCTGGCGGCATTCTGAATGCCAGTTGAATAAATCTGTGATGCCTAGTATTGAAATTCACAAAAAAAAAAATTGCCTTGAAATCATTCACCTTTGAAAAAATTATAAAAGTTTATGCCATGTAGTTGGTTTACAGGAGCTCCAAAAAAGCCCTGGAAAGGGTTTTACCTACCAACCCCCCCCCCCTACAAAAATGAAATAAATAAATTAAAATAAATAGGTTTTGAACGTTCTAAAAGACCTACATGTATGTTGCTTTATCTGAACTAGGAGACTGGTTTATCATTCTAAGTGAATGCTCTTTGACATTTTGAAAAAGCAGGGTAGTTCTCAAGAGATCCATTCTTGATGGAACTCATTCATCTTCAAATCTTAATTACACTTTACATGTAGGAGAAAAATGAGCGGATAGTTGTAATGGATCCAGGGGGATGTCACAAAAGTTCATGCTCGGGACAGTGATATAGGATTTTTGCAGTACCGGAAATAATTTATTTCACAGCTTTTCTTTCTCTAATACTTGCCCGACATTGCAGCGAGTGATATTTCCAAGTAGATTAAACAAGATACATTCCTCAATTTTGTCTGCATGTTTTTTTTTTAATGAGATGTTTCTCATAATTTGATGATAAATCTTTGAACACTTTTCAAGATAGGCATTTCATGGAAACTTACCAAACACATGTTCTACCTATATTCAAACCATCTGTTACTGCAGGGAATTCCAGACTTTGAAATTAGATAATTTTTTTAAATGTTCATTTTGGCTTGATAAAAAATCTGTTCAGTATTCTCTCTTGGCTGACTTGTAGTTTTAATTGATAGAAAACTTAAGACAACGTTTGCCATTATCTGCAATTAAATGTATGTAATAAATGTACCCTTTAGTAGACTTTAGGCCATTAAAAAAAATATATGTTTAGCGTCCCCGCCCGCTTCCTTTTTGGGGGCCGCCTCCTATTTTTTTTTATTTGTTATTTTTGAATTTTTTTTGATTTTTTTTTTTTTTTGAAATTTTTTTTTGAATTTTTTTTTTGAAAGAAAAAAACATGAAAAACACTGCTAAAATGGCTCTATTTCTGATTTTAAAAAAAAAAAAATTGTCGGCGGCCATCTTGAAAAAAAATTGCCCCGACTGTCAGGGAAAATGTACCGAGCGGCCATTTTGAGCGGCCATTTTGAGCGGCCATTTTGAAATAAAAAATAAAAAATAAAAAGGGCCCCCTCCTTCCTATTTTTCGAAAAAACAGGACGCTAAACATTTTTTTTTTTTATTTGGCCTTACAGTGTTAGTGTAACAGCCAGACATGCAAACACACACCTTAGTATTATATAAATAGTACACTCTCTCAGCTGTAAGTATACATGGATACACACACACAGGCATCACTTGTAGGTCACATGCCTTAGCCTTACAAGTTCCATGCAATTACTGCTTGCCTTTGGTGAATGCAGGTCAAATATCAAAATTCCTTCCAGGTACATTTTGGCCTAGAGTATTGTCTTGCCACTCAGATTAGTACGGGTGATTGCACTTTGCTCAGTCCCATCTGATATGCTTGCATGTAGTGCTTCCCAAATGTAGATTAGTCTTATTTACTGAGCAATTCACTGAATTATTCTGTAATTAGTTTGATTTTTTTTTCCTAACTCAAGATTGAAATGTGGATTAGTTGAATAAGGGCCTTTGTTGACTACTTTTACATGTAGATTTAAGCTTTAATGTGTCACATTCTGAAGAAATATCGATTGGGACAAATCCATTTTTCACCATTAAAAAAGTTTTTACAAACTTGGTAAAGGTGTGAATAATTTAGTTGTTAACTATACATGTACATGCGTACAATTTGTACGTGTGTTTTTGTACGTGTACAATTTACAAGTTTATACAAGGTTAGAGTACATGTACATGTACATGTAGGTTAGACTTTACACTGATGTTGAAGGGAAAAAATGGCATAAGCTGTGCTGTAGGGGGGACACATGAAGTTGAGTTTGAGACTTTAATTTTAAAAAAGTTCATCTGCCGCCTATAGAAATTAATGTCCCCAGTGGCCAGTAGTAATAATTCCAATGATGAAAATAGACAAGAGCTCATGAACTGAAAAAAGATCTTTGATAAAAAAAACCTAACATGCATAAATTTGGCTGTGAGAAAATGGCACTTTACAATACCAAATCCTGACCGACCTCCTACATGTACGTACAGAAAGGAATATTTTGCCCTGCTTGGCTCACTCCCATAGGCCTACCAGAGATGCCAACTGTTCCGTTTTTGGCGTAATTGTCCCGTTTTTTCACTATGAATACGGCAGTACGTTTTTTGTATGTTTTGTTACGTTTTTTTTTTTTTTTTTTTATTTATTTATTTTTAATTTTTTTTAGTCACGTTTTTCTTAATTTCTGATCATGGGCCTTGTGTCGTAAGTGTATTATGCACCTACGTCTTCAAACGATGCACGCAGAATGGTGATACGGGCCCAAAACTGCGCACATTGCGAACAACCCAAATGTAATGTACAGACCTTCATTTCTAGAATTTGGTGGAGCTCTATTAATCCCACTCCTTGTTTTGCCAAGGAGCTCAAATTGAGCTCCTCAAATAACTCTCCTGGAAAGAGTGAGGAGCTCAATTTGAAAATTGATGTTTTTACCTTGTATTATTGTGTGTGGGTTCAAAATGCTGTAATAAAATAATAATATTTAGAGCAGGAATTACAGCTCGCGTGCGTGACGAGAGTTTTCCCAACTCACACACTCTCACCATACCACGAATGGTCCGTCGTGGGATCCTAGCGGGCTAGAGTTTGTCAACAAGACCAACGCACTTTCGGAGAGTCGCAGCGCGCGCAATTTTACCGGGACTCGAAAGGTTTGTCATGGGAAGCTGGCCGGCTAGGTTTCTGCCACAACAACGCTGGGTCGGCTGCTAGCAAAATGACAGTAACTACGATCGAGAACATCGTAGGTGTTCTTAACTTATCAATAAGAGAATTATAAATTCTATTTGAGATGAAATAATAAACTAGATCTACAAACAAACCTCGACAGATCTCTAATGACTATTTGAATGCTTGTTTATTTCTCCATTTGACGATTTGTTTTCTTGATCCTTCGATACAAAGTACGTACGTACGTGCGCCACAGCATTTTAGCGATCGCATGGTCTGAACGTGCGCGCTAGCCTATTAAGGGCGCATTTTCACGAAACACTTGCGCCTTATTAAAGCACTAAATACAAAGCTAGTAGAGAGCACGTGGGCGGAAAACTGTTCGTGATCCCGAATCACGAACAGTTTGCCGCGCGAGCTCTCTACTACCTTCGTATTTAGTGCTTTTATAAGGCGCAAGTGTTTCCGTGAAAATGCGCCCATTACGAATCATTCGTGTATTTTTTCTGTTCTAATAATTTATTGGCGCATTTTCACGGCAAACACTTGGGATTTTTAACTGAAGGAAAACATTGAAACCAAGGAGCGCTGTAAACAACGCTCCTGATTATTTTTTTGGAGCGCTGTAGGAGCGCCGGCGCGATCGCGCTCCTTAGAAATGAAGGTCTGAATGTATGCACGTCGCGCTCCGATCCGGGTACAATACCGCCCAGAAGTTATTGGGCATGTTTTTGCGGGGCGGGTTTTCCCCGATGGGTACTTCACGATAAAATCACGATAAAATATCGATGAAATACTGATAGAATCACGATAAAAATCACGATAATTTGCACACTAGTGAATGATTTCCTCTATCGGGGGATGCGTGTAACCCGCCTAATTCCCCGATATCTATCGTGTTTCATGGTGCGCGTATTTGAAACTAGTCATGTCCTCTGCAAGCGCATGTCTTGCTCATCGCGCGCGCTAAGTCTTGATAATATTTTGATTTGTACGCGCAGTTCCGTATGTGTCTTTGTTTACGTCACAATAGTAGTAAAAGCCGGCGCGAAATCACTGACACTGGGCGCGGATAAGCATCGGGTGCTGATGCGGTGAAGCAACGAGTAGATCTAACTATATTAAAGTTGCACAAACTTGCATGATTTGCATTCATTGAAATTAATATAATTGTGAGCACAATACCTTTCATTTTCACTGCCATATTTTCTGTTCGCCTACTCCAGATATGCATATCTCATTCCACAACCATGAAAGTGGTGAATAAATTCAATTCAATTCAATTCAACCTCCACCAAATAAAAAAAAAAATATTCCTAAGATCGTCGCTTCAGAAAACACGCACGCGATCAGATTCTTTCATTTGCCCTATCAGTATCACTGACAAGACTGCCGTAAGAAGGGTCTCCACCCCTAAAAATGAAAACGTCCAATCATGGACAGTCTTGCCTACTGGTCACGCGTAAAAGTTGCCAGGTGGACTAGTAACCAAGGTTACCAAAACACGCGTAAATAAACATTTTTAGTCGACGGCATTGGATGATTGATAAATAATAAAATCTGTAAAAATGGCATGGATCAATTACTGTAACTGTCTTCGGAGTGTGGATTAGACCAGAGTTGAATTAACAGGAAAACATGTACATGTAGGAGAGAGAGAGATAATTGAGAGGGAGGTAGTGTTGAGCTGGAGATAGATGAAGATATTATTCGAGAAGGAAAGGAGTTATGATCGAGGTCAGGATGGGAAAAAAAAGGATAATTATCGACTTAACAGGGTTGACTAAATATAAGTAGGCAAGACATCAATACGTTAGTCTATTTTCCGTACACCTTTCTACTTCCACTCCTTATTCATCGACACTGGGTGGAGAAATGTGACAAAGAAGAGGGTGAGAGCATGGACCTACGTATTTGGAGAGCAAGAGAGATGAGAGGAAATCCCACTAGTATCTTCACGAGGGGGGGGGGACTACACGTAATAGAGAGAGAGAGAGAAAGAAAAATGTTTGATGGGAGCGCAGGCTAGCGAAATAATACTAAGGGAGACATTTACGTACATTTACTTTTGAGAAATAAACAGTAGGATTATGTCTGCCACATGCGTTGAGAGCTGGCTCCCCTCGGCTGACACGTCGTAAATAACAAAGATAACATTCAATGACATTTTTAACCGAAGATTGAAAACTAGGTCATTCACACTTCTTTTTCTTTTTATCATTTATAATTACTTTGTACGATGGCGATGTTAAAAAATTGGATGTTGGAAAGGAAGAAAAAAAATTGGATCGTAGATTAAATGACATTGATTTGCAAAACTGGAACGATGAAGTTCATGAAGTTCATGTTTCAATTACAGAATTTTTAAACAGGTAATCGGTTTGGAAGAATATATGTTAATTAAAGTTGGATTTCAGTGATAGAACATCTCTTTGTAAATATCGATGTGGTAATAGTAAGCTGCCCTGCCGTCTGCACCTGACCGTCACTAAAGTCAGCCTCTAGAAATTGTAGAATTGTGTTCCATATGTGATCTCAAAGTACAAGATGATGCATTTCATTATGTTCTCGTATGTCCAGCCTTTGGCTTTGATTAACATTCGCAATTATTTGTTAAGAGATAGTTAGTCAATTTAAGATTAAGAATTAAAACAAACCTTTCAACCTTTTAGATTCATTCATGGTTTGCTGCTTCGCATTAGAATATGATATAGATTTTATTTTTAAAAGCAGACCCGTATCACTATCATTCGCGAAGTTGTGTTTTATTTTTGTGGACATTTTTACAATAATAGCTCCTGTTCTAGTCCCTCTAACGTTTATTCGCGCTAATAATATTTATAATTAATTTGCCTGATGTTGCATTCAATTCATTTATGGTTTGCTGCTTCGCAATCGGATATAAAATAAATGATAATTTTAAAAGCAAACTCGTATCATTGGCGACGCAGGGGGGGGGGGGGGGGAGGGGAGAAGAAAAGAAAAGAAAAGGAAGGAGGGGAAAAAGAAGATGAGTAAATCTAAAAATAAAATAAAATAGACAGACGAAACAAGCAGAGAACTTCATCAATCGGAAATTCTATTTTTTTCGCCAATGAATTGAATGAGAGGCGTACATTTCAAAATGTGTTTCACGTGTTTCTAAACAAAGGGCAAACGAAGGAGAAGAAAAAAAAGAATGGTGAGATGAAGAAGCAGAGGAGGGGGAGAAGAAAAAGAAGAAGGGGGAGATGAAGAAGCAGAGGGGGGAGAGAAGAAAAGGAAGGAGAAGAAAAAGAAGAGGAGGGAGAAGAAAAAGAAGAGGAGGATGAAGAAGCAGAGGGGGGAGAGAAGAAAAGGAAGGAGAAGAAAAAGAAGGGGAGGATGAAGAAGCAGAGGGGGAGGGAGAAGAAAAGGAAGGAGAAGAAAAAAGAAAAGGAGAGAACAAAAGGAAGGAAAAGAAAAAAGAAGGAAAAGAAAATAGACACATGAAACAAGTAGAGAACTTCATCAATCGGAAATTCTAATTTTTTCGCCAATGAATTGAATGTTTAAATGACAAGAGAGCTTGCGTACATTTCATATTATGTTTCAAGTCTTTCTAAACAATGGGTTTGGAGTCAAGGTGTCTGGCAACATGTGGTTATCTCAGAAGTTAGTATAAACCATAGAGATATATACAGATCATGTTCGCGCCGTAAGATCACGTGATCATAGTAGTGATGATTGAACCTTCGAGAGAAAACTAAGCGCGTGCATTTTTTAAATCTTTACCTCATCATCTTTTCTGTTTTTTATTTCTTTGTTTTACCTTTTCTCGAAATATAAATATGTGTATGTATTCCCTTCGCTTGTTCCTTACGGTTCAAGGAGAATTACCCCCTTGCACAATCACCCCCTTTGTTTTTCTTGCTATCAATTCGATCAATCATTTTTTGTTGTTTATCCTTATTTCTTACCATATGTAGATCTTTGTTAAGCCGTTATTATTTATTATTATTATCATTATTAATCATTCTTCTGGTTTATTCCTTCGTAAATGTGTTTTAATACTTTATGTTTTTCTTAGATTTCTTTCTATCATTTTATATTTTGTCCTCAATCCTCGTGTATTTCTTTGTTATTTCCTTATGTATTACTCCAATTTTGATTACGGGAGCTTGCCAACCCAGGTATGTGTACATGTATTTAGCTTGCATGCAAACTGAATGTCATAAAATGGAGATCGAGATCGAGGGGTTTTCCAATTCCGGGAATCCCTGAGCGCGCGCACTACATATCAAATTTCAACTACTTTGTGGACCACGAGGTACATTTGCTGATCGAGATCGCGTTGCTTTTGTTTTTGATAATACTGGTTTATGAAAATGCCGTTTGCGGTCTGTGGCAAAATTTGTAATGTGTAGGGACAGGGTCAACCGATTGGTATTATGAATGAATAAAATAATAATACTTTTTTTATTTATTTGGAGTTACGGATCCTTTATTTATTCTGTTAATTTTCAATTCTCTATCTCTCTTAATTATCTTTGTCTGATATATTTCACTCTTCACTCCCTTCCCTCTTTCTTTTCTGTCCCTGTCACACTAACGGTACCCCTCCGCCTCTTCTCTCCTCTTCCCTTAATTCTTCATGCCTTCCTGAAAATCTCACAACATACACATAATTCTTCTAGAAATAACAGCCGCATTTATCCATAAACTCTAAGATTCTACCCACATATTAGATCTGATATGTACATGTAATGATGAATACTCTCGATTAGACAGCAATAACCGTCTGATATGGGTCATTACTCTTTGATAAATCTTACATTTGTCAACATTCCTCATACACAGACGGTGACCCTTACGGCTCGCACGACGGGGGGGGGGGGGGGGGTGAGCCTTTCTTTTCTTCCCGTTTTTCCTTATTTAGATCGAATTTTCCGATCAATAAATCGGACATAAGAAAGTATGTATATTTCTTACAATTCTTACAATTTTAATCAAGTAATTGCAATGGCGAAATTTAGGCGAATTAGATCACGCGTTTATGAATATCAAAATATCACCGGGTCAAGCCGTGCTGACTCCTACGTACATGTAGGTATCGGACGTCCGGAAAAAAAAAGAGCATTCATTAACTCAAATCAAGATGGCTGCACAACAAATAATGTTAACGACAAGTCCTTTCTCGGATTAAACATAAGCGGAATAGCCGTCGATATTAGAGACTGAAGCTTTCGGTCTAACTCTTATACTCTCGGATCTCCTCTGCCATGAGCTATCCCAAACATTCCTCCCCCCCTCAAATAAAAAAAAGATGTCGTATCGTGGGAAAGGCCTGGTTCTTGGTTTCTGCACTTCTCTCATCGGATAACTTTTCTCTCCGCATGCGCAATCCCAAACATTCCCCGTAGCACATTGTCTCGTGTATTTATGCATGGAATGAAAAGAGCATTCATTCACGCTTTTGTGATGTAATAATCAAGTGATTGTGACGTCAGTGGCAAGCGCGCATCGGTATGTTTGAGTTGAGGATGCGCAGGCTCAGCAAGCGTATAAATACAGCATGCTGTGCGCAGTTCTATCGTGATAATAACAAACTAAAAGGAAATATCACGATATGCATCGGGGATTTAGCGAGTTGATCAAGTTGAGGAAAAAAGGAGATGAATACAAATCACGATGTTTCTCACGATAAAAACACGATAAAACCCGCCTACAATCACGCTAACGTCCTATCGTGTTTCACGATCACGCATGCCCAATAACTTCTGGGCGGTATTGTATGTATACATGGTACTGCCGGTTTTTCTTAAGCTGCTCGATTGGGCGATATGCAAAAATACTGTTTTTTGCTCTTAAGAATACCTTTTTTTGTCGAAGAAGGTTGGCATCTCTGGTTACATGCACATGTAACACCAACTAATGAACAGGTATGTTACTTTTATTTAACTTGTTGTGCTATCGCGCTTGCCTGCGGCAGCTGCGCTTGCCAGCGTGCAGAAAAATTTGCGTCGCGCAGAAAATTACTGATTTTGTCTCCAAATTACTGATTTTTAGCCTTATGATTACTGATTTGTGCTCTGAAAGGTTGGCATCCCTGGCCTACATGTATTGCTTCCCAAATGTAGATCTGTCTATGTTGCTGAGTTACATGTACATGTAGATACATGATAGACATATTTATGTGTAATGTACGCCACTACGCCTACAACTGTAAGTACAAGGTTCGTGTACATGTAGGTTTGAGTTTACTCCTCAAAAAATAAATGGCGTCAGCTGTGTTGTAGGGGCACATGAAGTTGAGTTTGAGAGTTTGGTTTTTAAAGTTCATCTGTTACCTGTAGAAATGGATGTTCCCTGTAAGAGGCCTTTTGGAATAAGAGAATTCGGTAGTTGAAGGGTAGACAATGTTTCTTTTAAATGAAAGCTATATAGTGCCCTTGCCTATGTATCCTTAATGCAAGTGTGAGAAGATGTCAGTGTAGGCTATACATTGCACATCAGAATTTACGGGTGAGCATAACAAATGTGTAGTAATCTGGTAAACAGTTGGCCCATGTAGTCAATTTTACATTGAAATTGAATGCAGAATGGAACCTTTTCCAGTGCCAACTGCCATAGTGGAACTACATGTACATGTACATGTAGATGGTCCTTTCCTTGGTCTACAGTCAGATTAATTTAAGCTTTTATGACTTATATTTGCGGGCAAGGCAGTCTGCATGTGGGATAAAAGAGAGAATGCTTGAGGAAGACTAGTCTTCATTTGCGTACATGTACATAGTACACCTACATGTTGGCCTACATTGTGCATGTACTTGTTGGCTTGCAAATTTGATATGTACATATACACTTCAATCTTCATGCTTTTGATTTAGAGGAATTTACCCTTGCAAATCATTTCCGTCAGCAAAAGCAGAGTCCTCTTACCGACCAAGTTAGCGGTTCCCAGACAACACAAGCTTCATACTCGAAACATGCCCATTGACAGTTCAACAATATATGTGCATGCATGCATGCCCGTAGAAGTACAGAAGCCCTTGTTGGTGGTAGAGCCATAGTACAACTACCCTCCTCAAACTAGTCCGCAAGCAAAGACACTAATTTGATACTTTACCACAATTCCCAAAGCCTTGAGCAGAGCCTAGATCTGTTTCTGGCTATCAGGAGCGGCTAAAGTACAGAGGCTATTGTAGGCTCACATTGCAGACACTATTACGCACAATGAGTGATTTCAAGTTGGGTGTTAGTGTTAGTGTTTAGATCATTCAAGAGCTCTTAAATCGAGCGAAAAATTTGCTGATGAAATTAAGAGCCCGATATCAAAATCAATAGCTTAACACCAGCTGTGACTTCACCACATACTTGATTTCACGACGATGATTTAAAAATAGTACATCAAAACTAAAGATATCATGAAAAGTACAGAATAAATTTACACCTATTTCTCTGGTCTTATAAAATAACTAATTTTTATACAAAAGAATATATGAATTACCCGTTTCACATATTTTTATTTGATCGTCAGACAATAAATTGGCGTCGTTCGTGCGTTGACTGTGTGCGGGTACAACATTAACACCGAACTGGAAATCAACATTTGCTTAATCCCTAGGGGCTAGTGTTAGTGAATAGGACATTTGTACGTAAAATATTAACACCAGCCACAAAGGTCGGTTCAGCAGACGACAATTTTGCAAAATCGATAACACTAGCTACCGGAAGTTGACGATATTCAGAGGTCAAAGCCTTAACACCAGCTGATTTCCATTTCGGTGTTTAGGCTGGTGTTAGTGTTTATTAAACACTAACACCAGCCTTAAACACCCAACTTGATATCACTCAATGACTGACAAGGGTATGTGCCTGCAAACTACCGGTTGGTAAAACCGTAGTTCATCCAACCATCGAGACCCGGTCCTGACAAGAGCAGCAGCAAGTTTGCTCTTTGCTCTTTGCCCCTGGCTGGAAGTTGACCCCTGAAAGAGAGGTCAGGATTCGTACCCTCCATCCATTCACTCGCATGCTTTCTCCTGATGTAGTACTGTGGATGTCTAGGCACTGTACGTTAGCCATGCTCTATTATTCACCTTTTCAGTTGACTGCTGAGTATTGGAGCATAGAGGACGATGAAGACGTCTATACACACCTGTAGATTTACATGTGCAATTTGTTCATGTTCATGAACCTTACAGGAATAAATACATGTAAGGTGCTGCATTACATGTACCCTAAATCTCTGTGTATAAAACGCACCTGTGTATAAGACGTACCCCTACATTTTGGGCCAAGAATTTGTTGTTGTTGTACCTGTGTATAAGACGGCTTTTTTGCGGCAAAAAGTGAGTCTTATACTTGACACAGAGATTTACGGTATGCTGAAGTTTTTCAGGATCTAAATAAGTAGGGCAACATGAACCAGTTGCAGTTTGTCATCCCAAATTTTGATGGGGTCTTTGTAAATTACTAGTGGCTGTGTTGAGCTATTACATGCTGGCCTACTTGAGTCTGAGATTTTAACCAAAGTCAAGAGTATTGCAGTATAGATGGATTAAAGTCTACACAACAAGGCCTTGTATTTGTGAAATTGTCATAAATTCAAGTTCACTGTCATCCCATTGAAAAGTGTTAAAATATTACACGTTACTATGAGTTGTCGGCGACCTTTTGATGGTTTTGTGAAACATTGCCCTGTAGCGGAATTATGAGCGTTGAAACTAGATCAATATTCATTAAACATATTTGTTAAACATGCATGTATTTGCTTAGAAGTTCTCAGGAGGGCATGAACTTTTGAGGTATTTTCATGCTTCGTGTTCTTCTGTTGGGGATACAACTGTACACAGAAATGACATACATGTATTGTTATCGGGCTTACAAAGACATACGGGTAAATGTAGTTAGTTGTTCAATAACTGCTTTATAATCCAAGATGGTGGCTCGCATGTTTTGCCTCTTATCTTTAGAATAGACCAATATTATTAATTTCAAAGTCATGAAAAGGCCCTCAATATCAACAAATATGGTCTACAACAACTCTAAATGACAAAATAATCCCGGCTATGCATGTTTTTTTAGCATTTGATAGCCCCAAACTTGAACATTTTTGGCATTAAAAAAAAAAAAAAATTCTGCCGATTTTTTTCTGATCATTTTTATTGATCGGCGATCAGAATTTATTATCCGATTTCACCTGATCGGCTCAAGATCGGCTCCCGATCCAATGATCGGTCACAGGGTTACTTTTTAATGTTTTAAAAAAATGATATAATATTGACTTTTTAATGTATTTAATTTTTTTTAATCCTTTTTTTTGGGGGGTGGGGGGGGGGGGGGGTGGGCCTTAACAACATTTACTTAGAATGTGTAGCACAAAACTGTCAGGGCCTGGTCCATTGATTGTCACTCAAGTTGAATTTAAAAAAAATATATTAGTTGGAAAACAATTTTTTCTTCTGTTTATTGCTGAATTGTTTGTAGCTTTTACAATTTTATTTTCTCTGGTTGATGTTTTTGGTTTGCTCCCTCCATAGGAGCAGGTGTTGCTCAGGACATTACATGGGACTCCTTCTACAAGCTAGAACTGTCTGCATCTGGTCTGGTCATATATTTTTTCCTGATAATAGCCCCTTTTCTATAATTGTAGAGCTCATTTTGAGTTCACAAAGGCTGAATCACTCTTTGCTTGAATACTTTTTGATGTCTTTGGTATGATATGACTTAAGAAGCAGCCATTGCTCTGGCTGTGTGTGAATACGGGTCTCGTACAGCTGTACATGCTGGAACTGTCCTTGCTTTGATGAATGTTTGCTTTCATGGCAAATTTATATTTTCTTTTTTGTCTGATAGCCCACTTTTTAGGACATCTTAGAATTAATCTGCATGTACAGCAGCTCACTTGGGTATTCTATATGAAGCAAAATCAACTCTTACATAGGTATTTTTTCACTGGTTATTGACGTCTTCGGTGCTCTGTGCAAGCAGACGTTAGTCCTGCATGTAAAGGTGCGTTCAAGCGATTTTTTTTTAAAGCTAGAATCACAAACATTAATCACAAATCAAAGCGGCATTTAAAAAACACGGTTACTGCGGGAGAGCGTTCAAGCGATTTTTCATCAACGCTGATTCTGGCTCAAGTCCAGCCACTGCTCATCACACTGTGCAGTTTGACCCATGAAGTAAAGGTCAACTTTGCTGCGTGCTTTCTGTCTGTGTTTACGGTCGACTGTCGATTGAACCGGAAACAATATAAAACGCGTCTTTTTCAGCATTTCATGTTTGTGATTTTGAACAC
Organism: Strongylocentrotus droebachiensis; assembly: GCA_035222895.1. Lineage (NCBI taxonomy): Eukaryota > Metazoa > Echinodermata > Echinoidea > Camarodonta > Strongylocentrotidae > Strongylocentrotus > Strongylocentrotus droebachiensis. The sequence continues at coordinate 153,726 of JAVYIG010000358.1, forward strand.
ACTTATTTTTACGACCAACAAAAATTCACTTGAACGCAACCGTTTTTTAAACTAAACGTTTTTGAAAACCGTGATTCTATGGTGAAAAAGTGTTGATTGAATGCACCCCTTAGTCTTCTACACGCTGGAACTGTCAGCTCTTGCTCCGATGAATGTTTGTCTTGATGGCACTGTTTCCTCGCCCTCTTCCCGTTCTGGAGTAGGCGGCCTTGGACTCAGGATGACCAAAGGGCTTTCTACTTCTGCTCACCTGCTTCCGAGAAAGTTCCGCGTTTCCTCCTGATAACTATTCCATACCCATTTGGCAATTGTTATCTGTCACAGGAAACCAAAACAGGGAACAGCAGAGTAAAGTTTGGAGTTTTGGAGCGAGCGAGAAAAATGAGTATAGGACATTTACCTTTCGAGTCTACAGCTAGACCTGTGTACATGCATGTTGTTTGATAGAGTTTAAATTAAAACAACAGAAACAAAATAGAAACAAAATATACTAAATACATATCAGAATTTGCTTGTAGACAGCTACACATGTGTACATGTATGTTGTTTGGTAGAGTTTAAATTAAAACAACAGAAACAAATTAGAAACAAAATATACCAAATACATATCAGAAGTTGCTTATAGACAGCTAGAAAGCTTATTTTGATTGATTGTATTCCAGTGTCAACAACAACATATTGGTGCATGACTAAGGCCGCGTTCATGCTTGATTTTGACGGCCAGAATCAGGCATCTGTTACGTGTTTAGTTTAAAACACGCTTGCGTTCATGCTCACTTTTGTAGAATCACCGAAAAACGGCGATCACGAACGCCGATCGTAAACTCACAAAAAGATGCGTTTACAATTGTAAACGCGTTTAAATGGGGTCAACGCACTGACCTCTAGTGGGTCTACGTAGCATGCACAGTGAAGGTCACACAATGCCACACAAGGAGAATTGCCTGGATGAGCCAGAGAAGTAAGCATGAACAGCTACACCTTGGAACTGCGATCACGATGAGCGTTTCAGATCGCTCATTCTACCTTCAAAATCAAGCATGAACGCGCCCTTATACAATGTAAAATAGTGGCGAAAGTGTCTCATAGCAAAATCCAAACAAATACAATTGTAGCCAATACAATAAATTTACAGCCCACTCATTTCAGAATGCCTACATGTACAGTTAACAACTATATAATTCATATACCTTGTATTAAAATTTGCTGATCTTTGAGTTTTTTGTAACTCAAGAATGAAAGGTATACATGTAAGCTTTGATATGTCAAATTCTCATGAAACTTAAATTGGGACAAATCATTTTTTTACCTGCTTGAAAAATGACAAAGTTAAAGTAAGTACAAAGTAAGTTAGTTGTTAACTGTATACTAGTACTGTATGTCAATTGAAAGACAGAGAGAGAGAGAGAGAGAGAGATATAGAGAGAGAGAGAGAGAGAGAGAAAGAGAGATAGAGAGAGAGAAAGAGAAAAAAAAGAGAGAGAAAGAGACAAGTGTGATACATGTACATAATTGTGAAAATGATTAATAGATTTATTTATGGATAGGAAATGGGAGGAAATGACAAAATCATCTGCTCCTAATAATATGAATGCACACGATAGATATACTGACTGCATGTAGAAATGATCATAAGTAGTGAGCAAAGAGAAGCCTAATAGAGAGCAGTACATCCGACTGTATCATGCCAACTAGAATGGCCCAATGTGTCCCAGAAAGAGATATATGCATAATGATGACATGCGATCTCCATCTTGAAAATGGGAAACGCATCTGCGGAAATAGCATCTCCCATCTCGTTCCCATCGAATGTTTTTGACTAGAGGCTGACATAAATTTGATCCGGGCGGAAGCGGGGGAAAAAGAGGAGCATTGCAATTAATTATGTACGATGTGGACTTGGGCTTCTGTCTGGCATTTTTAGTAGATCTGTATGATATTATTAATTTCATGTGGTTGGAATATAATTTCTTTGTCTTTTCTTCCTTTTTCTTGTGCGTATCATGTCTGTGGGTGTGTGTGTGTGTCTCTCTCTATATCATCAGCCCTGGGTCTGTTTTTCTACCTCTTCTTGTCTTTGCTTTGTTTTTGTTATTTTCTGTCTCTCTCTCTTTCTGTTTTATATGTTGTTATGTCTTTCTCTCCCTCTCCCTCTCTCTCTTTCTGTCTCTCTCTTTCACTCTGTCACCTTTCTGCTTCCCCAGTTCTCTCTCATCTGTAGAGATTTAAAATAAATAAGATGAATGCAAAATTTAATATTTGAATTCATGCAAGTATGAAATGTAGGGATATACAACATGTGAGTTGAACAGTACAAAATGTGCTAGTCTAGATACGTACACAAACTCTATTTGACACTTGAGCATGATTCAATAATATAATGTCTTGAACCTACATGTAGCCTGTCAGTTTCATACATTGTAGGGTGCGTTTATATACATTATATATACATGTAGGCCTACAAGTATTATAGAGAACTTGGCTTGGCATACTTTGCTACTCTCCATATGACCTTTCCTTTCCTGCTATTTTTAGTCCAGCTGTGGCTCACAGTTTCTTGAACCCTGTAAAGCGGCTGATGGTCTAATGAAATGTCAATCAGTTTAAAGCTCCACACAAACATGTATGTTATTTGTATGTATTTGACATTTACATACAATGTATGTTCCCTTTCCATACAGGGCCTAGATACACCTATATGTACATGTACATTACAATTATATGTGAAGTTTAATAGTACATTGGATGTTTACAAAGTGTTCTGACATTCTGCTGTATGAAGACTCACCTTTAATCACCCCCCCAAATAATATGCATATTTTAGACTTTGGTATATGATTTCGAATCTATAATTTGCTCATGTAGGTTATCCAGTTGTGCAATTGATGGAAACTCGTGAATCTGAAATTATAAATAAGGGTCAACAAAATGTAAAGGGGGCTTACATGTTCACATGCAGCTTGATGTATCAGCTTTATACTTTATATCTGAATTATGTACTTTCTGCATGATAGATTTTTAACACTTTAAACTTCTCAAAGTCTACATGTAATCTTTTAGAAGTTATGTAGTTTGTTAAAATATGAAATCAAATAGATTTATGATTAATTGTATTTTTATTGAAAGTAAAACAATATTTTAGTACATCATGTGCTTTCTTGGTAATGGAACTTTAATTCTTTAAATCTGAAATGGAACACACTTTATCCAAAGTAATGGAAAATTAAAACAGAAAAATCTTTGCTGCTTTATTTCATGATCACTTTGACCTTTCCATTTTCTTCTTCAGCAAGCATTAGACGAAACAAGATCTAAAATCAGACATTTTTAAGACTACATTACAGGTTCATAAACTTCATTCACTTTTATTCGTAACACTTTTCTAATTTCTTGATAATGAAATACAAATCATCTAAACTTCTCAATTTCTAACATATCACCTAGCACTTGAGGAAATACAAGTGCTATATTAATGAGTAGAAGTGGAGTACTATTCATTTTTATCCCAGTTTCTAGAGAAAATACATCTTTATCGTCTCATAATCCCGAGAAAAAAAACAGTGGAACCATAGTGGTATATGATTACATTTTGATCCCAATTTTTGAGAAAATACATGTATCATTTTACAATCCAGGAAAAAACAACACCAAACAGTTGAACCTAAATCTTTAATACTACAGTTCAGTTTTGACTGCAAACAGAGAGTTTGGACACTGCGTGAGTTGGAGAGAAATCAATAAGACCATTTGTACAGGTGTCAATACAGATAAATCAGCTATGAATTATCTATGCATACATTTTCCCTATTTACAGGACAGTACATTATTATTCAACCATATGCACACTCATCACTCGTTTGCGTTGGACTTGCTCTAGCATGCCATGCATGGATGTACATCGATGGCGATACAGGCATAACATGAGCGCGGTTAGCATACAGAATGAGCATCAATAGCAATATCACATTAGAGCAGTTATAGGCTTACCCTTGCTGTGTATATACAGTGTACATGTATATATACATCCCTCATAAATGTAAATGTATGCTTAGGAATCTATGCCTCACTGCAATGTACATGGTACACATGTACAGTGTGTATGTCCTCATACAGTCTATGTATATTTATAATTAACAATAACCCAATATTTTAAGACCCTTCCCCCCCACCCCCCCCCCCCCCCCCTCTTGAATAGTAATATATAATTACCGGTAGTGTACAGATGGGCTTGTGCTTGTAATGTACATGTAAAGCACATCCATGTCCTTAGTAATTCTCCATATCTCCAATTACATTGTATATGAGAATAACCTGTTATTTTTCTTTTAAAGTTGATACTCTAAGACAATCCCAAATACTGAGATAATTACATAAATAGAAAGCTTTTAACCCCCATAATAACACCAAATGGTGTCCACCCAACAAAACAAGTTTAGAATAATGAATTTATTCGAGTAAACTCTACCAAAATATCTAAGTCTGAAACCCGGAAGTGCACGTAGAGTCGGGCCTCTATCCGTGACGTCACGAACGGGAGTCATGGGCTCAGTGAGAGTGAATGACAGTGATATCCCTACGTAAATGCTATCCTGTCAGAGCTTAGATTTGTTGTTGTCAAGGAGTATATTTGATGGATTTTCTGTTTTCATTTGAATGAAGAATATACGAAGCAACATTTTTCAGTCGCTGATTTCTTTTTATATCCTCATACTCACCTATTTGGTGGAGATTTAAGACGAGTTTACTGCTTCCTTAGGAATTAAAGTTAAATCGTGCACTTATGAATAGGCGGATGTATTATATTGTCATCAGATGTACATGAGCAGTTTTGTAAAACGAATAGGTCTAGAACTATGATAGCACTTATCATAGATGTGTGTGACTTCCTCAAAAAAGGATACAGTACCAGTTAAACATTTTATGTTGTAAAATATCAAACTTGAACGAGATCATGCAAGCGCGCTTCCTCTATAATATTTTGGCGAGTGATGCGGCTCTTGCATGAACGTTCGTGGAGCGAGCAGAATCGGGAGGTAAGACCAAGCCGCTGCTCTAGGCGCTGCTTGCTTGTGATGGAACGTACGTGCGCTAGTTACATGTTTATCGGCAATTGCAAGAGAATGAAAGCGACGTTGCCAGCTAAGAAAAACAACTAACAAAGACTTGCTCCTGACTACCGGTGTCAGAATTGGTAGATGAAGGATGTTCAGGGCCAAGGAAGGCGAAAGACATGGGAAAAAGGAAGAAGAAACCATCGGGAGATCGCTGTAGTGTATGGTAATGAACTGTGCATGGGTAGACAGCTACTGTTCACTCCGTGCCTGGGCCGATTTCAACACCAAAACAAAAATTACATGGTGAAAATATCGACTAATAGCACATCGTTGGCATGTATATGTCATAATTTTTAAAAGGGGAATTGATATTAATACTATGAAGTACTAGGGGAAGGTAAAGAATTGTACATAGAATTATGATTTATTAGACTTTTCAGCCTTTGAAACAAAAATATGCAGAAAATCGTATCACTCTGCACATGTTTGCTATGGAACATCCGGGTACGTGAATATACTCTCTCCCGGACGTGAGGTCATAAATAGTAGACCAGCGTCGTGACTGATTTTCTATGCAAAGAGAGGCGGACATTTTAGACATTTCAATTGAGGATTTCGAGTAGACAGAATTTTTTGTGATATACTAAGTAATTGAAAAACTTAAAAATAACATATACTTGCCGTAGGTAACAAATTAAGGGACATTTATTTGCTTAGAGTATCAACTTTAACTCGTAAGTAGGAATAGGTTACCAATTTGATAAAAAAAACAGTTTCTATTAAATTATTTTTTGTCATCAGTAATATTAATGAAAACATTTAAACGAACATTTTGAAAAGAATTGTCCTGCTGCCTTTTAGTTACTTTAAAGGTATTACAAAGTTTTGGTATGGGGTCATGAATTCGGTTAAAATTAAAATATTGGAAGCATATGCGTTCCTACAATATTCATTGATCGTTGTCGCGGTTGAAATCAAGTCTGAAGTTATGAAATTATAAATAATAAACTCTTTATGTTGTATAGCTCCCTCTCAAGGTCGAGATATTAATTTAGCTATGAAATTATGTTTCTTGACTAAAATCGACCGATTAGCTATTCCCGTTTGGAAATTATATATCACAACTACATATTCTGAGATTTTCATGGTCGTAGCTACCATTGTACGGCCATAGGCGCTATTTGAAATTTATCGAAATTTACCGGGAGCACCGGTAAATTTTTATATTCAATTTTTCTCGAAAACAGAAGTGTTTTAGGGGCTAATTTTTTTAGTGCTTATAATACACCCACAGGGGCATCCAAATATATCAAAATTGTAAAGATTCTCAATCCACCAAATTTTCAAAATTTCCCAAAACTTTGTATTACCTTTAAAATATGCTTTAGCCGTAAGACGACACAGCTGAAATCAGCTCCAGAACACAGAAGCCCAGCTTACAAAGTCTAAATGCTCAAGTTTTTAAAAGTTGACTCAGATTGAAATAATATAATCAAAGTTTACAGAATCTTCGCAGCCATAGACAGACTACGATTATGTTGTTTAATATATTCTCCTAGATATGTTCCTGTAGAGGTTGAAGGTTAACCAGTCGTCTAGTCTTCAATGGTTTACACTCGCTCGCAACAAACAGGGTCTCCTATGGGTACACTCTTTGACAATTGATCGAAATGTTGCATGTTGAACCAGATAAATTCACGCTGATTTATTTTGAGAATTTTTTCCCTTGATTCAGCAAGAGCAGGGAGAAAAAAAAATTGATTGGACATTTACGTATCCAGTATGTCTAGTGTTGACCAGGGACCGAAGTAGGGGAAGAAAAATATCACTAACAAGGTTTAAAGGTTGTTGAAAATGATTTTAAGAAAGCGTGGTGTGTTTTACTTCAAGTATGTTTGTAAACTTTGTAGGTAAAGGCTAAGATTCATATCCCTTTCTCTCATACACAAGTCAATGCGTGTACACGTGTACGAGAAACAGTACATGTGTAGTAGCCGAACAGACAAATACTACTTAAAGATAAAGTTGAGTTCTGGTCATGCAATTGCATTGTGAAAGAAACAGTGTGGAGTCGATCAGAAAAGGTTGATCATCTAGCATATAAGTATTTGTGTATATTGCAAGGTTCTGGAATCATCAAAAATGATAAGAAATTTGGCCAAGTCTTGGTAAGTTACAAGCATTGTACACAGAAAGATGTACATGTACATGTATATGGGACTACACGAACACGTGGCGTAAAAATCGGTCCCGATTTTTACGATGTTACGTGCCATATTTAGAATATAAAGGCATTTGAAGAGCCTTGCTTTTCAGGGAGCATGTTTTATTATATCTGATGTTCTTCCACACTTGCATAAAAACAATGGTAACGCTCACAAATCATTTTTCACCTCTTCCCAGAACTCAACCTTCTCTTTTTAATGTACATGTAGTAGAGAACAAGTCTGTCATGCTGAATTGCTGATTACTGAGAAATACGGTTGACAATGATTTGAATGAGGGTTTGTTTACTGCATTATCCATGTACATGTACATATAACATTGAAATTGCTTCATCAGCAGCTGATCTTTCCTGAAGCAAGTAACATGTAACATGGCTTTTATACACTTGCTTGAACTTGTCTCTGTTGCTAGGTAACCAGATTCATTTTCAGAGCACTAGAACATGGTAGAATGTACATTCAGCTTCGGTTTCTATTTGTCTCATGAAGAAACGAATGCATCATTGCATGAAGCCTCGCTCTTTGTGAAGCAGTTCGCCAATATGTAGTCTGGTTTCCAGGATATAAGTTTTATTTCATCATCATCATTTAGTAAAGTCAGCATTTTCCATCTTACAAGGGGTTGCAGACTTAAATGCCACTCCCTCCCTCCACTTTTTTCTTTCTCGATCACCCTCATCTATATATCCAAATATACATAAATGTTCACTATTATTATTATTTGATGATGTCGTAATACTTTGCATACTTGCCGCTGTACTAGCTGTATGCTACAGGATGCTACAGGTTGGTCGGAGCACCCTTTAGTTTTTAATGGCTTCCTTGAAGATTTGATGATAATTGTTTATTCATTGAGATTTGCTGGTATTTTAAATTATTCAAAAGGCAATGTGACATGTACATGTACATGTAGAAGCAAAAAAAAAGAAGAAACTTTGGTGATACAATTATTTCCTATCGTGAAACTGTTAAAAGGGGTGTAGCATGGCAAATATTGGTTAACGCCATCTACGACTTCTTGCACGTAAACAAATGGACTTGATTAACGGTCAGCGCGTGCGAGCGTTTGCAAAAGAGACCGAAGTTCTCCTCGCGTTTCAGTTTCGTGTATGTCGCACGCACGTGAATGCTGCGGTCGCGTCGTCCGTAGTCGTATTATACCTGATTGGCCCCGAGTCAGGCCTCGGGGAAAGACACGTAGTCTCGTGAATGCTACACCCCCTTATGAATTTGTATCACATGTGAATTTGCAAGTTCCTTGCATGCAAATTCTCTGGTCTATTCAATATTGTATAAATCAACTCTGGACCCAACAATATACATGTATCTTACCCTAACCCTAATCGTATCTTGTTGTTGTTTAGCTTGGAACACAAAGGCCCGAATTCACAAAGGAGGTTTGTTAACAAACCTTGGTTTTTGTACGTTATATGACGCGTATTTTTACAAACCTGTTTTGTAAAAATGCGTCGAAACGCGTCATATGACGCACGAAAACCAAGGTTTGTCGACAAACCTCCTTCGCGAATTTGGGCCGGAAAGTCTGAAGCACACTTTCTGGAGCAAATGTCAATTCATTGTTTGAGTCAATAGAAGTGTCTTAGTCCAGTGGTTTAAGCACTTGACTTGAAATTCAAAGGTCGTGGTTCGATCCCCGACACAGCACTAATGTCCTTTGGCAAGGCATTAATCTTCATTTGCCACACTCTACCCAGGTGAGGTAAATGGGTAACTGGCAGGAACTAATGAAATGCTAGAGCGCTGTAATGGGAGCTATGCTAAAGCCGGGGTTATTATACATGCGCCTATATGCCTATTATTATTATTATTGATGTAACAAAATATTCATTTTTTTAAATTTTCCACTCTTCTCTTCCTTTTAGACGCTATGAAGTCCCTCGGTATGCAGTTACCAACCAGCACCATGGGTTCCCCCTCCATGGTGAATCAGGGTCTCGGCTCACCCACACTCTCCTCACCTGGTCTGCACTCAGGAATCACAGATTACCGTAAGTCACAATCACTAACTCATATTGTACCTCCGCCATGCTAGTAAATTGGCAACCCATTGTCAAACATGAGCAGCAGCTGCCTCAAGAGTCTGATGTTCACACTTTTATTCATTGTAAATTAGCAAAGCTATTTATTGTATTTTTTCATTCATTCATTTCGGTTTATTGAATTAAAATTCCATGTTAAAACAGTCGGGAGACTGATACAAACAAAGATTACAAATTTCAAAGTTATAAAGAAAAATTACAAATACATTAATATGGAAAAGAATCAAAAATTAGTTCAAGGAAAGAATAACCATAATGATAATGGATAATAATTGTATTAATAATAATAATTGTATATACCAAACCGACTTTTGGTATTCCAAGCTCACAATGGCATAAATATTCTCTAACAGGATTTTATAGTGAAGAAGATGATTAGAAATTCCTGTATGGAAAACGGTCAACTTAAGCTTACTGTGATAAATTTGTCAGAGAAGGTGACTAGCGGTCCATAGATTTGACTGGTAGCAGAATCCTCAAGTTAATTTATCCTTTGGATGTAGTTATACAAAGAGGTAGAGGTGTTGTGGCGTAGTGGATAAGTCGCCGGACTGGGAATCACAGGGTCCGCGGTTCGAGTCCCGGCGCAGCACTAATGTCCTTTGGCAAGACATTAATCTACACTTGCCACTCTCCACTCGGGTGTTAAATGGGTACCGGTAGGAAGGAATTCCTAAAATGCTGTGAGCGTCGAAATCGGCAGCCTAGCATAGCAGGGTAATGTTGGAGCACCTTGAGGACCTTGCAAGGTCGATACGTGCGCTATATAAGAATCCAATATTATTATTATTACATGTCGCTGTAAAGTCTTTGTTTCTGATGCATTTGAAAGCACACCATTTTTGTGACCATCTGATATCTTTTATATATATATATGTGATCTGATCATTTTTTTTTTTATAAACTAATGTTTTGCTGCCTATTTCTTCTGATTTAATGTACAGATTTGGATAGAGTTGACAGGGTGTGGGACAGAAGACCTGAGGGTCATGGTAATTAGTTCACCTTTTCTTGTCCCAGGCAGCCCCGTCTACAGTACTAACCAAAATCTCTCAACCTGTTTTTTTAAATCATGATCAATCTATTGTTTTGTTATTTATTTCATCTGTTGTATATTTAGGTATATACTTTTTTCTTCTGAATTGCTGAATGATTAATAATAATAATGATAATAATAATAATGAGTATTATGATATTGTAAACATGAATCCACATCTAAAGTATCATTTCACTGGATCCAAGTCTATTAGGGCTTGCAAATAAAGCAGTAACCAAATAACCTATAATATTGGATATGGTTGGCAATGTATGGGACTAAATTGTTCAGACTTGTGTCACTAACATGAACAAATGTAATAAGCCAGTTCACGGTTGCAGTCTGAGCATGAGCAGATAAAGGTAATTGCAGAACAATTTGTGAAATACCCGAAGACCAAATATTGGATACACATGCTCATGAAAGTTATGTAATCATTATTTATTCATGCACAAGCAGTACACTCCATGATACACAGGTGGAAGTATTCTTTGAAAAGGGGAAAAAAGGCTATTTACATGTATGTAGCACCTCCATCTCTGTAGGAGTGATTATTTCAAAATGTACAAAGTGGGACCTCTTCATGTTTTGAAGATCTGTGGATATTTGGGGTCATTGCAGAGATGTGCTAACCGTGAACTGGTCTATTGTAAAACAAATTGTAAGGCCATGTAAAAAAATAAACATGTTTAGCGTCCCCGCCCGCTTCCTTTTTGGGGGCCGCCTCCTATACACTGCTAAAATGGATCTATCTCTGATTAAAAAAATTTTAAAAAGTCGTTGGCCATCTTGAAAAATAGCATGACTGTCATGGAAAATGTACCGAGCGGCCATTTTGAAAGAAGAAAAAAAAAAAGGGGGGCCTCCTCCTTTCTATTTTTCCAAAAAACAGGACGCTAAACATGTTTTGTTTTTTATTTGGCCTTAATGAATCAAATGGGATTGAAGAGTATGATGCATTTCATCTGATTTGATTTCAGGTCTACACTCTCCACCCATGCAGTCACCAACCCTGAGCAGTCAGGGCTCAATGGAAGATATTAAACCAATCATCACCTCTCAACCAGGATCCTTACCCCTCTCACAATCACAGGTGTCCAGTATGACGGGCATGCACTCCCCCCTCAACATCAATGTCCAGGTGAGATAGATAGACTCCAGACCACCTGGACAATCATTTCCCTCTAAACTGCTGTCCCAGGGGGGGGGGGGGGGGGGGCGGGGGGTGTTTCACAAAGATCCTAAGTTGAACTTATCTCTAAGTTGGACTTAACAATTGGGCAATTCCACGGTAACGGAAGGACACTCAGACAAGATTTTTGAACTTCAGGTTCATACTTAAAGAACTGTTTTATTAGCATAAGATGTGAAACAGTACAGATATAATACCTATATAAGAGCCTTTAATTCTCCCCCAAAAAATTGTCATTATAGTTAAGTAGTTTAAGAATGTGCATATTAATTATCTTGGTAACGGAAGGACATAAAAATGGACATGGTTTTTCCAGTTAATTAGTGTTTATCCAAACTTTGTGAAGTTGATGAAGCTTTCCACTTGACTGAAACACATTTTGTTCCCCATAGTTTAATACTAATAAAACAGTTCTTTTAGTATGAACCTGAAGTTCAAAAATCTTGTCTGGCTGAGTGTCCTTCCGTTACCGTGGAATTGCCCAATTATAGAAAGCTGTTAGCATCCTTGAAAATATTTTGTGAAAGTTATTTTAAAAGGCATAAAATGTTGATTCAAATCATTCATATTTTCTATTATCATGGAAGATTTCATGTTCTTGATGTGGAATTTATAAAAAGTCTAAAATACTTTGATTTTTGCTTTTGAATCATGTTATTATAAGGCTACAAATGGCTCTCCATAATATTTAATTCCAACCTAGAGTTACGTTTGACTTAGAATCTTGTGAAACACCCCACTGGAGTAATACCCCTGTAGTACAATCATCAACTGAAAAGTTGGGTCTAGTGCACATGAGGCATTATTTCAACTGTGCCATGCAAGGACATTGAGGGGAATTTCAGGCATATAATGGCACAGAACGGGGTCATGTTTCATACACAATACTGATCAATAAAATATCAGTAATGATAATAATTAATTTTATTCATAAAGGGCATTATGTGAATATTTCAAAGCCCTTTAAAATTTCATCACTACCCCTGGTTTAGTCTGCACACAAAGTGTGCACCATCTACACTCCTTTATGAGTCTACCTACCAGTGTTTTTTTTTAATTTCATGCAAGAGACTGCAGAACACTTCTTCTGTAGTGAAATGGTAAAAATTGATTTCATAGCCACGTCTTGTTGTTAATCCATAGTTTCCTCGGGACATTTTACATCTCAACGTGCAGGGCCACTTACACAACCCCTTCTCACAGCCAGCGCAGTCGTCAATAAGCCCTGGCTCTATGCCCGGCACGTCCATCAACAAGAGCATCTGTGCAGTGTGCGGAGACAGAGCATCAGGTAAAACCCCCTATCTCTACAGATATGTGTGGGTGTGTGTGGGTGTGTGGGTGTGTGTGTGTGTGTGTGTGTGTGGGGGTGTGGGTGTGTGTAGGTATGGGTGTGTGTAGGTATGTGTGTGTGTGTGTTGGAAGAGTATTTTTGGAAGAGAAAATATCAAAAAGTTGGGTGCGGCCTTTGCGGCAAAAGAGTAAAAAAAAAAAAAAATGCAAATCGAAACCATGAAACACAGCACGAATTTGTACATATGGGACAACAATGAAAGGTGATGGACATTTTTAGAATAACTGTCTAGAATAACTCCTTTCCCATGATGTCATTGCCTCCTCAGCTGGAATCCTGCTCCACACCACTACATGTAGTTGCTTGTATGCCAAAGATTTTAGCCTGTCTGTTGTTCAGAATTGTATAATTGTATGTTTATGCATATAAATTTGACAAAAATATGAAAGCAGAATCTATCAGTCAAACAAGGTGGAGAGCAAAGGGGGGGGGGGCTGTTATTATCTTTGGATAGTAATACAAACTTTGGGGGGGGGGGGTTGTTTCTAGTGCGAGCCAGACTGCTATCAAACAGTATGGTTTTGCTTGATCTGTTGTTCCGATAGGGCAATCTACTTAAACCATAAGCTGAAATGAAAACGATTTGAACCATCAAATTAATTATAGAGAATTGCTAGAGTGTATATCAAGTGGCAATGCCAAGTACTTGAACCTGACCCATTTGAATGCTGATCTGTCGTATTCACTTCCGTGTAAATGTACATGATCTTACAAGGCTAGATGAAGAAGAAAGATATATTTGTATATTCATGCTCATTTTTACGATGGTAGTTCTTTATTTTAGGGACTTGCATGAGGCATGACTGACCTATCACCATCTGTTTTGATCAAATATAAGGGTAGACAATGGTCGGTCAAGTGCATTTTATAAGTTAATTGTAAGACTATTCCAAACAACAGCCAACCCACCTATAAACATCTGGAGTCCATGACAATGTGCATGGCCATGTGATAAATCTTTACATGTAGGTAGATTTTTAATTTAAAATTGGCTCTATGAAAACTTATCTTACTAAGCAGCAAAATTCGGGAAAAGAGTAAAAAAATGCATCGTCATTGACAAGAAGTTGCTACATCAGATATAGTTGTATCAAAAAAGGAAATGCAAAATATGCTGCAGGAACAGAAAAAACCTGGCCCAATTCTCCCAAACGTCATGGGTATTCTTGTTCAAGAGAAGGATAGCACTGCATACCATTTGCAGAAGTTCTAGTTGACAGTGCACCGTCCTGGTGCAAGAATCATCTTTGCAGTGGCTCACTGAGCTGAAGGGCGATTGCTCTAGGAAGTCCACTGGGATGTGCAGTGAGCGGTGTCACCTTACCAATAAGGTATTCCATGGAGCATGAATTGGCGTTGAACTCCTTGGCTGGCTGGCTGGCTGGTTCATCCGCCAGAGAGAGAGAGAGAGAGAGAGGGGGAGGGAGAAAGAGAGAGAGAGACGGTTAGAGGGAGGAAGGAAGAGAAGGATAGAGAAGGAGAGGAAGAAAGAGAGAGAGGGGAGGATGAGGGGAGAGGGAGGAAGAAAGAGAGAGAGGGAGACGGTTAGAGGGAGGAAGGAAGAGAAGGATGGAGAAGGAGAGGAAGAAAGAGAGAGAGAGAGAGGGAGGGAGAAAGAGAGAGAGGGAGGGAGGAAGAGAGGGAGAGGGAGGAAGAAAGAGAGAGAGAGACAGATGGAGGGAGGGAGGGAAAGCATGATAGTGATCGATCAAGAGAAGGATAAAGAGTAAGGAGGGAGAGGGAACAAGAGGACAGAATGTGTAAGATAGACACACAGAGGGAGGGAAAGAGAGATGGAGACATGGAGGAGAGAGAGATAGAAGACAGACAAAGGGAGAAGGGAAGAGTGAGACAGAGAGAGAGAGAGAGAGCGAGCGTGGAGGATAGGGAGAACGATACAGAGAGAGAGAGAGAGAGAAAGAGGGAGAAAGCCTACAGGAGGATCTGTTTATCAACACTGTGCAGGAGTCAAGGACCTTTTGGCCGGTTGAGGGTAGAAACCGGAATTTGGCTCAGGGTTCATAGAGAATGCCTTGTTTACATTCGCACAGCCAATGTTTGTTTGTTATACCACCATATGCTAGTATTTGACCCGATTCATTTCAAATAGATTTTGTTAATCTTTTATAGATTAAATACATAGCAAACTATATTGAACTCATAAAATGAAACAAAATGTGGTCGAAAGTGGAAATCTGTGGTATTCCACATTACTCATTACATTTTTTCCCTGATGAGTTTCAGCAGATTAATGTGTAATTATGCCCTGGGGATATTACAATTATGCTAACTACCCATCCAGTTTTTTAAATGTTATCGATCCAAGAAAATCAGAGATGAAGGCTTACATTATTTGAATAAATCAAGCAAATATTCTATGTCCAATACCTTTTCTATCTAGATTTTTATAGTTATCATGCTTATTGATGATGCATTACAAACCCTCGGAGCAAGCAGGCCTTCGTGCTTAGCGTACTTGAAGTAGTGTAAGGCAACGTGAGTTGATTTTGCAGAACTGTGTTGATAGCAAGGCATTGAACTTGATATATCTTCAGTTGACCTGTGCAAAGATCCTAGTCTACAAATACAAACTTTTGTTGGAACACTGCTTCGTTATCATGCATATTTGTGTTGCAATGTGAAATCTTCATGTACACATGTACGCACTGAAGTATACTGTACACAGATATACTACATGTAGTCTGCAAATGCAGATTTTGTTGTGAGATCCTGTTTCATTTTCATGCGGAACTGTGCTTCAACAAAGGCATTGAACTTGTCGTCAAGTGTATTGTACGCGGATCCCATCATAGTCTGCAAATACAGACTTTATTCAGAGTTTGCATCGTGCCCGCAAAATTCAGATACTGTACAGACCTGTAAAGAAGTTTGTCAGATACATTGTTCAATTCTGTTAATTTGGTCACATTCTGATGCTTTGTTGGTAGTTGCCTACTACCGGCAAACACGAGAAAACATAATTGAAAATCCCTCTCTGGATGTTTTTGTTTGATAACGCCTGCCAAAATTTTACTGATTTTTGCAATGTAAATGCCAGTACTCACTAAACTTTGGTGCAATTCGGTTATTTTGTCACCTGACTTTCCTTGCTTTCGTGAGATCGCATGCAGAGCAGCGACAAGTCACACATATTGGAATGAGCAAACACCATTGTTTTTTAATGGGTTTTTCCAGTAGTGTAAATAGCTGTCCAAAAAAATTGATGATTGTTCAAAATGTTTTGGATGTATTAAATGGCCTACTTTCCCAGAATGAAGACAATTGTAATTGATATGTGATCAATAATAGCAGCTGAATTAAGATACCGACTAGATTACATCAGTATCGATTCCAATAATATACAGACAAAATTATGCAGGCATAACACATTCTCTAAATTTGATTTTTTTTGCTGGCATCATTTTTATTGATTGTGGCAGTACTAAAGGGGTAGATACAATGTATACGCATCGTACAAGTCTCGTGTGTCTTTGGGCGCGTTCATGCTTGATTTTGAAGGTAGAATGAGCGATCTGAAACGCTCATCGTAAACGCTCATCGTGATCGCAGTTCCACGGTGTAGCTGTTCATGCTTACTTCTCTGGCTCATCCAGGCAATTCTACTTGTGTGGTCTTGTGTGACCTTCACTGTGCATGCTACGTAGACCCACTAGAGGTCAGTGCGTTGACCCCATTTAAACGCGTTTACAATTGTAAACGCATCTTTTTGTGAGTTTACGATCGGCGTTCGTGATCGCCGTTTTTCGGTGATTCTACAAAAGTGAGCATGAACGCAAGCGTGTTTTAAACTAAACACGTAACAGATGCCTGATTCTGGCCGTCAAAATCAATAATAATAATAATAATAAAAACGTTACTTATAAAGCGCTTACCACCGAAGTCTCTAAGCGCTAAAGCATGAACGCGGCCTTTGTCCAACTCCGAAGTGTGTGTGTCTCAAGCTCTCTTTCTCTCCTTTCGTTTTTGACTGTTTCTCTTGCTCCCTATTCTTTTGTCTGTCTTTATCCATAAGCCTGCATATCTCTTTCTCTCTCTCTCTCTCTCTCTCTCTTTCTCTCTCTCTCTCTCTCTCTCTTTCTCTCTCTTTCTCTCTCTCTCTCTTCCTCTTCCTTCACATTTCTCTCTTTCTCTTTCTCTCTCTCTCTCTCTCTCTCTCTCCCTCCCTCATCCCTTTGTGACTGACTACAAGCTATGTATTTGATTTCTATTGCTTTAATCCAACTCAGCCCACTACATGACAAGGTGACTGAACAGGGAAAAAAATACTTTAAAAATGTTGGGGGCTACTTTTCAAGCTTGCTTGCATGAAAATAACACTCTTTATTTTGTTTTGCATTGAACTCTATGCAATTTTGGGGGCTCTTTTTGGCATTTCTTTCGGGGGCTAATTTCCCCCCGAGCCCCCATGTATTTTTTTCACTGCATTGAAATGATTGCTTTGAATTGAGTACATGATGGAGAATATGAAAGCCACATTTGTGAGAGGGAATTCATCTTCTCTTTCCTCCCCCAATCTGATAAGCGAAACAGGGAGCAAATATTTTTACGTACAAACATTACATTACTGTAAAGCGAGGCCAATTCATTTGATTAGTAAGAAATGACATGCACATGTACTTGGAAATGTGGCTTTTATACGGCAGCTCATTAATCCAACTCCTTACTGCACTTCCGCCCCTTCCCCATAAGGTGCATTTTCACTAGCCATTCTATAAGGCTCGAGCAAGAGATAGTAGATCGATCAGTGCTTCAGAAAAAGATGAGATAATATTTTGAATTGCTTTGAAGTAACATGGTGGTTTGCCAAATAACGGGCTAGTTTAACAATTTGCTGAACAAGTCCAGGTGTACTTGGGATGAATCTTGGGCCACTATCCCACATGTTAGAGTGAGATTGCCTGATCTCATTGTGATCGGGCTGTTTTCTTTGGATCTGAATTAGGAGCATACTTTGAAACTTTGGTCTAATGAAGACATACCCATACAGTCAGAAGCCAGGCAGGATAATAACCCTAATCCTCGGCAACGATCCCATCTCCAGTTACCGTGAGGGGGTAGCAGCTAGTGCCCTGTTCGGACTGGCAGAAATTATAGAAAACTTGCGTAAGGAAACATCGCATAATAATGATAATAACAAAACAATTATTAATATGATGTCTTTTGTACCCAGGGTAGCCTCATCAGTATTAATACTGTTCTCATTGAGAGACCTGTAATCATATTATGACCCCGGTTTGGCCGAGATCCAATGATATGCCGCTCAAGCATTCAAGGAATTCCTTCCTACCTGGTACCCATTTACTACACCAGGGTGGAGAGTGGCAAGTGTAGATTAATATGTTACATTACTATAGTGTCGCAGTTGGACTCGAACAGCGAATCGTGTGATTCAATTTCCAGTGACATATCCATGTTTTATAAATAGGCGCATGCACTGGATAACAACATGGAATGAAGAAATGTATGAAGTAAACCAGTTTTGATGAGGCTGGTTGATATGACAGTCGGCCAATCATCACTGTGCACTCTCAATATACAGTTATCCTACATGATGATTGGACTAGAGCAGGACCCCCGATTCTTTATCAACTTTTCGTTCAAAATGATGCTCAAACATGCGTTACGTTATATAAGGCCATGTACCAAAATATACATGTTTAGTTCACCGCCCGCTTCCTTTTTGGGAGCCGCCTCCTTTTTTTCTTTTTTTAAATAAAAGAACAAAAAAACAAGAAAAACACTGCTAAAATGATCTATTTCTGATTTTTTTTTTTTTTAATAAAAATGCGGCCATTTTGAAAAATAGCCCGACTGTCAGGGAAAATGTACGGAGCGTCCATTTTGAAGAATAAAATGGGCCTCCTCCTTCCTATTTTTCAAAAAGGGAGGACGCTAAACATGTTTTTTATACTACATGTACATTAAGACTAGAAAAAAGTGAGTTACTTATCGTACAGGGATACAGGTTTAGCCATGATAAATATTGATAGTGTGAAGAGGGGGCTAACATTCATGAACCTGTCTAAATGTCATGTTGGATCACTTCAGTGTGCAGCGCAGGGACGGCAGGGATGGGAGAGGAATGACAATTAATTGGAGTCCCCTTATCCGGGAATATACATGTATGTGTCGTATTGACTTTGTATGTGTCCAGGGTGTATCCTCATTGCCATTAATAATCAACGTAGAATAAGACGTCTTGTAGATGCAGATGATAAGTAATGCCGGGTTGAAGGGGGGGGGCTTTAAATGTCTCAGTTTATTTGTTGTCTTCATACATGTATGTATACACGATGCATGTACATAATAATAATATTCGGTTCTTGTATATAGCACATATGACATTATACAACGTCTATATTGCGCTTCCAAAGAGCTTTGGAAATTATTACCCTAGCTTTAGCCCTGGCAGCCGTAATCAGCGCACAGTGCATTTCAAGGAATAATCCCATTTACCTCACCTGGGTCGAGTGGCAAATGTAGATAAATATTGCTTGGTTCTTTTGTTGGGTGCTGCAGACCCACTTGCCCATCCCATTGTTCTACGACTGAAATGGGCTTCTAAATCTGCATGTAAATCACTTGCCTTTTGGGGCAAATGAATGCCCAATGCCCATTGAAAAGCACTCCTTTTTCAATATTTAGTAAAACCATTGACAAACAGTAATTGTGAACCCATGTGATCAGGAACATGAACATACATGTTTATGTAGGTCACAAGAAGAGTTGGTTTAAAAAGATATTTTAACTGTAACTGATGAAGTTGGGACTAGTAAAATAGTTTTTTCTAATCAAGTAATGTTATGACTGCAATGTTGTTTTTTTTTTTTTTACCTTCTGTAAAAAAAAATAGGAATCATTTAAAAGCTTTTCAATCAAGCAACCAAATTTAAACTTTTGTCGAGTCCTTTCGTAAATTTCTGGATTAGTTAGTTTCTGCACTTTTTAAATTCAGTTTTATCTATTGCTAGAGATGATACCGTAAATCTCCGTGTATAAGGCGCACCTGTGTATAAGGCGCACCCCTATTTTTGGGGCAAAAAAAAAAAAAAAAATCGTTTTTTGTTGTTTTGTTGTTGTTATTGTTTTTTTGCCGAAAACCCACCAAATAATAGTAACAATGTCGTTGTAGAAGAATGTGTGTAAGATCATTAATGTAAATTAAAAACAGGTCCAGACTCTTAAGGCTTCATGATACCAAGTGTCCCACACCAGCCTCATCACATCAGCTAGCAGAAGCACTGTGTTCTATGCCAAACATCAATAGTCATGCATGATATGAATAGAATCCTCTAAATTTCTGACAATATAGAGTACCTAGGATAGAACCTTGTGGTACACCATTTGTTATAGAAAAAAAAATTGAGGAATTATTAAAAACTACATTTTGAGATCTATTAGAAAGATTACTTTCAAACCAAGATGACAGACAAATTTGAGTGTTGTTGTAGTTTCCGAGTGGTGAGTCAACACACTGATTACTGAGCTGGGAGACATTGCCAGGCATAGCGCCATAAATCGAAATCGGGAAGGGGAAAAAAAAAAAAAAAAAAAAAAATCTTTTTTTTTCTGTATCTGTGTATAAGACGCACCCCCGATTTTCAAATTTTTTCGGCGCCAAAAAAGTGCGCCTTATACACGGAGATTTACGGTATGTAGTCATGTTCATCAGCCCCTAAACTTTTTGATCATACAAACTTGTTCAGTTTTATTTTGTCTGTTGGGAGCCTGTGGGGTGTGAACTCTGTGTAAAATGATATGAGTTCAAGCTCTTCAGGCTCCAAGTCTGATCGTGATACTAAGGTTCACACTACAGTACATGTATAGGCCTGTCCACATCAGCTCCAGATTGCCAAATAGCCCGCTTATTTTCTGATTTGGGAAATAATCTTGAAGATACAAATCACGTTTTCATCAGCTCGAGGTTTGACCTCGAAACAAGATATCTTAGGATGATTATTTCGACCAAATATCTCGCTAATTGCAACTTCTGCCTGATGAAGACGCAAATTAACTGGATAATTTGCGATCAGGATATTTCAAATAGCTGGATATTTGGCAATCTCGAGCCTTAAGACGGGCCTTATAGTTATATTAACTTTAAAGCCAGTCTGTACTAGTTTGGCCAGGGGGATTGGGAGGTGCAAGGTCACTGACAGGTGGTTATCTCATCAATTCAGCTCTCATTTAACGTAAGAAAAAGGGGACCATGGGGGACCAATGGTCGCCAATTAGGCATTGTTTGCTATATAGAGGGCGCAAGTAGCTATAAGTAGTGCAGTGGGGCTTTTAGTTTAGGTCATGGTTATAAGCTTCAGAGTTATCTTACAGTAAGGGACGATGCAGATGCACTCGCAGAGCTGCCAACCATTCCGTTTTCGCCGGAATTACTCCCGTTTTTCCTCCAAATTACGGTACTACGTTTTTTCTTCATAAAATACGTTTTTTAATAATTTTTTTGTTTTTTTTGTTTACATACCGCACGTCAAACAACTGCCCTAAAATGGTGATTTGATCACAAATTCAATAGAAAACTAATTTTAAAACATACTTGAAGAGAAAAATATTCTCTAAAAAAATGAAATGCCGATAATACCAAAATAACCACCAAAAAAATTACCTGCTTGTATGGATAAAACAGCATGATGAATGAACATTTCTGCATTGGAAGTGTGTCGCGTGTGGTTGTAAGTTTCGTTTTTATGAATTCCTTTTTTTTTGCCATCATGATTCCTTTTTTTGGTCGCACAAGGTTGGCAGCTCTGCACTCATGGTAACTAGTTACTAGTCACAAACCACAACAGATCTAAAGGTTAGCATGATAACTAGGAGTATAATCTATTTATTTATTTCTGACATTTATACAGGATAGCACATACCCGGTACATGTACATTCACCAAAAGTGGTTTTCATCACAATTTACATTCTATTTTATTTGTTATGATTTTGGGATTCCAAAATTTCCCTTTTGTCAGGTATTCACTGGAATAACTATGAGACGGTTAATTCAACATTCTACCACCTCAACATACAGTAATCTCATATTTTCAGGAGGTGGGGGTTGTATCGGGAAATTCTTAAAGAGAATCCAACACCATTAGGATTTTATCCGATAATCAGATGTATAATCTGATGTATAATCAGATGTATAATCTGTCAAATGCATCTAGAAATCTTGAGGAAGAAAAATAAGTAATTTTCTTCTTTTAGCACCCTAAGCGATAATCATGTTGCTTGAAAATCTGAGTTAGTACTATGGGCTTTTAGAATATGTGTACTCTCTTAAAAAAAAGGAGTGAATTTTCACTCTTTTTTCACTTTCTTGGGAGTGACGTCCGGGATCACTTGTTTAGGAGTGAATATCGAGTGAACACAAATTTCACTCCCAAAAGAGTGAAAAAAGACTGAAATAAGAAAAGAGTTAATTTTCACTCCCCTTGGGAGTGAAATTTTTGTTCACTCGATATTCACTCCTAAACAAGTGATCACTCCCGCATTTCACTCCTTTTTCACCCTTTCAAATTCCACTCCTCTTTAGTGAATTTTCACCCAGGAAAACCTGACTTTCACTCTATAAGCACACACCTCTGTCACCCAGACATCTCGTTCAATCTTGGCACAACATGACAACGTACATTACAGTGGTGGATCCAGGAATTACCGAGAAGGGCTGTGGCTGTCTCTTAAAAGAAAAATACACATTCAAATTCAAATTCAAATTCAAATTATTTATTCATTGGTCCAAAAGGAAATTCGTTGCATTTACATCCATTATTTACAGAGAAAAAATAAATAAACTGTACATGTGACATATAACATAAAAAAAGTATATAGAGAGAATAAACATAGTAATTTAACATTCATATTATTTTGATATTTTATCCAGAGTAATATACCAACACAATATAACATTGTAATTATTGTTATTCCCCTCATTGTCTATTAAAATCATCATTTGTTTTCTTTATTACCATTCTTATGTAACCCATGACCCACCACTGCAATACACATGTATGGGTATTTTTCACTTTGTGTTCCAATTCCAGTCACTTGAAACCTATCAGCTACATGAAGAAACTGAAACAGTAAAATTACATTCAAAACAATTTTGCTTTTAATTCCAATAAAAACAAATAAATAATTGTAATAAAACCCAAGTGAAAATTACATTTCTTTCAATCCACTGACATGCAGCCAACACCGACAAATAATTTGTTTTGAAATTGATTGCGACAGATTTGTCAAAAGTGCAGGTAGAGTGGATGAAATATCATCATCCGACTCCTGAAAACACTACGATGCTAAAGACTAATTTCAAGGAGATGTTCCCGCATCAAAGACGAGAAATGAAAAGAGAAAGGCTGTCAATAACTGATGTGCTTGTCAGTATTGGGCACCCCACTAATCAAGCCTTGGCTTTTAGGGGCACCCTGACCATTTATACCGTATTATTAATAATATTAATATTAATAATAAAGATACCCACGATTCCAAGATATGCCTAGTTTGGTAAGATGATCAAATTTGTAATCGCACTGTATAGACCATATAATATATTGATCCTTTTTAGAAATAAGAAGGAATGTTATAAAACTCCTGTCCTGTTGCGTATCTTTGATTTTTGAATCAAACCCCAAGATAGACTATTACCCTAAAGGCTCGTTCACACTTGCACAGGCAAAACAGCAAAAAAAGCAGCCTGCGGCTCGGGATGATAGTAGCTCCGAGATCACCTCAGCGATGATAGTTTGTACCATTATATTAGTCTGTTAAAATTACTATTGAGCCTCTATCAACATGAACATATATTCTACATGTTTTGAAATTGATTGTGACAGATTTGTCAAAAGTGCAGGTAGAGCGGATGAAATATCATCATCCGACTCCTGAAAACACTACGATGCTAAAGACTAATTTCAAGGAGATGTTCCCGCATCAAAGACGAGAAATGAAAAGAGAAAGGCTGTCAATAACTGATGTGCTTGTCAGTATTGGGCACCCCACTAATCAAGCCTTGGCTTTTAGGGGCACCGTGACCATTTATACCGTATTATTAATAATATTAATATTAATAATAAAGATACCCACGATTCCAAGATATGCCTAAAGACTAATTTCAAGGAGACGTTCCCGCATCAAAGACGAGAAATGAAAAGAGAAAGGCTGTCAATAACTGATGTGCTTGTCAGTATTGGGCACCCCACTAATCAAGCCTTGGCTTTTAGGGGCACCGTGACCATTTATACCGTATTATTAATAATATTAATATTAATAATAAAGATACCCACGATTCCAAGATATGCCTAGTTTGGTAAGATGATCAAATTTGTAATCGCACTGTATAGACCATATAATATATTGATCCTTTTTAGAAATAAGAAGGAATGTTATAAAACTCCTGTCCTGTTGCGTATCTTTGATTTTTGAATCAAACCCCAAGATAGACTATTACCCTAAAGGCTCGTTCACACTTGCACAGGCAAAACAGCAAAAAAAGCAGCGGCGGTTTTGTGTGCATTAAATAAATGGCAATGATGCAACAAAGGTCCCTTTTGCCTGTGCATGTGTGAACAAGCCTCAAGCAACAAACCTTGAGCGTGCGTTAGTATATTGCGCACAGGCCCCTCGTTTACGCGCATAATTTTTCAATACTATCTTGGCCACTAATTCCATAACTTTCTTATTTTTTGTCCCATTTAAATCAGATTTTCACTGTTCAATTTGTATTATTTTTCTATTTTTATTTGGATTAATTAACTTAAAAATCAACTGGAGTTGGCCATTAAGAATGTGACATGTTCTTTTTTGCCGATGTGGGATATAAAACAAATAGTCACCTCCTTTTACTCGGGCAGTGGATACAAACTATCATCGCCTCGGTGATCTTGGGACTCTTACTATCATCCCTCGCCTGCGGCTCGGGATGATAGTAGCTCCGAGATCACCTCAGCGATGATAGTTTGTACCATTATATTAGTCGGTTAAAATTACTATTGAGCCTTTATCAACATGAACATATATTCTACATGAATTGAAATTGATTGTGACAGATTTGTCAAAAGTGCAGGTAGAGTGGATGAAATATCATCATCCGACTCCTGAAAACACTACGATGCTAAAGACTAATTTCAAGGAGATGTTCCCGCATCAAAGACGAGAAATGAAAAGAGAAAGGCTGTCAATAACTGATGTGCTTGTCAGTATTGGGCACCCCACTAATCAAGCCTTGGCTTTTAGGGGCACCGTGACCATTTATACCGTATTATTAATAATATTAATATTAATAATAAAGATACCCACGATTCCAAGATATGCCTAAAGACTAATTTCAAGGAGACGTTCCCGCATCAAAGACGAGAAATGAAAAGAGAAAGGCTGTCAATAACTGATGTGCTTGTCAGATACCCACGATTCCAAGATATGCCTAGTTTGGTAAGATGATCAAATTTTTATTCGCACTGTATAGACCATTTAATATATTGATCCTTTTTAGAAATAAGAAGGAATGTTTTCGAAAATAATATCGCTAGTGATATTCGTTTGTCTCGCAATGTGGTCAATAAGGAATCTAAAAGTTCACGACGTTTCGTGTGCATCTGCAACACTTCATCTGGTGATAATAACTACTGTAAGCAAGGGTCTTTTATACTCTACGGGAGGACCGGCGGAGCTGTCCATAATTCGATCGATAATTGGAACAATAACGCACAATGCCTATTGGTCGACGCACACGGTGATCAGAAGCTATCAATATCCGTCTCAATCCTAATAATTTCAACAGAGACAACGGGATCGATATCCCCGAATTTTGGATGCGGACGATACGCCGCCATGACACTCGCCGTCCTGCCAGCCAACACCGGTCGATTCCTTTCAGCAGACGGTCCGAGCCAGCGGCCCGTTGATTGGTTGAGTACCGTATGTGTCGGTTAGGCCTGGTGCATTAGCCGAACCAGCGGCCGAATCCAGCGGCCTGGTGATTGGTCGATCACTGTGTGCGTCGACCAATAGGCATTGGGCGTTATTGTTCCAATTATCGATCGAATTATGGACCGCTCCGCCGGTCCTCCCGTAGAGTATAAAAGACCCTTGCTTACAGTAGTTATTATCACCAGATGAAGTGTTGCAGATGCACACGAAACGTCGTGAACTTTTAGATTCCTTATTGACCACATTGCGAGACAAACGAATATCACTAGCGATATTATTTTCGATACTATATCCGCAATGAGTAATATATTTAGCAAGAAGGAATGTTATAAAACTCCTGTCCTGTTGCGTATCTTTGATTTTTTAATCAAACCCCAAGATAGACTATTACCCTAAAGGCTCGTTCACACTTGCACAGGCAAAACAGCAAAAAAAGCAGCGGCGGTTTTGTGTGCATTAAATAAATGGCAATGATGCAACAAAGGTCCCTTTTGCCTGTGCATGTGTGAACAAGCCTCAAGCAACAAACCTTGAGCGTGCGTTAGTATATTGCGCACAGGCCCCTCGTTTACGCGCATAATTTTTCAATACTATCTTGGCCACTAATTCCATAACTTTCTTATTTTTTGTCCAATTTAAATCAGATTTTCAATGTTCAATTTGTATTATTTTTCTATTTTTATTTGGATTAACTTGAAAATCATGCAGTTGGCCCTCCTGTCAAACTAATAAGGATTAGTTTGACAGGAGGGCCAACTCCTCAATACGCGAGGTATGGATGGCAACTTGGGTGAACAATTTTGGAAATCTGGCAATTTGATGATTTACCCGAAGTAGACAAATTACATAAATTTATCATTACCTAGTTACAATTTAAAATACAACAATAGATTCAAATATTCATAACTAGATAACAGCTAGTGGTATATTTGGCATCTGCTATTTTATAAATAAGTGGACATATTAATTTTTATTGAGAAGGTTAATTAGTGTCACTAGCTGTTAAGTGTGTACACGCCAGAAGCTGGATAAATGCTCGAGGGGAACAATTTTGGAAATCTGGCAATTTGATGATCTTCTGGAAGTAGCTCTTTTGAATTTTCGTTCACCTATTTACAACGAAAAATATTTTTTGTTGTTGTATGATTGACGAAAAATAACATATTTCTCTAATGATTCGTCAATTTTATCAAATTAAAGGACAAATATGTTTCCATTAAATTGCCTGATACGTGGCACTGTGTGAATTGCATCTTGGGATACCCAGCGGTTCACCTAAATCCAAAATGTGTCGCACCTTGCACATTTATAACACGTACGTCTATTGGGATGACTAATAAGGGTATTGAAAACTTATATGCGCGTGGGTGTTTCCATTTACTGTACCACTTCTTTCTGACCTACCTGACACACTTAATCTGACACACTTTTTTCCTATTCATTTTCTACACAGAGGCATTTTCAAGGGCCATGATCTGTGATTGGCTTTTTTGCTAGTAAATATTCATGATTATGCAAATTATTAAGATCGCGCGCACAGTTCATATCCTTTGTTTTGGTCTTGCGAAAAATACGATCAACTTTTCAAAAAGTTCCTCAAAAATGACACTTTGAGCGAGATGTTTTAATGTTGATTTGGTAATATTGAAATGTTATGAAACGGACATATATTTGTTCTCAGGACCATGTTTTGAGGGGGTAACAGGGTTGATTTTCCCCCAATGAAGGGATCGCAGTCATTATGTTACTGCACGACTGCTAGCCACGGCTGTGGGGCCGCAGTCGCTCCGGCCTCCGCCGGTCAGCTGATCGACCTGCTGGGGCCTAATCAATCATGCAACATGTGTCTGCATATATAGGACTTGTTTGTAGCATCAGAATTAGAAGTTCAGCCGTAGGCCTAGGTCTAGGCCTACATTAGTAGAAGTTGTACAGTGTTTCTGCACATATGGTAATGTAGGCCTAGACCTTCTAATTCTGATGCTACAAACAAGTCCTATGCAGACACATGTTGCATGATTAGGCCCAAGCAGGTCGATCAGCTGACCAGCGGGGCGCGGAGCGGCTGCGGCCCCACAGCCGTGGCTAGCAGTCGTGCAGTAACATAATGGCTGCGATCACCTTCATTGGGGGAAAATCAACCCTGTTACCCCCTCAAAACATGGTCCTGAGAACAAATATACGTCCGTTTCATAACATTTCAATATTACCAAATCAACATGCATATACCTCAGAAATTACAAAGCTGACTCATTATAACATTCTCTCGCTCAAAGTGTCATTTTTAGGAATTTTTTGAAAAGTTGATAGTTTTTTTCGCAAGACCAAAACAAAGGATATGAACTGTGCGATCTTAATCATTTGCATAATCATGAATATTTACTAGCAAAAAAGCCAATCACAGATCATGGCTCTTGAAAATGCCTCTGTGTAGAAAATGAATAGGAAAAAAGTGTGTCAGATTAAAGTGTGTCAGGTAGGTCAGAAAGAAGTGGTACAGTAAATGGAAACACCCTATGCGCGTAAACAAGGGGCATGTTGTGCGCAATATACTAACACGCGCTCAAGGTTTGTTGCTTGAGGCTTCCCTTACACTCTTGTGCTGGTGAGAAGCACATTGAATGCCCTCAGTTGTGGGGTCAGGGCATCTCCAGAACACTGGTAGATGATGGAGGCAAAAAATAAAAAGAGGGCATGAAGGCATGGGGGATACTGGACATCAAAGACATAGAATGTCTTGAAAAGGCGATCGAACGCTGCCACGATATCTTCCCCAGCTGGTACACTCCTGTTGTCCAGAATAACAAAAAATTGGGACGGCTGCACCTCTGGACCCAGGCACAGGAGGAAGGGCTGTGTGAGCTTGGAGGGTTTCCTTGCTGCATATGCAGCAACATCTGTCCCATCCTGTCAATTACGCAAATGAAAGAAAATGCGTCAATCAATGGATACAAAATACAATAAGGATTAAATCCTCTGGCCTCATTCCCTGGCCAGGGATTATTTACATGTCCTAGTGTTCCAGAGGCTAACTTGTTATCAGCCAAAAGAACAGGATATATTTGTAAGTTGGAATTACAACCAAAAACAAAAACAAAACAAGAATGCATGGTCAAAAAGGCAAGAAAAAAACAAGTGAAAAGATGCGACTGCGTCTCCGCTTATATTCAGACATTACATGATACCATTTGCCACTACAAATATGAATATCCCTGACCTAACTATATATGATGCATCCTAATTGTAGTTGCATGACTGCATGCATCAAATAGTTCTTGTTAAAATGATTTACAAGACTAAAATCCCATATATTATCACTAATTGACCTTTGACCTTTACCCTCCAACTCTTAACAGATTATCTCTTCATGGTGAATCATACTAGTACCCTAATTTGAAGTTCCCATACCTCAAATGGTTCTCGAGATATTGTGGTAACGAGGCTAAAAACCTGAATTTCATGTAAATTGACCTATATGTGACCTCTGACCTACTTATCTTAATTAAGAACCATTTGAGGTACTAGGAACTTCAAACTTGGTACAAGTATGTATCACCAGAGGAAGATGAACAAAAGCGGGACGGACAACTCGAAAACATAATGCCTCCGGCACCCACCTTCGGGGTGCGGAGGAATAAAATTGTCATGGCATTTGTGGGCATCAGATACTTATTAAAGAGAATTTGCCATTTGCTTACTGGTTCATGTTGGAACAGGTGCCCAACAGCAGCAGCCCGAGATTCTCCAGACATCTTCTTCCCGCCTTTCCGACAGCTGAATGCATTTGATGAAGGGATCAAATGGCTCAGTATGTAGAAGGCACACAGGTCCGCTGTATTGATATAGAATACAAAACCAATTTTTAACATAATTTTAAACTTTGCAAGTATATGTCCTCATGGGAGGGTATGCTAGCCAGTTTCAGAGAGTACATACTACAACTTATTTGATGCACATACATTGGTCATAAGCCATCTCATGGTATTTGTTTTTTACATTTAGGATAAAGGTATACACATAAAGAGGGGTAATTGACTTTTGCCAAGAAATACAGAAATGTCTGCTGCAAACTATAGTCTACATTTGAATGCATAAACAAGAAAAGCAGGGTCTTGACAGACAACAAATGGAAGATGAAGAGCAGTCCAACCCTTACATACTGAAAGAAAAAGACAAAAGCAAATCTAACCATTTTCTTGTTCAAATTTCTTCAGAATGTTGGCAGCTGAAGAATGGCTTCTTCCAACAGCCATTATCCGGGGAAAGTAAGTGTGTCGCCATGAACTGAGTAGGTTGTCACATTTCTGGCCGAACTGCATTTGGAATTCCAAATCAATCTGAGAGCAAGATAGAATTTTATTTTAAGGACATGGAAAAAAGTACAGGGTTTTATGATTGATTCATGTTCTGGAAGAACTCAATATTCTTCTTTTTAGCGGTTGCCTGGTTGGCAGCCTTTGGCAAAGGTTTAATTAGCATAATGAATGTATTAATTAACATATATCTGAAATAAGGTAATATGTGAAATTTGAATCATGAATTGTCCCTGCTAAATAAAACAACACTTCCCTTTCGAACACTCATCTGCATCAATCACCACAGCAACACTCTCTACATGAAATTAATGTAGAATGGGCTAAAATAAAAATAAATATACTCGTACCTTCTTTCTACAAGGAATGATCTCTGGCAATATAATATCCTTATCTATATATCTATATTATCATCCATCCACCCCATGTTCTTCATGACTAAAAACCTTTTTTTCCAAGGACTAATTATACAAATTTTGATCATCTTACCAAACTAGGCATATCTTGGAATCGTGGGTATCTCACAAGAACATCAGTTATCGACAGCCTTTCTCTTTTCATTTCTCGTCTTCGATGCGGGAACGTCTCCTTGAAATTACTCTTTAGCATCGTAGTGTTTTCAGGAGTCGGATGATGATATTTCATCCACTCTACCTGCAATTTTGAATAATAAATGAGGGAAATCATTCATTAATAGCTCAGGGGTGGCCTATAATAAGCTCCATAATGAGGCTAAATATGGCTCTCTAAGTCCTTCACTGCTGCCCTGATGCCCTGTAATTATCTTCATAAAGTATAATATTACATGAGAATAAATAAGTACTAAAATAAATTTTGAGGTGCAGCTCAGGTATGGAAAAGGGTTTGCCACCATTAACCTTGGGTTTGCACCTGCATGTGCACTCACCCACTGGCACGTACAGCACACAATTATTATTTTTCTTACACAAATTACTGTATAATATGTATAATTATAAAGTAAATGTACTTTAACAAATTTCATTCAGATCTAGTTGTACATGTAGATGCAAAATAATTGTATGCTAGAACAAACTAGACAGATTCTCGACTGCATACAGTCGGAATTAATTCCACAGCCCTTATGAGATAAGAAATATATGTGACCTTTAACCTATGACCTCTTGACCCCAAAATCTTTAAATCAGATCAGCCAAGTTCGAAGCTGATCGATCAAATAGTTCTTAAGTTATCGCAAGAACAAGCTATTTTCAGGTATACAATGACCTCTATGACCTTAGAACTTGGACCTTGTGACACCAAAATCTAATCAGATCATTGTCACTCCCATATACATACATGAGCCAGGTTTGAAGTTTATCTGTTCAATGGTTCTGAAGTTAACGCGAGAACGAAAACGGGACGTACGTACAGAGTCTACGGATGGACAATCCGAAAACATAATTCCTCCGGCACCCACCTTTGGTGGGTTGAGTCATAGAAAAATTCCCTACAGAACGTTTCCTTGCCAACAATGTCATTAACACAGATTTCACACTTGACTAGCTGAAAAAAAATCTATGGAAATATGCTTGAAAAAAAAGAAGTGATTTTTGCATCATGCATTATTAAAAGAGAAGTTGTCAATGGGATACCATGGTTCCCCCCCCCCCCCCCAGCTCAAGCCTCCAACCCCTGGCAGCTCTATATAAACCTACTTTCCGCAAAATTTCAGGAGATGCTACTGGATGCAGGTCTTCCGCATCAGCTTCTTCCTCGCTTCCAGCATCATCCTGATCTGCAGGCCTAATTGTCTTGGGTTTGGTGGGTGTACCCTGATGAGTTGCTTTATAGCTTCTGAGCGTTTTTAATTTATACTCTATAAAGCCATGGCCTCCGTCATATAGGTACTCCTGAAATATGAATGCCAGTCATTATCGTATCACATTTAAGTTGCCAAAGTAAGTTTTTTTATATGTTTGCAATTGTCATATGTATCCTTCAGCATATGGCAACCAGGATTATAGCAGCACATTTTACTCCTGAATGGTATTTGGTGAAAATTGTCCCAAATATTAACTCATTAATAGTAATACTAATTTATGATTTATTAATTATAATGATAAAAATGATAATAATACTAATATACTACATACTAATACTAATACTTATACTAATAATAATAATAGTAATTTACTCTTAAAACAAAAGGTGATTGAAAAAGTGTTTTTTCTGACTCACACTGTGTAATGAATGCTTGATAAATCACTAGAAATATTCCTGTTTCTGTATTGCTGTTTATTGAATTGATGTATTGATTCAAATTTGTGCCCAAACAATCGAGATGGTAAGTTCAAAGTAAGAATATGTCAAGATTCTGTAATGAAAAGGCACTATTTGCAAAATAACTGAGAAATCCAGCTGCAGATGAAGTATGAAGAATTTGTACTACTAAACTTACATGACCCTTTGCACCAGGAAAGGTGTCTCTCAAGGCTGGAAACTCTGAAATGACTGCCTTTGCAAGTGCCGTCTTCTGCTCGCTTGTTGGATATCTAAATAAAACATTGGATGTGAATTAAAGAAATTAATACATATCATTAAACGTTTATGACATAATTTACCTTCACATCTCTGTAGTCATTTATCAGTACACCATCCCCTAACACAAATGTTACTTTGCTCAGAATCATATCAAGTACAATGAGTATAGCCTCAAATAATTATGTATCTCTTGAGATTTTTTGTACAAAGTACTACAATTAATGCACTACAAAGAGTAAAGTACTGAGTTATGTGGATTCAGTTATGCAGAACACTTCATGAAACTTTATGAAACATGGTGCTGGATGTAGTCATATATGGGTCAATCCACGTCAAATCAACAAATTTTCAGACAAGTTAATTGCCACCCGACTCCCTTCGATGATATTTATGATGTTGGTAGTGGGCTTTTTAAAGACCGATTTCTATGACTGTGCATTGGTTACTAGGCAAGGCCATATCTTAGCAACCGTGTGGCCTTGGGGCAAAAAAAATTGGGGTTATCCATCAGACACTTGGGGGAACATTTGGTGTGAATTTTTAAAGAAAATTAAAGGGGGTCAGGTGACACAATTGGTTAATTTGACGTGGATTGACCCACATACATATAGTCATTTACGCTCACTTCAGTGAAGATGTCACACAAAACATACACATGGAGTAGATCTCTCATTCCCAGCCCTTTTGCAGTTTAAATAATTGAACTTACAGCTTTTTCCCTCCATTCTCAACCAGGAAAGCCACGACTATTTGAATGAGGAGACGCCTTTTTGGTACAGTCAGAACTCCTTCTCGCCATAGCTCATCAAGGACGTCATTTCCTTTAGCGTGGTGTGTAAGGATTTCAGTGATGTTGTATTCCTAAGCAGAGTAAAATTGACCCTTTTACTAACAAAAATGAATGGAATATCGTGTCAACTCAATATCAATACATGTTCCATAATAGTGAACATGTTTTAATACGTGCAGATTACTAGTAGTTCAACTGCCATGCATGAATATGATATTTGTGGTTTATCAAAAGTTCCTGTAACTAAGCTCAAAATTAAACATTGCATACATTTCCATTGAGTCAGCCACTTATATAGTAGTGGACATTTCTCTCACTTTCATAAATTATAGCCCCTGGTTCTGTTCATGACTAGATCGAGGCAAAGAAAATCACATCTAAATCAAAATTATTGAATAAACTTCAGTCCTTTGCTAATTAAATAAAGTTGTAATAATGCACAGTAAGAAAATGTACACATTTATGTTTAATGTGCAATGCACCATGGTCATATGGGTACAACCATGCAGTTAATTTGAGAGTAAATTAACTTACAGCAGGGTTAGTAAACGGAAGTACATATGTCAGAGGTCCCTTTGGTGGTGTTGGCATGCTGTTTCCTGCATCTAGTTGTCCTGCAGTTGGTGGCAAGTTGTTAGCCACTTCAGATGCTCCGTCCATGTCATGATCTGCACCCTCCTGCTGTGCCAGAGACTTTATAGCTATCAAGATACGCCTTCGTTCTCCAAAGGAAGATCCTACACCAAGTTCTTTTAAATCACCATCAGTGATTGTCTGAAGAACTGTCATGTCAACATCATTTTCTGAAGAAAAGAAGGAATAAAAGCACAAAAAGGAGAAACAAATTTAGAAAATCAATTGAAATACAAAACCCAAAGCTGGATAGATTTTCATTTTGTTAAATCAAATATCATGAGCTTCGCTTTTTCAATTGATTTACTTGAGGTATGAATTCTCTGCAAATTTCATGATCCAAAATGCTGTACCGACTAAATCAATAATTTACTAACATCAATAATGATGATTATGATAATAACTTATTGTCATTAATCATCATCATCATCATCATAATTTCCATTACTTCACAGTGCAAAATGAATTTTGTTTGTCAGGACATTTGGCTGTCTTGTCCCCCCCCCCCCCCCCCCCCCCCCATTACCAAGAAGCTGGCTATGCCACTGATATGAGTACCATGAAAATAAAATGTAAAATATCACATGACTAACCCCTGGATTGTCTATAAATCATGACCCCTATTGTATAACCTTTCAGAAGATAACCATGCCATTACCTCACTTAATACTGCAGGTATGTGGGAGCAAGTATATTCTGTGTATGGGAGCGTCATCCATCACAGCACCAGCATATGTGAAATGCCAAGCAAATTGCAGTTCAAGGATGTAAGGATGTATGGAGAAACCGAATCACCTTTCTCAACGTCTGTGATGACATAAAAATGAATCATATTTTCACTTGTGCGCTACAAATGCAGCATTGTCTTCATATGTCCAGTATTTGTGCAATCAATTGTCTCAATCTGCACAAGGGAGTTCTTGAACCGCGATCACCTCAATTAATAATATACCGCAAAGGTATGTAGGATGTGTTCCTTGCGTCAGTGTCAACATAGGTACTAACTGTTGAATAGGGAAGGTGATCTTTGAGGTCTGTGGAAGCAATTACTTTGTACACGGGAGGGTCGTCCAACAATGCAACATTGTATGCGTGAAAATGTGGAACGAACTCACATTTTGTTTCTTGCACAACAAATCTTACCATTTGTTCTTGTAACACAAGAATGGACGTTATGCATGAAAATACAGGATCACCTTCCCTCACGTCTCTGACTACATAAAGACGAGGTATGTATTCTGTTCCATAGATGTTCACTTGTGTAGCTACAAACACATCATCGTTCAAGTTCAAGTTCAATGTTTGAGCAATTGTCTCTGCACCAGGGAGATCTCGAACTTGAATCAGATCACCAGATTTGCATTCAATAGCATGGATGTTGATGCAAGCTGTACTTGACCAATCACAACAGTGCTGTAGTTGATGTTTTCTGGCAATGGATTTGGCAATATGTCTAAAGTTGCAATTGACATGGCCTACTCTTTTGCTGTAATTGTGTTTCATTTCATATTTGAAACATGATGCATTGCAGAGTGGTCCACACATCAGTATTGCTCCAGGATAATGAACTAAGTGATGATGTTTATTTATCATGTTCGCATCTGGGAAAATGAGCTTGAAGTGGGTATGATGTTCGGCTATTAACTGCTGTAGGTAAGCAACTTGAGACTTCCGAACACGAGGTGCAAAAATGATATTCATGCAACGTAACAGCAGTAACAACAATTCGTAGGTCTCGTTTCCAACAGTTACTTTATCTCCAATCAGAAAAGGAAGATACATACACAAACACAACATTTGCATGGCCTTCTGGCCCAACTTTTTATCTGTTGCATTGGCGAGGCTTGTCCTATTTATATTTGAAGGCTTGTTCTTTCTGTCAATGTACATGTAGGAGAATGATTTTAGACGTTGATTGAACTCGTCCATGCTTATTACTTTGTCCGTCAAGATAAGTTTGGATAGTATGAGCTTCACTTCATATGGTGCAATGCCTTCGCATATGTCATGCATGATATCAAAATCATAGCATTCTGCAGAATGGAAGTAACGCAAGTCATTCAAAGCACAATTTTTGCGAACACCAGTTTTGGAGTCTCCATTTGGCATGTTTTTGGCTTCACTTGCATGCAAGTCATGTGTTTCAATTGTTCGCATTTCCAGTTCCTGTTCCTGAAACTTTTCAGGAATATCAGCTCTCGTTATTAAACATTTGCGACAAAACAAGTTGGCTGATGGTGAAAGAAGGCCAAATATGTCATGTATTGCAAGGCTATCCCCCACAACAGATGTAAGGGCACCATGATAACGGGTAGGTCCAATGCCCAGATCAAATGTATAACCTTCGTCAGACTCTAGTTCTCTCATTTCATCAATGAATTGTCTTAGTATAGGCTCAAAGCTGTATTTCTTGAGATCCTGACAGTAACTAACAGCTAACAAGTGCACAGATTTCATAGAGGAATTGACCATCCGAGGCAAATTAGCAATGCAAAAATAGAACATACCCAACTTGTGAATGCTTCGTTTTGTGCCAATGGGGTTCACAACTTCTATATCGTCATAGTATAATTGTATACGTAAGGCATTTGGGTGTTCATGCATTAATCCATTTGTCTCAAATTGCATTCCGTCTCTATATGATACAAGTACATCTTCATCATGGTTGCTTATTGCTGCTTCATTGTTTATCAATTCTCTTACTTCCTTATTGTTTAGTACATGCTGAAGTGTCTCAAGAAGTGGCACATATTGGAAGGTTTCGAACACTAACTTTTGTTTCATAGTTGCAGCGTCCTTGTCAAAATACTTATCATAACGTGATCCCAAGGATATTTCAACTGGTTTTACCACATTCATATTTTGCATGAAATACATATCTTGTTGGTAGGTAGATTGCAATCCAGCAAAAGGTTGTGATAGCACATCAAAGCTATGAAAAAGTTCTTTAACATTTTCTGAAGTCATGTCAATATCATTTGCACTTAAAGTGTCCTTGACTTGATCCTTAAGGCTTGAAATCGCATTTCCTAAACTGTGCTGAGTCTCACTTATTACATTAGCAATAGTTGTGGTGGTCACTGCAGATGATCCTCTCAATTTTAAAATGAAAGATGCCATCTCATTCCTAAACTTGTGCTCGTTAAAGTATTTGTTATCTTCGCTACGTAAAGATTCATCATCAGAATCAGATAAATTCTCAGCAACATGAAATCCAACTCCGCCTCTATCACCAGCATCAGACCCCCCATCATTATCATTGGGAAGGTTTCCGTCTCTTGCAATATGGTCATCGGGAAGGTTTCCGTCTCCTGCAATATGGTCATCAGGAAGGTTTCCGTCTCCTGCAATATGGTCATCATCATTGTCATGTGGCAAGCCAATTGGATTTTCAACTTCAGGTGCAACGTGAAAGCGATTGATGTGACTTAAATACGAATTCATCAACCGAAATGTTTGTAAACACCCATTTTGAAAACAAATAAAGTGATCACCACTCTTCAAATAGTGAGAGCTGCGTAGATGTTGCGCCAACACTCTAGTAATGCTGAATTCCTTTTTACACTTGAAACAAACCAACGACGCCATGTTGACTATCCATCTATTTAAAAGGCTGTGATGACTTGATCCTTCAGGCTTGAAATCACATTTCTTAATTTCTGCTGATCTCACAGCAATAGTTGTTGTTGTCACTGTAGATGATCCTCTCAATTTTAAAATGAAAGATGCCATATCTCATTCGTTAAAGTATTTTTTATCTTCGCTTTGTAGAGATTCATCATCAGAATCAGATAAATTGTCAGCAGCATGAAATCCAACTCAGCCTCTATCACCAGCATGAGAACCCCCATCATTGTCAACGGGATTTTCATCTTCAGATGCAACGTGAAAGCGAATTGGTATAATTTAAATACGAATTCATCAACCGAAATGTTTGTAAACACCCATTTTGAAAACAAATAAAGTGATCACCACTCTTCAAATAGTGAGAGCTGCGTAGATGTTGCGCCAACACTCTAGTAATGCTGAATTCCTTTTTACACTTGAAACAAACCAACGACGCCATGTTGACTATCCATCTATTTAAAAGGCTGTGATGACTTGATCCTTCAGGCTTGAAATCACATTTCTTAATTTCTGCTGATCTCACAGCAATAGTTGTTGTTGTCACTGTAGATGATCCTCTCAATTTTAAAATGAAAGATGCCATATCTCATTCGTTAAAGTATTTTTTATCTTCGCTTTGTAGAGATTCATCATCAGAATCAGATAAATTGTCAGCAGCATGAAATCCAACTCAGCCTCTATCACCAGCATGAGAACCCCCATCATTGTCAACGGGATTTTCATCTTCAGATGCAACGTGAAAGCGAATTGGTATAATTTAAATACAAATTCATCAACCGAAATGTTTGTAAACACCCATTTTGAAAACAAATAAAGTGATCACCACTCTTCAAATAGTGAGAGCTGCGTAGATGTTGCGCCAACACTCTAGTAATGCTGAATTCCTTTTTACACTTGAAACAAACCAACGACGCCATGTTGACTATCCATCTATTTAAAAGGCTGTGATGACTTGATCCTTCAGGCTTGAAATCACATTTCTTAATTTCTGCTGATCTCACAGCAATAGTTGTTGTTGTCACTGTAGATGATCCTCTCAATTTTAAAATGAAAGATGCCATATCTCATTCGTTAAAGTATTTTTTATCTTCGCTTTGTAGAGATTCATCATCAGAATCAGATAAATTGTCAGCAGCATGAAATCCAACTCAGCCTCTATCACCAGCATGAGAACCCCCATCATTGTCAACGGGATTTTCATCTTCAGATGCAACGTGAAAGCGAATTGGTATAATTTAAATACAAATTCATCAACCAAAATTTCAGAAACGCCCATTTTCACAGTGACCACCACTCTTTAAATAGCGCGAGTTGCGTAGATGTTGCGCCAACAATCTTGTGCTGCTGAGTTCCTTTTTTCACTTGAAACAAACCGCCATGTTGACTATCCATCTATCAAAAACAAGATACAAAAAAGACAACTTTAACATTTTCTCAGGGTGGGAGGGAGAACCCCTTCCCACATCCACCCCAGGTGTATAAGCAATGTTTAATCTATAAATTTTAGACGAATCTTTTTTTTTCTTGCAAAATTGTTAAAAATTTATAGCATTTAATCTCAAGCTGCTATAAATTTCTAATGATTTCGAAAAAAAAATGATGCAAAAATAAGGTCAATGGACTATCTATTAAGGAAGATCTAAACAATAAACATTCTCATTCATATTTATGCTTTCAAATATAGAGTAAGACCGACAAACTTCGGACACTTAAGACAAAACGGGGGAAAACATTAAATTCTTTTTTGATTGTTGAAAGATCAAATATACTATTATTATGCAAATACTGTTTATGCATATCATGTAAAAGAAAATTAGTAAAGGAAATGGAAAACTAGAATTATTTACTTACCTGCCGAACCCGTTTTCATGCCAAGCTTCGGACGTTAGCGCATAGCGCACGTACAGCGCGCGCGCTAAAGTGCGCATTCATCAGAGGTTTGGAAACCGGATCAAAATCGTACGACGGGGGTAAGTTTGACTGCGTTGATTTCATGAAAAAAAGTATTATTTTCTCGTTTTGGGTAGATTTAAGTTAGGTAGAACTATCAGAAAGGTGTTTTTCACAACACTCACAACAGTTTAATCGCTGTTTTGACCAAGATATTTTTAGAATTCTGGGGGTGGCCCCCTATGGGGAATACGGAGAAAAACCTGCTCTTTCATATGACACCTCATTTATTGAGTTTCACCTTCAGGATCATTTGTTATAAAGGTTTGAATTTCAAATTTTTTCATAAAATCATTGACCAATTTTGCGGGGTCGCGCAATGCACGTAGACCACATAGGGATGCGTACAATCTCTATGGGAAGGGTTTTAGCACACAATATTGGGTGCGCGATCAGACACCCTATTATGAGATACTTTTTCACTCTACCGCGAAATTTTTTCTAATGGCGGCTGTCAGACGATTTTGATCCGGTTTCCAAACCTCCGATGAATGCGCACTTTAGCGCGCGCGCTATACGTGCGATATACGTGCGGTATATGTGCGCTACACATGAACGTCCGATCTTTCAATAATTAAAAAAGAATTTAATGTTTTCCCCCGTTTTGTCTTAAGACTGTCTGAAGTTTGGCGGTCTTATTTAAAGGAGGGGGTAATCGACCAGCTCCAGTTTTCGGCCGATTGGTTGGATGCATGGTAAAATCACATTAAAATACATGGCATAATAGCACAACACATATCCCACACATACCATACCATGCCAGTGTCACTAAGAACCACATTTGCAATGAAAAATATATCCTAAAATATCACATTTTAGCGATGTAATCGGCGGTCCCGCTACCCGAATCTGAAAAATCGAGTACCTTACGCGCGTCTGTAAGAAATATGGGTACCATAAAATGAGCTTTATTTCAAGTATTTTTCAGATTTAGACCCCGATTTTGTGCTAGTCGCAAGCTCAAAAGTATCTCATCGCATGTATTAAATCAATGCAGCCGCACACCGCGACGCACACACGATATGTCCGTCTAATTCAGATTCCAATTGCCGATCACGGCAGTACTAGTTTTCGGCCTGGCGAGCTCCGGCGTAGGATACCTGCTTCGCCCGCTAGTGCTATAGATCAGCGCGGAAATGCACGGCGCGCGCTTCCTATTGACTTTGTACATGCGGCCGAAAACTGGTTCGCTATGCCGATAACTGACTCCGAAACAGTGAAAATTGAAATGAATATTGTCATGGCAATTCGTGATCTAGATCTAGACTCTACGTGTTTTTTTGCCGAAATTATGATCCAGATCTAGAGTAGCGGCTCCGGTGTGCGGCCGTCCAGTGGGAATTGCCGATTTTATTTGTTATGCAATTACTCACAGAATGCTTCAATACCGTCAATGGAGAGTTCATATATTTAGTTATTAAATAGAAGGCACAAATAACGTAACTGACCCACAGCGTGGTCAGTACTGTCCACTTTAGAAGACGTAAAAGTTGCCCGGTGGGCGGCCGTGCGTAACCCGGTTTGCGGCACGCGTACGTCACAAAGCTTTATGCGCTACGTCACGATCAAAGCATATACCAAATAACTACGGGTAACCCAAATTCTCATGTTTATCTGTTGCTACGGTAAATTTTTCAAGTTTTAAACAATTTCACCTTTTTACTGAATGGATCATCCCATACGGGGGTACGTACTACTAGAAACTATCGGGTCATAGCGGGTACACACATCAGCACACATACCATCATACACGATCCCGCATGTTATGTGTGTATTAACACCGCAAACCAGAAAACCAGAAAATCACGTGCCGGTTTGCGGCCACCCCATGCAACTGGCCATGCGGTGGCACAATCAAAATATCTGCGATAGGAGACAGACCACAGCCATCATACTTCCACAAAAACATCAAATTTCACCTCCAATCGGACAAATATCGGACAAATAGAGCTACAATATTGATCTAGATCTAGAGTCTAGTCATGCCTCGATCTCTTAACTTAAAAGTAAGCACCTGCTGGAATATTCATCGCCGACTGGTGCCGTAGATTTCCGACATCGCTGACGGATACTCTGTACCGACAGGAGCATCTGCTACGGACGTTTTCGGCAGCGCAGAACTTACCGGGGAATCCACGGTAGGTTTCAATGATTATTATCGAGTCATTTTTAATTTATTTTGAAAACTGATACCCCTGGCCGCAAACCGGAGACTCTAGTCTCTACTCTAGATCTAAATTTAAAATGTGAATTTAGACCTAGATCTAGACTCTACGTCAAGTTATCTTCAATGTTTAGATCTAGGCCTAGATCTAGATCTATTTGAAAAATAGACCTAGATCTAGACCTAGATCTAGACTAGACCTCTAGATCTAGATCTAGACTAGATCTATAGGTCTAGATCTAGATCTAATGGCAATAGATCTAGGTCTACCGTCTAGATCTAGATCTAGACTAGGGTCTAGATCTATGAATATTCATTTTGGGGTAGGGTCTAGTCTAGATCTAGCCTAGGTCTAGATCTAGAATAGTGGAACCTTCGTTTACATACTTTTTCTTGTATTTGATTGGTTGGACCATAAAGAGGGAGGTAATTCATTAATATTAACAGAATGTTTGGATCGGCTTACGAGTGACGTCATGATACTGATAGTCTACATCAGTAGAGTCTACATGCAACAATGTCGCCACCCACATGCACAGAGCGCTATATATGGGAACGTACGTGGGTACCGTCTGTGTATGGGGAAGGTTGACAAAAAGAATGACCCATACCACTCCGTACGGTTATTTCTGTCTACTTGAAAATATGCATTATTGACATTTTTCCGTCGTAATTTTCTCAACAATGCAACTTCAAAATATGTAGAACAATCTAATCGAAACAAATTTGCCTAAAAATATTGAAATAGATTACTTTTTAGCCTCTGAAAACAATGTGCGTCGCTTATGGTCCCCCATCTAGACTCTACCGCTATTTGTTACGTATGTAGTACGTACACTAGCAGTAACACTAACAGTTAGCGTTAGATCTAGCCTGGCCCCGGCTCGGTTGGATTCCGTAGACCTCTAGTCTAATTAAGTTTTCCAAAAATGCAGAAGGCCCAATTAACTTAAATTTGTAATAGACTTAAGTTAGATACCTATAGTATTGTTTGCTTACCTTCAAACACCCGAATTACTCCCTCTGATACCCCTTTCGAGGTGAGAAATTGTCTCACGTCCATGATTGATAGCTTGTTTGCGTCGAGTCGCGTCGAATTCCCTGCGCTGCTAATATCTCGATCAAGCGCGGGCAAATTACGGCTTGTGATTGGATGAAAGTGATCACGGGAAAGGAAAATGCTTAATTCTTATTGGCCCACTCAAGGATGTGCAATTATGTATTCACTCGAAATTCACTCGGCTTGTTTCTCACTCCGCATAATTTACCGAACGCGATTTTCACTCAATTCTAACTCAAAAGAGTGAAAATTCACTATTCAACAAGTGAAATTTAATTCACTTCATCGATAGAGTGAATTATTCACTCTTTCTTTTTAAGAGAGTACATGCTCATATGAAGCACTACTTTTCATTTGAAAATTATGTTAATGGTTTCTTTGATTTTATAATGTTAATCATTCTTTTTCTTTCTGTTTTCCTTTTTTCTTTTAATTTTTCCTTTTCTTTAAAGGTCTACTCTTTTTTTCCTCCTTATCACTGTATGTATAGAACAGTGTTAAAATGAAATTTCTGTTCATGGGTGCTCATTTTGGATATTATATTTGCTCTCCGCTCCAGTGTATTTTTGCTGGTACAACATCATACATTAATCCCATATTATGAGAAATTAAAACCTTCCACTGTTTTCATGCATTTTTCGTAAACAACTCCGTTCATTGAACTGCAGTACTCACACTATAAGTTATTCCAACACTCCCTTTTCTACCCATATGAACCATCAGATTGTTATAATAATAATAATAATAATGATAGTGGGTTCTTGTATAGCGCTCATGTCAGTCAGATTTGACCCTCCTGGAGCTCCGATTATTACCCTGGATTTAGCACGGCTGCCATACGGCGCTCTAGCATTTCAAGAAATAAATTCCTACCAGGTACCCATTTACTTCACCTGGGTGGAGTGTGGCAAATGTAAATCAATGTCTTGCCGAAGGACATTAGTGCAGCGGCGGCGGGACTCGAGCCGCGGACCTTGTGATCGACGGTC
Source organism: Strongylocentrotus droebachiensis (assembly GCA_035222895.1). Lineage (NCBI taxonomy): Eukaryota > Metazoa > Echinodermata > Echinoidea > Camarodonta > Strongylocentrotidae > Strongylocentrotus > Strongylocentrotus droebachiensis. The sequence continues at coordinate 197,627 of JAVYIG010000358.1, forward strand.
CGTCGACGTATCCACTTGACCACAACACCTCTACTATGTAATATTATGTTCTTTTGTATATCGCGTGGGTCATGTCACATGTTTTCTAGCCAACATTATGCCAGCCACTTTAAAAATATTGAATGTTTATTTTGTGTTTTGATCATTACACAAACTTTTGTTTGTCAAATGTGAGCAAAGCCAATGTGCATTGGACAGTGAAATTTGAATAGAAATTAAAGTTGAAATGCTTTTCTTTTTAAAGATTTAAGTTGCTGGATGCAGATATAATACAGTGCAGAGCTTGGGTAAAATATTATTTGTGTATATCATGAGGAAACAATTAATCAGCCAAAATGGTGCATGGCATCTTGAAATGAGTTATGATTATTAGAGCATAGAACGGGGTAAAATGGAAGGACAAAAATATTGTGGCCCATTGCCCACATGGAAGTTCACTTTGAGTTGACCTTTTGTGTATCTCATTGAGTGTAAGTGCTAGTCTAGCTTCAAGTAACTTTTACCTTTATACTGTAAATGCATGTACATGTATAGACTTGGAATTTGATTGTGGTAATCAAACTTGCAATAACTCTTGTCATAAGTTATACTTGAAGCTCATATTTTGAACGTGTGATGCCAACATGGAACCCCCAAAATACTGCACCAAAAAATGAAGAAAAAAGGGAAAGAAAGAAGAAGAATCTGATGAATTGCCCCTGTATTGCTGTAAAGATAGGTTGAGTTCTGGTCATTTCATTACATTGTGAATGAAACTGCCTGGAAGCATGTGGGAAAGCCAGGTTGATTCATGTGGCTTTGTGGACTGTGAAGTTTTGGAATGATCAAAATGAAGGAAAAAAATATTAATTTTGTAAAAACTTGAGGAAAATATGACTTGGAGTTTAGTTCTCACTATCAGCTATTTTCATCATATGCCTCGATTATTACCCTGGCTTTAGCAAGGCAACCATTACGGTGCTCTAGCATTTCAAGGAATTAATTCCTACCAGGTACCCATTTACATCACCTGGGTTGAGTGTGGCAAATGTAGATCAATGTCTTGCCAGAACTCAACCTTTTCTTGAAATGTCAGAAAAAAATAGTAGAATGTGGCATTGCTGTGTCATGATGTCGTCTCTCTTTGAATATAAATGGTAGGAGCGGATGTCAAAGCAGGTCATGGCCTTGTCTTGTACATTCAGAAAATTTGTTGTTCATTTAGTTCAGGAATGTGTTAGAACATGGGTTGGAAAATGAGGCAATTTTTTTCTTCTCACCCTTGTGTCCTTGTTGACACTGCTAACCACAGTGATGACTAAGGGTGTGTTTAAGCTTAAATTTTGAAGGCAGAATGAGCGATTTGTAACGCTCATCGTACACGCTCATCGTGATCGCTCATCGTGATCGCAGTTCCACGGTGTACTGTTTATGCTCACTTCTCTGGCTCCTCAAGGCAATTCTGGCTGGGTGGCCTTGCAGCTGGATTCGTAAACCTGCACTGCGCATGCTACATGTACGTAGACCCACTAGAGGTCAGTGTGTTGACCCCATTTAAACGTGTTTACAAATGATTGTGCGTTTATGCTTCCCCCAAATCGCTGATTTTGCAGAATCGCCGATCGTAAACGCACCTTTTTGTGAGTTTACGATCGGCGATTATGATCGCCGTTTTTCGGTGATTCTACAAAAATGAGAAAGGACGCAACCGTGTTTTGAACTAAACGCGTAACAGATGCCTCATTCTGGCCAGAAAAAGCTGAGCATAAACGTACCATAAGTAGAATTGTTTCTCTTACCCAGTTCGTACGTACTAAAGATGTGTCTGCAAAGTTGAAATATATATGCCATCACAAGTGATTATTAATAGGTTAAAACAGTCCATATGCTGTATTTGCTCTATTTACTCTGGTGGAAAATCAATATTACAAAACGAACAGCATGAGGGTCATTTCACGTTAAGTGTACACTTTTTGAAAAATGGGGTTTTCCCCATTTTGGCATCTTTTAAACAATTATTATTTCATGTTGGCCATTTTATTTGATGGACCTTATCAACAGCAACCTACAGTTCAATTTTCATAACACTGCAAACATTATTTCTGTTAATTTCAGCATTTTTAGTGCATTTTTAACGGAAAAGGGATTCTCATTTCATAATTTTGATAATGTTCATTGATATCTTACATGAATCTATTGAGAGTTGTGTAAAATTTTAATGTTTTAGTGTCAGCACAGCCACTATGTAACATCATAAAACTTATTTGACCAAATTTGACCAATAAATGTGAAAATGATGAATATTTTTGTAAAAGGCATCTTTTCCGTTAAAATTAAAAAACATGTCCTCTCCATAACATTGAGGCCAGCAGCAGTGACTTAAAATGATATATATGGGCCTAAACTCTATTTAAATAATCTTCAGAATGTTTGAAAATGTGGACATGTCTCAAATCAATGAACAAAATATGTGATATATATTTTATTGCTTGGTTAATTTGATGACTTTATTTTCCGTTAAAAGTGTGTCCTCTCCATAACAGGTATTTTCTTCATATATTAAAGCACTGAGGCTTGCACTATCTATGGCACTGGTATACAATAATAATATGCCTCCATTTAATATCATGAAATGTGATTTTCCATCTACATATCTATAGATGGTCAGTATCTCACACTAATGCAATGTTAAACTGAATGTCCTCTCCATAACAGAGTTACCCATTGTTAACAATGTACAGAAACAATTATTTTTTTATAGTATAATCACTTCCTTCATGAAAGAAAACATTGATATGTTGTTCCACTCAGTATAAGAATTCATTAAATATCATGTCAACAGCTATAATTTTATTTTGGTATTGATTTTCATTAATTCCTCTATGTAATTGGGTAATTTCTGAATGCAAAGACAGAAATATTCTCACAACATAGTCTGATATTAAATACATTTTAAAGTGCAATATTTGTAAGTGTGTAACTGACAAAATCTACTGATCATTGCAATCATTTACCACCCTGGTAGCAATATAATGTATGCCATTAGGTTGTTAAGGAGAGGACACATTTTTTTAACCAGGCACTTCAAGTAGGGAAAACAAATCCTCTGACCTTTGCCCCATATACAGTATCCATCAAAATAAACTATACGTTCGCTGTAACGTTTAGCGCAGTAAACGCAGGTGCGCGTTAAAAGGCCCATTATTGCACTTATCGCACACAGGTGCGATAGTAGCCTTTAAACAAGGCCACTTGTCTGATAGACGCCGAGCGACTAAAACGAGACTAATCGCGAAAACCCAAGTGAACGCGAGAGCGAGGAGCTCATCCTAGTGGCCTTTATCAATCTGATTTGGATTTCTTATGTTAACCCTTGTTTCCGACTGGAATTCGCTCCAGAAAATGGAGCGTTCAATCAGCGAACGTATCCTCGAACGACGTCAGCATATCCATCACACACACACACACAGTAAACTCTACGTAGTGCGAACATGGACCTACATGCTATGAACTATTACGTACGTGCTAAGACCACTGACCTCTACATGGAACGAATCACGAACGAAGCCAACTGGGAGATCGCCGTTCTGATTGGTCAATAAATCCAAAGTAGGCGTATTGGCATGCTAATATGTATCTATGAATAATTCATGCGGAGCAGTGAAACCCACTTTCAAAAAGGCCTCGTGACGTTCCGTCACTCGGTCGCGCGTTCACTCCGGGTATCTAGACTCATCTCAGCCGCTTAGAGTCACGAGGCCTTGTCAAAAGGCTAGTGCGATAGCTGCGCCTGGGTCCGATAGGGCTTATTGCACTTATTGCACTTATCGCACCTGCGCCTGGGTCCGATAGGGCTTATTGCCGGCCCTCTTGTTGCACCTCTGCGCTAGCTTCGATAGGGTCTACTAACCTACTAGCGCACCTGCCTTGCCCCTCGAACTGCACTGTTGTATAGAAAGAACGAAGGGAAAACGAAATGGCAGAATTTATGGTACGGCATTAATAAAAGGAAGAAATATCAAATGAAATCGTGAACGGAATGATGATTTTGAATTTCATTCCCCCGTTGAAGTACCGTCTTGTTGTCCTTGAGTACTAATATTAATTCACAAGGACCGATTTAGATTTGAGGCGAACGTAATTTTAGGTGAATGTGGGAGAGGACTATTTATACGTCTCACTATTCTGATTGGAATTATCAAACTACAACTACAGTAATTTGTTTTCCCAGGTCCACGATCGAGAGTCCCAGATCCCAGTACAGTATGCACTCATTTGCATACAGCCAATCAGAGCAATACGCTGTCTGTGTGTAGAGCTTCGCACCGTTTCGCATGGTAACCGTTTCGCATCACGAACAATTGTTTATAGAAAAATCAGTTCTCAACAGTTCTCAACCTTTACAAATAAAGTGCGTTCGAGAAAAAACGAAACTTTGAATTGTCGATGTTTTATCATATCTTAATCTCAATTATAATTAATAAATGACACATATTTGTAAAGCTGAGATCCCCTTCTTTCATTTGATTCACATGTTGCAAATTTAACACACGAGCGCTTTAAAACAATTTGAAGAAAGGGTTACCAAAAAAAAATCATTTGGCGAACTGTATCTGAATTTCAAAGAGAAAATCACATTTCTAGATATTTCATTTTCTACCTCTTTATATGAAACCTTAATCAGGAAAAATGAGCCAGGAATAAAAAAAAAGTTCTGTTTGTTTAATTAAATGCTTGCATTTCCATAATGTTATTAAACGAAATCGTTTTCACTTGCTGCAAGCAAGTGCCTTGTTATCTGTGAAGAAAAAAAAGTTGTTAAAGACAATTGTTTTGTTATCTGTTTAAAAAAGAACTGTGTTAAAGACAAGCAAGTGCCTTGTTATCTGTTAAGAAAAAAAAGTTGTTAAAGACAAGAAGTGTCTTGTTACTGTTGAGAAATAGAACGGTTTTAAAGACAAGCAAGTAACTTGTTACAGTACCTGTTATTCATTTATCAGTTAGGACTTTCTGATCAGTTATACCAACAATTATGGAAACCTATATTCTCATATTGTTTTTGCAGGAATTTAAAGTAAGATGTTTTTTTTTGCTTATTACTCACTATAAATACTAGTTTAATTGACAATATGCATGGTATCGGGACATTTCCTACCTTATATTGCGTTATCTAACTTGGTATATGAAAATCAAAAATAAAGACTGGTGAATGTATTGATTACAAAAAAAGTAAATTGCATTTAAACATTCAGATGTCACTGTTAAACAAAGTGTCCTCTCCATAACATACAATGTATATCAACGAGTCACTCTTTGAGAGTTTGGATTATAGAAAAAATAAATAATAAGACTTGTATATAAAAACTGGTGTATCAATAGACAATATCAGTATTGTTTTTATTGTAAAATACTGTTTAAATAACATGAAACAATGTATGAATAACAAAACTTTCACGCCATATATTCTGAGATAAAGTTGGAGTTGTAATGATGGTGAATAATTTGAAGTTTATCCTCTCCAATATATGTCACTTGGCTCATATAATGTTCCAATAATCTATTGCCATGTTCTTACAGAAATGTTAGAAATGAATGATGCATAGCAATTTACATATCAACTAATATAATAAGAGTTCATATTGCTAAGATTTGTTGTTAAACAAATGTCCTCTCCAAAACACGTCAATGAATTAAGTTTGGAAGCTCATATTTGATTAAAACTTGCATTCACTTGTTTTTTTTTACACAGCATCAAATAATTTAGACATAAATGCAACACTGTATACCAAATTTGAAGTCTATATAAGAAGAAGGACAAGAAATTCTCATGTCATTAAATAAATTCAACCTCCCCATAATTCAGTTTCCTATAAAATACACTAATTTTATGGCAAAATATGGCTTAAGTGAATAGGAAATAAGTGCATCAACATCTGATAAGTATAAAAAGGCATATAAAAGTACAGAAAACTATGTGTATACCATTTACAGGTATAATAAAGCTGATGTGTTCTTTGTTAAACAAAATGTCCTCTCCAAACGCCTATTTTTGTTACTGTATTTCAATCGAATATTTCTATATGTAAACATGGACTTGACGCTCTATAATTTTACACATTTCTGACATATACCCCAAACTTTCAGAATCTGTGCATCTTTTGCTCTAACAACAATTTTCATTTTTGACCCCCAGTGAGAAAAAAAGTGTACACTTAACGTGAAATGACCCATGACAGCTTTACATGTAATTGATATGATACAAGCCTACTGTGTTGGTGTGAAATGGGTTTGTGTCAGTCAGGCGTGATTTCAAAAACATGTTTACAATGACAATGTGGCATAAAGTTATCCCAGGTTTAGCCTTTAAGAATACGGTCCAATAAGCATATTTCGTTAGTGCGAAGGGGGCCAGTGTCAGACATGATTTACGATGTGCTTCCCCAAATATGTTTACAATGTGGCATTGGGTAGTCAATAAGTGTAAGAGTAGTGATTTACTACCCAGCCTCCTTAGGAAGTCACCCAGTGATTCAGTTCTCAATGAACTTTCCTAACAACCATGGTGCTCTCTCTCCATCAGTACATGTACATGTATGTAGTGATTGTTTTTAAGAAATGGAAAATGAAAGACGTTGTCTAATTTAGAGTTATCTCCATGAAGTAAAACTTTAATTTTTGAGTGCCCTTTCTATCATACATGACCTTTTTGTGGATTTGTTGTAAAATTATATTCCTGCAGTATAAAGTAGTTTTTATGTAAACAGTTTTTATTTATTTTAATGATTTAGAGACTTTTGCTGTGCAAAATAAAATACATGTAACACCCCCCCCCCCCGATCATGTACTGTACATGTAAAGCTCCACATGTAGCCCATGTGTTCAGCTTTGCAAAGAGCCTTATCATGTCCTTGAGTCAAATATATCACACCTTTTTTACTTGAATTTGTAATAAATGTATATTGCTGAAGCTGTAAATAGTAATCTCTGCACCCATAAAGTAAGATAATAAAGTGAGTGTTGCAATAGTTCCCCTGGAGCCCTTGTTATGTGTTGCTGTGTATTTTAATGAGCTCCCTGAACAGCCTAGCATGTGCTGGATTAGAAGATGCCAGAGTGCAATTAGTACCTTTAAGCCAATTAAATTAGCACCTTTGAATTACCTTAAGTATTCCCCTCCACCAACAATGTAAGAAGATTATGGTCCTATGACACCCCCTTAATTGTAACCTGTAGATCTTATTGATCTTGGTAAAGAGCCTTATGATGTGGTAGAGAAAATGATACAGAAGAGTGATTAGCTCCTTTAATCTACTAAACTGTTTAAAGCTGTTTTCAATGATCCTCTGTGTCCATATAAACAGTTAAGCAGATTGTTTAAGCTGTTAGTGATCCTCCTGGTATACATGTATATGAACGGCTCTATCATATGCCAGAGTACAGATTTTCAGAATGTGATTAGCACCTTTAAAGTGAGGAGGCCATGGCTGTGTTGTCACACATTGGTTGTAGCTGTAAACAGAGCTATTATTATACCTCAAAGTAAAGAATGCCTGTGTGTAATTAACACCTCTGCAGTGATTAAAACTTAAACATTTTGAATGTCATAGCCATTGTCAATGACAGCCAAGGCATTGATCAGTGTTAATAGGGACTTTTAGATTTGCATGGACTGAAACGTGTGACGTCCATTCAAGGTAGTGCATTAAAAGGACGTTGATTGTAGCATAGACCTATTGTCTTCGTGCGAATCTAAAAGTCCCTTTTAATGCCTTTGAATCGTTAAATGTTAAAGCCGTTGTCAATAGCTGTGTCAAATGCTGCAGCAGAGATTTTTAGAATGTGATTAGCACCTTTAAATTGTCATTAGAAGAAGTTGACCTCAGTAAGGTCAGACAAGAAAACAACACAGGTAATGAATGTCAGGGATAGAAAAAGAGGCCAGATATTAGTTTGCAGGCACAGACACTCGTCATTGCTAATGTGATGCAGAGTGTCTGAACAGTGATACTATGTAGACTACACAGTCCACTGCGATGTCTACTGGACTCCATTGGCTTTGTACATATATGCTCCAGACACTAGGCTAGGCTCGAGGCTTGTGGCATCGTGTTTAATAGAGCCTGTCCCTACAGACTATATAGGTTTGTCCAAGCTGATGAAAGTTACTTGTGCCTTGTTTATTTCATATTCAAAGGGATGATATGCAGCCAAGCCAAGTCCATTAAACTACATGTAAGCCTAGACACTATCTCCCCTCCCCCCCCCCAGCCCTCTCTCTTTTTGTCTGCACAACCCTTTGCGATGTTCATGTATATTACAGAGGGTGTGAACTGTTAGACTAGGTAGATATTGCACTTGCAAGTTGCAACTACAAAATCTGCATGGTTGATTTTGGCATACCGGTAGTCAGAGACTGATGATTGAACTTAGTAGTCCAGGCTCAAGGGTTTATGAAATTGTGTTAAAGTGTCAATTAAAGTCTGTATGTTCAGACTACTATTCAATGTGTGAACTATTTTCATGTAGGGAAGAGATGTGCTGTCATTATCACTATCAACAGTCAAATACGATAGAGAGGGTGTATTTTATTTTGTTTTAAATATTGAAAGTCTATACAAAAAGAAAGAGAGAAAAAAGTACATACAATAGGCAGTTCTCTCTGTAAATTGTTACATGTACATGATATAACTCATCAAGGCAATTTAGGCTACTGCTTACAGGTCAATTTTCTGTGTGAACTGTGTGAGTAATTTTTGCGATTTTCTCATTTTCCTACAAATGTAGATATTCTTGTTGAAACCTGTTTTTCAATCATCTATATGGCTGGTACAGATAATCTAATAAGCTCTTGAATAAACAGGTTTGTGAATATCTCAGACAGGGCAAAAATCACTTTAGATAGTAAATGGGTCAGTGTGAATTACAGAGGCCCCAGTGACCTTTGTTCTGTTCACAATAGGCCTGTTTTCATCAGCTCGAGATTGCCAAATATCCCGCTATTTGAACTATTCTGATTGCAAATTATCCAGTCAATTTGCGTCTTCATCCAGTTAATTTGCACCTTCATCAGCCCGAAGTTGCAATTAGCGGGATATTTGGTCAAGATAATCATCCCAAGATATCTTTGGTTTCGAGGTCAAGTCTCGAGCTGATGTAACTGCAGGATTATTTCCCAAATCAGAAATAGCGTGCTATTTGGCAATCTCAAGCTGATGAGGACAGGCCTTGTATTCATACAGTTCCAACTAGTCTGATAGCCTGTTCACACTATAGAAAATTGTAAGAAGATTTTGTGTAAAAAAAACGTATTGTGAAAGGGGCATTCATATGGATGACACCATCATATCAACAAAAAGAATTGTTGTAAGCAAACAAACTAGTTTTTGAGAGGCTGGTTGACACGACAGCTGGCTAATCATATGTGTGAGCTCACAATAAGCCCCAACTAGTTCAAGTGTTAGAAATGACATTCAGACAGACAAGAATATGACTGATTCTTTATTGACAGCAAGGTGGGCTTTTTTCATGTCCCCAAAAAGAAGATATGTTTCACAGATTAATTTTTAGTACAGACAAAACTATTGAAAATGTATTGATTTGAATGGTTTGATATGGAATTGTCATATTATGTTAGACAAAAACAATTGATCATTGCAATATGCTATTTAATTAGGATTATGTCTACCTGAAATACAAAACAAATTTGTTCAAAACATTATGGTGTAGGGCAATTTGAGCTTACCGTAATTAACGGTGTATGAACCGCCCTCATGTATTAACCGCACCCCTCTTTTGCGCCCTAAATTTTTTCTTAATTTTTTTTTTTTTTGCCGACTCTGTCGGCAGCAAGCCAGGTCTGTGTTAAAAACCCACGCGGGAAGGCCTTTCATTTAACTGCGAGGTGCAGCTGAATGTGTAAGATCATTAATGTTTAAAAAAACAGTAGAGGACCTAGGATAGAACCTTGTGGTATGCCGTGTAATAGAAGAAAAATTGGAGGAATTATTATTATAAACTACATATTGAGATCTATCAGAAAGATTACTTTCAAACCAAGATGACAGACAAATTTGAGTGTTGTTCTAGTTTCTGAGTGGTGAGCGGTTTAGACACCGTTAATTACGGTATTCGGATTGAAAGTCTGTCTTTTGGTTTTTATTTGATATTGTATTATGGTACAATAATGCAATGTCTGCTTTGTAACCAAATTTGTAGTGGTGCATTTATGATCATGTATGCACAGTTTTTAATTGCAGATCACTTTCCGATTTTCATTTTCAAAATAAGGAATACAATGGTAACAAGGCAGTATAAAGCTTATTCGGTTTAAAATCAATAGTGTTTCATTGAGTCTTACATAGACCTGTCTGTGCAATTTTTATGCAGATCTCTTTTTAAATAGTTTGCGTGCAGATGGGGATAGAGAAAACAGCTTTGGCATTTGAAAAGCACATCCTTAATCATGCTGAGCGATTCTTGTGGCTTCATTTAGATTGAATATACGCTTGATGTATGTACCATGCATTAATGCATGCATGTCTGTCCAACTGTAGAGACCTCTTCACATCGAGTATTTAACATGGAGCATTCACACTGGATGGGTGGCACTTATATTTTTCTTTATGTTAAATGAAAAATCTGTATTTTGTCATTCTCTCTGAATTATCCTTATTCTGGCCCCTAAAAAAAGATATGTATCCCATGATGTGGTTTCATATTGCTGGAGAATATGGTAAATCTATTAGAATGTGAATGGGATCATGAAGAAACGCTTGGTTTGGAATTTTGTTTTTCCCATTGTATTGCATGAAAAGAATGTCATGATGTTTGAAATTTTCTCTGTCCTCCCCCTCCCCCTCAAAAAAAAGATAATATGTTAGCTAAATCAAAAGATAATGGTGAATGGTGAGTTTTTTTGTTTGTTTGTTTGTTGTTGTTTTTTTTTTTTGGGGGGGAGGGGTAAACAAAATTAAATATCTTTTTTTAAAGTGTGAATAGGGCCATCCACAAATGCTTGAGTTACATTGTACATGTATCATTCTCAATCTCTTGTTGAATGATTGCTGCAAGATAAAAACCACAATATGCACTCTCTACTTTCAATACCAGGCTTTCATGGATTATCAGCAAGTTAAGCAACTGCTCAAATTCGGTAAATGTAGAGTGCTGTAAATAGTTCAAATATATGATGCGGCAGCAAAACAGCTACTTACTTCTTAAGATGACATAAAGTGTAATACGCTTCACACCTGTATCATACATGTACATGTATAACACAGTGCTCAGTGAATTACGTGCGGTTGCCATTCATTTAAACATATAAAACTGTTGTTTAGTTTACGGTGTCACGTTTGAAGGAGCCGTAACACTTGAGATTGTTAAAATTTGCTGATTGACAGTGATGAGAAATCTTCAACTGTGAACATGCCGATTGATTTCTACCTGATACGCCATATTCCAACGTTCAGTGGAGTATTCATTTCAGTACATCCACTTCGTTACAAAAAGACATGGTATTTGAGAACATAATTTGACAAGCTCTCTATATGAGGAAAGCATGTAGTTATAAATATATATTTTTTGATAGTACAAGAATTTTTTGTTGTTAATTACAAGAAAATTAATGTTTGTAATCTTTTACATTTTTCTTAATTGTCTTGATTTCAAAAATATATATTTTCATCTATTTTTTCCTGATGGCAGATCAAATATGTAGATACTATTACATGTACATATTTTACTAGATGAATAAGTCAAACTCAAGTTTATGTTGTTGTTTTGAGATAGTATTCAGAGTAGAATAGTACTCTACTGCGTATAAGATGTGTGAGAGAGAGGAAACAAAATTAATCAGTCTCAAATCTTTATTGAATGATATATTCTTGGGTAGATTTAATATCAAGCTACTTGTATTCTCAAATCTGTTTTGGTACGAATACTCCTTTATTCTCTCACTCCTGTTCTCATCAATAAGAAAATATAGCAAAAGTGACAAGATGCGCAAAGCAATGGACCATGCAAGTACATAATGTACATGTAGAATTATAATGAAACAAATTGGTGATTGTCACAAAGTATGTCATGGAATCAACTCACAAAGTGAAATGGGGAAAACACCTAAGAAATATAGCAAGGCGCCCAAAGCTTCTTTGGTACTCTCAAGCATTGTGTGCGCTGGGGAAGAAATTAATTTGTGATGAATAATGCAAGAACTCCCACTGTTTGCGATATATTAGGGATATCTGTAGTTTAGCTGCAGTTGTTTTCTATGAATCGGTAATGAAGTTGATGCTGTTTTCTCCTTCTTTTGGATAAGATTGTGGGGATAACTTTGTGATCAACCAGGTAAATTCTAGACACCTGGTTGTGTTAATCATGTGCGTAGATGTGTGTCGTGATTGACGTGTGTAATTACGTCAGAATATCCAGGTCTTTGCTAAAATAAGCCAGAACTTGATTTTCTTTCTCTTCCTCCTCCCTTTCATTATTCTGCTCTCTCTCTCTCTCTCTCTCTATTTCCTTATTTCCTTCCCTCCTCTTCTCTCTCCTGTTTGCTGTTCTCTCTCCCCTTCTCTCTCTCCCTCCCTTTCTCTCTCCATCTCCTCGTCTCACTCCATCTCCTCGTCTCATTCCCTTTCTTTCTCTTCATCTCCTTGCCTTCTCTTCATCTCCTTGCCTTGTTCCTCCCTCTCGACTCTCTCCCACTCTCTCTCTCTCTCTTTCTCACTCTCTCTCTCTCTTTCTCTCTCTTTCTCTCTCTCTTTCTCTCTCTCTTTCTCTCTCTCTTTCTCTCTCTCTTTCTCTCTCTCTCTCTCTCTCTCTCTTTCTCTCTCTCTTTCTCTCTCTCTTTCTCTCTCTCTTTCTCTCTCTCTCTCTCTCTTTCTCTCTCTGTCTCTCATCCTTTCCTCCTGCTCTCTTTGTCTCTTCCTCCATCTCTTATCCCTCAATCTCCCTTAACTCTTCCTCACACTTGCTTTCTCTCATTAAGGGGGTGGGGGGGAATACATAGGAATATAATGTAAGTGTGAAAATAGATGCCTCACGGTCTATAGCAGTCTATAGAATTTCCCCAGAGAATGTTTCCATGCTCAGCAGTTGGACGAATTCTGGAAACATGGATTGTAAGAATTAATGAGGGAAATTACTTGCATCATTCCAACGTCAAGTCTGCATCAGCATGCAGGCATAGGGGAAAGGCATTATTGCATACATGCAGATGTCTCCCACAAGCATTCTTACACAATTCTCTTTCCGCTCGGGTATTCTTATATAAATTTTTATCTTTTTCCCCAGTGGTTAATTGGATCATAAACATAAGTCTGTAAAGTACCGTATGAAAAGAGATGATGTAAGCCTTACAATGCGAATGCATCTCAAAAATTGTACCCCCCCCCCTTTTTTTTTCTTCTTTTGAATTGCTGAATATAGAAATACACACTGTTTGTTTACCTATGGTCCCTAAGAGCTACTGAATAAACTGTTATTTTCATGAATGTCATGAATTGCATATTATCGCGATTTATCAACACACAGAAATATTGGCACCTCATCATTCCGGAGCGCGAAAATATTAGCATAAAATTATGCGCTTGCATACAAGTAACTGCCTTAGTGATGTTTGAAATGCAATGCCGTTGCCTTACACCCCGCGAGTTCCTTCTCTTCCCACGCGTATTTTGCACAGCTTTCACGGCGCACGCAATCCTCGTACCGGCATGGTACTGGGCTGTACATGTATGTGGTGCGATGGGTAGCCGAAACTTGTGTGTGTACTTACGTGACTGAGTCTCTGTGTGTATGTGTTGGCGTGAGAAAGTTTGTGAATACTTCATGCCCATTCCTTAATTCTGATGTGTGCTATTCGCGAAAGCAGCAACTCATGAAAATGTCTCTTAGCCTGTCATTCGCCAAAAATATCTGCACAGGAAAATATCAGCTTATACAGTAATAGAAATATGTATCTCTGTGGTTTCTAAAAGGTCACCATGTAGTTTTGAATTAGCATCACAGCTTCATATTCAAGCAGTATCAAATCATGCATAATATGATTCCATTAAAATGGGTTAGACCGTTAGAATATACATGTCCATTATCTTGAGTAAAGGTCACATCATCCTACTGCTGCCAAGATGACATTTACTCGTTTGTTGAGAGCCTTAAGTGTGCTACTGTTAACATGTAAAAATGATCGGGAGTTAAAGATGAAGTTGAGTTCTGGTCATGCGATTGCATTGTGAAAGAAACGGTGTGGAATCGACCAGAAAAGGTTGATCATCTAGCACATAAGAATTTGTGTCTATTGCAAGGTTCTGGAATCATCAAAATGATAAGAAATTTGGCCAAGTCTTGGTAAAGTTACAAACGCTGTACACAGAAAGATGTATATGGGACTACAAGAACACGTGGTGTAAAAATCCTACCCGGATTTTTACGATGCTTCATGACATATTTAGAAAAAAAGGCATTTGAAGAGAGGGTGCTTTTCAGGGAACATGTCTTATGTGATGTTCTTCCACACTTGCATAATTAGAATGATAACGCTCACAAATTATTTGTCACCTCTTCCCAGAACTCAACCTTCTCTTTAACGCCCATCTGGCTCTTTGTAGATTAATGCATGCCTTGGCTCCGTCTTATAAAGAGTGGATAATAATCCCAACCTATTTGCGATATCGCAACTATGTACATGTACATAAGAGATAGGATACTGCAAACTTGCGATTGATTGGAGGACTTGCGATTGATTCAGATCAACCGCAACTCTTTATAAGACGGGACCCTTGTGTTTAAAGGTAATACAAAGTTTTGGGAAATTTTGAAAATTGAGTGGATAGTGAATCTTTACAATTTTGATATATTTGGATGCCCCTGTGGATGTATTATAAGCACTAAAAAAATTAGCCCCTGAAACACTTCTGTTTTCGAGAAATATTGAATATAACAATTTACCGGTGCTCCCGGTAAATTTTGATAAATTTCAAATAGCGCCTATGGCCGTACAATGGTAGCTGCGACCATGAAAATCTCAGAATATGTTGTTGTGATATATAATTTCCAAATGGAAATAGCAAATCGGTCTTTTTTAGTCAAGAAACATTGTTTTATAGCTAAATTAATATCTTGACCTTGAGAGGGAGCTATACAACATAAAGAGTTTATTATTTATAATTTCATAACTTAAGACTCGATTTCAACCGCGACAACGATCAATGAATATTGTAGGAACGCATATGCTTCCAATATGTTAATCTGAACCAAATCCATGACCCTATACCAAAACTTTGTAATACCTTTAATACAATGTCTGTCTTTGTGTTAAATATACACTGCATGAATCCTACAGTAATATTTTACTGTACACGGCCCATTTCCTAATACGAATGAATTACACTTTGACATATTGCTACTCATGAGGTTACATGTTCAAGTCGTCTTGTGAGAGCCGTAAGGGCATTAACTCTTGTAAAATGATGGGGAGTTAACGCCTTTCTAGCGCTTAAAAGATGAAGTATTAACATACAAGTTTGTGTTCGAACATAATATGTACCAAACACATGGACCCCACAGTTACAGACACAACATCTTGCCTATTCAGAGCCAGAAGATCATTAACTCATATACTTCAACACAGAGTGAATGCCTTTCTAGCTCTGGTCATATGTATCCTAATGTGGATGAATTACCCCATGACATATTGTCTACGTGAGGTCAGCTGTAGATTCGTGAGAGAATATAGCAACGTAGCCTTGTCTAGTAAATTAGTTCAACTTCAAGAGAAAAGAAGAAAGAATTTGGAATTCCACTCGAGTACAAATGTTTCGGGTCAGTAGAGAAACTCTGCAGACTGGGAGGCTGTCAAAAGCAGGGATGAATACTCTGCCAGTTGTGATTCATCGCAAATAGTCGTTATTCCAGGAATTGAAGTTATTTGCTCTTGCAGTTCCTTATTTTTATAGCTTTTTTGTTATAAATTCAAGTTGATTTTTAATATAGGTTTGATATAGAAATTAATTTGTATGGTCACTTATTGGTCAGCCATGCGTCTTTAGATATATATGATATTGTCTGTTCTGAGTAGGAATAGTGTTAACTCACATACATGTATGTACTGTAATACAGAGTTAACAGGGTTTTAGCTTTAAAGGTAAAGACCAGTATTGGAAACGCCCCAATTTCAAAAAATGAAATGGAAGCTCTCATTACCAATCATGTGAAAGAATATGTTTTGACTAATACATGATGATAAAAAATTTGCCAGGAAACCGCCTACTAATTCATATATTTGGTAAATTTGTTTCTCTCATGGTCTGTGAGAGATATAGGGTAGTCCCAATATATCCATCTTTCTGTGTATAGTGCTTGTAACTTTACGAAGAATGGGCCAAATTTCTTATCATTTTGATGATTCCAGAACCTTGCAGATGCTAGATGGTAGATGATCAACCTTTTCTGATCGATTCCAAAACGTTTCTTTCACAATGCAATTGCATGACCATAACTGGTCTTTACCTTTAAATAGAAATATGGATATAACAGATTTATATATTTTTAATATGTTGCATTGCTTTGATATACATGTACAGCTAAGAATAACAAGATTCATAGCTACTTGATGTACAGCACATATGCATTGAACAAAAATATTTAAAATTATAGTGCAAAGAATGAATTGATAGTAATTCATGTAAAACATTTGAAATAATTCATCAGTGCATGCAGGTAATGTGACAATTTATGCATACAGTATGTATGTCCTCTTTATGAGGAGCTACAATGCACAGTACCACATAATCGTGCCTGTGTAGTGGATTTTAAAGATGAATATGTCGGTTGTTCAAAAAAAAATTATATTGTGAATAGTAGATGAGAAGAAAGTCTAACCAAATAATGGGTTTTGTTTCATCTTCTTGGCAAAGGTTAATTTCTTTTTCTCTCATTGATTTTTAAATTTTCAGACTCTAAGAAAACCTACAAAAACAAACGTAATAAAGTCTTGTCACAAAATTTATTTTTAGGTATCAAAAACATTTGAGCAAGTGTTTGTAACACATTTAGAAAATGATACGATACGACAAGACGTCTTCTATTTTTTCACACTGCATCATAATCATACAATTTGTTTTCTTAGACATTGAAATTTGTGCTGAAATAATCCATTTTATATTTTCTCGTGCAAAATGTTAAAAAGAATAATAATAGCAATGCACACAATGTACATTCAGGTTTTGCTACATCAATGTACATAAAGGATGGGGAAAACATCCAATTACAATGCCGTCTTTCTTCATTTAGTTACTGTATCCATGTACAGTATGACACATGCGTACAGCTAGCCTCCTCCACTTCATTGTGCAATTTGAAATGCATGCATGTGCACATTTAATCAAGAAAGAAAGCGTGTATGAAGAAGGAGAGGGAGAGAGGTGGGGGGGGGGGGGGGGAGCTCGTGGGGGCTCATTAGCATGAAGCTCATGTATATATGTGTGTGTGTGCATGTGAGTACAGTCATATTCCCATTGGAACATGAATGCATGCATAGTGTATAGTATGATTCCTTTCTTGCATTCATTATGCATTCATTCGTAGGTAGGTGTACTGGAGCACTCATTCATCCAGTCCGCCCGTCCGCTCCTCCCAGTCTGCCTTGCTTGCATGCGTGCGTCTGGCTGTGTGGGCCAATAATGCAGCATTGTTCGGTTCGGCGGAGACGGCTGCCAAGTAGAAGCCAGCCAGCGAATGACCTTGACATTATAGAGGCCAAGTGCTGCCAGTTTTGGGAGCAGGTTGGGTTTCACTGATCACTCTCATTCATACCATACACTGATTATTGAGTTGTGGTCTTGAAATTGGGGATGAATGATGTAGTCATGAAGTGGAATCAAGATATTAAAAAACTTCCATTGGACATGCATTTAAAAATTTGATTGTATATTTGAAAATATCCACTCACTGGATCCTCATCCCTTGTGCTTCCATTACTTCACCTAATCACAATGAAAGAAGCAAATGTCTCCAGTTTGTACATGAGCACTGGTGATACTGCAGAGTCGTCTGTCCAATGGGATGTATTGTACATGCAGTAGGAAAAAAAAAGAAAAATGAAATCGTATACTGAGATGTCAATTTGTTGAAAGGGATATATAATTTGTATGACTACTATTACTTTTAGGCAGGATCAGGACTGATTCATTTTAGGCATATTACATGTAATACCAAGAAGGTTTGAAAATTGATAAATGGATAAATGAGACCTTTGAAGTTCATGAATGAACAAGGAATATCTTATTACTATTTTTATCATGTTTATATTAACATGTTTTCTGATATAGATGTGCTATAGGGTTCTCCTATTAAAGTGGGAAATCATCTCTGCATTTAGCTCATAGGGATTAGTTGAAGCCATATGAGATGACATTAGTTAGGTTCATATGGCAGTCTGTTAACATTAAGTGTGAGGTCGTGGATTTGACCTTTGAAGTCGTCTTGTAGTTTGGGATATTTCAGATGCCCTTTTGATTACAAAACTTTAACTTTAACCGAAGTTACAAACCGCATGCAATCTAAAGTTTAGCGCAAGGTAACATGATAAATACAAGCTGGGAGGGGGAGGGAAGGAGGGGGGGGGGGGGGGAACTTTCTCAAAGTTACGTGCCATGCAGACTCAATTAACTATGAGGTAATATACCAGTTCCAATTTGTAGTTCAAATGTATGCTCCCCAAGCTTGTATTTTAAAACGTCAAGCCCTTGTTTTTTCAGTCCCTTGTGAACCCTCATTGTTAGTGGATCGTTGTTCATAACTTTAAGGTTTCGCAAACTTAAAGGTAAAGATCAGTTTTGGAAACGCCCCCCTCTCAAGAAATGGAAGCTCTCATTACCAATCATGTGAAAGAATATATTTTGACTAATACGTGATGATACTAATTTTGCTGAGAAACCGCCTACTAATATATATATTTGGTAAATTATTATATCTATTTGGACCTGATAGATATCGCGCACGTGTCGCATAGTCCCATATACATCTTTCTGAGTACAGTGCTTGTAACTTTACCAAGACTGGGCCAAATTTATTATCATTTTGATGATTTCCAGAACCTTGCAGTACACACCAATACATATATGCTAGATGATCAACCTTTTCTTATCGATTCAACGATGTTTCTTTCACATTGCAATCACATGACCAGAACTGGTCTTTACCTTTAAGGTTTCGCAAACTTAAAGTTTAAAACTACAACGGTACCATATGAACCTAGCTATTCTAGTAGTATACCCAGCCTACATGCTGTGTCACTGCTGGTCTTCTAACAGCTGTTTACTGCTCTGACATTTACACCACCTTCATACTAGTTTTGCGGCAAGGAGAGGGGAAATAAACGTCTGTCCTTAACCCATTCCCTCCACCAAGTTCTGCAACAATAGAAACCTGTTTACTAATTTCATCCATGCTTCTTGAACAATTTTTTTTCTTGACAACTCAAGAAGTGGCAAGAAAGTTGCAATCAATTGCAAATCCCCAAAATCAAGCGTAAGTCTTGCGATTAATTGCAAATTTGCAATTGATCGCAAGTTAACTTTCTTGCGACGCCCCATTAGTAAGAGAGGGGGGGGGGGGGGGGATAAAAGCAAGATCTTGTTAATTTAATTAAAATGTTAAAACTTTAATCCTAACGAAATCCTAGGAAATTTAGGAGACTATTGGGGCGTTGTAAGAAAGTTGAGTTGCAATCGATTGCAAATATCAGTTGCAAATTTTGCAACTTGCAATCAATCGCAACTTTCTTGCAATGCCCCAATAGTGTATGCAAAATGGACTCCATCGATAGAGATATCATTATGCATGGCAGGTGAATAAGATTTTAAAAAACTGTTAACAAGGGTTCTGGTGAGAAACATGCAATATTGAAATACATTATTAAACATGTCTATTGTCATGAGTCAGCTTTCAACAAATCAATTTTGGTTATAGAGTACCCAAATGCTAACATCATACTCGCTCATTCAGGATTACTAGTTCTAAATAACAGAGTCTGTGCATGAGGTACAACACAAAACCATTCAAGCAACAGGCTGGAGCAGGGCAAATTCAGTGTTTGGGGCTGGTTTGATCACCTCACCATTATTTAGCATAACATTGGCCAGTATGACATTACACTTCAATACTCTATAATACTTCATGCTTCACATTATTATTTTTTAAAATTATAGTTATGGTGATACCTTTGATTAAAGGGTTGTTTTTATGTTAATCGGCTGATTTTGCCATTAGTGAACAATAACATGAATTCCATCTTATTATTTTTCTTTTCCTGAAGTTGAAAACTCTTGTGAAAATTGTGCCGGCCGGGTAACCTGATCTGAATTAGACTGCCTCAGGAGGAGGCCCTTATCGGCCTCAGCAATGGAGCCAACTGGGGATGGCTGCAGCATGAATGGCCACCATCCCCGCTAGGAGCTCACCTAGCTAGAACCATTGCAGGGATAGTCGCACCACGTTCCAGTCGGAAATATGCGCTGTTTTCTGTATTAGTCCTGAAGAGGTTCCGGTGCGAACAATAAGGGGATATATTAAATTTGTTGGAAATATGCGCCGTTTCCGCTCTCTCAGTCCAGTTCCAATGTGAACCTCATAAACTTTTGATTTACAATAATTCTTCGGAAATGTTCGCAGTTTCCTATCCTTACCGGTAATCACGATTTAGGTTTAGGTGTGAACACCATGTGGACATCAGTGACCATTTTAATAAACTTTTTTTTTTAAAACGGAAATCTGCGGCGTTTCCTCTCTTTAGTCCTGATTTACGTTCTACTGTGAACAGTATGCAGGCATTGTTACCTTTTGTTTACGATTATTCATCAAAAATGTGCTTCGTTTTCACTTCTTTATATGTGAAGAGTATGTGAACATCATTACTAGTTTCCTACACATTTGTGAAACAGAAATATGGGCCGTTTCTGTTTTCTCAGTTTGGGTTTAGATAGCGGTGTGAAGTGCACATGGGCATCATTAATGATGTATGGTTGTTCAGGGCCCCGTCTTACAAAGAGTTGATATCAATCAATAATATCAATCGCAACTACACTATATGTACATAAGAGATAGGAGACTACATGTACTTCTTCTGTAGTGTGGTGGTGGCAAAAAAATTAAAAATTTAAAAATTTAAATTAAAAAAAAAACATGGGAGGCTGAGTATTCGAGTATTCGCCTGTAACCCTGGGAGTGTCCTTGATTACCTCATTGCACTGTTACGCACAGCCTTAATGTACAGTATGTAGACATTACCATTGATGATTGATTGTGAAACAAACATATGCATCATATCCTTATTCATAGTGATACACATATCAAAATGGGAACATTTTCTTTGAAAACAACCGTTCAGAGCGTTACTTTTTAAAATGGCAAATGGAATAGAAAGCCCTGGTATAAATATCACTGCCAGAATTCACAAATTTAGAAATGCATTATTGGTTGTACTCCTAGGTAATTAATCTGTGTATGAGCTTCACCTTAAAGGAATCCGGTAACTTTGTCTCAGATTCTGAAACAAAATTCTGGATTTAGCTCATGCTGCAATGATAATTATAAACCTTTAGGTCAGTCAGAGCCCCCATGACTTTAACAAGCCGATTGCCTGTCTGATTATCAAGATATTTATGATTGGAATTACAAATTTTGAAAACCGTTTGCCAACGGTTTTCATAGCACTACAGTCTATTGGGGAAAACGAGTATGGTAAAACCAGTCACTCAAAGATTTTTACTTTTTTGAGGCACTTCTTGATCATTTTGAAGCACAATTTTTTTAGGGCTTCAATATTACACCATATCACAGACACTGATAACACATAGGGCCATGTATCTCAGATTTTACACTGTAAAACGATCCCTTTAATATAGCCAGTTACACATACATTTATCTTACCAATGATGGCAGACAGTTGATGATTGTGCAAGACTTAAAGCCCTTGAGGGTTCTTTTATAATGTCTTTATTAATAATATATTCAATTAAGTACCTCTTTATTTCTCAGTAAATCACACCTAGGCGACTCCTTGAAATATCAAGTGTTTGTCATATGTTAGCATTATGGCTCAACCACAGCTGGCTGGGTAGCTGTACAATTGTGCAAGAGAAATAATGACCTAACCGTCTGCTAATTGCCTTTCCTATTTCCCTCCCCTTCAATAGCAATTAATACTGCTTTATACCACTGTTTTTCACAACCACTCAGTTTTAAAGACTGTGCTTAAAAGAATCTGAAAGATAACGTTTACGTCATTAACATTACATCCTACCTCTTGCAATCCACTTGAGGCTAGGAATTTCTCTTTTTTTGTTTCTTAGTTTTCACATACAAGAATACTTCAGCTAAATTAGTATCTTAAAACCAATTGTTATTCGTTTTTAACTTAACTTTCCCCACATCATGCATCATTATAATAAATAGGTATTATATATTTTGACATTTGTAGTGTGTTGTTCATTGCTTTAAAGGTAATACAAAGTTTTTGTATGGGATCATGAATTAGGTGTAAATGAACATCTTGGAAGCATCTGTGATCCTACAATATTCAATGATCGTTGAAGTTACGGTTGAAATTAAGTCTAAAGTGATGAAATTGTTAATGATAAACTCTTTATGTTGTATAGCTCCCTCTCAAGGCTGGTATTACTGTAGCTTTAAAACAATGTTTCTTGACTACACTCGACCGATTTGCTATTTCCGTTTGGAAATGTTATATCAGACCTGCATATTCTGAGATTTTCATGGTCGCAGTTACCATGGAATGGCCTTGGGCGCTATTTGAAATAAATTGAAATTTACAGGGAGCACCAGTAAATTTGTTATTCAATTTCTTGAATGCAGAAGTGTTTTAGGGGCTATTTTTTTTTAATAGGGCTTATTATACATTCACAGGGGCATCCAAATATATCAAAATTTTAAAGAATTACTATCCATCCAATTTTCAAAATTTCCCAAAACTTTGCATTAAATTTAATATAGTAGTCTACAAAACTATTAAAGGTAGATAGACACTTCATACACAATTCTTAGTGCGCCATGTACAGTGTGCCTCAAAAAAGTGGACAGTTGGAAAAAGTCACTCCAAATAGATTTTCTCCTTTTATCCAGAGTTGATTTTGAATCTTGTTAGTTAAATTTTCTCATGAGCACCTCCCTCCTCCTGTTTAATGTGGTTTATCAATCTTTCATTGATTGTATTGGGTGCATAAAATTGGATGCGAGATGAGTGCCTGAAGTGCTATGAAGGTTGTGATGAGGGTTTTGTGCATGTTTGTTTGTATACGAATGAGTCTGACAATAATTATCTACAATTAAAAATCGAACCAAAGCAGGAAATCTTTTATAAAACATAATTTTTGCGCCCTTTGTTAGGTGAAGAAATAGCCATCATTATGAACATTTATTATTGAACCTGCACTCTCTTTCCATCTTCCATCTGATCTACAGGCAAACATTATGGAGTCTACAGTTGTGAAGGCTGCAAAGGGTTCTTCAAGAGGACAGTACGGAAAGACCTCACATATACCTGTCGGGACGATCGTAACTGTATGGTTGACAAGAGACAGAGAAATCGGTGCCAATATTGCCGCTATCAGAAGTGCCTGGGCATGGGCATGCGCAGAGAAGGTAGGAAAAGGGGGGAATTTATAAAGATAATTATTCAAAATACCTTTATAAAAGTTATTAAAAGCCCTACATATCACAAAAGACTTTAGTCTACTTCACTTGCTTGACTTGTGAATAGTGCTTGCTGCAAAAAACTGCCATAAATCAGCAATTCACATACATTTTTGGGCCCTTTTCTTAAAACCTGTTATCAATAACAATTGTGAGAATTCATATGACAAATTTGCTGTCAGCCAATCAAATGCATTGATTTCAGTAGCCTATTGATTGTAATGTGTTATTGATAGCAGGTTTTATGAAACAGAAACCTAGTTTTACTAGCAATCACTTCTCCAGATTTCCTTCGGTAGGGTTGGTAGACAGTTTTATATGTAATGCTCTACAGGTGTTTCTTTTACTTCAGCTGTACAAGAGGAGCGGCAACGCAAAGACAAGCCCACAGGTGACAGTCAGGTAGAGAGCACAAGTGGAACAAGTAATGATATGCCTGTGGAAAAGATCTTGGATGCTGAACTAGCAGTAGAACCTAACAACGGCCCCTACGTAGACACCCCGGTAAGTCTACAAGAAGGAACTCACAGATTGGTTAGATTTCTTGTAGCCATTGGTTATCATCAATAGTGATCTGTCAGTTTATGACAGGTTCAGTGACCCAATCGGAGTTCTACTTCAAGTGTCTCTCCAAGTACTTCGGTCTTTAGCTATCAGTTTTAGCATTTCATATCCCGTTGCTCCACATTCCGCGATCAAACTGGTTATGTCTATCTCTAATCCTCGGACCAAAAGTTTTCAAATCTGCCTCCATTTCGTAGTATGAGCATCCAAAACTACCAAGAACCTCTTTACTACATCAAAGAGACAACCATAGATTGAAGAAGAAAAAATTGAATCGCAGTCTGTTGATTTGTGATTAGTTATTGGGTAGGTCGAAGGTGATGTACATCCTTTCTGTTACCAAGTATTATTGACTTGAATTCTTGAACTGTGAGCAATAAAGTCACATAAGAGCTCAAGCATGGCTATCAGCTTGAGACGCTCATCAAATAATGAAATCGTAGATGCGATTGGTAACATATATAGGACAGCTTGAGTTGACAACTAAATTATTCATACCCTACGAAGTGTTGTAGTTTTTAAAGTATATGAAACATTGATTTGTACAGATTTATGTTTCTTGAGAATGAGCCCGTCTGCACTAGTTGTAAGGTCACTGACAGGTGGTTATGTCATCAAATCTGGTCTCAATTAACATTAAAAAAAGAGGATCATGGGGGACCAACATGCACTGATTAGGCATTGTTTGCTATATAGAGGGCGCAAGCATGTATAAGTAGTGCAGTGGGGCTTTAAAGCTGACATGTAAAAGTATTCAACGAAAGCCCAAATCCAACCAGTCCACCTAACATTCTTGAGTTACGAAAAACAAGGGGTATAGATAATTTAATTGTTAACTGTACATTTAAGACAAGCATGAATTGCTCTACGGCTGTGCATCCTCTTATTAATTCAAGAGTATTAAATTCTGAAAATGACCTTTTGCTGTTCAGATAAAACGAAATAATGAAATGCATTATCATTTGCTGATATTGAGCTGAGAATGAACCACTACACATGAGTGCATCCTTATATAAAGGCATGATGGGTATTGTTCAGTCACTTATTGCTCAAATTAATACTCTTCTTTACTTCTTTAACATAAATGTAATCTGTTATCTCTTCAAACGTAGCGTGACCCTGTGACAAACATTTGCCAAGCTGCCGACAAACAACTCTTTACCCTGGTAGAATGGGCCAAGCGAATCCCACACTTCACAGAACTGCCACTGGATGATCAGGTCACGCTCCTCAGGGCAGGTCAGTTACACCTCTTGGCTTTGCGTCCGTATCGTCGCTTTGTATTCAAACTGGGGATGCATAATCGTTGGCGGAGTCAAAAATAACCCCCTCGTTGTGAATTTACAAGAACAGTTTTCTCTCAGTATTACCCCTTTTTGCATAAACCAGGTACAAAATATGCTCTATATATACCTATTGTGTGGCTTATTGAGTATAAATTCACAAAAAGTCCCCTCTTCTTGCAGTATTTGCCTTACAATATTTGAGTCACAGGTTCCTCCTTTAAAAAAATATGATTCTCGTTTGGGTAATTTCTTATTCTTGAAAGAAATAGTGTCCTCTTTTTCAAATCTGCAAACATTGAAATGTTTTTAACACCCCGAAATTACCCTAATTTTTTGAGAAAATTTCTAACCAACACAAGTACACAAAGTCCATATGAAGTGACACCTCGGGGGGCTCTTGCCAATGCATAAGACACTTGGTTCTAATACCAAAGCTTGGGGCTTCTCAAACAAACAAAAGAGCTGAGGAAAGTTCTTCCCCATTAAGGGCACTGTATATACATTCAAACCTGTCATAATGGCCACCTCTCCATAAAGGCCACCTGTGTATAGTGGCCATGTATTTTGTCTCCCTCGAGAAAGAAATGTGTGTTGTAGAACCGATCTAGAAGGACCACCTGCCTACAGTGACAGGTCTTTCTGTTTCCCTTGGGTGACCTTGATAGACAGGTATGACTGTTTGAAATCATACTTTCAACCTGCAAGTGCCTATCTGATACCACAAGTCTGTACTTCATTCAATTTGGACTCTCTCACACATTCTATGTGATGTGATGGTTATTTTACCTGACTGCTAAGAAAGCATAAATGTAAGAAAGCAACCAGACGGCCGATGGCTGTAGGCCCTCTCTGAGGGACCTAGTAGTGAGAATTAATGCATTACCAAAGGGCACTAGCGCATCAACTTGGTTTCAAACCCGGGTCACCAGATTACGAGACCAATGCTCTACCGACTGAGCTATCGCCTCTCTCACACATTCTCTCACTCATTCTCTCACTCACTCTCTCTCTCACACTCTCTCTCTACAGGGTGGAACGAGCTGTTGATTGCAGCCTTCTCACATCGCTCCATCCAAGTGAAGGATGGTATCCTCCTTGCCACCGGCCTCCACGTCCACCGTAACAGCGCCCACAGTGCAGGGGTGGGAACAATCTTTGACAGGGTCCTCACCGAGCTGGTCGCTAAGATGAGAGAAATGAAGATGGATAAGACAGAGCTTGGCTGTCTCAGAGCAATCGTGCTTTTCAACCCAGGTAAGACACAGGCTGCAATGCTCTATTGTATAAGCTGTTATTATTTTCATGAATTCTGCAAGGTTGCAAATATAACTTGTATATATAACAAATATATATTTACAAGTATATAACAAATGTCAGGCAAAATTGGTTAATGAACAACAACTGAGATCCCTGTATACTATAAAACCAGAAACTCTTCTGACATGAAACTTTATGAACTTTACAACCGCCATTTTCAAGGCAAGAATGCACTCTACGAAAAGCAGATATTAGTGTTGTGTGCCTGTTTTGATTCAGTTCTTTGACGGCATGAAACTTTCTTAGATCTTTAAGGGGGTGTAGCATGGCAAATACTGGTTAACGCCATCTACGACTTCTTTTGGACAACTGCACGTAAACGAATCGACTTGATTAAAACGGTCAGCATGCTAGCGTTCGCGAAACAGACCGAAGTTCTCCTCACTCTTTGGTTTTGCGTATGTTGCACCATGGACCACTATGAGGCATGTGATTACTGCGGTCTCGTCGTCTGTAGTCGTATTATACCCGATTGGCCCCGAGTCGGGCCACGGGAAGACACATAGTCTCGTCATGCTACAGCCCCTTTAACCACTCACACATCTGGTGACCATCTCATGTAATAATAGTGGGTTCTTGTATAGCGCTCATGTCTGTCACACATGACACTCCTGGCGCTCCCCATTATTACCCTGGCTTTAGCAAGGCTGCCATTACAGCGCTCTAGCATTTCAAGTAATTAATTCCTGCCAGGTACCCATTTACATCACCTGGGTTGAGTGTGTCAAACGTAGATCAATGCCTTGCTAAATGTACATGAAATTTTGTGGTTTAACATAGTAAGCTGTTATTTTCATGTGAGTTTTTTTTTGTGTGAATTTTTTCAAATTTTGAAGGTCCCAATTTTACAATACAATAACATTTGAGCTTACTTATAAAAATGACTTGGAAAAAAACGGAAAGCTCACAATCGGGACTCAACCTTCTTTTTTATCTTCTTTGTCACCACAGATGCGAAGAACTTGACCTCGGTACAGAAGGTGGAGGAGCTACGGGAGAAGGTGTACGCCTCTCTTGAGGAATACTGCCGCAACCAGTACACGGATGAACCCGGCCGCTTCGCCAAGCTGCTCCTCAGACTGCCTGCCCTGCGCTCCATCGGTCTCAAATGCCTGGAGCATCTCTTCTTCTTCAAGCTCATCGGAGACACACCCATCGACACGTTCCTCATGGAGATGCTGGAGGCACCCAACAACAGTTGAGAGATCGATCGGCCCAACGTCTCTCTCTCAAGACGGACAGAAGTAACCTGACCTGGGAGATCATGAACACTTTGACAAACTTCAATGGACTCTTTATTGTGATGGTTTTATCCATGTGTTCGTACAGGTTCACGTCCCTATGGGTGTCCCCTCCTGCCTGTCCGAGTTTGTCTCATCACGTACGCATTTAAGAGTGCATCGAAGGCAGCCCTTTGTGTATTATTAAAAGCACCAGCCAATAGTCACTGGACCTCGTACTTTAAAAAACTGAACTGTGTCGAGATCAAGTCTGCACAAACTAAAAAATGAGGTCTTTGCTATGGTGTCTATGATCTATGTACAGGCAATTATCGTATTGAATCTCTTCTGGGAGATGATGGAATCAAGCTGGTTTCTGATAAGCTCTATGATAATGTAAAGTTAATGTGGTGTTGAAAAGTAGTTCCAATGAAGATGTGGTCTTATATATGAATTTATATATATCATTTCATTGAGCTTGTCCTGTGAGCTGACGTCTATGAATGCTTTTGCATCATCACTTACTGGTATGATCAGCCTATTTCGTGCATTGAAAAACAAGAGTAGACTTTACTCTTAACCCGTCGCCTACTGAACTTTCCTATTCCCCGTAGTCTCATTACAGGGACCGCCTCATTCATGTAGGCAAATGGTTAAGTGATACTGCTTAGCTATGCTGGGATTTCTAAAGGGTTATTTCTAAGAAAATCAACTTGTTACAGGTATTCCTTTGGGGTTTTCATTTCATTCTGGATAGCTCAATACATCAGTGTAGCAAATGCTTTATCTCCTGTTGATTCTTCAGCTGGACTGTCTGGGGGTGTTTCACAAAGATCCTAAAGTTGAACTTATCTCTAAGTGGGACTTAATAATTATAGAAAGCCCTTAGCATCTTTGAAAATATTTTATAAAAGTTTTTCAAAAGGCATAAAATGTTGCTTCAAATCATTCATATTTTCTATTATCATGGGAGATTTCATGTTCTTGATGTGGAATTTATGAAAAGTCTAAAATTCTTGAATTTTGCTTTTGAATATATCTCAGTATAAGGCTACAAATGGCTCTCCATAATTTTGAAGTCCAGCTTTAGAGATAAGTTCAACTTGGAATCTTTGTGAAACACCCCCCTGGTGCATTGATGATACCTGTCCAGAGCCATCCCATCTTACCCACAGTGAGGACTAAAGGTCCGTTCCTCTACGACGCGCTAAACTGAAATTAAACTTTATATTTTTAGTAGTCGCTGAATAGCAAGAAGGGTTGAAAATCAGTAACTGCTCTCAAGAAAGGTCCTATGTATTCTCACTTAACCGATTATAAGATACAGAATTGTGAAAACGCACGCTGCTAATATAATCATAAAGCAGGGATGCCAGTTTTCAGGCCCTGGCAAGTTATTTTCAGACCATAGTTTAAGCTTTTTTGTGTTCAAAATAGCTCATTCTAGGTGATTTTCAGGCCCTTTGATCAATTATAACTGGCATCCCTGATAAAGAAACCACCTCTGTTTACCATGACTTATGTGAAGGACCCTTTAAAGGGATGTGTCTTGTCCCACCTTTTAACCAGAGAGGTACATGTGGCTCTCTTTCTCTCTCTACCCCCATCTACCTTTTCCCCCCCATCCTCTAAAATTGTACCGTTCTACAGCACTAGGGGGCGCTGTTGCATGAAGCTATTCAGAGCTATCTATCTATCCATGGAGTTTGGCCATCTTGGTTTCAGTTGGTCACAACATGGCATATAATCTTTTGTTTAGTCCTTGCCCAACACAGCAGTATTCGTCATATTGTGCCCAACTCAAACGGTGTTGGCCAAGCTCCCCTAATAAGGGAGTTTACAGATAGCACATGGTACAAATGACCCCAAATATCCACAGATCTTTTACACATGGAGAAGTTCCACTTTGAGCATATTAGAATAATAACTGCCAAAGTCCTTGATGTGCTTCATGAATACCTATTGTTTGCCCTCTTGAAAAGAATACTCCCACCTGCGTATCATAGAATGTACCGTTGGTGCATAAATGAATAATGTTACATAACTTTCATGAGCGCATATCCAGTATTCATCTCTGTGGGTTTTACCTTTTTGGTACAAATGTCCTTTATCTGCCCATGCGCAGATTGTATCTGTAAATTCCCTTATCAATGGCACTGCAGCTAGTACAGGTTGAAAGCTAGTGTTGGGAATAACCATAGTATGTAAATTCAAACTTTCAAAATAAACTGCTCTTAATAGTGATACATGTAACCCCGATCTTATCAGTCAAAGTATACACATTTTCATGGACAACCTTCCAGAATTTGTTAATGGTTTATTTTAGGGAGAGATGACTTATACAATAAAGCAATGTCTTAAGTCGATAGTTACATCATAACCATAATAGGTACTGTATCCTAAATTATTTATAGATCAATTAGAATTTTAATCAATTTCATTGGCAATTTTTAAGTGACTTATTAGCAACTTTAGTGATGGAAATGTCCACTTCTCAAGGGTTTGTGAATTGTGATACAAATGGAAATTACTATTCCTCTTCTTCATGTCACAGCTATTCACAAACATCATTTTACCCTCAGCCCTGCCCCTCTTGGCAAATTGAAAAATAAAGTTGAATTTAATTTGAGAGTGAATTCTAAAATGCAAGCCCGCCCCTCTTGGCAAATTGAAAAATAAAGTTGAATTTAATTTGAGAGTGAATTCTAAAATGCCAGCCCCTCTTGGCAAATTGAAAAATAAAGTTGAATTTAATTTGAGAGTGAATTCTAAAATGCCAGCCCCTCTTGGCAATTTGAAAAATAAAGTTGAATTTAATTTGAAAGTAAATTATAAAATGCAAGCACCTCTTGGCAAATTGAAAAATAAAGTTGAATTTAATTTGAGAGTAAATTCTAAAATGCAAAATTGCTGATTAGAATCGCTGATTAACTAATCAATCTGAAAGAATGATAATAATAATAATCTGGATTTATAAAGCGCTTTACAGATATTATAAAAAGGTTCATGCAAATCACAACGCATTATATAAATTTATCAGGTTGAGTTTTGATTATAAACATTAGGTACTTTCTTTTTAATGTTTTTTAATCATCTATTTAGTTTTAAAAGTTTAAGCCTACATGATTTCAACCTTTTTTTAAATAGATGTTTATGATATATATCGGCTTATATTTTTTTTATTAGGCAGGAGGCTATGAAATATGATAGATTGTGTGGTAATCTATTAGGGGATTTGGGGGTGTTTTTTTATGAAGAAAAAAAAAATTATCTTAGAAAAAAAAAAAATTGATGGAATAAAATAAAAAATAAAAAGATGGTGGAAAGGAGAATTTCCACACAATGTTTCTTATGAAATTAGATTGTGCAATAGACAATGGATTTACAGTGGATAAAGCAAACAGAGTTGCTTAAAAGGGAGGGGGCAAAAAAGAAAGACAAGAAAAAATGGCTTAAAATTGACAATCTTCCATTATTGATACAGGGTGTATATTATCAATCTCATTTTTGTTTAGCCTTTTAGATGTTTTTTGTTTTTTTGTTTTGCTTCTTACATGCAAAATTGATAATATATTCAGAATCAATAATAATATGTTCAGTAGGCTAAAACTTTCCATCAGATTTTTTTGTGATACATGGGAGAATGTATTGATTAATAACGGGTAATTATCAATCCTGATGTAGTGATGTACTCTCCCTCATCCCCCCTCTCTCTCTCTCTCTTTCTCCCTCTCTCTCTCTCTCTCTCTCTCTCTTCCCTCCTGCTCCTGCCTTCTCTTTCATTGTCGCTCTTTATCTTAACAGGATACCGTCTTTTTATATCCCATTTGTTTCTCCCTAGCTTTACACATTGTTAGCAATTAATCCTCCCTTAGGTGAAACATGCAGACTCTGAAGACTCAAGAATTTGAAGTCCTAATGGCCTGTTTTTTTAAGGAGTTGCATGCAACAAAAGTCCTCACTGATAACTGATATGTTTGAAAGGTAGGGAAATGTGAGACCCATTCACACTACGCTTATTCTGGTTCTGCGGTTAACCACGGTTGTTTTCGTAACCACATGTGAATGAGGCTCGAAAGCTTACATAAGAAGTTGCTGTTGCGTACTAAATTCAGAATTTCATATGAAATCGTATGGAAACCATAACTTTATATTTGTGTATGTGCAAAAATTTTATGAATATATGGTTGTAAATGTTATTAGTAATCAAATGCTTGTCTCTTTTTATTTCTTTTTAATTTCTTTTCTCTTTTTGTTTGTGTCCTAAGAATCTGTCTCTGTAAATATGCTTGTAATTTACTCTTTGGACCTTTAGAATTGGGCATAAGATTAAAGTATGAGGAAGAGATATTTGTGTAGTGTATATCTGTATATGCTCACTTAATGCTGCGTAGTTGAAAACAGAAAAATAAAAGGGTAGTAAACTGGAGATATTTGAGGTTTGATAGGCCAGTGTGTTCAGGGAGGATTTCATGTACATATAATGCAATCTTGTATCATTTTGTTGTTGCTGGAGTTGTCATGCCGACAAACAGTGCACTTATATAAAGATGAATTCGTGAGGAAATGTTTGTGGGGAAAAAGGCCCTTTTCACGTAGTCACTGTGCACCAGATGCAGTCAAACCTGTCTATAAACAGCCACCCAAGGCAAACAGAGAATGGCCTTTTTAGACAGGTTGTCTTTATAAAGAGGTTTTGATTTGATTTGATTGTACATCCTACATTACATGTTTGACATATTGAATTGTATGATAAAGATACATTGTAGCATTTGACAAAAGCCTTCACAATTCTGATTTTGATGATTAAACTCACTGCA
This sequence comes from Strongylocentrotus droebachiensis, assembly GCA_035222895.1. NCBI lineage: Eukaryota > Metazoa > Echinodermata > Echinoidea > Camarodonta > Strongylocentrotidae > Strongylocentrotus > Strongylocentrotus droebachiensis. The sequence continues at coordinate 230,525 of JAVYIG010000358.1, forward strand.
ATTAACAAATGGTCTACTGTAAGACACATCGGCATGTAGACTGCAATTCCAACTTGCAAGATCATGGGACGCTGTGAAACCGACACCTATAGTTAAATTATGAACCCTCTTTCACATGTAGTGACTAATTGTACCAAATAGAATTAGCCCCTGTTTCATAAAGCTTTTTTTTTCAATAGTAATAGACCAGTTCACGGTTAGCACATCACTGCAATGACCCCGAATATCCACAGATCTTCAAAACATGAAGAGGTCCCACTTTGTACCTTTTGAAATAATCACTCCTACAGCGATATATAGATAGCCTTTGTTTCCCCTTTTCAAAGAATACTTCCACCTGTGTATCATGGAGTGCACTGGATATGCATGAATGAATAATGATCACATAACTTTCATGAGCATGCATCCAGTATTACGTCTCCGTGTATTTCAAAATTTGTTCTGCAATGACCTTTATCTGCTCATGCTCAGACTGCAACCGTGAACTGGCTTATTGCCATTATTCAATGACATATTTGCTAACAGCTAATCCGATGCTCTTATATCTGTAGCTTGTATCAGTAATTGTAATTTGTTGTTGATGACCAGTTATATGAAACAGGGACCGTGTGCGAATAATTTCATTTTTACAAACCTGTTAAATACGAATGTGTCTTCTCGTCTTTAATATTAGAAGTGGGATTTTCACGTTGTCGACGTCTATCCACAGGTTTCCTCGCGTTCACTCAATTCTTAAATGAAAGCGTTGGACTTAGAACAAGACTAGAATCAGTAATAAACTCCTCCCATTCGTATTGATTATGCAATCATGGACTATGAAGTATACCTGAATATAGGGCCAAGTAATACCTAGGTGAAATGTCGCAAAATGCATTGTTATTCCTTCAAAACACAATCTACCCTCTAAACAAATGAAGAATTCACTATTGACAACAACAATAATGCATTTTGCAACATTTCACTTTTCAGTAGACCTCACATTCAGGTGTACATCATATTCCAAGATAAGATAATGAGTACAAATGAAGCATTATTGCAAAGGGGAATTAAACAGGCTTTTCAATGATAACAACATCAAGTACGATAATATACTAACAAGATAGATATCATTGCTAAAACATGAATTGAAAAAACATTTTTGAGGGGTTTAATTCAATGCATCCTAAACGACACATATAGTCCACTTAAAGATAAAGGTGAGTTCTGGTAATGCGATTGCATTGTGAAAGAAAAGGTGTGGAATGGATCAGAAAAAGTTGATCATGTAGCATGTAAGTATTGGTGTGCACTGCAAGGTTCTGGAGTCATCAAAATCATAATAAGTTTGGCCCAGTCTTGGTAAAGTAACAAGCACTGTACACAGAAAGACGAATATGGGACTACACAAATGGTGTCGGGGCTAGCTTACCTTGATTTCCTTATCTTTCTATGGTCATTACTCGGCCAGTATACATTTCCTTCCAAAATTATTTGGCACATGACATTTATTTGTAATCTTGAACATTCAGTGTAAGTTTCGTTTCGTTTGATTCTGTGACAATTAATTTTTACCAGAACTCGAGTTTATCTTTAATCAGTCTTATAAGCACACCTTCTGTGTCAATGTACTCTAAACATCTCCTGTACCTTGAGGGACACTTAGGCAAAGTAATTTCATGATCAAGTAATGTAGATCAAGACGTACAGGTATCTGTTTGAAAGCTAACATTGGCTATGTGCAGAAAACGGAATATAACTTTGCACCTGATGAACATCTTATTGTTTTAACTTATATTGTCATGTCTGGAATGAAACTGTGCAGTTAATTTTGTAAATATACAAAAATGTGTACGATCATCATGTCGTACCCTAGCAACGTAAAAAGAAGATCATTTGAAAATTTAGCAAAAAAATGCACCGAATGCTTCTCTCAGACATTTCCATATTGTATTGTCATTATGTATCAAGTGTATTTTTTTCTTCTTTTGGTTTTTGTTGTTATCTGAAATAGCGGATCATAGATCTCCATTTTTCCGTTTTTTTTTACTCATTTTATTGTTTTTATTTCTCCACATGAATTATTTTTATGTATATGAGATCATGTACTTTTACTCTGCAGATATGATTTTTGATCCGTAACACCACTTTAATATGAATTATCATTTTTAGAGGTAAATGCAAAGTGGTTTAGACATCTTGTGTTCTTACATTAGAAATTTTAGTATGTCTTGCTTGTAGAAAAGTCGAAGTTATTTTCTTGTAGATGCGTACGTAGTGAGAAATAGACCGTTTTCTCTACAAACTGTATAATGTATTAAATGTAATATTCAGGTAAGAAGTATGTGGAGAAATTTGACACAATTGTAATTACTGATTCCTTGTTACAAATTGCTGTAAATAATAAACATAAAGCTCATATTCAACATGTTTACAAGAAATGTGAAGGTCTATTTCATCAGAATTGTCTATAAGTGTCGATAAAAAGAAATGTGTTTATTTTTAATGTGAAATGTAAGCTCTGGTTTTGAATGTAGCTTGTGGGTAAAGTTAATGAGAAGGTGTTGGGATATTGTTGTATTTTCATAGTGTAACCAGGGCTGGGCACTAGCGAGCATCTGAAGCTCACAAACCCCCAATCAACAAAATATATAATCAGGGGGTCGCACATGTACCCCAAGTTTTTTGCACCTGATCACCCCCACTCAATCTCCTAAATAATATAGTTATTGTAAAGTCCTGGCCTTACTTACTGGGGCAAGAGGAAACTGAAAGCACATGTTATGAATTTGTACAATTATTCATAAAATACATCCCTTCTAATTAGGGGACCTGCACGCACACCTACACAAGCTACTCATATATTATGATTCATATTCTTTGTACAAACAGCTCCAGAGGATGAAATCCGTTCAGTTAAATTTTCTGATGCATTAATCTCAGCGAACTGCCCCTCTTTAAGTATCCTCAAATTGTAAAATATTTGGTTTCTTGCTTTTTAGCCAGGTGTATATTAATCACATACAGTAAGATGGAAAGAAAAACAGAATATTATCTACCTCTTCAATCAATTTTGGGTGAGAACCAAGCCAATAGCCTGTGTACATATCTACAAAAGCAGCATTCAAAAGAAAATTTGTCTGCAGAAAAAAAGCTCAGTGGGAGTGTGCTCTCTTCATATTCAATTTTTCTGTTTCATGTACATTTTTATTTTACACTAGGATTTGTCAGACAAATTTTTGCTCTTACAACTCTGATTGATATTATATTCCTCAATCAAAGATTTAAAGAATAAGATAAAAAAGAAGATTTACTGATCTTTATGCTCTCTTTATTCATCGTTTAAAATTTTACGTTGGAGGACATTTTTGAAAATGAATATTTAATTTTTCTTTTTGGAACAGTGGTAATAAATCACTTGTTATGCTACAACAGCGTTGAATATAAAATCTGATTGTTGACGGATTCGTCTTTATTTTCTTCAAAGAAAATGCTGTTACTCCTTCTTTTCTGTCCCTTAAAGCTTGTTATATTCCAGTTTCCTTCATGTATTCAATTTTGTCTGATGCTGTGGTACATGTATGTACTTGTTCGGTGCATTTAGGTTTATGAATATTATAAATATCCCAATCACTAATACAGTCATAATTTGTTGAGTAAAAGAATGTACCTTGAATGGTAACACTGTGTGTGTGGCACAATCAGTATTGCATACAAGGTTTTCAAAGTGTTTCTGGTATGTTAAATGCCTTCAGTCAAATGTTTGAAAACAAAAGAGACTCACTGAATTTTCACAATTTATGTCTGCATGTAATATATACATAATCAGCTTATGTATATGACTACTTCATTATGGCTCAGTTGTATTTATATCTTCAAAGTAAAAGTATTTATTAGGTTATTAATTTCTTGGTTAACGTTTATTAGTACTAATGCAATTTTTTTCCTTTGTATGATAATGCCCCACCTTAAATGGAATGTTTTAAAGATTTAAGGGAAAATAATTTCTAAAGAGCAGGGATGAAAATTTGTAAACCGATTCATGAATGGAAAAGTACTGAGCAAATGTTTAGGTGGTCAATTTTTTTTGTGGCATGTTAAAAACTAGAAGTAGTCTTTTTTATGACTACTATTTTCAGGTGAAACTGTACAAAAGAGAGCAGAGGATTAAAGCAAGGGTCTTTATTGATTTCAAGATATTTGCCATTTTGTCAATAAAGAGAGGGTAACTAATATGGTCTGACCAGTGTGTTAATATATAGTGATATTTTGATAAATGCATGTTATCGGTATGTGTACCTCTCTCTGTTATTCTACCCACTAATCCATCATTGTACAGCGCTCATACAGGACAAGAGAAGGACAATTCTGGAACAGGAATCTACCAGATATCCTCCTTGTTTTCTCAGTTTGTAAATGAAATAGAAGAGAGAGATTAATTGACTGTGGTTTAATGGATGAGTGATGAAACACCCATTATGATGTAACATGCTTATTTCCCCCTCCTTGTTATGATGTTATTATTTTTTGAGAAAAAAAAATCTATATTTCTAAGTGGCTCCCATTATCTGCTTGTCATATCTTAAGAGAAATGTATACATACCAAGTGAGATTTGGTCGCAAAATGAAAATACACTGTGTGTAAGTTTAAATCTGTGTGTTGCCGTCATTCTTGCGTCCTGTGCGTCGATATACATGATCACAAAGACTTTCGAAAAATCAACGTAAGACAATTTTGAAAGCCCTGAGCGTCACGTTTTGAAATGTGTGAACATGAGAATGATGAATTAATTCAAACATGATTTGAATCTAGTATGGGGCATATAATGGGGTATCGAAACTGTGTTATTCTTTAATTTCTTCATAATCCAATATATATTAGGCCATAGAATACGGGGTGAAGTTTTTTAGGTGGAATTTATACATTCTAGCTCAACACAAATTAGAAATTTTTTTTGTTAGACGCTTGGTACAGTGTAGCCTAGCACACACTATGAATGACTCTTCTGGGACCAGAATTTTTGATGAAATAGCAATTACATCGAATATGGAAATTAAACAAATATCATCTTCCTGATTCTGAATAATGATAACTGAATAATGATTAACTACCGACAATCACATTTTTTCCTCATTAAGGCCTTCTAGTTTGAGTAAAGACCAAATCACATTCAATGAAGAATCGTCTCTCAAATTTGTTAATGATATGACTTTTTCACACCTCTTTCATTACGATTTTCCATCTCCATATGTTCTTTTATTAAATGCTATCGTAGTAAGGTCGTGTAGTATGCGAAGTGCTTTTTAATTGGTAAGATCATCAAGAAATTCAATTTTACTTCGTCCAATAGTGACATGGAAATTCATTGTGGGATTTTACATATTACGCTTACATTAAAATCATGTATAAAAAGACATCAAAAGCATGACATTGAAATAGGAAATAATTACATTCGAAATCGGTTAGAAATTGGAAAAACATAACATAACATCGACACAATGCACAAATACACTTAGTAAAAGGGCCCCAAGATTTTCAACATAACGTTAGTAGGCCAACACAATACCCCGATCCCTTGCACCCCCCCCCCCCCCCCAGAAACTCATCCCAAGCCGGAGGGGCAGAGAGAGAGAGAGAGAGGGGGACATAGAGACAGAGACAGTGAGAAATAACGAGAGACGAAGATAGAGAGAGAGAGGAAGAGGAAGATATAAGAGAGAGAAAATAGAAGAGAGAGAGAGAAACTAAGAGAAAGGAAATAGAGAGAGAGAGAGAGAGAGAGGTGGAAGGGGATGCATCCGGACGCATCCGATGAAAGTGCTAGTTAGAAAGCAACAGAGGAGAAAAAGGCGATTAAATAGCCGATGAAAAGAAGAGAAACAGGCGATTAAATTCTCCTGCTCAAGAGCAGGAGAAATTCTCATTCTATCGGTGTGACACCGATGAAACGTGCAGTTAGAAAACGTTCGGGAGAAAAAGGCGATTAAAACAGCGATTAAAATGGTCAAAGGTCGCAGTATACGCGCGCTTTATCGTAACCAGCTGTGTTTGTTGACTTATGCGTATGGTTGAACATGCTGCATGCTAGCTAGATGGAGCGCGGGCTTAATAATTACGCAATAATTCTTCACTTCCGGCATGGGCTCGCCACAGCGAGAGAATTTCATCGGCAGTTAGAAAGCAACAGGGGGAAAACTGCGGTTTCACCTTTGTTTACATAAGGAAAATTCAATCGGTATTTTCATCGGTGTGACTCCGATAGAGTGCAGTTAGAAAAGGGTATAAGTAGTAGACTAAAGGCAATTAAAAAAAAAATCTGGGTCGTTATGTAAGCAGAGCAAAGAGTCGACTAATTATTGACCAACTTGCAATCAAACTAAAATATCAAAGTCATTTTATATACCGATATGGAAATCATATAAAACTTCTGCTCAACTTCTTTTACGTTCATTTTGATGCAGAAGCAAGGACATGTTGCATTTTGGACAGCAAACTTTAAATCTATATTAAAGGGACTTGGTAACATTATTCAGATGAGAGAAAATGGTGCTAAGGGAGTGACTGCAATGCTAGATGTACAATTAAAGATAATCTGAAAGTCTGAATAAAAACAGACCATTATTAACGATAAAAATTGGGAAAAACTGATATGATCGATTCCTTAATTCTCCCAACTATTATTATTACAATTTGATTAGATTTTAGGAGAATGTAATACAATTCCAAACATTTAAGTGTTGAAACATTTTTTAAAGCCTGTCTTATGTCTTATTTTCATGGAAAAACGGTTGGGGAAAAGTCAAAAATAGTTGGGAGAATTTACTGTTCGGGGGTGTGACGGGTGTGACGCCTTCAAAGAAAACCATAATTATCTTTGTGGTTTGAGATATTTTTCAGGTTTTTTTGCATGTAAGAGGGTTAGTACAGTAGAAGGAATATAATAAGTACATTTCATACAAAAATGACGCAGTTTTTTCATCAACCTTCAACAATGTTACCAAGTTACTTTAACATTAGTACAATAAAAGAATTGCAAATTTAAAGGGCAAGTCCAACCCATTTACAAATTAAACAAAGAAGTGAAAGTTTCATCAAACTCGAATGGAAAATAAGAAAGTTATAGAATTTAAAAGTTTTGCATAATTTCATGAAACAGTTATGATATCACCTAGCAAATTATGCAAATTATGCAAATTAGCAAGTTGATGATGTCATCCCTTCACCTTTCTCTATCCGTTTAGTAGACAAATTTAACCAAAATATTGCCTTTTCTGCTTAGGGATTTTGTAAAAACATGGCTTGAAAACTCGGAAAACAATAATTAAACAGGTGTGTCTAAAAAATAAAAAAAAATGGAAATTTCATTAACAAAATACCTTTATATAATGTATATAATTATTGGGAATAGTGATGGGATGACGTCATTAACTTCCATACAGCCTATGTGATACATAATATCACTGTTTCATGAAATTATGCGAAATTAAAAAATTCCATATTCAATTTGCATTTTTAAATCCAAGTTTGAGGAATTCTTTTTGCTATATATTTTATGAAATTCATCTTGTAAATGGGTAGGTCTTGCCCTTTAAATTGGACAAATATTTCAAATCAGACAGTCTTTCTGATCTTAAGACATTAATCTCATCTCCGTTTGCCACTGAGCTAACACATTTTTAAAGCCTTCTACTTTTCTTAATCATCATTCATTTCCTTAACTAAATATCAAAATTATACAACTTTGTATATTTATTCAGGTGTCTAACCAGTTCGGGTCGTGCGCTGTAACCTCAGTTAATTATTGTTAGGTAAACATCTATTTCACATTTTGATAATGGCTATGTTTGTTTTCTTGTTTTCGATAAAGAGGACAATGAATTACTTAAAAAACTACACAATCTTGTGTTGGAAAAAAAAAGTAATGTGAAACCGACTATTAAATTATGATTCATAAACGAGCGAGAGCAACAATGGCAAACAAAAACATTGTTACTAACGCTAACGTTCAGCAACAATCGTTGCATGCTAAAATGGTTTCCTCCTAAAATTACATTGAGACATAAAGCTAGATGAAACTATGATAGTGTCTTGAAAACATTAAGAAAACATTATAAATAAAATGAATAAAATACAAATGTGATTATTTTTACAATTCGTTTTTTATGAAAATCCTCCAGTACCAATTAACCAAGCAAAACTCGGGAAAGATGCAAATCATGAACCTCAAGAAATCATCCAATTGTAAACATGGGAAACAGTAGCTATAACAAGTATTAACTTGATCATCCTTATTTCCAGTTTCTATTTTACTTGTAAGACCTACTGTCTAGAATCATATACATAACACCAGTGACGTAGTTCGGGTGGTGTGGGGGGGGGGCATAAAGGCACATGCATTCCCCAATATTGTATTGCGAGAGAGAGAGAGAGAGAGAGAGAGAGAGAGAGAGAGAGAGAGAGAGAGAGAGAGAGAGAGAGAGCAGGGTCCGGGGTTCAAATTCACTTTTCTTAAAAATTATTAAACCTGGTACTAATGAATTTATCTTCCATGTGATTGCCATGTGACGCCACATTAAACACAATGATGTTTGTTGGTAAATAAATGTCTTTCTTGTACTTAGGTTACAAGCACTGTACACAGAAAGATGTATATGGGACTGCGCACACATGCGTTTATCTCTCACACACCAATAGATAAACTAATTTACCAAATATTATTAGGCGGTTTCCTGGTAAATTTTGTATCATCATGTATTAGTCAAAACATATTCTTTTACATGATTGGTAATAAGAGCTTCCATTTTATTTTTTTGAAATTGGGGCGTTTCCAATACTGGTCTTTACCTTTAAGAACTTGATTTGACTTCGAAACAATTGAGTGCGAAATGATGAAATTGATTGGACAATATTAAAAAAAAAATGAATGACCAAAGACGAAATTGACTATGAGATGTGCAACATTAGGAAGATTCGGGACGAAATTGAATGAAAAAAAAGTGTGAAATTGATTAAAAAGGTGTTAAAATAGACTGGAAAGCCTAAATATGCATGATCGTTAACGTAAATCGTAAGAATATTCAATACTCCCATCCTTTCTGTTAAATCCTCCGAACACAATTTGGGAACATTTCGTTTTTAATTTTCCTTCATTATGAAAGTTGAAGAGAATGTTGATGATAAAAGATTGAAAACAATGTCAAAAAGTTATTTCTCAGCTTCTGAATATCAAATAACATTATAGAGCACTGTGGTATATTGGTGAGGACTCTTGACTTTAATGATATTGATAAAGGTTCGTTTCTTATCAGTGCTACTGCTTACATCCTTGGGCAAGGTGTTTTGCCCACATATTCCCTTTCGACCTGGACATGGCAACGATATACAGTGCGTCCCAGAAAAAACCTAACCGAGAATTATCGATGTTTTATCATAACTTTATCGCAATTATATTTAATAAATTACACATATTTGTAAAGCTTAGAGCCTCCTCTTTCATTTGATGCAACTCATATGATGCATATTTCATGCATGGGTGATTAAAATTAATTTGAAGAAAGAATTACAAAAAGAAAATCACTTTTCTAGAAAGTTTCTTTTCTGCCCTATAAAGATACTATGTCCCTTTTGCAGCCAACCTCAAATTCTGTAGAACTTTGCAGGAATTATGAATATGTCAGGTATCTCCTATCTGTGAAATGTAAACGTTAGCAGTGTCCTAATATTCAAATTATGCAAGGAAACCCGTTTACTTGCTAGACTTTACTGTCAGACACTATTGAGTGACTGACTGGCTTTTTTTTCTTCTTTCGTAATAAACATACATAAAATGAGCTGTAAAGGGTACATGAGCATTTGTCTATATCAATAACCCACTTCTTGTAATGGCCAAAATTAAACTGATTGAATCTTTGCGCAGCATAAAACGACAACCATGCGGTACAATGGTCTGAAAATCGAGAATATTACTTATTGGCTCTATAGCTCCTAAGTCGATTCGACAACTAATAGTCGTTATTTTCCAACTTAAAGATATTTGCAAGCCCCCTTTTTTTAAGGGGAGTTCTAAATTAGTATTATCTTTCAAATGCCGTTAGAATTTAATCTTTTCATTTTTTTGGCCTGCAAATGGGACATAGTACCTTTAATATGACACCTCAGTAATGCTTGCATTTCCATAATTTTTTTTAACGAATTTTTGTTTACTTGCTGCCTGCAGTAGCAACAAACAGAGTTGATAAAAGCTTATCTCCGTTTCGTTGACGATCAGCCATGCACAAGAAGACGAAAGACTTCATGCACCTGGCTCAATTTTCCTATTTCACATTCTTGTACGCAGACACGACTATATTTATTTTTCATATTAGTCAGGTACATTAATTTTTGTAAATTTCCGGGGCGATTGTTCAGCTGAGGGGTTAATTGTCCTGTTACGTGTATGAATATTGATCACTTGTCACGTTATAAAAATATTTAAAAAAAAGCGAATTTTAAGTGATACATGCTCAGGGCTCACATCCAATATAAATATGAATTGCCCTCATTGATTATTCGGGCTTCAGTGTTATTCAACCATTAAATTGTATGTAACTAGGGCATCGGCGTATAGAATGCTACTATCTGAAAAATGGCAGTGCCCAATTTGTATAGGGTGGCACAAAAAAATGCACGAGCGGTATGATAAAATAATAATATCGATTTTGTTGGAGCCCTAAATGAAAAGTATCATAGCGCTTACGGGATACGAAGAGAAACATAAAATACATAGACTCATGAAAAAGATAAATCACATGTTACCGAGGGAAGACGCTCTGTCCTAAGAAGCAAGACAGGTCAATTTTGTGATGGAAAGTGAGATATTGTTCCAATATGGGGTCTTATTAATTCACAGGTACCAACGGAAGGAGAATCTTTTAGGTACTATATTGTCATAAATTTGGTTCAAATGAACATCTTTGAAGCATATGCGATCTTACAATATTCAGTGATCGTTTTCGCGGTTGAAATCGAAATGAAATGAACATATTGGAAGCATATGCGATTTAACAATATTCCAAAGTCTAAAGGGATGAAATTGTAAAAAATAAACTCTTTATGTTGTGTAGCTCCCTATCAAGATTGATATTACTTTAATGTTTCTTGACAAAAATCGATTGATTTTCTATTCCCGTTTGGAAATCATATATCACAACTGTATATTCCAAGAGTTTCATGATCGCAGCTACCATTGTATGGTAGGCGCTATTTGAAATGTATTGGGAGCACCGATAAATTAGATATTTTAATTTCTCGAAATCCTTAGCGTTTTAGAGCCCAATTTTTTCAAAGCTGCTTATTCTAACACTAGGTTTCACAATGAATGGTAGAGCAAGTTTTAAATTTAGTAATCCAATCCTGTGGACATATTACCAAAACTTTGTATTACCTTTAATGATACCAAGCTTGACAAATCGGGTCGACGAGGTTTTCATTTCAGGAAGCACAATGGGGAAGCAAATAATATATCATCAACATCATCATTCTTTCTTCTCATCAACATGATTATCATTAGAATCAACATCTTCAACATCATTATCATCATCAGCATCATCATCATCACCACCACCTCTACCACAGAGGCGGCCCTCCGGGGGGGGGGGGGGCAGGGGGGCACAGTGCCCCCACTTTTTCAAGCACCCGAAAAGTGCCCCTTTTTACAAAGGAAAAGTGCCCCCTTTTACATAAAGTGCCCCTTTTAATTTGACAAGTGCCCCTATTATTTAGTCAAAGTGCCCCTATTAATTAGTCAAAGTGCCCTTTCCACTTTTCAACTCTGATAAGGGCCCCTTTTATTTGGACACGTGCCCATTTTCCTTCGACAAGTTCACATTTTCCTTTGCAATAAGTGTTCATTTTCAATTCTCATAATTCCATTTTTTTAATCTCTAGTAAGTGCCCCGTTTCAGGTACGAGAAGTGCCTCTTTTCACGCCAGATAAGTGCCCCCTTCACCTCCGATAAATGCCCCTTTAAAATCTGATCGGTGCCCCATTTTCTTTCAACTAATGTACATTTTCCTTTATGATAAGTGCCCCTCTTTCATTCACATAAGTGCCCCTTTTAATATTTGGTCATTGCCCCTCTTCAGGTGCGATGAGTGCCTCTGTTCAACTCTGATGATTTTCCTTTTAACAATGATACGTGCCCATTTTCGTTTCTAATAAGGGACCTATCCCCTTTTCATGAATGCCCCTTTTCACCTCTTATAAATGCCCCTATCAAAATCTGGTGGAAGCCCATTTTCCGTCGAAAAATGCCTATTTCCTATTCTCATGACTGACTTTTTGTCATCCCGGTTGAGTGCCTGTTTTTTAGGGTGTAAGAAGTGCCCTATTTTCACCTCTGATAATTACTCTTTGTACTTTGACACAAGCTCCCTTTCTTTTCAGATAAGTGTCGCCTTTTCCTCTCATCACTAAACGCGCCCCTAATTTCAAGCGACTAAGAGCGATTTCCCCCAAAGCTCGCTCGTTACGCTCGCACGCATCTATAGATGATATAGTTACTTATCAAAAGTCTTTTCAGTCTTCCGTTATGATAATGTGCTTATAACCCCGTCAGGATTGGTTTTTCCTCTTTATAAGATATACGACCTTACAAATCTTTCTTAAAAATTTCTCGCTCGCTCCGATCGCTCGCAAATAATCTTTCAGACCATCACACCCAAATGCAAAGCATGATGCTTAAGCAATATCTTGTATGGTGCATAAAGTGAAACAGATATTGAAATCATCCCTAATAAGGTAATCACCATGTAGGGGGTATATACCAATGTCTAAAAAAATGTGTATTTTCGCTTTGAGATTTTCCTTTGTAAGTGCCTTTTTCTCTCTCCAGAAAGTGCCCTTTTTTCTTGGTGCCCCCCCACACTTTGGAAGTCGCTTGGCCGCCCCTGCTTCCACTACTACTACCCCTATATGATAAAAAGATTATCTAAGTAATAATTATCAGCAACATCATCATCATCAGGCTCGCCGGAAGCAGTTTGGGATTGGGAGGCGGGGGGGGGGGGGGGCAAACATTCCAGGGGGCTCACCTTCCAGGGACAGTGACGAAGTGAGAAAAAAACGTTCGGAAGGGGGGGGGGAGACGAAAAATCTGCATAACCACCAGTCTTACACGTTACAAGTCATGCAGGTCCCGCGGAACATTTTTCAAAGTATTAACGATCAGGTAGAGCGTAAATTGGCGTGGGGTCCAGGGCATGAGCCTCGGTAGGGGTTCAAGGGGCTAAGCCCCCGGAAGCTCACGGGTTTTAGGTATTTAATTACGGTTAGATGAGCATCCAGGGGCCCTCGATCTTTAAGGCCATTGACGTGTTCCAGGAGGGAGGGGAGAGCCCCCAGAAGCTCAGAGGTTTCAATATTTAACTACGGTCAGATGAGCATCCAGGGGCCGCCTTAGGGCCCTTGGTGGGGTCCAGGGGGCAGAGCCCCCGGAAGCTCAGGTGTTTTAGATATTTAATTACGGTCAGATGAGCATCCAGGGGCCCGCTTAGGGCCCTTGGTGGGGTCCAGGGGGCAGAGCCCCCGGAGGCTCAGGGGTTTTAGGTATATAATTACGGTCAGATGAGCATCCAGGGGCCCTCGATCATTAAGGCCATTGACGTGTTCCAGGAGGGAGGGGAGAGCCCCCAGAAGCTCAGAGGTTTTAAAATTTAACTACGGTCAGATGAGCATCCAGGGGCCCGCCTCAGGGCCCTTGAAGGGGTTCAGGGGGCATAACCCCCGGAAGCTCGTGGTTTTTAGGTATTTAATAACGGTCAAATGAACATCCAGGGGGCAGAGCCCCCGGAAGTACAGGGGAAAATCATGCCATCTCAACATCATTGGTAAATCACTGGTATCGAATTAGAAATAAACCACGTTTGAATTTCATTTTGGGGGAACCGCTCCCAAAGCCCCCCCCCCCTCCCCCCCCCCCCCCCCCATCAGTACGCAAGTGCGAGGGAGCATAGTGAATGAAAGGGGTGAAGGTGACGAAAGTGACTACCCCCTCACAGGTTTTTGAAGTTTTGTTGTATTAAGAACTTACATTCCTTAGCAAAACTATAGTATAAAAACAAGCAATATACTTTTTTCACACTTCAATTTTCTCGGTTTTTACTTGTACATATTTTGCGAGGGAGCGTAGCTACCGAGTGAGAAGATTTTTGCATTTTTATTTGCCTAAACGTTGCACTCTTGGGCCCTTCAGAGCCTAAAAGTGTGTTGCAGTCTTTAGTCAGTATTATTTTGCTATACCTTTTTGTTGTTGCACTTTTTCAAAATTGAGGGGGAGACGTGTCCCCCCCCCCGCCCCTGTCAGGTGCGGCGATTTCTTTTCATGACCGGGGGGGGGGGGACGAAATGCGAGGGATGAGGGGACATATTGAGCAAGACGGGCCAGTGGCGTAATGAGCAAAAACGTTGGGGAGGGGGGGGGGGTGTGGGGGCCTAAGGTATTTACGATCAGGTGGAGCAAAGCGAGCGAAGGAAGTGGAGCATAAATGGGCGTGGGGTCCAGGGGCAAAGCCCCGGCGGGAGTCAAGGGGCGGAGCCCCATGAAGCTCAAGGTGTTTAGGCATTTAATTACGGTCAGATGAGCATATTTTGATACCTTATTTGTGACATTGGCAGTTCACTAATTGGAGTGAGGTCTAGAGGGCAGAGCCCCGGTAGCTCAGGGATTTTAGGCATTTAATAACGGTCAGATGAGCAACCAGGGGCCCGCCTTAGGGCCCCTCGCGGGGTACAGAGGGCAGAGCCCCGGTAGCTCAGGGATTTTAGGCATTTAATAACGGTCAGATGAGCAACCAGGGGCCCGCCTTAGGGCCCCTCGCGGGGTACAGGGGGTAGAGCCCCCGGTAGCTCAGGGATTTTAGGTATTTAATAACGGCCAGATGAGCAACCAGGGGCCCGCCTTAGGGCCCTTCGTGGGGTACAGGGGGTAGAGCCCCTGGGAGCTCATGATAAAATAATGCCATTTTAGCAACATTTGTAAATTGCTGGTATCGAATTAGAAATAAACAATTTTTTAAATTTTATTGGGGGGGGGGGGGGGGGTACTCCCCCCTCAGTACTCCAGTGACAGTAGCGGAGGTGACTACCCCCATAGAGCTATATTATAAGTCTTATTATATAGCTCTATGGTACCCCCTCACAGGTTTTCGAAGTTGTTGTATTACAAAATTATATTCTTTAGCAAAACTACAAAAAAAACAAGCTATATCCTTTTTTCACACTTCACTTTTACTTTGCCGGTATCTAGTGTGCAGTCCGAAGGGTTGTACATATTTTATTCGGTACATTTCAGTAAGTAGGCAGGAAGGGACTTCTAAAAAAGAGCAAGCTGATTATTCATTTTTGGAGCACTGATCTATTTCTATATCTCTTAATCTTGTAAACATAGTGTAAACTGTGCTTATGTGATACCAACAGAATACATATTTTCTACAATATTTACTTGTACATTTTGAAGGATATTATGCGAAAGGTCTAGGAGCGTAGCGACCAAGCATGAAGTTGCCGTTTGTATATAGATGAACTTGACATAATAAGTGGCCTTGAAAGTGTCGCAATATATCATGTGTGAGTGAGCTTGAAGTTTAATGGTGTAGGTTTGAATGAGACTATATAGCCTTTACACTGTTTCATTAGTGAGATATATCTCCAATCAAATCAAACTGAGTGATGTTATCGAACAACTTAACACTATCAATCTTCTATTCTCCTAAATAAATCTGGGAAACTTTAAAATTGCATTACCATGTGAATTCATTGTCAGTGAAAGTGTAATACAATATACAACAATGGGAAAAGATTGTTTCCAGACCAATGATTTAAATGAGAAGAACTTACATTTTATATCTAAACTGTTGCCGTTTGTATATACCGGTACATGAACTTGAAATAATAAGCAGCCTTAAAAGTGTCGCAATATATCATGTGTGAGTGAGCTTGAAGTTTAATGGTGTAGGTTTGTTTGAGACTACACTGTCGCTCATATATAGTTGGAATATTTTAGTTTTACCCCAATTTATGGAATTATTTTAAAAATAATTTAAAAACAATAGATCTAGATAATAGTATACATTCTCAGATTTTCTTTAATAATAATTTGACAATGTGTGTTTTGCGTGACTGCTAAAGCATGACTGTGTATGCTACTATGCTTATCAAATAGGGGACCTACGCCCTTATAAGTCATAAATGACAGTAATGAGGATTAATGCCCCACATGGCACATCGACACGGTTTTGATCCTGGGGCCTCACAGTTACGAGGCCATTGCTTTGTCACTGAACCATGACTGTACGCAGCGGGGGCTAGGGTAGGGGGGGGGGCAGTTTCCATAAATAAAAAAAACACAGAAAATGCAATAAATTTTCAATAATTTATTGCATTTTACCCCGGTCCCCAACATAAACAAACCCTCTGGATGGCGAGGCAACAGCCTGGGAGGCAAGGCCCTTTCGGCCCCCCGATCTCTTTCTTCCCCGTTTTCTTTAATTTCTTCTCCCTCTTCTTTCTTTCTCTTTCTCTCCCCTTTCCTTCTTTCCCTTCTTTTCCTTCTCTCTCTCTCTCTCTCTCTTTTTGGCCGGAGGGGGGGGGGGGGGGGGGAGGGGAGGGGGGCAGGGCCCATGGATCCGCGCCTGCTCCACCACCATCACTATCCACTAGTATCATCATTATCAATAACATTATTTCCCCGGATTATTTCTCATCACTTCAGTCAACATCGCCATCATCATCATCATCGCCATCATCATCACAATCAAGATTGTCGGTGATGTTGATTCAACACTACATCACCGACAATCAATCGTCATCATCCCTACAACCACTATCCCTTTCTCAATAAATATTGATCATCTCAATAACATCATCAACATTAAAAATTAAAATTAAAAAAAAAGTTGTTATGTTTATAGTGTGAGGCAGTGAGAATATTATGATCACCAAAATAAATGCCAAAGCCCCTAATATCTTTGTCTGAAGGGTGTTGTCCTTCCTTTCTGGGAGAATAATTTTATTCTCTAAACCTAAAGTGCCCGATTTTAAAAGTAAAAGCCGACAAAGTTTAGAGTGGACTTAATTTCAATTCTAATTTTTTGTTGTTGTCATGTCAGATACTTTACTTGCGGTATGTCAAATATTATTGTCAATGCATGATGGACTAATCTTCATGCATTAAACAATACGCGACAACTCTTTCGGATTGGACGTAAGATTATAACCACGCGTGATGCATTACGCCCGCTCGCGCTCTGGCCTTAATGGCCATAATTATATAGAGCACTAGCAGCAGTCGTCGAGCGCTAGCTATATATAGCGCGCGATCGGCAAAAGACCTTAAGTTGTATAATATTCTGCATCATCGAAACAACTTCAATTTTCAGAATTTGTATGGACCTCATGAAGGGGACTGAATATATATAAGTGTGCTAGCATGACATTCCTTGACACTGCAAAATGGGAGCATTTAAAACAACGGTGAGTCTAAATTGATTTCATCCTAAGCCAAGGCTTCATCTTTATTTAAACTTAATTTTTTTTTCTCGTACAGCTGAGCCGCTCGATCGCATATCGGGGGTCTTTTTGGTTAACATTATCATTGTTCTGATCTTTGTTGTAACTCTCAATGCATTCACATAAATTGATTTTATGGTTTTGTAAATAAGATGTCCACAAGGGATCGAATATTCGATTATTTTCAGCCCACTTCTAAGAGATAACGTCAAACAAAAGCTCAATTTAAAAGGGAGTGAAATAATTCTATTCGTACAAGTAGATCTACAATTACAAAGGATTGTCGGCTTAGCAGAGCAATGCAGCCAGCGCTCGCTCGAAGCGGCAGCCGGGCGTGGACGGCTGATTAGCTCTTCAGAAGTTCAGTACTTCACTCGGAAACGTTATAGGCTAGATCTAGATCTAACTTAGATCTTATGTAACTAAATTTTATTTAATCCTTTTTAATCGAGATCCGGCTCCACGAATATATATACAAAATCTAGTACTTTATAGTAGTAGATGCACACCTAATAAATATGAGTGAAAACCATTCGGTTCTGATTAAATCTAGAAGTCTAGTGAGACTATAACTGACTAACTCAGTAAGACTAAGTAAGAGTAGCATCCTACTCTTAGTACTAGGGTCTACTACATGTAAGTACTAGTACTAGATTAAGTCAGCACCCAATGGTTTTTATGACTAGAATAAATAGTTACAAGTAAGTAAGTAAGTGTAAGTAACACAATATCAGTTAACAGTTACACCGAAATCCTTTTGCTTTGGCTTTGCATTTTATTTGATAAACACAGATAACAATAGATCTAGGCTACACTTACTCAGTGTGTGTAGAATAATTATTGGTACATGTAAAGTACAATTTGTTAACAATTTGACTATATTTTATTTGTAACTATTAGAGCTGAAGTTACTAGTTGGAAATGTTATGTGTTCAAGTTTGCTGGAGAATAATTCTTTTAGCCTCAACAGTTGTGGTCCAAAATGTACAGCTAGTTAAACTGTTTAGTCTCATAGTAGACCTAGTCATAATATAGTAACCTGGAGTTAAAACTATAGAAAATTATAGAGGCTAAAAGCCAACTGAACATTTAAAAAACAGAAATATTAATAGATCTTCAGATCCATACTCCTCTAGATTTATATGAAGTCTACCTTAATGAGAAATTAAAAGGGGCTCTAGAATATTATTGTCCAAATGTGTTAATTATGAATCCAAAGATGTTAGCAAAATGTGTAAATTTGTATTATTTGTATCTTAATGTTAATATTATTATTAATATTATTTTTATTCACATACTTTTATTATTGTCATAATCATTTTTACTATTACTAATATCATACTTATTATTATTGTCATAAATAATATTAGTATCAATAATCATTATTAATATTATTAGTATTGGTAGTACTACTAGGAGTAGTAGTTGTGGAATAGCTATCATTATTTTGAAGAAATTATCATCATTACTATTATGTATTTTGTTGTTGTAAATGTTCTTCTTTTTAAAAAGTTATTAGATTAATCAGATGTTTATTTGGTGTAAATAAATGTTATAGCTGCTTGAATACCCCAATCAATGTAACATACTACCTAGGGCTATATTCATATTGAGCAATGAAGTCAGAATATGTTTAAAAGATAATCTTCTCCTTACTAGAACTGAAGTCAAGATACCACTGACTCAGTTGGGTGTCAGTGCAACTTTTAGTATATCCTTTATATACATGCTTTGAGAAGTAATGATTATGGGATATTAACTTGTCTTACTTGTCTTGTTTTCTGCACCATCATTCTCATATGATGTATACCTACAGTATTTTATTACTGACATGTAGTCATAATTTGTGTCTTTTTACTGGTAAATGAAGTATCAAGTTTACAAATATCAAGGCATTGTAACCATGTGTTAAGCTCTATAAAGGTATTGGTTGTATCCTAAATTGTATCCTACATGTAGCACTCATATGAATTTAAGTACATGTATGCCCCTACTGTCTTTCCTTCCACCCCCTCTCTCTCTCTCTCTCTCTCTCTCTCTTCCTCTCCCCTCTCCCTCTCTCTCTCTATTTCTCTCCCTCTTGCAGCTCTCTTGCCACCTCTCTATCTCTCTTTCTCACTCTCTCTTTTTCTCTCTCTTTCTCTCTCTTCTTACTTTACTGTCTCTCTACCATAACATGTAAATTGTTCAATAATATCATACAGGTCTATGCATTTGGCTATAAGACATGAAATCTGCTTCATCTTATAATATGCATGCTTGTACATAATATATCATCTAACTGTAAATTAACAGTTGTTTAAAAACAACATGTCACTCAAACTTTTACAAGTCTGAATTTTCTACTTTCTTTTATTATAATAATATATTAATTTGTTTGTAAGGTTGGATTCTTCTTTAAGCAGAAACTTTTACATTCTTATTCTTTAAACATAAATTATATAATGTGTATAAAATTTCAATTGATTTCTTTGGATGTCGATTTCCCTTAAAATTGCAGCCAACATTACATTCTGTAGAACTTTGCAAGAATTATATGTCGTGTATACACGTCCTACATGTATCTGTGAAATTTGAACGTGAGCAGTGTCCTAGTATTCAAATTATGCAAGGAAACCCATTTACCTTCTAGACTTCCCTGTCAGACATTATCAGTCTATTGAGACTCTCTCTTTTTCTTTGGTAATAACAATTAACATACATAAAATGAGCTGTAACAGGTACATGAGCATTATTTTGTCTACATCACCAAATACTTTCATCTCCCAATTTATGATTCTTGAGAATTTGATATGTTAAAGCTTTAATCTAGAAGTATTCAATAAAGGCTCTTTTTCAAACAGTCCACCTTTCATTCTTGAGTTCCAAAACACACAAAATCCATCAAATTTACAAGGGGTATGAATAATATGGTTGCTAACTGTATATACCCACAAGGGTCAATTTATTCCAGATCGAGGAAATTGCAGCAAAGCGTTGTCTTCTTCCTCATTGTAGCATCACCAAGCTGACAATGTTTACCATCTTGGTTAATGATTGAAAAGTTCAGCATGTAGGATTTGTATTTGCACTTCACAACCAATATATGACTATAGTGCTCACAGGTCTGTGGCAGTACATTGTATATCTATGTTTGCTTGCTTTGAGGAAGGGTGTAACCATTTCATGTGTACATCTGTCTATTCGAAGCCAGAGGGGCTCTAATGGTAATACAAAGTTTTGGTATTGGGTCATGAATTTAGTTCAAATGAACATATTGGAAGCATATATGCTATCCTACAATATTCAGTGATCGTTGTCGCGGTTGAAAGCGAGTCTAAAGATATGAAATTGTTAATAATAAACTCTTTATGTTTTATAGCTCCCTCTCAAGGTCAAGATATAAATTAAGCTATAAAACACTGTTTCTTGACTAAAATCGACCAATTAGCTATTTCCGTTTTGAAATTATGTATCACAACTACATATTCTGAAATTTTCATAGTCGCAGCTACCATTGTATGGCCGTAGGCGCTATTTGAAATTTGTCAAAATTTGTATTTAAATCTTTAACTCATATCATTTTATACAGAGTTAACACCCTTCTAGCTCTATTAAAACAGACTATGAACAAATTCAATCTGGCAGGTTCATGATTGTTATGCATTTTTAAGGTTGATGATTAAACTTTGGTACCTATAAATTGCAGAACGTAAGGTTGAAAGAAAACTTTGCAAACAAGGTCTCTTGTATCTGTTTAGTGTGTACATACATGTACATACAACTTCTTTGGAGTTTAATTCACTCCTAATCTCTATGAAATCTACTACTAGATAGTGGTTGAATTACTACTTCTAGAGTGGATTCCACTAGTTTGAGAGCTTGGATTTCACCTCAGATAAATATCGCTACTCCAAAAGTAGTTTTTCACTCATAGCAGGGGAGGGGGGGGGGGGGGGGGGGGTAGGGCAGGGGGGTTTCTTAAAGCCTTTTTTCCTGAATGACGACATTTTGGAGTGGACTTAACCTAAGCAAGCCCTGGATCCTGGATGCAAGGGACTTTGTGCTTCACATTAATAAAAAGTTCATACTCCTTCCTCATTCCAATCTGACATGTTTGAAGTTTATTTTTGTCGATCCCCTCATATTCAAAGAGCATATCTTGATCAAACACATGACTAGAGCAATCAAATAGAAATCTGCATGTATGTAATAACGCAAAGCTGACTTTGCCCAAGAACAGTAAATCGCTTTGTATGCATTGGAAGGAAAAAGGAACATAAATCTTCTTGAGATTTGCTGATAATTCAGCCCTCACATATCAAAAGGATAATAAGGAAAAAGGAACATAAATTTTCTTGAGATTTGCTGATAATTCAGCCCTCACATATCAATAGGATAATAGCCAAAGCTAATATCTCAGTTTGGGGGTGAAAGAGCCTTGGGCCATATTCTGAAAACCAGGGAATAATTTTCCTCAAATTTTTTGATTAGCAATTTCAGCCGATGGATAAATATTTCAAATGAAACTCTGTACATTTCTATGGAAGAAAATTGCTACACAAAAGATATTTTGTATAGCAGTCATGCAAAAATGCATAGCAAATTGCGATGCGATACCAGGAAAATTATTCCCTGGAAAACCATGTTATCTTGGAAAGGAAAGTAAGAAGAGAGAGAAAGAGAGAGAGAGAGAGAGAGGTGGCAAGAGAGCTGCAAGAGGGAGAGAAATAGAGAGAGAGGGGGAGAGAGAGAGAGAGAGAGAGAGAGAGGGGGTGGAGGAGAAAAATGTTAGTTGTTACAACAAACTGAAATTGCATAGAACTAACACTTGCCATTGGTTATTTTGCAGATGTCTCAAATAATTTTAAACAACTGCAGCCTACATTTGGGCTGACATTTTCCAATAAATTGTTCTAATTTTGATTTATTATGACAATCGTATCCTTTTACTAACATAAAAGATATATTCGCTTTGAGAATACCACCCCTGGGGGGTGTTTCACAAAGATCCTAAGTCAAACTTAACTCTAAGTTGTACTTAAAAATTAGGGAAAGCCATTAGCATCCTTGTAAATATTTTGTAAAAGTTATTTCAAAAGGCATAAAATGTTGATTCACATCATTCATATTTTCTATTATCCTGGGAGATTTCATGTTCTTGGTGTGGAATTTATAAAAAAGTCTAAAATACTTGAATTTTCGCTTTTGAATTAACTTTATTTTAAGGCTACAAATGGCTCTCCATAATATTTAAGTCCAACTTAGAGTTAAGTTTGACTTAGGATCTTTGTGAAACACCCCCCAGCTATTTTGTGACTTCACTGTCAATTAGCTGGAGCTTGTTGTGATCGGGCTAATTTGCTTGGATCAAAATGATAACAGCTTGGGCTGATGAAAACAGGCCTTTGTATGGTTCATGTTTCTAGAAAATATGACTTCACTGTCAATTAGCTGGAGCTTGTTGTGATCGGGCTAATTTGCTTGGATCAAAATGATAACAACTTGGGCTGATGAAAACAGGCCTTTGTATGGTTCATGTTTCTAGAAAATATGACTTCACTGTCAATTAGCTGGAGCTTGTTGTGATCGGGCTAATTTGCTTGGATCAAAATGATACCAACTTGGGCTGGTGAAAACAGGCCTTTGTATGGTTCATGTTTCTAGAAAATATACTCTGATTCATGAGTGGGTGGCTCTCATGTCAATTAAAATACTCAGCAGGACCTAACCTAGTTTCGTCCGTCCGTCCGTATGTTTTTCTATTCTCGTATCAAACTTCAAGTTCTGGTTTTAGGAGGTTTCTTTTCTTCTCCTTCCTCCTTCAACATTAAATTCCCTCAAATACATGTATGATGTCACCGGAACTGAAAGCAGCTTGCAAAAAGATGTACTTGATTTAAAGGTAAAGACCAGTTCTGGTCATGCGATTGCATTGTGAAAGAAACGTTGTGGAATCGATCAGAAAAGGTTGATCATCTAGCATCTAGCATCTGCAAGGTTCTGGAATCATCAAAATGATAAGAAATTTGGCCCATTCTTCTTAAAGTTACAAGCACTATACACAGAAATATGTATATGGGACTACCCTATATCTCTCACAGTCAAATAGATATAATAATTTACCAAATATATCAATTAGTAGGCGGTTTCCCGGCAAATTTTTTATCATCATGTATTAGTCAAAACATATTCCTTTCACATGATTGGTAATGAGAGCTTCCATTTCATTTTTTGAAATTGGGGCGTTTCCAATACTGGTCTTTACCTTTAAGTTCATAATGTCATAGAATCGCAATATAGTTTTTATATAATTTGATAGTCCAATTACACATTCACTGATGTTTATATACATGTAACAGTCATCCCTACTGGAATAACATTTCTACAGATAGATGTACAATTCCATGAAAGTCTTGAAAAGTGTCTCTAACATGTTTTTAAGTCTATATGTTTCCAATGCTGTGACTTTTGTTGTTGATATTGTTGCTGCTGTTGATATTTTATTAGCATTATGATCACTACCGACATCTATTCTACATTATTACATTTACCATTATCACTATTGCTATTATTATTATTATTAATGATTTTATTATAATTATTATTAATAGTATTATCATCGTTAGTATCATTATTATTATTATTACAATTACAATAATTTCATAATTTTTTTTTAAAAGTTATTATTATTACACTGTTGCTCATATAGTTGGAATATTTTTGTTTTACCCCAATTTATGGAATTATTTAAAAAAAAAAAAAAAATAATAGATCTAGATAATAGTATACATTCTAAGATTGTATTGAATAATAGTTTGCCAATGTGTGTTTTGTGCGACTGCTAAAGCATGTGTATGCTACTATGCCTATCAAATAGGGGACCTACGTCCTTAAGTCATAAATGACAGTAATGAGGATTAATGCCCCACAAAAGGGCACTAATATAGCACATCGACATGGTTTTGATCCTGGGGCCTCACAGTTAAGAGGCCATTGCTTTGTCACTGAACCATGACTGTACGCAGCGGGGGCTAGGGAAGGGGGAAGTTTTCATAAACAAATACAAAAACAGAAAATGCAATAAATTTTCAATAATTTATTGCATTTTACCCCGGTCCCCAACATAAAAAAATCCTCTGGACGGCCATGCATTATAGCTCAAGGCATGGGCACACAGAGGATTTTTTATGTTGGGAACCGGGGTAAAATGCAATAAATTATTGAAAATTTATTGCATTTTCTTTGTTTTTTTTATCATTATCATTATTATTATCACTATCATTATCATTATCAATATCATTGTCATTATCATTATCTTCATTATTATTATTATTATTATTATTATTATTGATATTCATTATCATTATTGTTATTAGTAGTATAAGAATTAATATAATTTACCTTTGATTTTTTAATTCAATTCTTTAATTATGATTTCTGTTGATGTTTTTTTTGTTTGTTCTTGTTCTTGTTCTGGTTATTATTATATTTTGATCCATTTAAAAATTCTGAAGAATGAATGGCCCATCAATACATTTCCCAAAACATAGGCCAGTCAAATAATATTAAAACCATTGTATTTCACCTCAGGACTGGGAAGTAGCAGTTGACACAGAAACACATTTCCCCCTTTTATATACAAATGCATTTTAAGTCATGTTTAGAATGACATAAATACTGATCATGTAAACACATAGTATATAAAGAACATACATGTGGTCTTACATATTTCATTTCTTTTATCCTGATGCAAATGCATTTTGATAGTTGAAAGCAAATTATGATGTCTCCCAGTGGGTTTCCCTGCGGGGTCGCTCCAGGAAGGCCAAGATGGTTTTAAATTGTTTCAGTCTGTGAGCAAACTAGTGATACATGCACATCCATCAACATTCTTTTTAAAGTAAAAACTTCATGTGTAGCATACATCTTTGTACCAGTAGGCTGCAGTGAACCACAGTCAATTACTCATTGTATGTTCATTGAATACTAAACATGGCAAATTATGTGGCCGGATAGAAGTGAAAGATAAGATAAAAAGCTCGGGGCCTATATTCTCAATACTTTAATGTTGTCAGTACTTTACTTAGAATTTATCTTAGCTAAGTGAAATGACCGGAGTCTACTTCAGTATTAAAACAACATGTCTGCCAATCAAATAGTTAGCTTAAGTCCACTAGAAAGTTGTCTCATATTTAGGTTAAAATACTATACTTAAAGATAAACTTGAGTTCTGGTAAAAAAAAAAATTGAATTCTCACAGAATCAAACGAAACTTACACTGAATGTTCAAGATTACAAATAAATGTCATTTGCCAAACAATTTTGGTAGAAAATGTATACATTATCCATTATGCTTTTGATGACTTCAGAACCTTGCAGTACACACCAATACTTACATGCTACATGATCAACTTTTTCTGATCCATTCCACACCTTTTCTTTCACAATGCAATCGCATGACCAGAACTCAACTTTATCTTTGACCAAAAGCCTTTGGTTATCAACTGAATACCAAAGTTGGCTAAGCATTTTATTTAAGCCGAAAAAAAGAGTAAACTATTCATATTTCTGACATAAGTATTGAACTGAATACAGGTTCTGATTATAACTTTAAAAATGATAAAAGTCATGATCCTAAAGACTTAAAAATAAGGCAATTGCAATATCCTGGTGCATACCCTTTGAAATTGTATGGACATGATATGTATTGTATAATCTAAACATACATTCTGTAAGCAATACGTAATTAGGGTATGGAATTTGCCTTTGAGGTGTGTTGGGGAAAGCTAGTCTTTGCAGTTGTGCTAAAACTAGTGAGTATTAAAGATAAACAAAGTCATTTTCCACAAGAAAAGATCACAATTAAAATTGGAGACAGAGACATGGCGCGACTGAAAACCATCACGTCGCAAATTGAAAGGAAATGTGACGTACGCACATGCATTTATAACATCTTACAATGATGTGCCAGCTAGCCTTTGGGAAAGTATGTACGACGACGGTGTATCCCCCTTCGAATAGGGCAATTTGTTCATCTTGGAGTGACAGGAAATCAAGCATAGACTAATGTCATGGTTGATTGGTTGTAGAAGGAGGTGAGATCGAGTGTGTATTAATAACGGCATCGTGAGGAAGCTACAGCCTGGAAGATAACATTTCAGAGGCAGCTAGCTAGTTCAGATGGTTGTCCTACTGGTGACGAAAACATACAAGATGCAACTGAACTCTAAGGAAAGATGCAGGGACTACATGTATGTACATGTGATGGATGTAAGCCTCCTTTGATGGGTACAAGATTGTTTCATCTGCTGATCGAGAGCCAGAAGGGCATTAATGCTATCTTAAAGAGATCGTTTAACAATGTTAAATCTGAGATACACGGCCCTACATGTTATCAGTGTCTGTGATTTGGTGTAATATTGAAGCCCTAAAAAATTGTGCTTCAAAATGATCAAGAAGTGCCTCAAAAAAGTAAAAGTCTTTGAGTGACTGGTTTAACCATACCTGTTTTCCCCAATAGACTATAGTGTTATGAAACCGTTATGCAAACGCAATATTTGGTTTCGATTTCCAATAATAAATATCTTGATAATCAGACAGGCAATCGGCTTGTAAAAGTCATGGGGCTCCTGACTGACCTAAAGGTTTATAATTATCATTGCAGCATGAGCTAAATCCAGAATTTTGTTTCAGAATCTGAGACACAGTTACCGGATCCCTTTAAGGTTTATGTGTGTTAATTTCCTTCTGGCTCTCAGAAGACAGGTTGTAATTAAAGATACATTATTCTCCATGTCGTGATTTTTTTAAAGTAAAGATTAGTAAAGTTTTGCTTTCTCAGTTGAAGTAAATTGATGTATAGATACTATTATCTTTTGAGAGCCAGAAGGACATTATCTCAATGTGAGATAGTTAGCATCTAGCTGGATCTTAACAGACTATATAATATATTGCTTTGACATTCAGGTAAAAAGGGTATTCAGATAATGATTATTATGATAGTGATGATGATGATTAAGATGATGATGTTGATGATTATGATTAGGATGATGGTGATGATGATTAAGATGATGATGGTGATGATGATTAAGATGATGATAGTGATGTATATGATTAGGATGATGGTGATGATGATTGAGATGATGATGATGATGATGAGAATAATGGTAATGATGATGATGATGATGGCAGTCAGACCGCAGCCGGTGCGAAAACCCTCTATTTTACTCAGCACGTATGCAAGAATTTACGTGTCTTGCATACATAATGAGTAGTGCAAATGGACTTCCCGATCGGCAGTTTTTGCCTTTATAATTGTTCATTTCTCATGAAATGGGTCTTATTTTAAAGATAAGAAGTTGCACTCTCTATATACTTATATGACAATCATGTTAGATATACATGTATTTTGGAAACAGATATTTCGCCTTGAAAATGGGGTTTTTCGACGATAAATCTATCTAAAGAGTAGGGCTGATTTTCACATAGAAATCATTCTTGCGTCAAGAAGATGCTATAATCAGCATAAAGCATAAATATTTTTCTTTACAATGATATCAAAATTATTTTATTTTACGCTGTACCAAAGTCAGGAACCAAACAAAATCACGCTCACGTTTATGAATAATTAAAAAAAGTAGATGATTACGGTGATGATGGTGAAGATAATGATTAAGGTGATGATGGTGATGATTATGATAATGATGATGATGATTAGATGATTAAGATGATGATGATGATCAAGATGATGATGGTGATCGATGATTATGATTAGGATGATGGTGATGATGATTAAGATGATGATGATGGTAATGATGATTAAGATGATGATGGTGATGATTATGATGATGATACTAATGTTAATGATGATTGTAATAAGGATGATGATGATGATGATTATGATGATGCCTATAAAATGATGATAATAATTTGGACAAGGATGCTGATGCAGGTGAGGAGGATGGTGGTGATTATGATTGTGATGATGATAAGGATAATTATGACAATGATGATGGTGATAATAATGGTAATAATTGTGATGAGGATGCATGCTGATGGTGGTGATCAAGATGATTAAGAAGATAATGCTTGTAAGGATGCTGACAAGTTATATTGATGATAGTCAGTAATAATGATAAAGGCAGTAAAAAAAGACATTGCTTCTGATGTAAATATATCCCACCAACATCAAGGTTCACTAAACATGAGATTCCTACACGTTTTATAGCATCTTATTACATGTACACACACAGATCAGTGATCAATTTCCTGTTAATAAAATCATAAAACTTGGCTTATTAAAGCATACAAATGAAGCTAAGCAGGATATTTCTCTTCAAATGACCCCTCTGCCTCGAAACAAGCTATATATACCATCAGGACTCTGGGGATTTCATATATATTCAAAACAAGTTATGCTGAGCATATCAAATCTTGTGAAGCATTTAATCGGTCTTGTCAAAGCAGGGAGAGGGGTCTGTACTTTTATGACCCACGTCGGACCATCTCCATGAATACTTTAATCAGATTTAACACAATTTCATGGATGTGTGAATTCTTTGCCAGGCTCTTAAAGGGGCTGTTTAACATTTTAACATGATTGTGAAAGTACAGTTTAAACAAAGACCACTCAAGGTAAACTATTGAAATTGAAATTGAAATTCATACCAGTATTTCATATTCATATTATGGTAAATGTAGAGATCACTTAAGTGAATAATTCAGAAAACAGGAAGAGGAAAAAACCTAGAAAGGAAGGCTTGTGTTGGGAAGCCCATATCAATTAAAGACAAGTTCCTATAGAAACATCATAATCAATATGGCATTATTCATACATGTAGGTGGATGCTTTTTGAAGTTATTGTACCTAAAACCTATGTACAAAGACCACTCAAAGGAAAAATGAAAAGCAGCCCTTTTATAGGCAGGTGGTTTTAATGTGCAGGTTCCATTGGTATACACATTCCAATGATGTTCAAGAGAAACAGAAAATTTAGTGTCAATAGACTGATGGTTCTAGAAACACAGTGAAACCTGTATATAAAGGCCACTTGAGGGAAGCAAGGTAGTGCTATTAGGCAGGTGGACTTTATAAACAGGTTCCTTCAGTATAGTGATTATTTATTTTAGTGGACCATCACTATGGAATCTACTTCCCAATGATATTGTCAGTAACTCATCACTTCATTCTTTTAAGTCAAAGTTTAAACATTATTTGATTTTGTATCCAACTTTAAACATTTAGTTTGTATGTTGTTTCTTACTATTCTTCTCGCCATTTTCCTTTTCATATCATTCATTCTCTCTGTATATTGTATTTATTAGTATACCACCACCCAACTACTACTTATCCCACACATAGATTTGCTTCCTGTTACCTGTGGAGTATCGCAAGGTACGGGTCTCTTCCCATCCTTTTCTTAATCATGATAAATGATGTTGCAACCTCTACCCCTCTGAGATGGAAATGTGTTGATGATTTGAGTGTTGCTGAAATAAGACACAAATCTCAACCTTCCAGATTGCAAGATCATTTATCTTTGAATACTGATTGTTCTGTTGATAATCAGCTCACCCCCAAACCTGAGAAGTGTAAGGTATTGCATATCTCTTT
Source organism: Strongylocentrotus droebachiensis (assembly GCA_035222895.1). Lineage (NCBI taxonomy): Eukaryota > Metazoa > Echinodermata > Echinoidea > Camarodonta > Strongylocentrotidae > Strongylocentrotus > Strongylocentrotus droebachiensis. The sequence continues at coordinate 260,642 of JAVYIG010000358.1, forward strand.
CTTTCAGAACCAGATTGTTATACCCGAAGTTAGCATCAGTAATTCCGTCCTAATTCAGCCTACTAAGTTTGTTAAGTTATTAGGAGTCTACTTACAGTCTGCATGATATGAAATGGGATAGACAAGTCGAGAATGCGTCATAATATTCAAATTTTTAATACACTTCAACAAGGTTATCGCAAGAATTGTTCATTCAAAATCAACAGTGTATGGCTTCTAGTTTACAAGCCATACACTTTAAATGCACATAGATATAAATGCCTTTTTGCAACCTATACACTGAAAAACGCACATAAATATAAATGCCTCTGTGCAAGCCATACACTGTAAAAAAAATATAATTAAAAGCCAGTGTATGGCTTCGTGCACACCATAAATGCCAGCGTATTAAGTTATTATTCCACTCATATAAAACAAACAACATTCAAGAGGAAGTTCCTTCTCACAATATTCACATTTCCTTGCCTTAGATTTGACATGACTTGGAAATTAAATCTGAATTTCCTGTTTTTAAAAGAAGTTGATATCTTGTCTATGGATAAACAGTGTACCGGTACGTAACCTTTAAAGGTCATATGATGGAGCTAATACATCAAATAAAACTAGATGAATATATTATGATAATAATAATAATACTAATGATAATAATATTTTTGATGATGTTGGTGATGATGATGATGATAATGTTGATTTCGCTGATTATGATGATAATAATAATACTAATGATAATAATAATATTTTTGATAATGATAATGATGATGCTGATGATGATGATAATAATACTAATGATAATAATATTTTTGATGATGATGTTGGTGATGATGATGATGATAATGTTGATTTTGCTGCTGATGATGATAATAATAATACTAATGATAATTATAACATCGTTGACGATGATGTTGGTGATGATGATGATAATGTTGATGATGATAAGAATAATAATAATTAAAGTATAATAACAATAGTAGATTTTTCTGTACATTTGTAGTAGCACTCATGTCTGGCACATACCCACTCATGACATTCTAATATAATATTATATTCCATACAAATTGAATGATTTGCAGATTTGCATTAAAACACATTGGATGTAGATTTAAAATAAAAATAAAACTAGATGCATGAATAAATGATATTGTTTCATACAGATGAACAAAATGATGTAAAAGCACTTTTATAATATATCCACATTTGGATTTTTAGCAAACAGGTGTTCTTTTGTATCATCCGTCACTTGAAGGGTTCTCTAGCTGAGCCGGGCGGTCAAGCTGTGCAATTATTTCCATACATCACACTATACAGTATATCTACAGTACAGGATAACCCGTGTTCACCCGATGCATCCAGTATTCGAGTCCACGCAGAACTCTTGAAATTGCCGGCATAGAAATCTAAAATGGAATTAAGCAAAACCATGTACCAAAGTTAATTTCTGAAACCAAAGATTTCCTCTATTGAACCATTGTGCGAAATGCAAATGAAATACAACACATGCATCTAAGCTTTGCATGAACAGTTCTTTGGCAAGATCTGAAGGGATTCTCGATGAGCCTTAACTACAAAATTTAGTTGAAATATAGCAGTATACTAATTGTACTGAACGACGATTAATTAGTCTTTACCCCCAAGTGCAATAATTTTCAGATGTACAAAATGATTGCAACATTGAATTTCAAATTTACTTCAATGAATCATTCAGTCAGATTCAGGTCATCTTGAATTGATCTTCTCAGTTGCCAGGTTACTTATATTGATTGAAAATTGAAGTAGATGAGAGTAGAAAAATATTTGTTCCCTAAAATTTCTGCACTGTGCATATATTTATCCACCCCCCTCCCTGATACTTGAAATCACTGGATATAGATGTCTTTAACTACAAGTTTTAGACGTGCCAGGTGCATGTACATGTATTAATAGCACTGGCACTATAATAAGAGGGGATATTTGCTGTGTATTTGAAATATGGATTCATACCCCTTCCTTTTTGCTGAAAATGCATTTTTACAGCAAAACCATGCTTTGTCTGTTGTAGACCTGGCTGTTGTTTACATTAAAGGAAACTTCACCCCAAAGAATAAGTGTAGGTACACTGTATTCTGAAAAATGAGATGTTCTCCTGCTCTTTGATGTTTAATATTCCTTACAAAAATGTACAAGAGATATGTGAATGAAGATATTCTTGGCATGATGCGATGCCTTGTAGCATGACATGGCACAGCCATTTTCTTAAAAATGTGACGTAACAGTTTGAAGTTGTACATGTATCAAGCATGCAAGCTTTCGTTGGAAAGACTTTTGAAATCAAGAACACCTTAACTCTCCAATGAGGTATCCTTTAAGAGAGGATTCAGTTTACTGAAGAAGTCATAAATCAAACACAGTTTATTTGTGGACAAAGGATTATTTGACTTCATACAATAAGTCCAAAAAATGGATTAATTATTCAGAACCTTTGGACTTCAACCCCAACACTGCACTGTTTACACGCATATATTGTACATGTACTAGGTCAAGACAGAATAACAAATATATACTTCAATCCTGCTCAAGTCATAAAGGAGAAATCCACCCTGATGATATTATCAAGTTGGATTTCATAGAAGCAGAAAAATGAGAGAAACGGGTCAATTTAATTTTGAGCATTAACTGATTGAAAATAAGAATATTAACGTATCTTTGAAGGTGCGATCGATCACACACAAGTTGGCAACTCTGTGACGTATCTTAATTGCGAGGTTCCCTCCTGTTTGCCCTGCATGTACTAAAATAACTTCAACAATTTATATTTTCAATCATATATTCACCCTAAATGTATTATTGCAAATATGCTTTTATACAACCCCTGTATGAAACAAATCCATTCCATCATCAATAACTAAGAAATTGCAAATTTATGACATTTTCTGTACAGTGCATATTGGATAGGAGCTCGCAAGAGTTGTCACAGTGTTGCCAATTTGTATTTTCAATGATGACAACTTTAAAAATTCTTTACTTTCTTGCTTAAACTTTATTCTGCACTTATTAAAACCAATTGAATATTAGGGTGGACTCCCCTTTAAGAAATAGTGATGTAAAAGAGTAACGGTAGGCAATATTTTTTGTATAAATGTCTACTGGTAATTTTATTTTAGCCCCGATTTTCAAATGAGAAATCCTGGGTATAGAGCTGATGTCTTGGAAGAGCTTGCAATCAAGTTCTCTTCACTGATTTCTTTTCTCTGATTCAGCTAGACAAGATGACTCATGATTTTCACAGCCTAAGAATTTATTTCCCGAAAGTACTGGAAATCAGTTTGTCTACTTTCTATGATACAGGAAAGGGTATGGGTGATTGTTCAAGCCTTAGAGTTGATTTCTTAAAAGTATTTACACGAACATCCATGTCTTCTGTTATTTTTAAATGATTTTGTTTATTTTAAAGACAAAATGATTGGTGATTGTTATAGCCTTGATGTTCAATTCTTGAAAATATTGCTAATTATTATTCTTTTACCGTGTTTCTAATTATTTTCTTTTACTGATTGAATTTTTTCAATACAGACAAGACAATGGGTGATCTTTCTCAGCCTTTGCCTTCCTATCTTCATCACATCCATCCTTTACTTCAATGAAACCCCCAAGTTACGTGTACCCAAAGTAGTGGCCATCGGCCTCACCCATCCCTCACAGAACAACCTCACTGCAAGTGCAAGCCATTCCACACACGATGAAAGGACCCCCGAACCCAAACCTGATGCCATTAAGGGTGACATGTTTATCTTCTCCAGGCAGTTTGTGAATGGAAATAACATGAGCATCAATTCGGGTGGGGGGACAATGAAAGATGCAGGGAATGAGACCGTTTCTATGGTTATCAACAACGGGGCTATGGTGGTGGAGGACGTACCTGCAAAAGACCCTTCTAAAGATCATGAGGAGCATGTCGCTGACCCTGCTGTCAAGGATTTGAGTGGCTATGTGTCTATTGTCAATGCCAAAAATGTGAGTAATAAATGATTACGTCTTTCTCACCCCGATAATTTGTAGTAATTTTGGAGGGGAAGCGCAGGCAGATGAAGGCTGCAGCTACCTGTAGCCGCGCCCCTCCCCCCTTCCACATTGAGGCTTTCCTTGCCCAAAATGGGAAAATGCTTGTTTTTCAGAATGCCCTATTCCAACTTATTCCCCCAATGACCTCAAATTAGCTCCCATTGGTCCTCGTACTCTAGGAAACAACAGCCGGAAAATGATTGTTATGCCATGTTCTTTTGGGCATGCTCAATAAATTTGAACTTGATAGTCAGTAGTACTATTAGATAATTAATAATAATAATAATAATAATAATAATCATTATTATTATTAGATAATTGAGAATTAGTTATGTCAGCTACACTTGCTTACATAATTGTCATGAAGAGGGGTACAATCATTATTTCACTTCAGTACATACAGGTATGTGAGTTCATCTTAATGTCACAAGTAAATTATTAATTGAATTGGTTATTAAGGAAGAACAGATGTCAGGTGTTGGCACTCAAACATCTTAAGGTTAATTTTCTTTTTGTTTGTATTTATACGCACTGTGTGAAAAATTCAAGTGGGAGATAAATATGACTTGTTTTACATGTACTTGTAAATTGATATGTCTATATCCATACCACGTCACATTCTCTCTCTCTCTCTCTCTCTCTCTATATCTCTCTCTCTCTCTCTCTCTCTATCTCTCTATATCTCTCTCTCTCTTTCTCTTTCCCTCTTTTTCTCTTTCTCCATCTTCCTCTTCCTATCCTATTTATTTTTCCTCTCCATGCTGTCTCCTCATTTTTCCCCCCATTTTTCTCATTTTCTTTCTCTCCCCTTTCTCTTACTCCATCTTTCCTCACTCATCTCTCTTCTATACACCGTCTCTTCATTCTTTCCCCTTCTCTCTCTCTGTCTCTCTTAATTCCTCTTATCCCATTTCTCTCCCACTCTCCCCTTCTCTTACTTTGTACATCCTTTTTTTCTTACCTCTTTCCCTTTTTTGTCTCTCTTCTCCCTCTCCTCTCCCTTTTTTGTTTGTTTTACCTGTGAACACCTTCCATTCTTCCCTCATACCTCTCCCCCTCTCTCTCCTGGTCTTTGTCTCTCTCTCCTTTTCTCTGACTCTGTCTCTCTCGCTCCTTGTCTCTGTCTCTCTCTCCTTTTCTCTCCTTGTCTATGTCTCTGTCTCCTTTTCTCTCCCCTTTCCTTCCTTGATCCCCTCTCTTCCACTTATCCTCTTTCCTTACCTCTCTCTCTCTTCTCTTTCTTTTCTCTGTCTCTCTTCTCTTTTTCTTCTCTGTCTCTTCTCTTTCTCTTCTCCCCCCCCCCCCTCTATCCATCTTGCCCCTCTCCTCTTCTCTCCTCTCTCTTTCTTGTAAGCATGTATCCCCTTCCTTTAACCCATCTCTCTTTCTTCTCTTCCTCTGTCTCTCACCCAGCACCTGTATGTGAACTGTACAAAGTGTGCCTATGTCTCCAGCTCCGGCCAGCTCTTAGGAACCAATGCAGGAGAGCTGATTGACTCCTACCCTTGCGTAATCCGTATGAACAACGCCCCTACCAAAGGCTTTGAAGCCGATGTAGGGAGCAGGACCACTGTGCGTGTGGTGGCCCACTCAGCCATTAAACCAGTGCACTCAAGAAGGTCATCATTACTAAAAGGTGGGTCAATAGCTCTTAGAGTTTCATAGCAAAATGCATTTAATACCGAATCCAAATTCTGTTGTGCTGTGATATATAAGTGGTTGTATGACATATGCTCCACTGTCAAAATCATACACTTAACAAATTCCTAACAATTTAGCGACTTTCTAGAAATCACTTCTAGGGTATAATATATATATATATATATTCAAATTTCAAAGTTCTGAGATCACCATGCCACCAGTTGCAAAAAATAAGAGCAAGTTTATTATTCACTAAAACTATGAGGCAATATATACCTGACTTAAAGGGATCGTTTAACAATGTTAAATCTGAGATATACGGCCCTACTTGTTATCGGTGTCTGTGATATGGTGTAATTTTGAAGTCCTAAAAAAATTGCGCTTCAAAATGATCAAGAAGTGCCTCAAAAAAGTAAAAATCATTGAGTGACAGGTTTTACCATACTCGTTTTCCCCAATAGACTGTAGTGTTATGAAAACTGTTTGGCGAACGGTTCTCAAAATGTGTAAATCCAATCATAAATATCTTGATAATCAGGCAGGCGATCGGCTTGTAAAAGTCATGGGGTTCCTGACTGACCTAAAGGTGTATAATTATCATTGCAGCATGAGCTAAATTCAGAATTTTGTTTCAGAATCTGAGACAAAGTCACCAGATCCCTTTAACCCGTTGACTACTGAACTATCTTATTCCCATAGGCTTAACACGGGATCACCAGGTTCCAGTAAGCAATGAGTTAAACCGTTGACTACTGAATTATCTTATTCCCATAGGCTTAACACGAGATCACCAGGTTCCAGTAAGCAATGGGTTAAACCATTGACTACTGAATTATCTTATTCCTATAGGCTTAACACGGGATCACCAGGTTCCAGTAAGCAATGAGTTAAACCATTGACTACTGAATTATCTCATTTCCATAGGCTTACCACAGGGACCACCTGGTTCCAGTAGGCAATGGGTTAAACCATTGACTACTGAATTATCTTATTCCCATAGACTTAACACGAGATCACCAGGTTCTCGTAAGCAATGGGTTAAACCATTGACTACTGAATTATCTTATTCCCATAGGCTTAACACAGGGACCACCAGGTTCCAGTAAGCAATGAGTTAAACCATTGACTACTGAATTATCTTATTCCCATAGGCTTAACACAGGGACCACCAGGTTCCCGTAAGCAATGGGTTAAACCATTGACTACTGAATTATCTTATTCCCATAGGCTTAACACAGGGACCACCAGGTTCCCGTAAGCAATGGGTTAAACCATTGACTACTGAATTATCTTATTCCCATAGGCTTTACACAGGGACCACCAGGTTCCCGTAAGCAATGGGTTAAACCATTGACTACTGAATTATCTTGTTCCCATAGGCTTAACACGGGATCACCAGGTTCCAGTAAGCAAAGGGTTAATAGTAATGCTATCTAGATAAGATATGAACGTATTCAAGAGTCAACTGAAAGAGAAAGTATTTGAGATCTTTATCATTTTTGTTAATGTTTAAAAATGGAATATCTGGAGAATGATGTAAACAAAGAATTAAAAATCTTTTAATTGAAGCATCTACACAATGTACATTTGACATTGATCTACATTTGCCACACTCCACCCAGGTGAAGTAAATGGGTACCTGGTAGGAATTTCTTCCTTGAAATGCTAGAGCGCCGTATGGCAGCCGTGCTAAAGCCAGGGTAATAATCGGGAGCGCCAGGAGGGTCAAATCTGACTGACATGAGCGCTATACAAGAACCCACTATTATTATTATTATTATTATTATCTTGAAAAATTGTATTTTGCACAAATGATTGCACGGTCAGCGGATACAATAATAGAAATACGCAATTTTAAAGTTTTCACCTTTTTGTCACATGCAAGACATCCCAGTCCTTACATAAATTATATAAATTATTGAACCATTTTTATTCTAACTTCTCTTATGATATTCTAATCCTTTTACTATACTATACTTTTACCTTTTTTTTGCATTTGTGGCACATTTGTCTCTGCAATTGTTTTGATAATGATAATAAGATCATTTGAATCTTGATCTGGATTCTGGAATATGAAATGTAATGAGGATATCATGTAGTGATTTTTGTGATGTATTTAATTTAAAATCCACTCTTGTTATGTTGATAATGCTTGTGATAAGAGGAGTACATGCAAATTGAGCTTCAAGCTTTAATAGCCATCATAGTTCTAATATATGTTTAGTAAGGTTTCAGCATTTTAGCATAATTTCACATGTTCCAAGTATGTACTGTAACAAAGAAAAGGTATCCAATTGTATTCCTGAACATGGAAAAAATGACATAGAAGGCAATAAATTCAAATTAGAATTCAAATATAGAACTTAAACTTTGCTTTTCTTTGCAGATCCTGGTCAACCGCGTTTCCTTGTCCTATGGGGGCCTGGGTATCAAATGAAAACAGATGGAAAAGGAGGGGCCTACAACGTGGCAGCAAGTCTTTCTAAAGAATTTTCCAAAGATGGCATGCAAGTCTTTGTGTTTTCACAACGCCAAGTAGCCTATGCGGACAAAGTCTTTGAAATTGAAACTGGAAAAAATAGGTATGAAATTACCATAATATACATGTTGACAAAACACAAGTCCCCCTCCCTCCCCCTCCCCCATTTCATCTACTCTATATTTTGTTAGGCCATTCCTGTGGAGGTCTTGACCCAATGAAAATAAAAACTCAGTGTAACTCCAATCTACATGTGAAACCTGTCTATAAAGACCACCCAAGGAAGACAAGAAAAGTGGTCTTTATAGACAGGTGGTCTTTATGTACAGGTTCCTTAAATACATGTTTCAATGAGAAAACGCTTTCAAGGGAAACAAAAACTGTGGTCTCTGTAGACAGGTGGTCTTTCTATACAGGTGGTCACTATTAAAGCTGGTTTGACTGTATTATTAAAATGCAAGCTTTAAAAAACATTGATAGATAATGTCAGAAACAGTTAAACTAATAGTAGAGTTAGACTAAATCTTGTTCTGTGTAATGAATATACATGTACATGTATGTCTTTAAAATACATATATACTTTTTGCTCTATTTGTATCATCTAATACATTCATTTTTGCTTACCGGCACATAGAAATAATAATGAAATTTATCAGCTAGTGTTATTTTACCAAAATTAAACAGTACCTTTCATATTTTTTTGTATAATATATGTTGGGTTCCACTCCGGCTCCCTCCACAATAATATAATGTGTTATATTTGTTCTATCCTCTTTCAAGTTTGTCTCCTAGTCTTAAATTGTCAATGCCATCAATATTGGGTGACAACTTTTCTTTTGTATTTTGATTGTATTATGTTAGCCTTATACATGTAGACCTTTTATTCATGTGTGCACAGTTGATCTTTTATTATTGTGGAAAATAAAATAAGCTTCAATATTAACTTATTTTCACTAGAATATCGTCTGGTTCGTGGTTGAGCACTGGCTGGTTTACGATGATCTTATCTCGCGGAATCTGTGAAGAGATCACAGTGTTTGGCATGGTGACCGAGGACCATTGCAAGTTAGTGATCCAACAGATCTTCCTCTCTGTCCCTCTATCTCTCTCTCTGTCTCTATCTCTTCTCCTCTTGGCATCTCTCTCTCTCTCTCTCTCTCTCATCTCCCCCTCTCTCTCTCTTTCTCTCTTTTTTGTGTCTCTATCTCTTTTCCTCTCGCCATCTCTCTCTCTCCCCTCTTTCTCTCTTTCTCTCTCTCTCTCTCTATATATCTTTTCCTCTCGCCCTCTCTCTCTCTCTCTTTCTCTCTCTCATCTCCCCCACTCTCTCTTTCTGTCTCTCTGTCTCTCTCTCTCTCTCTGTCTCTATCTCTTTTCCTCTCGCCATTTCTCTCTCTCTCTCTCTCTCTTTCTCTCTCTCTCTCTCTTTCTCTCTCTCCCATCTCCCCCTCTCTCTCTGTCTCTATCTCTTTTCCTCTCGCCATCTCTCCCTCTCTCTCCCCCCTCTCTCTCTCTCTCTCTGTCTATCTCTCTCTGTATCTCTCCCCCTCTCTCTCTCTCTCTGTCTATCTCTCTCTGTATCTCTCCCCCCTCTTTTTCTGTATGTCTGTTTCCATCTCTCTCTCATCCCTCCCCTCTCCTCTTGCATCCCCTCTCTTTCTTCCTCTCCTACCCTCCCACACTCTCTCCCTCTATCACAGCACCCCTCATCTCTTGCCTAGGAATTTCTCATTCTTTATTAATATTGAATATCATGTTTTTCTAACAGATGGTTGCAATTATGTGTTGCAATAATAGACACATGGTTGCACTAATAATAATAATATACACTTCTTGTATACAATACATTATGAAGTAATGTCTCTATGCGCTTCCAAAGAGCTTTGGAAATTATTACCCTAGCTTTAGCTCCGGCAGCCGTTATCAGCGCACAGTGCATTTCAAGGAATAATCCTACCAGGTACTCATTTACCTCACCTGGGTTGAGTGTGGCAAATGTAGATAAATGTCTTGCCAAAGGACATTATAGTGCCACGGCGGGACTTGAACCACGGACCTTGTGATCAACCGTCCGGTGACATATCCACTCGATCATGACACCTCTACACCTATAGACACCAATCTGGCTGATTGTGCCGATAAATCATATATAGACTCGTATGTAAATTACTTTGGCAAGAGAGAAAATAAAATTTGCACCTGATGCCTGAAAAGATTGTACCAAATTTGTTTAGCTTGGAACACTTTGTGCACATTACCATTCATTTGTTTCACTGCTAAAGTGGTCATAAAACTGTTGTTATGACAAGAAGGAAAGAAAAATATCCCATGCTTTGCAGAGCTATAAATACAGAGTTTGTCCATAATGGTTACAACATGGTAAATACTACTTTGTTGGGCAAGCACCAAAAAAATATATATGTTGTGTACATAACTTGTATTCATTTTTGTATTTTGTATTTTTGTAAATAATTTGTAATTCTTATTGACATTATATTCTGAAATGTTATCTTCTCTTGTATACTGACTTGCTGAAAAGGAGGTTTTTAAAAAACAAACTAAAACCAAGTAAGCCAAACTCTGTGCATAGACGGCTCCGTGTGGTTGTACCTGTCTGTCCTATTTCTCCTTTTTTTCTCGATGCAGGATAAACCCCACCTCCAAGGTGCCCTACCACTACTATCAGGCTAGTGGCAGCAAGGAGTGCTCGATGTATAGAAGCAACGAGAAGGCAAAGAAAAACGGACATCGTTTCATGACAGAGAAGTCTGTCTTTGCGAGGTGGTCCAAACAATGGCCAGGGATCTCATTCCGGTACCCTGATTGGTCGGCGACAAAATAGTTCCACCTCCAGTGGTTTGCAACAAAATAGTTCCGCCTCCATGGTCGGCAACAAAATAGTTCCGCCTCCAGTGGTCTGCAACAAAATAGTTCCACCTCCAGTGGTCGGCAACAAAATAGTACCGCCTCCAGTGGTCTGCAACAAAATAGTTCCACCTCCAGTGGTCTGCAACAAAATAGTTCCGCCTCCAGTGGTCTGCAACAAAATAGTTCCGCCTCCAGTGGTCTGCAACAAAATAGTTCCACCTCCAGTGGTCTGCAACAAAATAGTTCCACCTCCAGTGGTCTGCAACAAAATAATTCTGCCTCCAGTGGTCTGCAACAAAATAGTTCCGCCTTCAGTGGTCTGCAAAAAAATAGTTCCGCCTCCAGTGGTCTGAAACAAAATAGTTCCGCCTCCAGTGGTCTGCAACAAAATAGTTCCGCCTCCAGTGGTCTGCAACAAAATAGTTCTGCCTCCAGTGGTCTGCAACAAAATAAATCTTCCTGTGACTGCCATGGCAAAATCTGTATGAACACATCTGACTGGATCCAAAGTAAGTGATCATTGTACCACATGTTGGCCAGGAGCCTGCCCTGAAATGGTTACCCCATTTTACAAGTAATGTTCAAGCCATTTAGGTTAAGAGCTAGTAGCAGGGAATACAGACATATTTCAGCTTTTTATATGGCTTTATTCGCTGTTATTCTTCAACTTTGTTTACTTAATTACCAATCATCTCTTTAGTTACCATTTAAGTTACTTAGACCATCTATGTTGTTTAATAGGCCCTTCTTCATCAGCTCGAGTTTGCCAATTAGCCCGCTATTTCTGATTTTGGAAATAATCCCAAAGTTACAAATCGCGTCTTCATCAGCTCGAGACTTGACCTCGAAACTTGAAACTCGAGCTCAAGAAATTAGCTCAAGATATTTTGCTCAGTGTTCGGGCATAATGCGATTCTTCGGTCTACGGTCTGGTGAAGACACACCGGACAAGTAGCGGGATATTTTGCAAACTAGCCCAAGATATCTTTGGATGATTATCTCAACCAAATATCCCGCTAATTGCAACTTTGGGCTGATGAAGAGGCAAATTAACTGGATAATTTGCGGTCGGGATAGGTCAAATAGCGGAATATTTGGCAATCTCGAGCTGATGAAGACAGGCCTAAAGAGATTGTCCACCTGATCCTAACTATCAGGTTGAGATGGAGTTGAGTCTGCCCATCTTAATGGGGTCGGCCGGTCTGCTCCAGGGGTCAGACAATATGGGTAAAATGGAGTGACTCGTTTCCACACTCTCTCTCAGACTAGTAGGAGCCGAGGGCGTTGCATATGGGACCTGGGAGGGGGGGGGGGGGTGTTTCTTAAAGATCCTAAGTAGAACTTAACTCTAAGTTGGACTTAAAAATTATGAAGAGCCATTTGTAGCCTTAAAATAAAATATATTCAAAAGTGACAATTCAAGTACTTTAGACTTTTTATACATTCCACATCAAGAACATGAAATCTCCTTGATAATAACAAATATGAATGATTTGAATCAACATTTTATATAACTTTTACAAAATAATTCCATAGATGCTAACGGCTTTCCATAATTGTTAAGTCCAATTTAGAGATAAGTTCAACTTAGGATCTTTGTGAAACCCCCCCCCCCCCCCTGGTTCAGTTAAGACCCAATCATGTTCTTATGATATATATGTACTCAGGAAATTGTGCTGTATTGAGGATGTTAGATCTAAATGCAAAAAGTATTCATCAATCAAGTTCTATCAAATTATATTTTACATCAGCAGAACTTTACTGAAAGAGATCAATCACTCACAAAGCATTAACCATTCATCTCTGGGGCTCTATGCAGCTTTACTATTGCATACTCCTATAAAGAAATATTACAAGTTTTACTACCAAAATGACAGAGATAGAAGCAATCTGTGAGCAGGAAATCCAATTCTTTTTTCGGTGGCTGCCTGCAAGAAGTCTGTACGATTTATGTATCATCCCTCGAATAGGACCTTAAATGGAGGCCCCGTGTAGAGGAGAGTCACCACCTTTGCACGTTAAGAACCCAATGCACTATTCGTATAAGAGTAGGGGAAAACCCTGGTGTAGTGGTCCACCTGCACAACCCCAATCAGTTATACCGGGAGGAGAGACCCAAGGGTTACAGTGATTAAGTTCGCTGTCCGCCTCTCAGGCACAGGTGACGCCATTACTTAATACTTACTTGATACTTAATTGCCAGTGGCAGTAGGTATACAGCTTTCTTGCTGGCAGTCAATGTAATTTATGATGTATATGCACAAGTAATGTTACTCCAAATTAATTCCATGCAGGCCTTAATATGAAATAATTTCCCCCTGTTTGCTTTTTAGTCATTTAATTATCTTATACTTTTGTCTTTTGGGTTGACTACATGTCTTTAGGTGTTAAGCAAGTGACATTCCGCCCCCCCTCCCCCTCCCCTACAGCATATCAAAAGATTTGTGTGATCTGTGTGTGTGTTATTGCTTGTAAGCATTTGAACTGAAATATTTTCTATTTTCTTATTATGAATGAAAGTTTTATCTATAGCTCTTGTTTAGAGAAATGATTGAGTATATTCATAAAAAACAATCAATTTGAAATTGTTGAAATTGCACTTTCTTGCAAATAAAGTTCTGTTTGGAAAGGCGATATTTTTTTTCTTTTCTATAGAGAAAAAAAAACTTATTTTTTGTTTATGAAAATGGACGAGGATTTGTTTGCCTCAGAGCTGCAGTGATCAATACATTCATGCAAAGAGTAAAAGTGAAATCATCACTGATAAACTGTAATGTAATACAAGTCTTCTGAACGCCACAAGGGCCTTAACTCTTTCATTCATGCATTCATTTTTCCTCTCATAGGGCTGTCGGTCTTGAGCACCCTAAGAGCTAATTAAGCTGATTTTCATACGAAGCTTAAATTTTTACGCAGAGGTACAGCCTTTCTTGCTCAGAGCAGATAATATTTTGATTAATATGTAAAATCTGTATACATCTCTTTTAATAGCATTAGAATCAAATGCTGCATAAATGCTATAAAATGATGAGAATAAGATGATAAGATGTCATTGAAATGCTGCAGTATTCAACTATTCAAACTATCTCTTTCTTTCTAAGATTCTGAAGAAATGGCAAGTGATAGTGTGTTTGATCTGAAATAGACTAAATGTATACTTTCATATATGTAGTCTGCAGTAGAGCTTACAGTCAAATCTGTCTTAGCTAGTGGCCAAGTGTCTATAGTGGTCATCTATATTGCCTTTGTGTAGAAGGAAATGTGTGTTGTAGAACCTGTTTGTCACTTTTTGTGTTTCCATGTGGTGGCCTCCATAGACAGATTTGACTGTAGTTTGAATCATATCAATAGGCAAGCTATTGTGATAGGCCTAGACTGTTGGGATCAGTTAACCATTTGTCTGCTTAGGCTGATAAATGGAACAACAATGGTCCACCACAATCGACTGTAGTCACACATACATTGTGTGTTTAAAATAAATACACCAAGCAGTGTGTCGATCTTTGATTTCAGTTTCTGGAAGATTAGGAGTTAACGCTGACCAATGGGCAAGGAATAGATCATGCATTTGTTCAGATTAAATGAGTGAACTCGCTCTGGTTCCAAGCAGATGAGAGCATCTGTTCAGTGCCAGAAGGGTGTTAACTCTATGTTAAATTAAATGAGTTATCGCCCTTCTAGTTTCAAGTAGATCATATCATCTGTTCAGTGCCAGAAGGGTGTTAACTCTATGTTAAATTAAATGAGTTATCGCCCTTCTGGTTTCAAGTAGATCATATCATCTGTTCAGTGCCAGAAGGGTGTTAACTCTATGTTAAATTAAATGAGTTATCGCCCTTCTAGTTTCAAGTAGATCATATCATCTGTTCAGTGCCAGAAGGGTGTTAACTCTATGTTAAATTAAATGAGTTATCGCCCTTCTAGTTTCAAGTAGATCATATCATCTGTTCAGTGCCAGAAGGGTGTTAACTCTATGTTAAATTAAATGAGTTATCGCCCTTCTGGTTTCAAGTAGATCATATCATCTGTTCAGTGCCAGAAGGGTGTTAACTCTATGTTAAATTAAATGAGTTATCGCCCTTCTAGTTTCAAGTAGATCATATCATCTGTTCAGTGCCAGAAGGGTGTTAACTCTATGTTAAATTAAATGAGTTATCGCCCTTCTGGTTTCAAGTAGATCATATCATCTGTTCAGTGCCAGAAGGGTGTTAAAGGGATAGTTGAGTTCTGTTTTCAGACCGCAAATTCCTTCAAAGTGCATGGTTATCCAATGGCTGACCTAAAAAGGTGACCTTACCCCCCCCCCCCCAACGAAGCAAAATGTCAAATAAAAAAAATTTGTTACCAAAAAAAAAAAAAAAAGTATCCTCTTACTGATAAAAAACTGATATTGACTAAAAATGCTGGCCTTACGAGCACATATTATACTATCTAATAGATGGCAAAGTATTGTTACCAATGTCTATAGACAGCACATGTTTCTCATTGTGATCTGTCATTATCGATTTTTTTGTATAAATATAATAATAATAATAATATGGATATTTATATAGCGCCGGTATCCGCCAGGCTCTGACGCTCATGGCGCTGTACATACATGTATTACTATCACAAAAATATAACTTCTTAACTAAAATAAAGTAAAGTATATTATTGACATTTGCAGTTTTTGTGATTTTATTGTTAATGATTGAAGATTTTCCAAAGCGAGACACCTATTTTGTAGTCATTGCACGATGTGAAACAGCTGATAATACATGTACTTGTGCCTTTAGAAGTCTGTGTTTGTATTTGTGCAAAACTATGCTAGCAGCTGAGGTAAATACCGTATGTACATGATGGACTGCCTGTAGAATGGGAAAGTGCCAATATAAGTTCTTTGGCAAAACAATTATATACAATTGCCACACTTGACCCAGATGCTGTAAGTGGGATATCTCATATGATTGTTTTCCCTTGAATTTTTAATGTTATTATAATAATAATAATAATATTTACTAGTTCTTATATAGTGCTTTTCAGGACCGAAGGCCCTCTCTAAGCGTTTTACAGATATATATATTATTACCCGGTCATCGGATTCAGGCTTACCCGCATACAATGTATGCACATTCTCAACGCCCTGGGGAGCATTCCAGCCAGGCGTCATTTTTTCAAGCGCACCCTTGCTAAACTAAGCACATTAGCTTTCGCATCCTACCGGGCACCAAATTAACACCTGGGTGGAGAGTGGCAAATGTAGATCAATGTCTTGTCAAAGGACACTAGTGCCGCGGTGGGACTTGAACCGCGGACCTTGTGATTATTATTAATATTAATATTATGATTATTATTGTTATAATTATTATAGTTTTTCTAATTATTATTACAAAAATGATAATAATTATTATCATTATAATTTGTATTATCATTAACATTATTCGAACACTAATGATTATTTTATTAATATTATTATTTATATATATTACACAAATAGACATCCATAACATTCAACACAGGTTTTCTTTACATGTACATTGCATAGGCAGCTCGGCCCCCTTTTGTTAACAGTTTGTTTATGAAAATACTCTATTTTATCTGTTCAGTCTTTTGGGGATTTGCTATTCTTTTGGGATTGGTTTTATTTGTTTATTTATTGCTATATGTAACAGTTCATGTTTGATGAGAAGATGATGCTTCTTGGATGCTGTCTTTCATGGAATTGAATTCCAATTGTTATTTTTGTTTCTAAAATGTATATACCGGTAGTTTATTTTGTCAATTTTTTATTTCACATGTACCAGTAGTTTGAATGGAAGGCAATATAATTGCAAAAGTAAATGATTTGATAGAAATATGTCCTACAGCTTTGACTATCAGGTTTTATGGAGAAAAAAATTACAAGACATCAATTTTGTATTTTGCCTGCCTTTCACCAGAAGGGGGTTAATGCCGATAAAATCATATCAGAGAAAGCATGCTTGTAGCTTTCATTAGACAAATTAAGCTAAAAAGTATTTAAGAAAGTTTTCATTGTATTTGACAATAGTACTATTCAAAGTTGTGTGTGTGTTTGTAATTGGGTTTTTACAAAAGTTTATCGATCAGTTATGATTTTTCATGTCTGGGAATCAAACTGTAATGTCGGTACGTGAAAGACATGACTCAGTTTTGAACCAAGGTCAATTTAAGTCACTTTGAGAATGGAATGGAGCAGTTTACTTGATATGGGCAGATGTATATTCCAGCGCTTGTGTATTCAACTTGTTTTCCAATATTTCTTAAATATACTTCAATTCAATTCAATTCAATTCTATTCATGTTTCAATTCTTTTCCGCTGAAATATTGCATTTATAAATATCAGTTAACCTTGGACAAGCCTTCTGTAGTCTCAAGAATAAGAGTCGGTCTATGGGGATTTCATCTTTATAAATGTATGATTTACATCCTTCTGGCTGTGAGCACATAATATCAATATCCAAACACTTTCTGACGAAATGTCTTTATATACTACAAGAAACCCTGTCAAAACTGGGTAAATAAAGAGATTTTGTAGAGCTTAATATAATATATGGTGGTGTTTGCACATAAGTCTTCTGAAGAGAAAACATGTTAGTATAGTGGCCTTTAGATTAAGTCTAATACTGACTTAATTAAGTAACACTGTTTAAAGTGTGTTTTTTTAAATACAAGTGGTATTTATATACCGTGTGAGTCAAAAAAAAAGTTTACACCTAGAAAATTGCTAATTATTAAAAAAATTATCTATGAACAGTAAATTATTTTACATCTTATGAAAGAGTGTTTTATCCCAAATCATCTGGTTTCATTTTTGTGTGGTATGTGTTCAAGCTTGGAGGAACAGGAGGCATTGTTTGCGAGAGTGCAAAAATCAACTTGCGCCAAAGTGATGCCTACAGTATGTATTATGTTGGGATTAGCGGAGTGGAAGAATGAATTGAATGTATCAAATTAAATGCATTACATATGATTTTTGCAAAGGGCAAAGTCACACACACCCACACACATGCGCACAAATTTTCGTTGATATTTGATATTCAATATTTGATATTGTGTGGCATGATTAATTTTGTTAAGGATGTTATTTGGATCAGCAAAGACCGACTTAACACCCAAATCCCAATTGTTTTATTCAAACATCACATAAGCAACTTTGACGCAAGTCAATTTTTGCACCCTCGCAAACAATGCCTCCTGTTCATCCAAGCGTGAACACATACCCCACAAAAATGATACCAAATGATTCAGGATAAAACACAGTCTTTCATAAGATATATAATAATTTACTGTTCATAGATGATTTTAAAAATAATAAGCAATTTTCTAGGTGTAAACTTTGTTTGACTCACACTGTAGAGGTGGTAATAACATGTATCAGCTGATGAGAGCCAGAAGGGTGTAACTCATGGTTTTACAGAGAGTTTAAAGTCTTCTGGCTCTTAGCAGACAAATGTTATCTGAAATTATATGCTTTTCAGACCCTCATTCGGGGAATATATTTTGAATTTTAAATGATGAAGTATAAATATGAATTTTAATTAGCAATATATTGTTATAGTGCCTTAAGTATTTGTTTGATTTATTAATAATGTGGTAATTGGTTTAAATACTATCAAATGTACTGATGTTGATTAGTGATCTGAAATAAATATCTATTTATGATTTTATGAATTTTCAAGTGATTATGTATATGTTGTGCTATTTAATATGCCATATTTTCTCATTGGTTTAAGCTGCAATCATGAATGTACTAATATTTGTATTCAATATAGCCAATTAGATGGGTTTCCGGGTTTTAATGTCATCATTTTGTGATGTTTTTCTTTCTTTTCAGAGCTCAGTTCCTTGATGGAAAAAGCTCATCAAAGTTTATAGAAAATTCCTATGCTGATAGTTTTCATGTTACATCTGAATTAAATCTTGGGTGGTACTTCAAATGTAATTGTTTAATATGAAATACAAGCCATTTCAGTATTGGAAGCAACTGTAGTGCAGTTTGAATTGATGGCAGTCATTTATATATCAATACAAACGATAACAAGATACGTAATTTCCTATGAACCAAATAACATCTTTATTTTGGGTGTTTATAAAAAAAAATTATATTCATTGTGATGGGTAGAAAATTGTTTTTGTCATTTATTTTCAGAGATAAAATTTATGGTTGACAGATATTTTGAACTATTTCAAGGGAGGATTCATCGTCTATGGAGAATTATATCGTGATGATGATGATAATGATTATGTTGGTAGTGCTTATGATGTTGTTGATGAGGATGATGATGCTGGTGATGATAATGATTTATATTAATGTGACGGGGGGGGGGGCTAATTGCAAGAAAACAGGACATCTTTGTAATTTAAGATGCATCTAAACACCAAAAAGTTGTATAGTGATGCCACTTTTAAAAATTAGAATGGCGTGAACATTTCAAAGGGCATTCTATAAAAAGGAGATAGGAATATGGGAAAAGGTAGTGTTTAAAAATGAATAGAAACTTTATATAGTATTCTGTTTAACACATGCAGACCCTAATGTAACTCATCTGCACGTTTTTCTAATCAATCTGACTGCACGTACTACAGGGCTGAGGTTTTATCACTTTTTTTGTAGAATTATATGTACACATGCATTCTATGTTTTTCTCTTTCTCATCTCCATATCGTATAGACTATAGAGGCACTCCCATAATCAGGGGGAAAATTACTTTATAAATTTTGGGGGCTACTTTTCAAGCTTGCTTGCATGAAAATAACTCTCTTTATTTTGTTTTGCATTGAACTCTATGCAATTTTGGGGGGCTCTTTTACGACTTTCGGGGGCTCCAAGACATTTTCATCACAGTAGGGTTATAGGGTTATGACTATGTTTTAGGCGAGGATTGGTGTTAAGATTAGGAATAGGCATTGAATTTGGGTTTGATTTTTTATTATGTCTTTATTTGCAACCAAAACTTGGTAAGGGGTTGATTGATTGATTGATTTTATTCGTCAAGTATAGTACATTGAATGCTTACATAAAGCAAAAAGAAACGAGAAGATACATTGACAGGATAACCCATGAAAGCCAGAAAAGGCTTATTTCCAACGGGGTCCTATAAAGTACGTGTACAGTACGGCATGAGAATAAAATATCACAACTAATAACTACTACGAATATTACGAATAAATAATATAACATAAACAACAACCAAAATTTCTAGAACTTATAGCAAACAATGATCTACGGTATATTATGCAAGATTAAACTTAAAAACATGCGCTACACATAATGAACTGTGACTTAAGATAACTGATATTACTGTTCTTGAAGGGATTCATGCTTTAGGTATTGTTTTAATACACTTTTAAAGTGTGAAAAATTCTTAACTATTTTGACATGTTTTGGGAGAGAATTCCAAAATTGGATACCATTAAAATAAAAAGAGTTTCCAATTTGTCCTTTTCGCTTGGGTAAAACAAAATTAAAATGACTATTTCTTGTATCGTATCCATGGATATTTGAGACACGAGTAAAATTATTAGTATGATCTACATCTGAGTAGTATTTTTATGGACATGGTGTAACACGAGTTGTTTAGACCTTTGACCTACATAGAGTATACCTGCTTCTTCAAGTTCATTTTTCCCGACGTGTGTTCTTGGGCCTAAGCAGTTAATAAATCTTACCATCTTATTCTGAATTATTCTTAACTTTTTCTTATCCATCTTGCCCAGACTACTGTACCAAGCAGCATTAGCATAATCAAATAAACATTGTATCAAAGCAAAACACAAAATACGTCTCGACTTCATGTTCATACAAGTTTGGTATCTATACAAAAATTTTAAGCGAGAATTAGCCTTTTTGGCAATTGAATCTACCAAACCTGTCCATGACAGATCACTAGTTAAATTTATTCCTAAATATTTTACTGAATCTTTACTCTCAATCACTTGATTATTATAGGTAACCTTGAAGTCCCGTGTATATTTAAACTTTCCCTTCGAACAAAATAAAATACTTTCTGTTTTTCCAACATGTAAACTAAGCTTGTTGTCTGTCATCCATTCGATGCATTTTGCCAATTCTGCACTTAGTTTTTCTTCAATTGACTTAGGATTTGTATCTGAATATAGTAACACACTATCGTCAGCATATAAAAGTAATTTAGAATCATTAACACAAGTACACATATCATTAATATAACACATAAAGAGAATGGGGCCTAAAATCCTCCCTTGTGGAACCCCGCATTTAATAGGCTGGGAATCAGATATTACCTTCTGCATAGTTACCACTTGATGACGATTAGTTAAATATGATCTAAACCATTTAACACATGCCGAATCCAAACCCAACACTTCCAATTTCTTTAACAGTATGTTATGATTTACAGTATCAAAGGCTTTTTGTAAGTCCAGAAGAACCATTCCAACAAAGCGCCCTTGAGAAACTTCATTCCTAACAAAATCCGATAAATGTATTAAACATGTTTCAGTGGAATATCCGTTACGAAAGCCGGACTGAAATTCATATATTAACTTTTTTTCTTGAAAATATTTCTCTATTTGAGCATGAACCGATTTTTCCAAAATTTTTGAAACTACGCTTAAAACACTGATAGGCCTATAATTACCAACGTCAGTTTTGTCTTTCTTTTTATGTAGCGGTGTTACTTTTGCAATTTTCATGTCGTCAGGAAAGGTAGAAGATATAAGAGATAAATTGATTATATAATTCAAAGGTTCATACAAATTTCTCGCCCCATCTTTTAAAAATCTGGCTGGTATCATATCTAGTCCAGTACTTTTCGATACTTTCAACTTGTTTAACTCATCTAAAACAAACTTTTCTGTAACTGGAGAAAAGTGAAAACTATCTTTTGAGATGTCTTTCTCGTCATAAAACTTTTGAAATCTTTCACTGTCGGCATGGAATTTGTTCGTGTTTACTGGTAATTTACACGCTAACTTGTCAGCCACAGTTGTAAAATAATTATTGAACTCATTTGCTATTCTTGATTTATCATGACATAATTCTCCCTGGACATTAATAACTGTCTCTTGAGCACTTTTCCCTTTGCCTTTTAGACCTAAACCCTTCAAATTTTTCCATAACTTCCTGGAGTCATGTTTATTTTCTTCAATTTGATCTTGAAAATATTCGACTTTAGCTCTTTTAACCTTTCTTTGTACTAGATTCCTTAATGCTTTGTATTTTCTTGCGAGATCCAAATTACTAATATCCCTTTTCATATTTTTGTAAGCTACATTTCTCTCTTTAATTATCGCAATAATTTCATTGTTCATCCATTTTTCTGTTCTTTGCTTGATTCTTACTTGTTTAAAGAGATGGTTTATTGATTTCAAACTTGACTGAATTTGGTATCATTGCAATCGAAAAATTACACTGAGTAAAATCATTACATTTGTGTAACTTGTACATTCGAGCGAAATTTATAAAAGTTGATTGAACTTGACGAAAAATCAACCCACGCAACGCCCCTAAAACATCGTAAGTCAGCTGATTTTCGAAGTGACATCACAATATGAACAGCGGGCCGCTCAGCTGAAACGATTGACGACGCGAGTTGCAGTTTGCGTGCGATTTGCATTGACTCTCGAGTACCGTACCCATTTATAACTAACGCTGTTTACCTTCATCAAAATCCCCTGGAAATATGGATATGGACGAAAACATACTTGAGTATACTCCAGAAGGCTCCTCCATGGCATGGTTTTGGTTCTTAATCTGACGTTAGTCTAGATAAATGGTATATAACTTCCAAAAAGCGATGGAATATATTGTCGATGTAGCGTTCAAGTTTCCCGTAGCTGGTAGCTGTGTGTGCGTACTCTGTGCATGTACTATGTGTGCAATACACTGACCTCTATAATGCGTGCACCACATCTAGCGCAGCTTGCTAGCCAGCCTAGCCCGTAGCCCGGCGCTCGAGCTAGCCGTGAATCGCGAACCGGACTGATCTGTTTCTCTCGGTTTATCAGGGTCCTATACGACTTAATTTATCAAAAATGTAAATTAATCAGCCTAATCACACATTTTTGTAATGAATATCTGGACAATTCTATGTAAATTTGTCGCCTATTTCACTCCAAAAGAGTCGTTAGGTCAGCATGCAAAATGTCCTTTGCCTAGTCCCAGATCAGACACATACACGCTGAAGTGCCCTCAGAATATGTGATTATTTCCCCGATTTTTATGCTCAAATGTGACGGAAAAATAAATAAAAATCAAACAAACATTTGTAGAAAGTATCATTTATTCAGTGTATCTCATTCAAAATGACTAAAAAAGAAGAAATATCACCACTGGCGGTAAATATACAAACAACGTTAACCCATATCTGAAAATTGCAATGGGTATCCAACATTGTCCCGAATGTGTGATGTAGGTTGTTCATATTGTGACGTCATAGTTTCGCATGTAAAATAACGCCGTCAATTCACTTAGTGAGTGGGTTCAGGAAAGGGTAACAAAATTGCATTTAATTTATTCCTCACAACAGTGAGGGCTTCAAAAGTACTTTGCTCAATTTGTTAATGTTCTCAGCAATCTGTAGAGGTGTAATTTGCCCATTTTCCACATTTCAATGAACCATCTCTTTAAGAGGTGCACTCATATTAACGATTGATAAAAAAATAGTTTTAAAATTTGCCCATGCCATATTTACTTCGTTACATTCTGTTATTTTAGACCAATCGGCTAGAGATAAATTTAAATTGAAATCATCTACATTATAACTTTTCATTCTTCTAATGGATATAGTTTTGTGGTGCCCAAACACGGGCCTAATAAGCTTCCTTGAGCAATAAGTTAGTGAATGATCACTTATGCCAAGGTCAATAACGCCACTTTGACATATATGCTCTTCCTTACTACATAATACGTGATCTATTAATGAGGAAGTCGTCTGTGATGTACGAGTGGGCAGATTTATAAGTTGGTTCAAACCATTTAAATTCAATATATTTTCATATTTTCTGGATAATGGAGACTTTCGCAAAAGGCAAATATTTATGTCTCCTAAAACTATGACCTCATCGTCTTTTGTTAATTTATCAAAAGTTTTGGATTTCAAATGCAAATAAAATACTTACAGACAGATAACAATGATAAAAAAAATGTATACAAGGTCAAAGGAACTAGTCGTCGAGTCTATACCTATATTCATGGGTAACAAAATATGTGGTTAGTGTAGGAAATTGATTGAAGGATAATTGTCGCTGAAGAGTGTACGACCTAAATGCATTATACGCTCAGGCAAGTATACTTACCTGACATGAATTATGGCGCCGATTGCCGTCCATATGTAACATTTACCATAATTGATGTCAGGTGATATCAATATTTAATCTATTTAATTAGTTTATGTACGGGCTTATCGGGAAAGATGACTGTCGTGTTAAAATAATCAGGGGGGGGGGGGGTAGAGAGAAGAAGGGGGAAATTAATCCCGACTCGGGCAGGGTATTTATATGCCTACAATAATTTCCATGCGAATATAATTATACAAGATTGTCATGCATTCAAAGAGCGTGGGAAAGGAAAAAGTTCATCGATTTTTACAACCCAAGGAATGCTTACACGTAGTAAGCCAACGAAGGGAGGCAGTTTTGTTTATATCTTGTATAGAATAAGATCAATATTTCTCTTTTTAAAGCTATAGATGTCCCGGACAGCACAATAATAAACGTGTCTTATACACGGGAGGAAAGAGTACTGTCTCAATTGGAAAACGTGTTTTGTACAAGGCATAGTAATTGCGTTGTTTTCCGGCTATTACCCTCCACATTTTTAGTTGAAAAAAAAAGGTAACATAATATTCATATCCTATTATCTCACGCATTCTGAATCCCCAATTTGCAAAATTATTTCAACCGTCATTTTAATAACACATGAAAATGAAGAGTCCATTTAATAACTCTATTTTATGCTCTCCAATTATCATAATGTAATGATATACTTACGTTTCTGGTTATTATTTGTTATCCTCTTTTTTTTAGCCATCATTCTAGCCATTCCCTCATCCCTCCCCCCCCCCCTCTCTCTCTCTCTCTCTCTCTCTCTCTCTCTCACTCTCCCCCTCTCTCTCCTCTCCCTCTCTCTCCTCTCCCTCTCTCTCTTTCTATATCTCTCTCTCTCTTTCCCCCTCTCCCCCTCTCTCTCCTCCTCTCCCGTCTCTCTTTCTATCTCTCTCTCCCCCTCTCTCTCTTTCTATCTATCTCTCTTCCCCTCTCTCTCTCTCTCTTTAGCCTCCCTCCCCCTCTCTCTCTATCTCTCTCTCTCTCTCCCCCCCTCTCTCCCCCCTCTCTCTCTCTCTCACTTTCTGAAAACACATACACTCAGTCATTTAGGACATTATTGTCCCTGCTCTAGTCATGTTCATCTTTTACATTATGTTTCTCCTACTATCCTAGAATTCCCATTGTCTCATACTATCATTTATGTTAACATTTTATTTTACTCTAAAATATACACGAAATCATCTTGCATATAAGTTTCATGCTTATTAAGTTGTCTCCTTATTTCATCTATCAACCATGTGATATTTGGTATGTAAAGTTTGTCTTCTTTGGGAAATAAAGAACACTGAAATGCTGTATGTCAAATGTGTAGTTGAAAAACTTTCGAGTAATATTGGTGAACACAATACTACACCTTGATTATCATCAATTTGACCACCGTGGATTGCAGTGAGAATACACTGTTTCTGTGTATGAGCTCGATCACTCTTTTTAATCTCACATCTGCTACTCTGTGATGGAGTTCTAAGCACGAACACGTACGAGCTGTTGCCATGGAAACGGCTGACGCTCTAGTGTTTGCTATTCGCTTTTTATCCGAATGCTGTAAAAGTCTCTCCGCATGCAAACGATAGCAGTTCACTCGAAATGATACCCTTTGAAAGGAAATTAAGTAATGGAGTAAATCATATTCACCATCACAAAGTCGGTTCGCAATGCATTATTCGCGTGTACAAATATTATAGGCCAATTATTCAATAAATCATTTATGGGGCAATTTTCATTATTCTATTGTATTGCCTTAAGAAATTACGTCCGGATTACGTAGCATGTCACTGTCGTGTACTCGCGTTTCACATTTCAATAGGTGACACCTCGGGATGGTTTATAAAAAGTCTTTGCGATCGCAATGATAGATTTGCAATCTTTTTATATATGAAACTATACAGACTATCATAATAATTGCCGACAGCCCCATACAATAGCTACAAAATTCAACGCGATGGCTTAGCGGTATAGCAGTGATCTCGTAACCGGGAGGCCCCAGGTTCGAAACCACGTAGTGCCATTACTCCTCATTACCATGTCCCTTTGAGAGGATTTAAAGTCGTTGGTACCCTGGTTTCTTACTTACAAGCATTATGTTATATTAGCAGTAAATTAAAATATCATCAAACCAAGCCAACATATTCGTTGTATGAAAATAACAATATTTTGTTTAGAGATAAGTACGTAATAATTATAGGCCTTCAATGCAGAATTTACATTGCATAAAGTAAACATAAATTTGAAGGGAATTACATTGAATGATATCTAACAGTGTTATACAAAGTAGAAAGGAATGAATTATTAGAGATTATATACATGTATTTACAATATACAGTCAAACCGATCTGTGGCTACCTGTCTATAGTGGTCGCCTGTAAATGCCTCCCTCTATAGGAAGAAACATGTGTTGAAGAACTTGTCTTTAAAGGCCACCTGTATAGGGGTCAGTTTATGTCTTTCTCTCGGGCGGCCTAGATAGACAGGTATAACTGTATTATAGATTTACAATCTCTTTATATAATTATGAACCTACATAGACTATCATAATAATTGCCGACAGCCCCATACAATAGCTACAAAATTCAACGCGATGGCTTAGCGGTATAGCAGTGGTCTCGAAACCGGGAGGTTCCAGGTTCGAAACCAACTTGCCCTTTGGTCTCTGTAATAATTGTATTACACACTATTTTAGGTTTCGTCATCTTGTTTTATAGCCCTATCAAGAAAGCGATAAAAACATCGATAGTGATGATGTAATAATTTGTTTTAATGCCTCATAATTTATAATAGGCATTCACCTTTTAATTACTATGTTGACGCATTACTGGTAGGCATCTGTAATTTCTTCATTTTTCGTCATCTTTTTAAATATTCATAATCATATTTGGGGAAAGAAACCGTTAATATTATGTCTATGTACTATGTGCATGCAGTTAGCATCATACACCAGTGCTCTCCCTCTCTCTCTCTCTCTTTCTATTATAAAGACAATGCTACTTGTTTTAAGCCTGTCCCTTTCCTACTGAATGCAGTCGGATCAAGGGTTTTAAAACTGAAAATTGGGAGGGGGGTAAATTAACCGATAGCTTTAGCGCGTGGCGTTACCATAGTAATTATCGAATGCTCCAATCCATTACAGAGTTCAACGCGGAGTTTGTCGGCATTATCAATTCTGTGTCGGAGCGTTTTCAACACTTTCCATCCATAATCCTAAGTCATATAAATTATCATAATTGTTTCAGAATCCTTTTTATTGGCTATACGTTCGCGTTGATTCCGTTAAAGAACGTTTCAAAGTTTACTGCGTCACTAGCGTAGCCTATTCTGAAGGAGGGGGAGGGGGGGGGGCACTTGGCCCTCCTGACAGGTGTCCGACCTAGAAACATAAATGCAGCCTTACTAGTATAGTTAGCTGGTTAGGAAGAATATTAATGTTAATCAAGATATAGGCTACATGTCATTGCATACATTATCAAAGAAATTATTTTACCTAATTTCTTCCTCAAGTCATTTTGGCCTATTAGTGTATTTTATAACTTCATGCATATTCCAGAGGCTTCAAAGGTAGTTTAAATTTAATTTCCATTTCCCGGCATTACCTTGTAATTCATTGAAGTTGTTTTCCTCTCTTGAAATCACACTACAACCCCCGCCTTCTCTTTCCCTGTAGGGATATTGGCATCAGGAATATTCGAATAATTAGCGATAATTATACACCAAAAGAATGTCACACATTGTTGCCATGTCAGGAATAGTCTTTCAACCCATTTAGTAATCCTGCACAGTGATTAAAATCTTTCCTTTTGAAAAAGAGTGATTTGCTTTGATTTACCAATATAAAAACATATATTATAACAAAATACATGATAACATGAGAAAATAACATTGGATGGATCGCCCTGCTCAGCTTTGTCAGTGCAGCACATCTGTACTACCGAGGGGTCCAGTTTACAATATAAAGTAAATGAGAGAAAATGATATATCACAAATAAAAAATTCTTAACATATTGGTATAACATAAAGACAACATCGTTTACACAGTATCGTGCCCCCACCCACCCAAGAGCAAAACCCAATAACCCCACCCACCCTATTATTGTTCTTCAATTTAGGTTTTCAACGTATGTTTATTTAATAATCTCATGAATTCATTGTAATTTTGGGATGATTTTAAAGTAGAAGATAAGACGTTAAATTGTGATGCCCCACGATATGAAAACATTCTACGACATGATTCGGTATGTGGTTTAGGTAAAGATAAATTTCCGATGGAAAGTAACGAATATTGGTGATAAATAAAGTGAAATGAGTCTTTTAAGTAAGGGCTACTGAGGGCATTGAGCTTTGCTTTATAACTTATTTGAACTTGGTACTCTTTTAAAGTCCTTGGTTCTATGTCGAGAAATACACTGCATACTGATTCATTAATAACAGCCAGGACAAAAAAAAAAGAAGATCTATACCCCAAATCCGCGTTCTATTTCTATGACACCAACTTTTTGTTTGGTTTTCTGCATAGTTAGTAGCCCTATAAGTGGAGGCCAGTGTCTGAGGCAGAGTAATCGTGTGGGTAAGCGTTCGTTTCCTAATGCAAAGGCATTAGGTTCGATTCCCAGCTACGGTCCTTTTTCCAGTTTATATACCTTTACAAAAAAAATTTCCATAATATTAATTTGCCATTATCTTTTTTTTAGGGCACAAAAATGAGAGAGAGAGAGAGAGATAAAGGGAAGTCAGAGGGAGAGGGGGAGAGAAAAGATTTGTACCATCTCTCTTTAACAAGTGACTATGGATTATTAAGAATATCAAAACTCCTATCATTTGATTAGATTCATTTATTTATTCACGGTAAAAGCCCAGTTCAGATGTTAAGCTGTTTTACAATGGGGCCGTGCATAATATGTCATGACAATAAAAATACAAAGTAAACATAAGAAAACATATATCATATAAAGAATAACAAAATAGTACAATATTACTGATGATTACAAAATCAACATCTTTCAGACTCGATCGACAACAGAATGTCAGAGTTATGAAGAAAATAAATAGAGAGTAGCAGAGAGGCAGAGTAGTCTAACTATAGTGAACAGGCGATCTCCTCGTAATTGGAAGGTACCGGGTTCAATACCCAGCTAGTGCGTTTTTTTTGTTGCGATGGTTTTGTTTTTGTAATCTCGCAAGAATAGATTGATTTTCAAACTTGGTACTCACAACAAGTATACATACGGAACGTATTTCATGAAGGACAGCGATATTGTTTTCATCCATCAACCATAATTTAATTCAATACTTTTTCAGTCCGAAAAGATTTATGTGAAATATGAGAGGGAAGGTAGGGGTAAGGGTGGTAATGAGAGTCAGAGAGAGAGAGAGAGAGAAAGTGAGAGAAAGAGAGAGAGACGGGAAAGAGACAAGCGAAGAGGATCCAATATACCCGATAAATCAAATAAAGTCAGGAATGATGAGAAACTCGATCAACTTATAATATTATGTATTCAGAGCGGCATTATCTTTTTATAGCACACTTCCAATGTTATAATTCCCAAGGTGTGACTACAAAGCAAGTAAATTGATATGAACAACTGGGAAAGCTACACCACCCATATATCCAGGGCAGAGGCGGCGGAGCCGGGGGGCACAGTGCCCCCCCCCCACTTTTTCAAGTACCCCAAAAGTGCCCCTTTTTCCATGGGAAGAGTGCCCCTTTCACTTTGTAAGAAGAGCCCCTTTTTACATAAAAATTGCCCCTATTACTTTGATATGTGCCCCTGTTAATTTTTAAAAGTGCCCCCTCTCCTTTCCAACTCTGATATGTGCCCCTTTTATTTTGACACTTACCTCTTTTCCCAGACAAGTTCCCAGTTTCCTTTGCAATAAGTGTCTATTTTCCATTCTCATAAGTGCCCTTTTTAATCTCTAGTAAGTGCCTCTTTTCGGATACGAGAAGCGCCCCTTTTCACTTTTGTTAAGCGCCTCCTTCACCTCTGATAATTGCCCTATTCAAATCTTAGAGGTGCCCCTTTTACTTTGACAATTGCCCCTTTTCCTTTGTAAGAAGTGCCCCTTTCCCTTTTAATAACTACCTCTTTTTAACTCGGATAAGCGCACATTATATTTTCACATGTGCCCCCTTTCCTTTCTAATAAGTGCCCCTTTTCCTTATGATAAGTGCCCCCATTTAACAAAGAGCCCTTCGCCTTTTCATAAATGCCCCTTTTCACCTATGAAAATAGTTCTTTTTCATTCTCCTACTAGTGCTCCTTTTCATGTATGGTAAATGACCCTATTCTGAGAGACAATCATTTTATTTTGACAAGTGCCCCCTTTTCCTCCTGATAAGTGCTCTTTTCATCTCTAATAACACCCCTTTTATTTTGACACGTGCCCCTTTTCCTTTCTAATAAATGCTCTTTTTCCTTCATAATTTCCGCTTTTCATAAAAGCCCCCTTTCATCTCCAATAAATGCCCCTATCAAAATCTGATCGGTGCTCCTTTTCTTTGAACAAATGCACATTTCCCTTTATTATTAGTGCCCCTTTTTCATTCTCATAAGTGCCTCTTTCATATATGGTGTTTGCCCCTTTTCAGGTGCGATAAGTGCCCCTTTTCACCTCTGATAATTAACCTTTTTTAACAATGATACGTGCCCCTTTTCCTTTCTTATGAGGAACCTATCCCTTTTTCATAAATGCCCCTATCAAAATCTGAATGTTGCCTCTTTTCCGTCGACAAATGCCCAATTTCCATTCTCATAAGTGCCTTTTCATCCCTGGTGAGTGCCCCATTTTCACCTTTGATAATAACCCTTTGTACTTTGACACGTGCTCCTTTTATTTCCCAATAAGTGTCTTATCCCTTCGATAAGTGTCCCTCTTTCCTCTCATGCCCCAATTTCAAGCGACTAAGAGCAATATCTCCCAAAGCTCGCTCGCTACGCTCGCTCACATTTATAGATGTTATAATTATACTTATCAACGGTCTTTTCAGTTTGCTGTTATGAAAATGTGCTTATTTATAACCCGATGAGGATTGGTTTTCTCCTCTTTATAAGATGTAGTTTTCGCACTGTGACCTCACAAATCTTATATTTTTCCTCGCTCGCAAATGATTTTTTCGACCATCACACCCAACTGCAAGGTATGATGCTTTAAAAAGCAATATTTCATATGATGTATAAAGAGAAACAAATATTGAAATCATCCCTGATAATTAATCAAATTTTAGGGTATATACCAATGTCTAAAAAATTGCTTATTTTCGCTTTGAGATTTCCCTTTGTAGGTGCCCTTTTTCCCCAGAAAGTGCCCTTTTTTGTTGGTGCCCCCCCCCCCCCCCACTTTGGAAGTCGCTCCGCCGCCTCTGATCCAGGTGCTGTATTCTGAAAACGATGTTATCTTTTATCTTAATAAAATAATTTTAAGTGCCATAAGCCCATAACTCATCAAAATTAGGACAAGTCATACAGCTGGCTGGGTTCGGGCCATATTGTAAGGTTGAAAGAGACATCTCCGCAAAAACCAATGGTAAGTATTTAATAATTCCACGTGATTACAGTTTTTAAGGCATCATTTTCAAAATACGGCGCCAAGTGGATGGCAGGCATCTGTCTAGAATAGATGCCGCCACGTGTATGCTGCCATCGCTCTCTAATCTTCGTGCAATCGCGCTTGCGCAGTGACACAAAGTTATAATCATGGCGGCTGCTACAGTTGGAAATAAATTGATCTCATTGTTGGCAATTTTTCTTCTCCTTCGTAACGCGGGTGGAATTTTGCCGACACTAACAACGGTTGATATCAGTAGAGAAGTGACAGAGAAATGCGTCATTGCTGTGTTTCCCTCAGAAAATGGTAATTTACTGGAGATTGCGGACGAAATCGGGCAGCTTTTTCTTCCAGCGCAGGTCCGCGCCAGGACGCAGGGAGTTTCGGGGCCAGGGGATGGCAACAAACCGAGCGCTGCGAACGAAACTCGAGTGACTGTGGGTATAATTGAAGAGCCATTTGATCAAAATGATGATCGTGTGAGAATAAAGAATTCAGCCTCTGAGTCAGAAAATGATTTGGTAATTGTCTTTCCAAAGATCAAAAAGGACCGTACGTGCCTGATTCCTCCTCCCAAATCGTTCTTGATAGGGGAAGCATATCATGGTCCAATCTCTAAAACACACTTGTTAGAATTTATCAATATTCAATGCCTTACTTATGTTGATGTTAGTGGCGGGCTGAATATAGAGGGCCTTCACAGGCGGGGTATTCTAGACACGATGTTCTACATGCATTATGTACCAGAAAGTATAGAAATGATAGAGCTTTCATGTGGAAAAGATGACGGTGGTTATTGTTCAGATAAACGGATAAAAAGGGAAAGTGGCTCCATGTCAGAGGAAGAAAGTTGCCACAAGAAATCGAAACCTACGGACTCGGTCAATGATGATATCCATTATTCTGATGATAGCCTTCAAAATGACAAACGTGAGGCTTTTGATCATAATGCAGCCAAGTACAGTGAGTCAAATGCCCCGATGGCCGAGTGTGAGCGCATTTCTAGTCCAGCAAAAGAAGACTTCATCAACTACTACGTGAAGCGATCTCGCCCTGTTGTGATTCCCAACGGAGCAAGGCACTGGCCGGCATTCTCAAAATGGACCATGGAGTACCTACGTGAGTTGTACGGCGACAAGATGGTCCACATCAAGCTGGCTCCTGATGGTGTCTTTGAAGGAGTGGAACCGGCCTCGCTTTGGGAGGATTTCAATGAGTTTTCTGTTCCTGAGCAAGTGAGCAGTCAACTCCTGTATCCTGATCTTGTTGTTGTCAGGCCTGCCACACAAAACTTGAAGTTCTCAGAGTTCTTGGACCTGATCCAAAATGTCAGCGATACAAAGACTAAAAAAAGGTTAATAGTATTTTGGCAAACAAAATCATCATGTATCTTGCTTCAAATTTAGTTTTCTCTATTAAATTTGTTCTAGAATGTAAACCAAAAAGAATAACGATTTTGGACAATTTTTTGTGTCATGAAACAAAATAATGAAAAGGAATAGAAATAAATGAAAAATGTTCAAAGTCAGAGAAACAAATTAGTGAAAGTTGGAAAGAAAGAGTTCCTTGAAGTTTGAAGATACAAAGGGACCCTAGTTAAGATTTAACTACATGTACATGTACATATAGGTTAGACATTTGAGAATCTCAGCAGACTGCATTTCATGTATGATATTTTGTTTGTAGATCTGAATCATTCTGCGAAATACTTAGAAGGGAAAAAAAGAAGAATAACACTGAAGATTTTCAGAGCAAGAGAACTCTTGGAAGCTCTAAAAGGATAGAGGATAAAACTCAAAGGAAATCTCACTTTTCATTCTGAAAAAGCCTTTTTAAACTTTGAAAGATTTTTTGTTGTTGGAAATGTTCTGCAAAATAGTTGGTTTATACCAAACTCCTCAATGATTTAAAATGCATTTGGTAAATTATGTACATATGTCCTAATTTCTCTCAAATGATGACTATTAAATATAACGGTAGCACAAGAAAAAAAAGGGAACCTTAGACTCCCCTCTCCTATCATTTCCTTGAATTCTCTTTACAGAGATGAAGATCGTGCAAGAGTCTCAGCCTATCTGGAGTATTCCTCCATCCTATCACACTTTCCCCAGTTGGAGGAGGACGTTGAAGAACCAGCCTTCATCCAGGATATCCTTGAGCGCCGACATCTCAACATCTGGCTCAGTGACGGTGACACTCTAGGAAAACTTCACTTTGACCCCTTTGATAACTTCCTGTGTCAGGTGTGTTTATGTAGGTCAAAATTCAAGTGTACCGCTCACTGTTTGATCTGACTGCCATTCCATATTTGAAGAAATCTCAGTTATGGAAATGTAAACAAACGTTATCTACCTGATTCAGGTTCTGATCAATTATGATTTTTAAGTTTGATTGCATTCTAGGCAGTAGAGGTGAGTTTGGCTTTAAAGTGTAGACATTCGCAAAACTTGTCTAATGTCCCAACGAGAACCATTTGGGTTTTTTCTCATAAAAGAAAGCTTCAGGACCCCTCAATCCTCCCTCTCTCTCTCTCACATGGTGCACCCGCAAGCCTACTGTATATCTACATCACCATGCAAACCGATACTTACAAGCAACATCTACAAGAAAGCTTGCAATAGAAATGTTAATTAATTGTTCATATGGCTATTCAGAACTCAATCAATTTCTTTATTTTGCATACTTTTGAGTGTATACATGTTTAAATGCTATTGCAAATTTTTGAATAATCTGAATGTTGTCGGATCTTATCGTGTGTAAAGATTGCATAGCCAGGGAGCTTTTTCCTCAAAAAAAAGGGGGAATACCGGTACAAGAAAAAGGGATGAATTGTGAAATAAGCTGACAACATAATGAGTGCATGCATGAATTGCCCCCCCCCCCACCTCATTTTCAGATATAAGCTACATGTATGGTGTTGCTTAATCGCTGAGTAGATTCACCGAACATTCCTTTTATTTCTTATTCCTTTTTTTTCTCCAGCTGCGAGGCCGGAAGGAGCTGACACTCTTTGAACCTCATAACAACACCCAGCTCTACGAGGCCCACATTCCCGAGGCCTTGCTAGGTTTTGATCCAGCCTCTCAGACATTCCGGCGTAAGAAGCTGATGGATAGTACATCTATGGTGATGTCTCCAGTGGACATTCATGATCCTGATTATCAGGTTTGTAAAGCTTTGTCCAGGGGGGTGTTTCACAAAACTTGTCTTCAGTGTCAAACAAAAGTTTTTGTTATAATCCAATCCAAAAGATATTTGATATAGCGCCTTTTCCTTGCAGTTACAAAGCGCTGCACACACGCTCCACAATGTTTGGGCCACTTAAAAACAAAAGCTAGACACTTATCAGAGATCAGTAGAGTATGGTAATAAAGTAATTTCTAACAGAATAGATGTGACTTGAGTAGTGAAATCCTTGCTTCTGATTGGTTATCAGCAGATTTGTCACTGATTTTTGTCATTTGTCATTGAAAAAGGCTTTGTGAAACGGGTACCAGATGTGACGTAGTTTTGTTCTGTACTAAACAAAAAAAATTCACTTTTATTTTCCCTCAAGAACATTTTCAATCATACATGCGTGTGTTTGATTGATCGCAATTTAAAAAATTCATTACTTTCTTATTCTTAATCAGAATTTGCTCAAATTTTCACTGACCTGTTCCTCTCATTTTTCTGCTTCTATTAACACCAACTTAATATCAGGGTGGACTTCCCCCTTTAAAGTCGCTCCGTCCAAACATGATATTTGCTCTGGCTCCTAATGGTTAGGATCCAGAGCAAATAACACTGAGTTCCTATAGGAAATGTATTTATTCAAATGGTCATATCTCAGCCAATACTTAACTTATTCAATTGGTTTTCGACATTTGGACATTATTTTTGATGCTCTTTCGGAAAATGAAGAAAATATTGAGAAATTCTAAAAATAGATTTTTGATGACGTCACACTTCACCACTCTATGGGGTACCTAGGAGGCGTGATGGCGATAAGTGATAGAGCAGTGGTCTTCTAACTTGGAGGTACTGGGTTCAAAACCAAGAGGATGCGCTACAGCTAGGCAGTAATACCTAAACCTAGCCTTAAACTTAGCATAAAATCCAGTTGCAATTAACCCTGACACAAACCTGATACCTTTGTTAATAAAGTTGCTGGAGCAGGCCTTGGATACCAGAGATATGTGAACAAGCCAATTCAATTCAATTCAAATCATTTTATTCTTGAACATCAAATAAAACATCAGATTGTACATTCGTAAATAATCACCTTTGAACAAGAAAAGGAGGACAACAAAAAGTATACACTTGAAAATAGGAAGCCTCCAGAATCAAGATTATTACATTGTGTGAACATGTCGGATGAAAATTGCCTTGAATTGTGTTTTTAAAAATTACTTGTTTCATTATACAGAGATTTCCTGAATTTGGTGGAGCTCGACCTTTAAACTGCACCTTGACAGAGGGCGACATTCTGTTCATGCCAGCGTTCTGGTGGCACGAGGTACAGTCCTATCCCAATCAAAGGGAAGGAAGAAATCTAGCAGTCAATTTCTGGTAAGTGGTTCAGTGATCTTTGATACTCTTTTCTTCTGAGATCTTTTTCTCTTTTGCTGTCTATTCAATTTTTGATTTAAATTTAATTTTTATATTTTAATTTTAATTTTCAAATCGTCAGTTTTCAATTTTCAATGATTTTCAATTTCAATTTTAAATACAATATCATTTTCATTCTCAATTCAAATGCCTGAATGAAAAAATTGCTTTGCTCACATTTTACAAAATGTGAGTTGGTTGCCCTTGATGCAGCACCCTTTTTTTATTGCCCCCACAGAGTTTCAGAATACCATCAAAGTGTATATATATTTAAGTGATAGAACTGTAAGAAAAATATCTTGATAACTTGAAAATAAATGTCTTTCTCATTAGATTTTATATTTATATCTTTGTATTTATGATTTTGCAGGTACGAGCCATTCTTTACCAAAGAATTTCCCTGTGCAGAGTGCAAGCTGGACGTCAACCCATATTACAGACATCTACTACACGTTGAAAATGAGCCCTTCAGAGAAGACGATCATTTCGAGGACTAGATGAAAGTCTTTCTTCCAATTGGCAACACCAATATTTTTCCTTTCACTTTTACATCATTCTAATGAAAAGTTGTATATGTGGGAAATTAATGATAATAATAATAGCTAGTTCTTATATAGCGCTTTTCAGGACCGAAGGCCCTCACAAAGCGCTTTACAGATATACATATTATTACCCCGGTCATCGGATTCAGGCTTACCCGCACACAATGTATGCACATTCTCCACTCCCTGGGGAGCTTTTCAGCCAGGCCTCATTTTTACAAGCGCACACTTGCTAATCTAAGC
Organism: Strongylocentrotus droebachiensis; assembly: GCA_035222895.1. Classification (NCBI taxonomy): domain Eukaryota; kingdom Metazoa; phylum Echinodermata; class Echinoidea; order Camarodonta; family Strongylocentrotidae; genus Strongylocentrotus; species Strongylocentrotus droebachiensis. The sequence goes on from JAVYIG010000358.1 coordinate 297,885, forward strand.
ACATTAGCTTTCGCATCCTACCGGGTACCCATTTAACACCTGGGTGGAGAGTGGCAAATGTAGATCAATGTTTTGCCAAAATTGAGATACATTCACTTGAATTGTAGAAAAAATAATGTTTAAAACATAATCTTTCATGGGAAGCCAATGTCATAGTTTTGCGAATATGTTCCCACTTTGAAGATTTATAAGGATTTTTATACAACGCGTACTAAGATTCTTGCAACCTCATTGGTCAATTCTTAATCACATGACATGCGCTAAATGTACCATTGAACGGCATCATTCTCCAGCAGTGCAATTCCGTTTGATCCTTTCGCACCATTGCACTCTGACGTCACTAACGATGTACAAAGTATATGGTGAGCTAAGTGACGTCAGAGTGCAATGGTGCGAAAGTATCAAACGAAATTGCACTCCGCGTAATAATAAACATAAAGGTTGGTACGCGCAGCGCATAGTACGCGCGTGGTTTGCTGCCTGCTTTATAGTGCGCGCTCACAATCAGCAATTTCATCAACTGAAAACAAACAAAAAATCGCTGAGATTTAGGCCTAGGAAAACTGTTTTAAGCCCGTTAACGTCCGAGGTGTTGTATAAAACAAATAGTGAATGGTCTTTATTCGTGCAATGGAACAATATTTTGCATTCGGTGAAAGATGAGACGCTCCATTCAACTCGGCTGCGCCTCGTTGAATATAGCGTCTCTTATCTTTCACCTCGTGCAAAATCTTGTACCATTGCACTCATGACCATTCACTATTTGTATAATATTCTCTTCAAACTCCTGCAATTAAATATCATTTGTAAGTGCTGCAAAAACAGACCAAGCGTAAGGAAAAAATGGAATCATAACCACTGTGCATGTGTATCTTTTTGTCAACAGTACTATTATACTGTTAAAATTGTGGTAAAATGAGGTAAAAATTAAATCCAATTTGTTTCTGCCTGTAGCGATTTTATGACATCATTCCATTTTATTTTTACTTTTTATAAAGTATCATTTCACTAGCATGATGTTATCTGCAACAAAGAAATGCTGTGGCAAAAAAGAAAGAAAAAGAGTTGTGTGTGAATGAATGGCAAATTGGGAGGGAAATAAGGACCAGACCAGGGGGGTGTTTCACAAAGATCCTAAGTTGAACTTATCTCTAAGTTGGACTTAAAAGTTATGGAAAGCCATTAGCATCTTTGAAAATATTTTGTAAAAGTTATATTGAAAGGCATTAATTGTTTATTCAAATCATTCATATTTTCTATCATCAAGGAGATTTCATGTTCCGGATGTGGAATTTATAAAAAGTCTAAAATACTTGAATTTCTGCTTTTGAATATATTTCATTTTAAGACTCCAATGGCTGCCCATAATTTTTAAGTCCAACTTAGAGTTAAGTTCTACTTAGAATCTTTGTGAAACACCCCCCAGGACTCTTTGATCTGGGTGGTTTCAAATACAGAAATGTGACAAATACTTGTGTCAGAATATTATGCCTTGGCAGATGGTTTAGGCATTATACAGCATCAATTGCGAATAAGGCCTTTGATAAATATATATATGAAATTTCTCTCTTACTTTTACAAACTTTATTTCTACGTAATGTACATGAGGATTGCGATATAAATTGTACTGAGTATAAAATGTAGGCCTACTGGTAGTCTTTCATTCAATATTTGTAAAATGCACTCCTTTTTATCACTTTTTTGCTATTTTGTACCATGGGGCATAACCCAATGTACATGTAGATGAGCGTCATGTTTTTGATTTAAGATTTGATGTTTTATTGAAAGTTTTATTTTTGAGCCTTTCTGTTCTACCAAAATATGTTGTAAATTTCCTTCTATCTCTTTAAAGAGATATAGAACAATGGGATTAATGCTAGAAATTCATGAACCCAAATTGACTTTAGGAAGAGAGTCAAACTCATCTTATTTCTAAGCCAGTGGAATACAATTAACTAGTGGTGGTGGTTATTTTTTACCCGACTGCTAGGAAAGTATAAATGCTTGTTAGTAAGCAACCAGACGACCGATGGTTTTAGGTCCTCTCTGAGGGACCTGGTAATGAGGATTAATGCCTTACCAAAGGGCACTAGCGCATCGACTTGGTTTTGAACCCGGGTCACCGGATTACAAGACCACTGCTCTACCGACTGAGCTATCGCGCCTCCTGAGGAGCATGTGTCAAAGTACAAAAATTATATTTTAACTGCCCTTAGTCCCTATACTGTGCATAACTTTGAAGCAAATCAGAAGAAAGAATGACACTAAAGAGGTTTAGGTAGATTTTAAATATACATATATTTCCAATTGAACAAAACACATAAGACAAAGTGTAGTGCTGAATTTAGGGTTTGTAGTGCCAAGTGGGAAAAATTTCACCCTGTTTGTAATTATATTGAGTGATTTCCCACTGGGTGTTTGGTGTTAGTGTTTATTTTTGTCATGATACAGAACTTCAAATTGGGAAATAAACCAGTCCCGTGTTAAGTGTTGACCTCTGATTGTTTTGGTTGATGGTGTTTCATTTTGGTCATATGTCGTCTGCTGAATCGGTCAAGGCAATCAATGGTCAGTTATGTGTACGAATTCCCACTGACTTTAACACTATGCCACTTTGGATAAAGACTGTAATGAAATATCAAAGACTGGAACTACCTCGAAAAATCAGAGATCAACATCTATCACTGACCAATATTTTTCTCATTTCATGTTCGGTGTTGGATCATGAATTCAAGGAAAAATAAACATCAACACCAAACAGTAAAACTAAGCATTAAATACCAATGAATTGAAGAATGAACATTATCTTTGATTTTTTTTTCATTCTAATCTTTCCATGACATGTATCAATGAAATATAATGTTAATGAGGCTGTATATGATAATAATCTAAATTTGATCATCGACATGGAATTTGTTTTATATCTGAATCTGAAATGTTGAAGGAAATTGTTAGTTCTTTCTTTTTTTAATATGAAGACCCGTCTTCCAAATTTATTGTGGCCTTATGATGACAAAACCATTTTACTGATAATGGGACCGGCCTCGCCCATGAACAAATTTGTCAGGATGCTTTAAATCATTAAGACTCTATGACACATCCAATGTTACAGTGGAAACTCATTATGAAAATTACATTGGGGCAATGCTAATTCCTTTTTTATACAGTGAAACCTGTATAAAGACCACTATAAAGAAGGAAACATGAAAAGTGGTCTTTATAGGTAGGTGGTTTTTATGTGCAGGTTTTAATAAGAAACCATTTTCAAGGGAAATAAAAGATGTGGTCTTTCTATACAAGTTGTCACTAAGGCAGGTTTGACTGTTCCATGTATCTTGCTTTATCAGGGTAAAAAAAGTCACTATAAAGAGCTTGGACCACTAGAATTTCTCTGTTTTATCAGGTGTCTCATGATATCAAAGCTATTTATAACTAGTTTCCAATGTACAGCACTTAATATTATATCCTTTCAATATTTGTTGTTATCCATAATTCAAAATGAGAAGAAAACGCCCTGATGGATTTTGTGATCTATCCTTAGTAGGTTTTTGAAGAACATGAAACTGAGTACCGGTAAATGCATTTTGTGACTTTTAACCAACAGCACTTTTTATTAATTATAAAACAGCATTTTATGATTGTGTTGTATGTATGCAATAGTATATGTAGTTTGATTATTATGTTAAAGGTTCTTTCTTATTATTTAGAAATTAAATATTGGGTGTCGTGCAGTGGTTAATTTATTTTCAAAATGTCATTAATAATATGAATGATATCAGTGTATCTTCATTGTTTTCTTTTTCGATTAAAAAGAAACTGGATTTTCCAAATGCTTTTAGTTGAAGTATTAATTTTTGGTCGGTTTTGTGAATGAGTGGAAGAAAGAAGAGCTCTGTATTTTGATGAGCAAGCTGTTGTTTTTAGGGAAGCTTAGAGAAGGTTGAGTTTTAGTAAAGATGAAAAAAATTAATGAAATGAGCTTTCTGGTACTTATCCTTTCAGTTTTGAGGAGAATCACAAAAGAAATGTCCCTTGTTGGAGTGTGAAGCAGTGCTTTTCAAATGCCCTCATATTTGAAATATGATGAGAAGAGGAAAAACAGTTTGGACCAAACTTTCATGCCCCATGTGTGTAGTCCCACGTACCCATTTATGTGTGCCATCATACGAGTGACTTTCAGCAAGCCTAAATTATTTTTTTTTAAAGCGATTCCAACACCTCGTAGTACCGTACACATTGATTCCCAAACCAAGGAACTATATTTTTGCTCAGAATGTTGTCATCTTATTAAAAAAATTCTTCTCCTTCCCTTTTTCCTTTCCTTTCCTTATACTCTTATTTCCTTTATCTCCTTTCCTCTATCTCTTGTCTTTTCTTTTTCTTGTCATTTCTCCTCTTCCTTTTTAAAATTACTCCTATCTCATTATACTCTCTCCTTTCCTTTCTTTTTCTCTAGTTTCCTTGCTCCATTTCTCTCTCTAAAAAGTCTGTTCCTAATAAACTGATGCTAGCTGTAGACTTCCATTTTATGATGATCATTCAATACATGATTTAAGCAGATACATTGCAACTACCTTGATCATTGCACAGATAAAATGAAGGGAGTATTAGATTCACTTCTTTTACAAATGATTTGCATTTAATAGAATAAAAACGATTCATGGTTTTTGCAGGTAATTGCATAAATAACAATTTACTTATTCAAGTACAAAGATCTATATAGTATTACTAGTGTATATACAGTTAGTTGGAGTTAATATCTTTATGTAACTTGTATAAAATTTACAGTTAACCCTGCATAACTTGAAGTCGCAAAAGTCGAATTTCTCCCAAGTCAGTATTAATCTATTTGGACCAAACTACGTAAAAACAGGTGTTATTCACACTTCCTACATGTATGTCCAACTTTGCATATTTTAACCCGAACTATTTTTTCTGCAGTCCCAACAGATTCAAGTTGTACAGAAGATTTTGAATTTGTTAAAAGTTCATTGCTCAGGAGGGTCCATTCTTTTTGGAAGACCTATAATAATATTCTATTTATAATATATTTTGAGTAGTGCCCCAAGGGATAAGAAACTTATGAGAAAAACAGAAAATAATGATATTTTTGTACAAGGCAAATGGGAGAGTTATCCACGTCCTACGTCACAATCCACTGACTGAACTACCTATTTCAAACATTCATAACTTCCTTACTATTATTCTGATTCATTTCACACTTTTGCCATTCTGTTTCTGTTATTTTTCTGCTTTTATACAAATCAACTTATTACTAGGGTTGGATTGCCCTCTAAGGCTCGTTCAGATGTGACATTTTGAAAAATTATGAGGTAAAAAAACAAAAAATGTAATGCACTTCACATTTCAAATCCTTTGCCATTCGTTTCACACGTTCAATTCAATTTTATTTCGCAATATAAAAATCAAAATATACAAAGTAACGTTGACAAAAACATGGTGGCTTTTTTGCGGCGGTTTATCACATGCCTTAGACTTGCCTTATTAGTTGTGCACTTGTGCACTGATTTGGGGTTTGACCTCTGTTTCTAGCTAGTTTCTAGGATTTTCTTGCGAAGCTTACACTGAAGTTCATATATGGTGGATGGAATGAAAAATATTTCTATTCATCCATATGGAACCATCAGGGGCTGGGGTAGGGCACTCTGTATCGATTTGATTTGGATGAGGGTATGCGGCTCAAGGCTCCAAATCATGGTCATTTTCGTAGAAAACGGAAGGACTATGGATGAATAGTTATTTCAATTATTTTGCATCTGGGATTTGCACTTTACCAAGAACATGGCCAAGATTTAAAAGTGGGAACATTTCTAGGAACTTCGGACATAAAAATCATACCCCAGGCCATGTTATGGAATTTTTTGCAAACAAGCAACCAAAACCAAAGAGTGTTTGATATACATGTAGCGCCTTTTCCTTGCAGTTACAAAGTGCTTCACAGTTTTCTCCATAACGTAGTATAAGGACGGATTAAACAATGACATCAACACTTTCAAAAACACCAGTTGAGCCAATACAAAAATACATGTACACGTATAACAATCGATGCTCTCTAACAGATTTAATGGGCCTTCGAAAGTTTCTTAAAGTGGTCCAGAGATGTAGCAGTCTTCAGCGAGGTGGGTAGCTTGTTCAACAACCTTGCAGCAACTGAAGGGAAAGCTACGTCTCTGGCACGTTTCTAGGAGTGAGGCTCAGTCAACCATACAGAAGATGAAAAACGTGTAAGGTGAGTATGGGGATGATGAACCAGGCGATTACTGGTGTATTTTGGACACTGTTGATTAAGAGCCTTGTATATTAATAGAAGGGTTTTGAGGGCTAGTCTCAACATACTGGCAGGCAGTGTAGTTCATATCACAAAGGTCTGGTATGGACCCTGATAGTTGCAGAGAATACAAGCCGGGCTGCTTGTATTCGGTGAGTACCATATACTGTATTAGGTGAGTACTCCCACCCCCCCCCCCTCCCCAGATGGAACAATGTAAGACGATACACCTATTTAATATGTTGTGTACCAGAAAAAAATTGACTTTGGCAGATGTAGGTTCAGAAATAGGATCCCTTCTTACAAAAAGTTAATGCATAATCTTGCAAAAAAAATATCTCTGTTTTCTAAATAACATTGGCCTTCTGATTTGATAATGGTTCTTCTTTGCCATTCTCTGAGCATGATATAGGGCATCAAAATACTGCAATATTGCATGGATTTCCTTTCACAGTATAAAAGCTATATACATGTTGATATAAAGTTAATCATCACAAAAATGAAAGAATAATGGCATACATGAATCCTAATCACAGAACTGTTACTGGTAAAAATGAAATACTGACATTCACAAAAGGTAATATTACACTGTACTTTTTATGATTGCAACGTTTTGTGCCAGCTGCGATAAATAGCTGGCTAGAGATCATAAATCTTCCATAAGGTCCCACGTTTTCCAGTTCCTTTGTATAAACAAGCCCTGAAGTAGTCCAATGATGGTCCCACATATAACATCGCTCCAGTAGTGTCGGCCGAGGAGCACACGCGAGATGCAAACAGCTGACATCCATAGCAAGAGGAGAAATTGCATAAGAAGCGGTAACGTGAATGTTGTTACGAAGAAATAGAACACAAATGCTGCCCTCGTGCAGTGGCCTGAGGGGAAGGAGTAGTTATCAACGGAGAGGGTGAGAAGCATGTCTGGCTTGTTCACGGCTGGGCGAGGGCGCCGCACAGTTCCTTTTAAGATGAAGTTGACGAGCAGGTCCAGCAGCATTCCTGCGAGAGGCAATCATATAGAAGCAGATTAATAAAAGTAAAGAAAAAGACACAATTTTTAAAGAGTTGGTAACGAAAGTATAAATCCATTTCACTTTGATGAAGTGGCAGACCACTCTCCCGTTCGCTCCTATTTCACTTTTCCAGCAGTTACCTCTGAGAGATCAAATCACAACAATCGGTGCACTAATGTCCTTTGGCAAGACATTGATCTACATTTGCCACACTCCACCCAGGTGAAGTAAATGGGTACCTGGTAGGAATTTATTCCTTGAAACGCAGCGCGCGTAACAGCTGCACTGCTAAAGCCAGGGTAATTATGCTGCATTATTGTAGAGCGCTAAGAGACTTCTGACAAAGTAAGTGTTAAGCGCTATATAAGCACTGTAATTATTATTATACATGTACCGGTAACTCATACCTTTTGTGCTACTTAGATGCATATCCTCTCTGGATTCAACAGTTCCCTGAAATTTCCCTACAAGCCCCTTTCACACATGACAGTAAACCACCGCAGCTAATACAAGCATAAAATGTGTCCAAAATCTGACTCTTACCACAAACAGATGTCATACATGCCATTCATTTTATGTGTAAAATGGTTTGTATTCTGCCACATGTGGCATTTTCCAAAGAGATTAACATTCATATGGGTTCAAGCCCTAATGTGGATACGCCTTGCTTACCGAGGACTAGGTTTGCAGTCGGATTGAAGACGACCGAGTTCTTGGAGAGGTAAGATTGATAGAGGATAGCCAGTAAGATGGTGAACCATGGGAGACCATGCCCAGAGATCTCCAGACCCTTCAGAATATAAAAAACATAAGATACAAGAAAATTAATTAAGAAATAAAATGGGCTACAGAATACTACAAAATTGTGATGAATTACATTTCGGTACCGACTTAAAAAAAAAAAACAGCAGTCATATTACTATTAACTGCACACTGTCACTACCTTCTTACTACTATTACATTCATATTATTAATATTACCCTCATAATGCTATGTATGACATTCGTACAGTATGCCAGTAAACTATTACCTTCATTATTATCGCTATTACTTTTATCACTATCACCTTCAAATACATTTTGTTAATGTACCTTCATATTTTATCTTCATATTGCTATTACCTTCATATTACTATTACCTTCATATTGCTTTTACCTTCATATTGCTTTTACCTTCATATTGCTATTACCTTCATATTGCTTTTACCTTCATATTGCTATTACCTTCATATTAGTATTACATTCATATGGCTATGCATTCATTTATTACATTCATATTGCTATTACCTTCATATTACTATTACATTCATATTGCTACATGTATGCCTTCATATTACTATTACCTTCATATTGCGATTACCTTGATATTACTATAACATTCATATTGCTATGCCTTCATTTATTACATTCATATTGCTATTACCTTCATTTTACTATTACATTCATATTGCTATTACCTTCATATTACTATTACATTCATATTGCTATGCCTTCATATTATTATTATCATAATGCTATTACTTTCATATTACTATTACCTTCATATTACTATTACCTTCATATTGCTATTACCTTCATATTGCTATTACCTTCATATTACTATTACATTCATATTGCTATTACCTTCATATTACTATTACATTCATATTACTATTACATTCATATTGCTATTACCTTCATATTACTATTACATTCATATTACTATTACATTCATATTGCTATTACCTTCATATTGCTATTACCTTCATATTACTATTACCTTCATATTACTATTACATTCATATTGCTATTACCTTCATATTACTATTACATTCATATTACTATTACATTCATATTGCTATTACCTTCATATTACTATTACCTTCATATTACTATTACATTCATATTGCTATTACATTCATATTGCTATTACCTTCATATTACTATTACCTTCATATTGCTATTACCTTCATATTACTATTACCTTCATAATGATATTACCTTCATATTGCTATTACTTTCACATTTACCTTCACATTACCATTACCTTCATATTACTATTACTTTCACATTCACCTTCATATTACTATTACCTTCATATTGCTATTACCTTCATATTACTATTACCTTCATAATGATATTACCTTCATATTGCTATTACTTTCACATTTACCTTCACATTACCATTACCTTCATATTACTATTACTTTCACATTCACCTTCATATTACAATTACCTTCATGACTGGACGAAGCCGTCCTGAGGTGGATTCCTTGGTAGCACATACACCCCACCGCTGGGTCCACTGCCGGTCGTATTGCAGTATATTCTCCCACCAAGAGGATGAACCCGGAGGAGATCTTCTTCTTGGTTTCTTCATATTCATCCGATCGTTGTGCTCCTTCTTTGTCATGATGGTGTTGCTTGGTAGATTGAGATCTAAAGTTTGATAAAAGTTTAAAGCCAATTTGGATTAAATCTACTTCAGTTTCAGTGAAACTTCATCTTGAGAAAATATTTCAAAAATCATTGTGAATATTATGCTGTAATGATTATAAGCTGTGGTATACCGTATAGCCTTTATAGGCCAGCAAAATATAAATAGTGAAAACTTTCTGAAAATTACTCATCATGAGAATCGCAAACATGGGTACATGTACAGGTTTTTTGTATGTACATGTACACATACACTATGAATATGACGGACAAAGAAAGAGGACAAAATATACAGTTCCTCATTCTACCCTCAACAATTGCTGTGGTAGACAAAGGAACATCCCTTCACTGCTATTATGTAAAAATGTGTAGAACAGGTGTCACATGCGTATTCACCTGTTCTACACATGAAGCATGAATGCCTTTCGTCTATGGCTGATTGTCAATGAAATGGAGTTAATTTTGGCAACTCCGTTTGTTGCTACGGCAGGCACCCAAACAAATTGAATTCTCGCTACCCCAAATAGCGATTCTGCCGAGATCCGGGGAAAATCCTGAAATCCGCATTGTATTATGGGATAGCTTTTCGACATTACAGCTTCCTGTGCAGGCGTTCGTGATCACAACCCTCTCTTTCACGGTAGAGTTTAACGGCCTTTTGTGCTAAAGTCACTAATTCTGCCCGAAGCTTTCCATTGCATATTATAATCTGTACCAATTACACTGATTGGCATCGATTTTAGCGTGCGTGAAAACTCTGCACAGCGAACACAGGCGCCAGCGCCAGCGGGATGGGACTCTATACCGGAAGTTGTAGTGACGACCCGAGAGAGTGAAAATTACCTCGTCTCGCGAATTTCGAGATTTTCGTACCTATTTAGGGTAGCGAGAATTCGTTTTATACAATTATGGAAATGCAAACACTACTTTAAACAAACAGAACTTTGTCATTCCTTGCTCATTTTTCCTGATTGAGGTGTCATATGAAAGGGCAGAAACTCAACTTTCTAGAAATGTGATTTTCTTCTTGAAATTCAAATACCATCCGCCGAATGACTTTTTGGTTTCCTCTCTTCAAATTCATTTTACTCACTCATGCGTGAAATATGTATTATATGATTTGCATCAGATGAAAGAGGAGGATCTAAGCTTTTCAAATATGTGTCAGTTATCAATTATAAATGTGATTAAGTTATGATAAAACATAGATAATTCTCGGTTTTGTTTTTTCTGGGACACACTGTATAATTAATTTGATATTGAAAATATAATTTGGAAGAAGTTATTAGTGAGGGAATAATAATGCACATAGGCCCCAAAGGTATGATGGTATCCTAATAAAAGACTATGGATCGACTATGGACAACAGTGTGTAACATTCTTATCTCTTTTATTTATATGTTATAGTTTAAAGGTACTATGTCCCTTTTGCAGCCAACCTCAAATTCTGTAGAACTTTGCAGGAATTATGAATATGTCATGTATGTCCCATCTGTGAAATTTAAACGTTAGCAGTGTCCTCATATTCAAATTAAACAAGGAAACCCGTTTACTTGCTAGACTTCACTGTCAGACACTATTGAGTGACTGACTGGCTTTTGTTTTTCTTTGGTAATAACATACATAAAATGAGCTGTAAAGGGTACATGAGCATTTGTCTACATCAATAACCCACTCTTGTGATGGCCAAAAATTAAACTGATTGAATCTTTGCGCAGCATAAAACGTATGACCATTCGGTACAATGGTCTGAAAATCAAGACTATTACTTATTGGCTCTATAGCTCCCAAGTCGATTTGACAACTAATAGTTGCTATTTTCCCACTTGAAGACATTTTCAAGCCCCACCTTTTTTAGGGAAGTTCTAAATTAGTATTATCTTTCAAATGCCGTTGAATTTAACCTTTTCACTTTTTTGGCCTGCAAATGCGACATAGTACCTTTAATGATTTGTGATTTAATGTTTATATTCAGCTTTTTAAAATTTCTGTATAATTTGTATTATATCCCTCATGTATAGTTGTTTGCATTGCGATTGTACAGAGCACGAAAAAGGTATAGACAAGTACTATCTTTCGATCTCAGGTCGAGATAGTGCTTTTGTAAAGTAATTTTTTGCTGCTACCCCACTTGCCCACCCTTGCCCATTGAATACGCATAGCAAAGTAGGTTACGCGAAATGTCAAAGTCAATGTCAATGTCAAATGAGCGCGCATCAACTGTATTACATGTATGCATGTTGCGCTTTGTAAAATCTAGCTGAAGCTAAACTGTCTGCAGAATCAGTTCTTATTATTATGTAAAATTCACTTTAACTAGACCTTATTGCCGATGTGGGATATAAAACAAATGGGTCATTCCATGTCAAATCACCCAATGGTTTTAACGCGACCATTTTTTATTTTGATGAAACTTAGTGTACTTGTTGAGTGTGATCTTACAGCACCAAATCCCAAATTTTTGGTCAATCGGGTGAGGGGTTTGGGAGATACGGCCCACCAAATTTTAAGATTTTTTCAAAAATGGGGGTGGCGGGCCTACCTTTGAACCCTTATATTTCGGGACCTAATGGGTCAATCTTCACAAAATTTGCATTGTTGGAAAGGATATTCAATAAGAATTCCAAATCTGCGACCATTTTGAAAATTCATACATGTTGGGGTATTTGACCTCTTGACCTAAGATTTGACCTTGAAATTGACCTTGTGGATCGCGTGACCTTGACAATGTTGTTCATGAAATGTAATCTCGGACATGTTCACTTAAACATATAAAAGTTTCAGAGATATAATATTTTTTGTTTAGGAGCAATAAGGATTGAAAGTATCCATACTTACAGATATTCAAAATAGAGTGGAGAAGTGTGACGTCATCAAAAATCTATTTTTAGAATTTCTCAATTTTTTCTTCATAATATTCCGAAAGAACACCAAAAATAATGTCCAAATGTTGAAAACCAATTGAATATGTTAAGTATTGGCTGAGATATGACCATCTAAATGAATAGATGTCCTATGGTAGCTCAGTGTTATATGCTCTGGCTCCTAACCATTAGGAGCCAGAGCATATAACACTGAATTCCTATGGGGAGTATATTTATTCAGATGGTCATATCTCAGCCAATATTTAACATATTCAATTGGTTTTCGACATTTGGACATTATTTTTGATGTTCTTTCGGAAAATGAAGAAAAAAATTGAGAAATTCTAAAAATAGATTTTTATGACGTCACAGCTTCGGTACTCTATAAACCCTATTATAATGTATACAATACATGCAATATGCACAGTACAACATACATGTACATCTTCCACATGCTTTTTTGTTATAGGGATATCCATTCTAAATGTCAGCAGTACTTGAATAGAAATAAAATGAGAAGTTCATATAGGCCTAAAGGGTTAACAGGATGTATGGCTTTAGGCCTCTGAGTCGGTTCTAGGATAATTACCCCCCTGGAAAATTATCCCCCCGTAAATGTCCCCCCCCCCCCCCCCCCGCCGAGGACAATTACCCCCCGAGGACTTTCACACCCAGAGGACAATTACCTCCTAGGACAATCTGTCCCCCGAGGACAGTTACCCCCCGGACAATAACACCCTAGGACAATTACCCCCCCCCCCCCTATTCGTTAAAGGGGAAGTCCATCCTGATAATAAGTTGGTTTTAATCAAAGCAGATTTTTTTTGGGGGAGGTAATTATCTTTGAGGGGTAATTTTCCAGGGGGGGTAATTATCCAGGGGTAATTGTCCTTGGGGGGGGGGGGGACAGATTGTCCTAGGAGGTAATTTTTGGGGGTTAATTGTCCTCTGGGTGTGATAGTCCTCGGGGGTAATTGTCCTCGGGAGGGGGGGGGGAAACATTTCCTGGGGGTTAATTTTCCAGGGGGGTAATTATCCTAGATCCGACTCAGAGGCCTAAAGCCATACATCGTGTTAACTCTTTAGGCCTATATGAACTTGTCATTTTATTTCTATTCAAGTACTGCTGACATTTAGAATGGATATGACTAGAACAAAAAAGCATGTGGAAGATGTATGTTGTACTGTGCATATTGCATGTACTGTACATTATAATAGGGTTTAATGTGAATATCTGTAAGTATGGATACTTTCAATCCTTATTGCTCCTGAACAAAAAATATTATATATTTATATGTTTAAGTGAACATGTCAGAGATTACATTTCATGAAAAATATTGTCAAGGTCACGCGATCCACAAGGTCAAATTCAAGGTCAAATCTTAGGTCAAGAGGTCAAAGTACCCCAACATGTATGAATTTTCAAAATGGCCGCAGATTTGGAATCCTTATTGAATACCCTTTCCAACAATACCAATTTTGTGAAGATTGACCCATTAGGTCCCGAAATATAAGGGTTCAAAGGTAGGCCTGCCACCCCCATTTTTGAAAAAATCTTAAAATTTGGTGGGCCGTATCTCCCAAACCCCTCACCCGATTGACCTAAAATTTGGGATTTGGTGCTGTGAGATCACACTCAACAAGTACACTAAGTTTCATCAAAATCAAAAATGGTCGGGTTCAGATTTTCAGATTTTTTGGGTGATTTGACATGGAATGACCCAAATATTAACCTCCTTTACTTGGGCAATGGATACAAACTATCATCGCCTCGGTGATCTTGGGGCTACCATCTTCCCTCGCCTTGCGGCTCGGGAAGATAGTAGCCCCGAGATCACCTCGGCGATGATAGTTTGTACCATTACCCTCGTAGTCGATTAATATTTGCTTATTATCACTTCTTTATATTTTCATTTCATCTCCCTGTTTCTCTGATCTGACATAACACTATCTCTATCTTATCGCATGCTCTCTCTCTCTGTGTCTTTTCTCTCCCTTTCGCGATATTCTCTCTTTTTCCTTCCCAATACCTTTAACTCTCTCACTTCTACCTTCTACCCCTGGCAATCATCCCCCTCTCTCTCTCTCCTCCCTCAGTCATGTATCATTTTCAGGAGCTCTTCTCGCTTACCATCCGTCACATCCAAATTATCGCAATAGTTAGGCATAAAACTGATGTTGTACTTTCAATCTATTTTTACTTTTGTTTTATCAATTCCAAGTTTCTTTTATAGTGATAGATAATAGCTCTTCTTTAAGAAATCACTTCCCCTTCTATCGGCCAGCCGTTCATATATGGGCAATTTTAATAATTCAAGGTTCATTCTCATCTAGCATTTCATGTTATATCACTCTCTTGTTTTTTATCATTCCATTCTGTATTTGTATGTTTTAAATGTGTTTATGAAGAGTATTGAATAAACTTTGAATTTGAATTCATCAATAAATTGTAAGCTTTTTTTAACATAAATGATATGGATAAAAAATAATACATTGCTGTTTTCAATTAAAATTACTTTAATTGGTTTGCTTACAATAATTATGCTTTAAATGGAAGACAGACTTAAATTTCCAAATTTCTAAGAAACGTCCACAATATATCTTTTAAGCCTAGAGTAAGACCGCCAAACTTCAGACACTTAAGACAAAACGGGGGAAAACATTAAATTCTTTTTCAATTATTGAAAGATAAAATATACTATTATTGTGCAAATACTGTTTATGTATGTCATGTAAAAGAAAATTAGTAAAGGAAATGGAAAACTAGAACTATTTACTATACCTGCCGAACCTGTTTTCATGCCAAGCTTCGGACGCACTTGCCAAGCTTCGGACGTTCATGTGTAGCGCACGCATAGAGCATGTATAGCGCATAGCGCACGTATAGCGCGCGCGCTAAGGTGCGCATTCATCGGAGGTTTGGAAACCGGATCAAAATCGTACGACGGGGGTAAGTTTGACTGCGTTGATTTCATGAAAAAAAGTATTATTTTCTTGTTTTGGGTAGATTTAAGTTAGGTAGAACTATCAGAAAGGTGTTTTTCACACCACTCGTACAATATTTTGGTGCAAAAATCTTACGAAAGCGCTATTTTTTCATAGTCAAAATGACACTCAATGTTGCCTGTCGGTAGGGGAATATATCTAGTACCCCTAGGTCCGTGGTAACGGCCGCCATTAGAAAATTTTCGCGATAGAGTGAAAAAGTATCTCATAAGCTCCCAGAATTTTGGCAGAAACCACCTGAAATATGCCAAGGATTTGTTTGTAATCAATATATTGGAGACTCTACGCCTTAACTACCCTGTTAAGGAACTGTAAAAATCTGGGTAACCTGAAATCTGTCACAGCTCCTCCGCCGATTATTGTTAAATTCACCTCATACCAACCGAAGTTCCAGATGATAAAGAACAGAAGAAAGCTGAAAGGCTCCGGCATCGTCGTTGTCGAGGACCTAACAAAAAAGAATGCAAACCTTCTTTTTCAAACTTCAAGAAAAGCAAACGTTAAGGCATCATGGTCTCTCGATGGTCGCGTCTACGCACTGGTCGAAACTACAGAAGGACGTGAGATGAGAAGGCACATTACGAAGATTTCCGACCTGTAGGTTTTACACCTTCTTTCTTCATATTGTTATTTATTATATTTTATTATCTTCTCGTATTACCTGTTTCCGGTGGTATATGATCTCTTTTCATAACCAATTTCATTGATTTTTTTACAATTTTTACTGTTGTGTATTGTAAAGTTTTATTGTAATGCCTGACCGAAATTTGTACCAACAATTTTTAAATAATTTAGATTTTACACCACTCTCCGAAAAGTTATCTCATATCAATGAGGACAATACTCTTTATGGTCCGAATCAAAGTTGTTTATTACCTGATGAATTCAATGATTTTGCTAATACACATAATTTGAATAAAATATTTACCTGTCTTCATATTAATTGTAGAAGCATTAAAAAGAATTATGATAATCTTGTCTCTCTTGTAAATACAATTGATCATAAATTTTGTGCAGTAGGATTATCAGAGACTTGGTTGAAACCAAATGATCCCGTTTATAATCTTGATGGATATGAATTTGTTGGAAATGAACGACAAGATCGCAATGGTGGTGGAGTGGGTATCTATGTGCGTAATGATTTTAATTATAATCGTAGGCTTGATCTAGACATTAATAATAATGATTTTGAATCTGTTTTTATTGAAATTAAAACAAATAAGAAAAGTATTATATTTGGAACTATATATAGACCACCTAATACATGCTTTCCATCATTCTTAGATTCTTTGAATTTAATACTAAACATAGTAAATAAAGAAAATAAACTGATATATTTTGCTGGAGATTATAATATCAACTTATTGAATGACAGTTCTTGCCAACAAATAAATTATTTTTTGGATGCAGGGTGCTACAAGAATTTTTTCACCACTTGCCCTGTCGGGCAAGTGGGTTTTCAATTTACTTGCCCAAACAATATTTCCACTTGCCCAAAACTTTAAAGCGAAAAAGGACTCGAGGTTAAAGCATTTATTATCTCGTAATGATAAGTTAGTGTTTTAGATAGCAAATTAATGCACATACATGTACAGTGTAACTGTACTGAATAATAACCTAATATGTCAAAGAAAATGGTCAACAAAGGATGGTTGAAGGTTTAAAAAACGCATTTTATTGATTCTCCATAAATAATCAGATTCACATGAATCTCGGCAAGGTAGAATGGTTCAAGCAGGTTTAAGTTTTTAATAATAAATTGAAAACGAGACAAAAACATTCATCTGATTTATATGAGCAGCGAGTTTTAAATAATATGTTCACAATCATTAACAGTCATTATGAATAAATATCAAACATTTGACTTTTTGTACTTACTAGAAAATCCCTGTTGTTTATTCCATTCCGATTCGCACGTGTTCATTTCCCTAGAATAATGACGTCATATTTGGCGTGATTCAACCAATCGGCAATCAGAGAATAGCAAAGGCCTGTCGGTGCGGCCTGCAGAGCTAGAGAGAGAGAGCGCGAATAAGCTCGCAGCTGGTACGATCGCGCTAGCTGTCTCTAGCTAGCTCACGGCCGGCCGTGCGTGGAGGCGGAGCGGCATTCATGGCTTGAAGTGCACTGTTGCATGCGCGCTGAGCTAGCTGAGCTGGCTAGCTGTCTGTGAAGTTTTTTCGAAATCGGAACGATCGCTTTTTTGCTTCTGGATTTTGACGACGGGTAAGAAGTTGACGGGTGAATGGTAGAGTTCTTGGACACTAGGAAATTACTGTAAAAGTATCACTTGCCCGAATCGGGCAAGTGATAATTTGATTTACTTGCCCGACGGCTCAATTTGGTTGCCCCGGGACGTCGGGCAAGCGGGTTTGTCGCGCCCTGGGATGTCTTTATGGTTAATTCTATGTTCCCTGTGATTCACTACCCAACTAGGGTAACAATAAATTCTGCGACATTAATTGATAATATATTCACTAATGATATTGAAAATATAAGTAGCGGGATTCTATTTGTTGATATAAGTGATCATTTTCCTATATTTTGTATTCATTATGATTCAATTGAAAATAATTGTGAACTTGTATATACTAAACGCGACAGGTGTGAAAATAATATTCGTCAATTTATTTGTAAACTTGAAACTATATCTTGGCGCATAGACAATGTTAATCCCAATGTAAATTACGATTGTTTTTTATTCCAATTCAAATCTTTGTATGATGAATGCTTTCCTATTGTACGTAGATCCTGTAAAAAGAAGAAAGATAAATCTTGGTTTAATGAACAATTACGTAAAATGTGTATTAAAAAATGTCGCCTATATAAAAGGTTTATTCATAAGCCAACTCTTAATAATGAAATCTCATATAAAACTTTGAGAAATAAATGTAACAGTGAAGTAAAAAAGACAAAGAATAAATATTATCGTGATATGTTTATAAATGTGAAAAATGATATGAGGCAAACTTGGAAATGTATAAATAAGGCTATGGGTAAAAAAATGAAACAAAGTAATATTGAACAAATTACTGTTAATAATCGATCTGTTACTCTTGGTAATGATATGGCTAATGAATTTAATGATTTTTTTGTGAATATTGGTCCTTCATTGACACAAAATATACATGATCCTCAGTCTTGTAGTAACAATAACAATGTGCAATATTTGACTAGGAATCCTAAATCTGCCTTTTTCACTCCAATATCAGCGAAAGAAATTATTGATATCGTTTGTAATTTAAAGAATCGATCAAGTACTGGTTTTGATGAAATTGATGTATCGATTACGAAAAGAGTGATTCATTTAATTTGTTATCCACTATGTGATATTTTTAATTTTTCAATGAGTATGGGTATTTTCCCAGACGGTTTAAAAATAGCAAAAGTGATACCAGTTTTTAAAAATGGATTATCTGATTGTTTAAATAATTATCGACCTATTTCTGTACTGCCTATATTTTCTAAAATTTTTGAAAAATGTCTTTTTAATCGACTTCTAAAATTTGTTGATCAGTGCAATATATTAACAGAAAGCCAGTATGGATTTCGTCCAGGGTACTCTACATCCTCTGCTATAGTTGATTTGATTTATAAAGTTACTAATGCTCTTGATAAAAAGAAAATTTTAATTGGTTTGTTTCTTGATTTGAGTAAGGCTTTTGATACTCTAGACCATTCAATTCTTTTTCATAAATTAGAAAATTATGGTATTCGTGGTATTCTTTTAGATTTATTTCAAAATTATTTAACTAATCGTAAACAATTTGTAGTTGTCAATGGTAATGAATCTTATTTGAGTGCTGTAGGATGTGGAGTGCCCCAGGGATCCATTCTTGGTCCACTTTTATTTCTCATTTATATGAACGATATTTGTGCATCATCTCAAAAGTTGGAATATATTTTATATGCCGATGATACCAGTGTCTTTTTATCCGATAACAATATTGACAATTTGATTCTTGATTTTAATGATGAATTATTGAAAATAAATTCATGGTTGATCTCTAATAAATTAATTGTAAATACTAAAAAAACTCACTATATGATCTTTTCTAATATGTTTATCGATCGTGACACGTTGGTTGTTTCCTTAAATGATAATGTAATTAATCGTTGTAGCTCCCTGAAATTTTTAGGTGTAACAATTGACAGTAAATTATCTTGGAAGGAGCACATTGATGTTATCTGCACGAATATTTCTAAAGGTATAGGTATTTTAAATAAAATTAAACATTTTCCTTCAAATATTTTGATTATGATTTATAATGCCATTATATCTCCTTATTTTAATTATTGTAACCTTGCCTGGGGATCCTCAACTGATCATGCAATGAGAAGATTATTATGCTTACAAAAAAGAGCTATTCGTTTAGTCTTACATGCCGATTATTTTGCTCATACTAAACCTTTATTTCTAAAATTAAAACTTTTGAATGTCCTAGATCTTTGTAATTATAGTTTTGCAATATTTATGTACTTATGTTTTAATAATTTCATACCAATCAGTCTTTCCAGCAAATTTTGTCTTAATTCTGCATTTCATTCATATAATAATCGAAGTTCTTCTAATTTTCATTTAAATAAAATAAGATTAAATATAACTAAGAAATCAATATTTTTTAAAGGGCCACAATTGTGGAATAATATACCTCAAGATATAAAATCTAGTCCATCAATTAACGTTTTTAAAAGGAGATACAAATCATTTTTAATCCAACAAAATAAATAAAGATTGATTATGTACACGGTCTGGTTTTTGTTTTATTTTAGGCACCCTCCCCCCCCCCCCCCCCTCCTCTCCTCTATTTAGGTTTTTTTTTTTTTTTTTTTTTTTTTTTTTAAATTACCTTCTCAAACAACAAAATAATATTGTATTATAATTTATTACTGTTTTGGTGGCAGCACCAATAAAGCCTTTGGTTTTCCTAGCTGTCTCCACATTCACATATATTTTTGTTGTTGTATTGTATTTTTTATTGTTTCTCTTCAACTTGTACGCTATGTTTTGTATTTATATGTTTGTTATGATGTTTTTATGATGAATGAAATAAAGTTCAATTCAATTCAATTCAATCTGTCTCTGAATTCGATGTTTTTTGCGAGTTTTGCAGACGGCAACCTGCCCTAACTTTTTATACTAACGATATAGGCTAGTAGTAGTATCATATGCATGCAAGTTACCCGGCTGAGCTAGGCTCATATTTTGCGTTCGAGCCGTTGAAGTCATTTTTGTCCGAAGGTTGGCAACGTCCGAAGTTTGGCGGTTTTACTCTACATGTACATGTAGATATCTATCCATAAGCCTACACGTACATGGCAAATTCGGTTTCAACTACCCCCCTCCCAAAAGATGAATAGAAATATGACCAATAAGGCAATGATGAGGTCACCTATCAAATATTATTGGAACTAAAATGACAGACACGTGAAGAGCATAAGCCTCGTGGCCATGGTAGATCAATGCTAGTAATTAAGAGATTCATGCTTATAGTTATACAGAATGAGCATCCAGAGAATTACGTACCGAACTCATAGATATTTTTCTCAAAATGATATTGAAACTAAATCATACATTTCGCGGCCCATGGAATAGCAACAAACTGACTTGTGATGGCGCTTTACAGCAATTAAAAAAGATATGACGGTTTCGGAGCAGTGACAACTCATTGTCGCGGAAGTTGTCGCTCATCTTCATGATCTTGGCAAAGACGGCTTTGTGAAACACTTAGCTGAAAGTTGCGTGACAGTGTCGAGATGTTGTTGATCTTGTAGTTATGACGGTTTCGATAAACGGCCCCCTAGACTCTAATCTAGACTAGGTCTAGACGATAATATAATCATGGCCTGGCCTGGGTAATACTAGGAATGGCCAATGGGTCGGTTCAGCCATGACGAGCAACGGGCGCGCCTTTCCCTATCCCGGAGCTCCGGGAGCGAAGGGAGCGCAGAGTCGGTATTGACCCTGAAACTGAGCTGGGCCGGGCCGGGTGCCAGATATTTGCGCTTGTCTGCCTTGCACTTGGCCTTGTGATCAATTTCTTTAGCAAAAGCAACGAACAACATTGATCAATATGATATGATACTTCTATGAAATCACCATAAATTAATCAAAGTATGACGCTCACCTTCTATTTCTAAGTTTCTGAGTTGAATTGAGTGTCGGTACGTTCGGTAAAATTCAGAACCGTGTAGTCGCGCGTGGCTCGTTGAAACTGGCGACCAATAAGGAGGAGGCTAGTCACCAATAATGGGCCCTATAGTGTCTCTAAATCGTACAATCAAAAAGGGAAAAGAAAATTGTGCACTTGTCGGCTGACGGTAACGGCATTAGGAGTAAGAGATTAGATAACACTCAGTGTTTTAGGGTACGCATATGCATGTTCCCTCCTTTTGAAAAACGCATGTATTAAAAGTATATAATAGTCTTCGTAAGGGTTATATAAGGATCATAGAAAGCCTTATTAAGTATATATCTCTATGATAAGGATGGATCCGGGCTAACTCGGACCCGGGGACAACTCGGCCCAGATGCAAAACCGGTCATTTTTTGTCATTTTACCCTAACTCTAACCCTAACCCTACCCCTAACCCTAACCCTAACCCTAAACCTAAACATGCAAAAAATAACCGTTTTTGCATCTGGGCCGAGTTGTCCCCGGGTCCGAGTTAGCCCGACTCCATAAGGATGTATGTACAGAGAGAGCAAAAAGATAGAGAGAGGGAGGGAGGAAAAGTAAAAGCGAGAGAGAAGGAAAAGAGAAAATGACGAGAAATTAAACTCCTAGACCGCTTCCAACACCTCTTAGGAAAGTCATTTTTAATTTTCAGAGTAAAACCAGAGGTAGGGGTAGGGTGGAGGGGTGGTCGAAGTAGTGTGGAGGGGTGGTAGAAATAGGGGTATTATAGGTAGGATGGAGATGTGGTAGAGAAGTGGTAGAGGTAGGTGGATGGAGTATATAGGTAGGCGGATAGAGGAAAGGTAGGGTAGAGGGAGGACAGCAAGGGTGGAGTAGGTGGAAAAGGTATGGTGGAGGGGTGGTAGAGGTAGGCTTGAGGGGTGGTAGAGGTAGGGTGGAGGGGTGGTAGAGGTAGGGTGGAGGGGTGGTGGAGGTAGGGTGGAGGGGTGGTGGAGGTAGGGTGGAGCGGTGGTGGAGGTAGGGTGGAGCGGTGATAGAGGTAGGGTGGAGGGAGGGTGGGGGTGGTAGGGTTAGGGTGGAGGGGTGGTCGAGGTAGGGTGGAGGGGTGGTCGAAATAGTGTAGAGGGGTGGTAGAGGTAGGGTGGAGGGGTTATCGAAGTAGTGTGGAGGGGTGGTAGAGGTAGGGTGGAGGGGTGGTAGAGGTAGGGTGGAGGTGTAGTCGAGGTAGGATGGAGGGGTGGTAGAGGTAGGGTGGAGGGGTGGTTGAAGCAGTGTGGATGGGTGGTAGAGGTAGGGTAAGCGGACACTTTTTTTTTTTTGGAGGTCAAAAAAAAATCGCAACGACTCAGCCGGCCGAAAAGTCGCTCAGTTGGGGGGGGGGGGGGGGGGGGGGGGGGGGGGGGGGGGGAGGTAAGCGGACACTTTTTTTTTTTTTTGTCGTCTCAAAACTTCAAAATTTGACATTTTTTGGCGTTGGGGGGGGGGGGTAAGGTCACCTTTTTTTTTTTTTTTTTAAATAAAAAAAAAAAAAAAAAAAAAAAAGCCAAAGGGGGGGTGGGGGTTTTAGGTTTTTTTAGGGGGGGTTTACATACATTAAAATACCAAAGGGGGGGGGTTTGAACCCCCAAACCCCCCCCCCCCCCTGCGTACGCCCCTGGATGGAGGGGTGGTAGAGGTATGGTGGACGGAGGAGAGGTAGGGTGGAATGAGGAGAGGTAAGGTGGAAGGAGGAGAATTAGGATGGATGGAAAAGAGGTAGGTTGGATTGAGGAGAGGTAGGGTTGATGGAGGAGAGGTAAGGTGGAAGGAGGAGAGGAAGGGTGGAGGGGAGGTAGAGGTAAGGTGGATGGAGGAGAGGTAGGGTAGATGGAGAAGAGGTAGGGTAGATGGAGGAGGGTGGGTGGATGAGAGGTACGGTGGAGGGGTGGTCGAAGTAGTGTGGAGGGGTGGTAGAAGTAGGGTGGAGGGGTGGTCGAAGTAGTGTGGAGGGGTGGTCGAGGTAGGGTGGAGGGGTGGTCGAAGTAGTGTGGAGGGGTGGTCAAGGTAGGGTGGAGGGGTGGTCGAAGTAGTGTGGAGGGGTGGTAGAGGTAGGCTTGAGGGGTGGTAGAGGTAGGGTGGAGGGGTGGTAGAGGTAGGGTGGAGGGGTGGTTGAGGAAGGGTGGAGGGCTGGTAGAGGTAGGGTTGGGATGGTCGAAGTAGTGTGGAGTGGTGGTCGAGGTAGGGTGGAGGGGTGGCCGAAGTAGTGTGGAGGGGTGGTAGAGGTAGGGTGGAGGGTGGTCGAGGTATGGTGGAGGGGTGGTAGAGGTAGGGTGGAGGGGCGGTCGAAGCAGTGTGGAGGGGTGGTAGAAGTAGGGGTGTTAGAGGTAGGGTATAAACGTGGTAGGGAGGTGGTAGAGGTACATGTAGGTGGATGAAGTATAGGAAGGTGGATGGAGGAAAGGTAGGGTATATAGAGGGAGGAGAGCAAGGGTCAACGGGTGGTAAAGGTATGGTGGAGATCGGGTCTAGGGAGAAGAGATGGGTTGGTCGTGGAGGTAGGTGGATGGTGGAGAGGTAGAGTGGAGGGGTGGTAGATGTAGGTTGGATGGAGGAGAGGTAGAGGTAGGGTGGATGGAGAGGTGGTAGAGGTAGGGTGTATGGAGGGGTGGTTGAGGTAGGGTGGATGGAGGAGAGGTAGGGTGGAATGAGGAGAGGTAAGGTGGAAGGAGGAGAGGTAGGATGGATGGAGGAGAGGTAGGATGGATGGAGGAGAGGTAGGATGGATGGAGGAGATGTAATTGGTAGGAGGAGGGGTAGGGTGGAAGGAGGTAGAGGTAGGGTGGATGGATGAGGTAGAGGTAGGGTCTAGGGAGGAGAGGTAGGTTGGAGGAGAGGGAGGGTAGATGGAGGAGAGGTAGGTTGGAGGGGAGGTAGAGGTAGGCTTGATGGAGGAGGCGTAGGGTATATGGAGGAGAGGTAGGTTGGAGGGGAGGTAGAGATAGGGTGGATGGAGGGGTGGTAGAGGTAGGATGGATGGAGGAGAGGTAAGGTGAAAGGAGGAAATGTAAGGTGGAAGGAGGAGAGGTAAGGTGGAAGGAGAGGTAGGGTAGATGGAGGAGAGGTAGGATGGATGGAGGGAGGAGAGGTACGGTGGATAAGGGGTGAGGTATAGTGGATGGAGGGGAGGTAGAGGTAGGGTGGATGGAGGAGAGGTAGGGTGGAATGAAGAGAGGTAAGGTGGAAGGAGGAGAGGTAGGATGGATGGAGGGGAGGAGAGGTAGGATGGATAGAGGGGAGGTAAGGTGGAATGAAGAGAGGTAAGGTGGAAGGAGGAGAGGTAGGATGGATGGAGGGGAGGAGAGGTAGGATGGATAGAGGGGAGGTAAGGTGGAAAGAGGAGAGGTAGGGTAGATGGAGGAGAGGTAGGGTAGATGGAGGAGAGGTAGGATGGATGGAGGGGAGGTAAGGTGGAAAGAGGAGAGGTAGGGTAGATGGAGGAGAGGTAGGGTAGATGGAGGAGAGGTAGGATGGATGGAGGGGAGGTAAGGTGGAAAGAGGAGAGGTAGGGTAGATGGGGGGGGGGAGAGGTAGGGTAGATGGAGGAGAGGTAGGATGGATGGAGGGGAGGTAGAGGTAGAGTGGATGGAGGTGTGGTAGAGGTAGGGTGGATGGAGGAGAGGTAGGGTGGAATGAAGAGAGGTAAGGTGGAAGGAGGAGAGGTAGGATGGATGGAGGAGAGGTAGGGTGGAAGGAGGAGAGGTAAGGTGGAAGGAGGAGAGGTAATTGGTAGGAGGAGAGGTGAGGTGGAAGAAGGAGAGGTAAGGGAGGAGAGGTAATTAGTAGGAGGAGCCTAGGTGGAAGAAGAGGCAGGGTAGATGGCGGAGAGAGGTAGGGTGGATGGAGAAGAGGTAGGGTAGATGGAGGAGAGGTAAGGTGGATGGAGGAGAGGTAAGGTGGATGGAGGAGAGGTAGGGTGGATGGAGGAGGGGTAGGATGGAAGGAGGTAGAGGTAAGGTGGATGGATGGCTGGTAGAGGTAGGGTCTAGGGAGGAGAGGTAGGTTGGAGGAGAGGGAGGGTAGATGGAGGAGAGGTAGGTTGGAGGGGAGGTAGAGATAGGGTGGATGGAGGGGTGGTAGAGGTAGGGTGGCGGGGAGGTAGAGGTAGGGTGGAGGGGAGGTAGAGGTAGGGTGGATGGAGGGGAGGTAGAGGTAGAGGTAGGGTCTAGGAAGGAGAGATTGTTTGGTAGTGGAGGTAGGGTGGAAGTAGATGTAGGATGGTAGTAGAATCAGGACGGTTGTAAGTAAACTGATAGTTGAAGTAGAGGTATGACTGTGTCGGGAAAGGGTTTGAGATGAAGGAAGGTAGCAGTTGAAAGACTTTCACATACACAAACACACACATGCTCTCATTATAAACATCTAAAACGTCTGAGAAGCTTATTTCATTGGAAATAAAAACAGAGACAGTAGTAAGCATTTTAAAATTTCAATTTATCTTTGAGCATTACATTTTGTATTACATCACAAAGGTTAATAATGACAAATTATTTTCTTTATTTGTGAATTAAATTCATATTCTTTCTCACCAAATTGGTAATTCGATCATAGAGTTATACATATTGTTACATTATTGCATTTGGTCATGGGAAAATATCAAAATATTATACTAATGACGCATATATTACATTTGCATTTGAGAGTTTCAATGACATTGACATTGTTCACAAACAAATAGTCTCAGTAAATAATGTAGGATACATCAATTAATTCATAGTTACGAGTATTGTATTGAGACACAAACAATGATATTACCCAGGGGCGTCAATCCTAAGGCTAGCAACTAATTTCAGAAGTGTCTGTATACAGAACATACTAATGCAATGTCTGCCCGAACGATGGATTGACGCCCCTACCCACATCGATGTGATTGGAGATGTCATGAAGACATTTGATAAGTGTCTCCTCTCCCTCATCATACCTGTCATGTGGGTCGTACATGGCACAGAACGTACAGTTACCATGGTTACAGGTGGCAAGAAGAGTATACCTTGATAGATAACTACGCTATCATGCAATAGTACAGATATTGGATGACTGTTGGACAGAATGATCCTTATGCCCAATAAAATAGACATCACCCTAGTACCAAATGGAAATAATCCTTAAGATTGTGGAACTCAAAATCGAATTCTTGTATCATCAACCGACTTTGATAGTATGAGGATTTAACTATTGATGAAATTAGAAGGGGGTATATGATGGGGGAAGGTGATGATACTCCTCATATGAGTCTTTGCCCCTCCCATTATGAGTCGAATGTGGTACTTTATTGCCCCTCCCCCATAGTGTAATAATGGGAGGAGCCCATCAATGTAGGAGCACTGCTTATATATGCCACTAGCTAGGCTCCTCCCTGTAACTGTATACATGCATGGGTATGCAGGGGAGGGACCCATTTTGAAGATGATGTTCTGCGTTTCCCCTCCCCTTCTAGCTTACAACAGATAATGAGAGGAGCAATTGATTGAAGCTCCTCCCTATCTGTTGTGTTGAGGATTGTTGTACAGGGGAAGGGTAAATTCTGGCACATTTTGCCTTTTTTTTTAAATCATCCATTGACTCAGGATGGGGGTATTCCCTACAACTGTCCTCTAATCCCTTTTGTTTAGCTCAACAAGGAGGGGCTCTGTCCTCCCATCCTTACCCCCTTCAATTAAAAACAAATTATGACCAAACGCCCCGGCCCCTTAAAGGGCAAAGGCACTATAGTTCCAAAAGAGAATCCCAGTATACCTTGCTTGCCACCTGTAGTAAAAAAATAAAAAATGATTTAAAAAAGGTGCAGGTATTTCAATGCTAAACCATCCACTGTATGCAAACAATAAGGATATCTCTATCCTAAAACCACCAAAAACCAGTTGGGGGGGAATGTGCAGAAGAACAGGCTACATACTTTGCCTGGCTACACCAAACTGGTATGTCCTACAAGACTAGTGTATCTTCATCGTTATGTAAAAAAGAGAGAGAGAGAGAGAGGGGGGATGTATTGACTTGATAAAAACATGTAAGCCAATTTGAAGAAACACTATTATTTTCTCCTATTCCCCTCTCTCTTACATATTCTGCTAACATCTTCGAATCACACCTTGAACATAAAAATATGTTGTAATAGTGGAACATTGATTACCAATACGACAAAAAATGTTGTATGGTAGGAAAGTGTCTACCAATAAAACTATACTCTCTCCTATAAATATACAGTGGATGGCACTATACCAGTCATACATTCTTTTAACCATGGAGACCAACAAATATTATTCATGAAAGCCGTCAGTCATTTTGTAACCACGTTTCTCATCATATTTTCTGTAAAGTGTTTACAGACTTCGCAGATGTATAGGCACTATAGTATTATACCATCTGATGATCACCATTATAGTGCAAAAAAGAGGTTTTGAGATGAACAAAACATGGAGCATTACAAATTGCCATTTACATGAACAGGCACCTTGCCTGTTATATCTCCCGGTATAAACCGCAAGATGAAGCAGACGAGACTGCTTAGGGGGAACGTGAAGTTGTATGGCATGGTTATATTAAAAGAATGAATGCAATTTACGGTATAGCTACGCTTGTGACAGTTCCTAACTCACCAGTGGTACACACGTATGCATCCATGAATATGGTACACACACCAAACCAAGCTAACAAGCAAGCTTATGCCAGGCTTCAGGAGGACTACAGCCTCCACCCTCATCAAAATGAGGGCTGCTGGGTCTGTTTACAGGAAAATGTGGGGACCTACAATCAAATTATATTACAGTATGAATCGTTCTAACAATTATAGAATGATATGGGATATAAGAGTTCCCAACATAATATGGTAAATTAGAAGTGTCGTTACTACAATATCAGGTATGGCAATCATCCCTTTAAAGATACAAGTACATGAATAAAACAGGAAACTTGCGTTGCCTTTTCATATTCAAAATTAACAATGACATAGCTCTTTCACAACAAAGGATTCAGCTTTGTTTTATTTGTTTATATCAATCTACATTATGATAACAAGTATAGCATGATAACTAGTATGACAACCAGTGGAGAACAGAAAGTATGATAACTTAAATATGATAACAAAGTATGTAGTGCTCCAACTGAGTTCATGATATAAATTATCAAAATATCAATATCAATATTGAAAAAATAAGAGTTCAGCAATTTTTGTACAAGAGCAAATACTTGAATATATGATATATACAAATTGATTATAAAAAAACAATGTATTAATTTCTATATTTATGAGTTGTAACATACATACAAAATTTTCCACTTGCAAGGTACAATAAAACTTTTCATGCCAGGAATATATTGTGTTATTGGTTTTTTTCTAGTTCTCTCACAACACTAGGAATTAAAGCATGGCACAATGAAGCACAATTGTTATTATTTGTTATGGTATTATTACCCAACTTAATTAACACTTCCACGTCTGGAAATGAAAAAAAAGTTACTGATGCAAAAGGGTTTACTCACCCACGTCTGGGTTCATACACCCTATTGCATATTCAGGATTATATTACCTGCTGAAACAAAGACAGATTTTGAAATATTTTTTTTGTGTGCAATTTAAAGGGAAAGTCCACCCCAGGATTTTCTTTAGCTGACGATATAGACCTAATAATACCATGAAGAATGATACAAGTCTCATTAAAATCCATGATCACATAACGAAGATATATCGACTTTTTTATCGAAAATCAGCCGCCCCCCAAATGCAATAGCGTTACATGGGCATGAAACGATCGCCAAAAAATAACCGATAGTATCGAAATTGTGACGTATGTTGCGAGCTGCAGCGTCTGCGAAATAAGAAGGCAGCTCGCAACATACGTCACAATTTCGATACTATCGGTTATTTTTTGGCGATCGTTTCATGCCCATGTAACGCTATTGCATTTGGGGGGCGGCTGATTTTCGATAAAAAAGTCGATATATCTTCGTTATGTGATCATGGATTTTAATGAGACTTGTATCATTCTTCATGGTATTATTAGGTCTATATCGTCAGCTAAAGAAAATCCTGGGGTGGACTATCCCTTTAACAAACAGTTCTTCCATGTATAATTCCATATTGTTGTGCTGAGACTCATAAGTAACACGTGACTGAGAATAAATTCTATCTTCGACTTCGTTCTCGAGATGGAATTTATCTCAGATCAGTGTTTTTTCATTTTCCTTAAATTCCTCTATCTGGAATTCTCTGCTTAAACATTGCAAGTAGGATGCTTAATAAATTTTGTTCTTCAACTGATCAAGCTTTAGATGCAAGACAAAGAAGACATTTCGTACAAGAAGAAAATTCGTACATTCATGTAATGATATGGATATTCTCGTGTTTACGTTTTCCTCAAAGGTTCATTGACGTACATGTACAAGGCAAATTCCTGGTAGATTTCGCTAGAACCATTTTTACAAACATACATGGTGAACTCATTGTATGCTATTTTTAACACCTGTTCCGAGACGTTGCGCTCTTAATTTTGGCTCTACTTTTTCGGCTTGGCCGATTGGATTAGGTGTCGCTGGGCGTGTCGCCACAGTTGACTTAAATTTAATTAGGCAAATTTGGGAAATAGATTTGTATTACAATTGGAAGGGTTTTTCCTTGTTGCCGGGTCTGTTCACACTATCGAAATAGTATGAGAGAGGAAGTGAAGATACAGGTGTGTAATAGCCAGAAGCATGTGGGCTCGCTAGTGTGGACGGACATAGCAACATTTATCCCTTTTTATATTCATTGAATTTACCCCCACGGATATAAGGCGCTCCGGATGATCCGCATCTCTTGTTTGAAAGATTAGAATGTAACAGCGTGTTTCCACAGAAAACATCGACACGGTATTTTCCGTGTCATACCGTGTCATACCGTGTCATACCGGGTCAGTTTTCCTGTGGAAACACAAGCGTGTCGGGTCGAGTCGACCGAGATGCGGATTCTCAGATCCACCTCTGGGAGGTGGATCTTGACGTGTCGACCCCAAACGCAAAGAACTCCCTGTAAAATCTCTGTGGAAACACACAGCGACAAACCGTGTCTGGCGGAGCATCAGAGCGCGCGAAGCCCCAATCACCACTGCAGCGTGATTGGTTGAAATACGCGTATACAATAATATTTTTATATACGCGCTGCACGTAACAATGAAAAATGTACGTCACAATAGAATAGCGTGGAATCCTGAGTAGATCTGAAACCACGATCGAGGTCAAAGGTTGAATCTTGACTTCCGATTGACACGGCATTTTCCTGACTTGGAACACGGAATCGGGGCGAATCGGAATGCTGCGCTCTGTGGAAACAGATTGGTTTAATACCGTGTCGCCGCGACACGGTATTTCAATCCGGAAAAGATAATCCGGGTTTCACTTTTTTTCTGTGGAAACACGCTGTAAGAAACCCAGGCGGGTGCGTGAAAGAAGTATGCGAGGAATAGAGATGCGGATCATCCGGAGCGCCTTATATCCGTGGGGGTAAATTCGCCAAGAAATATAGGACCTTTTAATACGGAAACCAATTATGGGTGGATTGATATTACGCAATGCGTCTGTGTGACACGCCTCAATTTTTGGGAGGACGAGGCGTGTCAGTTCGGGGGGATATAAAAAACCGAGTTGCGTCTCTGGAGCGGGACCTCTTTTCCGTTACGATACCGACATCATGAGTTGCTAATTTGCTTCAATTGGGTTGCCCAGCCCCAAAACATGAACTTCGTGATTTATTAATTCTACGTTTATTTTAATAAATCTTCAACTCCAATCATGAATTTGTTTTAGTGACTTTGATTTATCTTCGTTTTCTACACTTCAAGAACTAAAGTTATACTTTAACATTTTCTGAGTCGGTACTAGGCGGGGCAGCTTTGGCCACCGGGCCGTCTCGCCGTGGATCGCTTCATTCATAAAGAACATTATACATTTCAATGTACTTTGCATAGCCTTAGTAAAAAAAATACACTTAAAAATGCATACGTATGAAAAACAATTTCTAGAATTTTGCATTACTGCTACAATAGTAAGAAATACTGTTCAATTATTTAATGCCACTGATACTAGTTACCATACATTACAAATATTACACTATAGAATGAAAGAATACATGGAAAATATAAGCCATAATTATCGAGGTGATCATGAAATAACTATCGCATGTATAAACTAGATGGAATTCGACTGCGCGCAGTCGAAAATGATGCCTCCGTCATAGAGCAATTTTACAAACCAAAACAGAAGATATTTTTCGAATTCAAGTTCAATTGTAATCCATTAACAAGTTCTCAGAATATCGTGATTACAAGCAATTTCTCATAAACATATATGACCCTTTGATCTTTGACCTCATGACCCTAAAATCTACTCGGTTCATTGGCTCTGCAAGATGTCCTAAGTTAAATAGTGATCCATCTGTCAGTTCTAATGAGAATGCGTTCACAAGCTATTTTTGCATGCATAATGAGCCCATGACCTTTGACCTTATGAACCAAGAATCTACTCAGTTCATTGGCTCTGCAAGTAACATACATGACCTAATTTTGGCAGGAATCCATCAATCGGTTCTTGAGAACGCGATCATGAGCTGTTTTTGCATACATAATGTGCGGTGTGGCCTTTGACATTTGACCTTTGACCTCATGACCCCAAAATCCAATCAGTTCATCGGCTCTGCAAGTAACATACATGACCTAAGTTTGGCAGCAATCCATCAATCGGTTCTTGAGATAACGCGATCACGTGCTGTTTTTGCATACATAATGAGACCTGTGACCTTTGACCTTTGACCTCGTGACCCCAAAATCTAATCAGTTCATCGGCTCTGCAAGATACATACATGACCAAAGTTTGGCAGGAATCCATCAATCGGTTCTTCAGATAACGCGATCACGAGCTGTTTTTGCATACATAATGAGCCCTGTGACCTTTGACCTTTGACCTCGTGACCCCAAAATCTAATCAGTTCATCGGCTCTGCAAGATACATACATGACCAAAGTTTGGCAGGAATCCATCAATCGGTTCTTCAGATAACGCGATCACGAGAACGGGACGTACGTACGTACAGACGTACGTACGTACGTACGTACAGACGTACGGACGGACAACCCGAAAACATAATGCCTCCGGCTACTTCGTAACGGAGGCATAAAAAAACTATCACATCAACTGGTTTAATAATTTTATGACTTGTTTACACTTGCTTGATTATTTCAAAACGGTTTATTGAACAATCAGTGTCACAGCTATGTGGCCGAATAGACCAGTTCATGGTTTGTACAATATCTCTGAAATTACCCCGAATATCCACAGATCTTCAAAACATGAAGAGGTCCCACTTTGTACATTTTGAAATAGTCAATCCTACAGCGATGGAGGTGCTACATAAATAGCCTTTTCAAAGAATACTTCCACCTGTGTAACATGCAGTGCACTGATTGTGCATGAATAAATAATGATTACATAACTTTCATGAGGAACTATCCAGTATTTCGTCTCCGTGTATTTCACAATTTGTTCTGCAATGACCTGTATTTGCTCATGCTCAGACTGCAACCATGAACTGCGCAAGTCAGAGCTAGAGACTATCTTACGATATGGTGATTGTGGCAGGAACTGTTCCCTATTGTCATTAATGATGCAACGTGTACTGTGAACAAAATGGTACTCTTTTCAATAGGAATATGCAGATTGCTCTAGCATACATCTGTATTTGATTACTGATTTTAAAGTACTTTTTCTTTGTTTATTTTGTATGTGTAGCATTAATTACTTGAATCGATTAAGGCAACAATGTACTGGTAAGATACATTTGTATGTATGTATGGAACTGAAAAGGCTATGCTTTAAACAAATTCCAGATATATTGGATTGAGTATCGACGAGCAATGTACACGTCCCGAATATAAAGAAAATATGTAGTAACTAAATTTAAAAAAATAGAAAAATTCGAAACATTTGAGTTATAATTATAAAGAAATAAAAGGAAAATGGAGGGGGTTGGTGGTGTGAATATAATATAAAATATTCAACAGGAAATCGATGTTAATGAGTCAAAGATAGTCCATGCATTGGGATACTAGCAATCTTGCCATAATTGTGATGTAATCTACATTGTATAGGAAAGTTTTAAAATATAATATCTAGATTTAAAAGTCCTAGAATACAAAGAGTAAGAGAGGAAAACAGGGGGAGGGGGCTATTACTTAATCTGAAACCTAAATAGCAGTTTAAAGTATATATATATTTCTATAAGTGTAATTATAGTGTAATGGACAGAGAGAGAGAGAGAGGAGAGAGGAGACACATAGATAGAGAGAGATAGAGAAAGAGAGGGAGAGATAGATAGAGAGAGAGAGAGAGGTGGGGGCATCTTTTGATTTGAATATGATGTGCAAAAAACAAGGAAATCTAACATTTAAAAGTCTCAACTATAAACA
This sequence comes from Strongylocentrotus droebachiensis, assembly GCA_035222895.1. Classification (NCBI taxonomy): domain Eukaryota; kingdom Metazoa; phylum Echinodermata; class Echinoidea; order Camarodonta; family Strongylocentrotidae; genus Strongylocentrotus; species Strongylocentrotus droebachiensis. The sequence continues at coordinate 332,077 of JAVYIG010000358.1, forward strand.
ATAATAGAGAGATGGTCGTTCCTTTCAATATGTTGTACAGTGTTCGAAAGCAGTAGGTAAATGAGCCCAAAATTGTACAATTCATAGAAAATGAGAAAGAGCTTGCTGTTAATCTACTGGATTGTACTATTAAAGAAAAATATTCAAATGATTAAATCGAAATTGAAAATCATGAAGACTAATGTAATACAATTAAGACATTGTATTTTGTCTTATTTCTACTTATCAATGTCTTAAATGGATAATAGGAATAATTTTAAATAAACCGGACATGGAACATCCACAAAAGTAAATCAATTTTTACAATTAAGAACTACACAAGTTAATAGTGGGAGACAATGGGAATACACTACTTCCTGAAATGAATCTAATACACAATATTTTAAACAGGTAAATCTATACATCTAACGAATAATAGAGTGCCAAACAGGAAACAAGGATAATTTGTCTTGAGTCTAATTAACAGTATTCAAAGAAGCAAAATCAAGAAATTTGAGAAATAATCATTAACATAAAGAGAGAGAGAGAGAGAGAGAGAGAGGGGGGGGGGGTGGGTAACTAACTACTGTATTGGAGTATTCAAACAAGCAAATCAATGTAATAATTATGAAATATAAGAGAAAAGGAAAGCCACAGTATTGTTATTCGAATCTGATATACAAAGCAGAAGAAGAAAAAGAAGAAGAAAAAGAAGAAGAAGTATAGAGAGGGAGAATGTATGGAGGGAGATAGTTCCTGCTTTGAACATCCCGGAGCCCCTAGATAGTATATAACGTAAAATAACATGGATTTGTTGTTGTACTAATGTAATTTTTGGTACAGGACTTTTTAGGACCTTCTGAACAATGTTAGGCTTGGAGCCCCCTTCAAAACGTTTATATATGTGTGATTTGGGCGCGAGGGCGTCGTACCGGAGCCCCCATATTATATATCATGTAAAATCACATTGGTTTGTGGTTGTACGATAGCCTGTTTTTGTACAGGGCTTCCTTAGGACATATTGAAAGATAGTAGGGTAGGACATATTGAAAGATAGTAGGGTAGGACCACTTGGAAACAATTTCATATAAGGGTGTGGGGGTGGGGGCATCGTCCCGGAGCCCCTAAATAAAATTGAAGGTAAAATAACATGGATTTTTTTCTTCTTGTACGAATACAATTTCTGGTACAGGCCTTTTTAGGACCTACCGAACGATGTTAGGATTTGAGCCCCCAACTAAACATTTATATAGGTGTGATTGGGGGCGGGGGCGTCGTACCAGAGCCCCCCGTGTTAGATATCGTCTAAGATCACATTGGTTTGTGGTTATATGACAGCCTGTTTTTGGTACAGGGCTCTCTTAGGACCTACTAAATGATATTAAGCAAGGAGCCCCCGGCAGAACAGTCGCATACGTGTGAAGGGGGTCGGGGCGTTGTTCCGGAGCACCGCATTGATTTTTTTAAACCTCAATACTTTAAATACTCTGGGATAGAATGTTGTGAATTGCCAGAAAACGCTCATGTCAAGTGGCTAAGCGTTACTATCAACTAATCATAGCCTAGGAGCCCTTCGGAATTTTTGAAAAAAATCAGATGAAAAAAATGAATGAGTCTTGGAAGTTAAAAAGGCAAACAGCTCTTTCTTGTTGAGTGGGTCACGGAGAAAGTCCATCCAATTGCCTGGTAGTTTGGTCTCACCCGATACTTCCCTGCGCACACACTTGCCTCTCTTTTCCCGGGTAGATTCTTTCAAGCTATCTGGAATGTATGTGTCCCACATAACATCCAACCTCGTGGCGTACTGAAGCTGCTTTTCCAGGTAAGGAATGACTGCCCTGTCTGCATAATCATGGGAGGTGCTGACGCTGGTAGTGGACAGAGAGTGTACGGTGACGGCACCATCCAGGACTTGCAGTCATAGGTTGAAGGTGGCTCTGATTGAACAGGTTGCTCAAGACGTTTCAGCAGGTCCGACGTCGTGCTGGGCAAATGAAGCTGCTTCAAGTCTGAGAGGGAAGGAGGGAAGGACTGTATCCCATGTGAAAAATACTCTGCCAAGTTAACGTCCCGGTTCTGCATAGATATGTACCGCTGGCCGAAGAGTGCCACGTTGTTTTGAAGCACTTTGATCTTCTTCCCCTGCTTAGATGATACCTTACGTTTAGGTTTACTGAATATTGCATGCTAGAGAATTCCTCTTGATTGGGTCATGAATGGAGTTCTTGTAGTGTTTCCTGCCTGTATCCTCCAATTTGTGCAGTGCGGCTACCACTGACTAATCCGCGCAGTTGCGACTGTCAAGAGTTACTAGATCTGAGAAATCATCTAAGAAGGAATTGCCCAATCGTCTGATGGTATCGGAGAGGCTGACAACCTGTCACTGGAAGGTCTTCTGTGTTGAGAGACCCTGATCATGATGCTGGAAGTTCTCCGGGATCTCTGTGTCATCATCAGGAAGGTATTCTTCTTCGAGTTGCTTTAGCAGTCTGGACATCTCTGGTCCCGAGAGCATCCACCGTCGAAAAGCCACAGGGTTTTCTGTGAGTCTAACAGCTCCACCAGAACATTTCACAATCTTGTTCTCCTGCTCATGAGCTCGATCAAATGGGATTGCAGAGAATGTGTTACTTGCCTTGAAAGAACCCAGTGAGAAAAATTCTCAAACTCATCCTTGATAGTGTCGGGCAAGTAGTTCACATGATCCAAGGCAAAGAGCAGTGGTGTAAGTTCCTCCAAGACTTCAACATAAAAAGGGAAATTCTTCTCTCTGTGAGCCCTGATGAAGATAAGAATGAGGGTTTCATATCTCATGATTAGGTCCCAGTACGTGATAGTAGGACTTCTCTTCTGCATGTCGTTCTCCAAGTCGTGGCAGACTTTGGGGCCCTCGCTGAGCATGAAAGCCTTACTCTACAGATTATGCAGAGTCGAGAGAGTGATTTGGTGGGCGTGCCTAGTTCGAGTTAGGTGTGCTGCCTTCAGATACAAATTGGCTGTGCCATATGATGCTACCTCTGCGAGGGCTGTAGTCCAGCCAAAACTTTTTAAGACACCCCCAAGTGAATTCCATAGTGCCATTACTGTGTGCAGACCACCTAGCATAACCACATGCACTTTCTCACCATGGGTGTCGAGCCATTTCCACTGTACAAACTTTGCCAGGGCAAACAGAGGCTGGTCAAATGTCGAGACTGGGATTTATCCTGGGTTCAGAAATTGAACAGCTTGCCTCGCGACATCCATGCCATGCTTGATCATAGCAGGAGTTGCAGACTTCTCATAAAACAGAGGATAGAGTGCACTTTGTGCTGAAGGGTCTTCTACCAGAAGTTGATTAGAGGCATGATAGGCAGCCCATGAAATGCTATCTCCACTGATGAGTTCTTTTTGTCTCTAGAAGTGGCAGTGAATGCATTAATTACCCAGCTGTTTTCCCCTGCTCTGGCCGCATCTAAGCACCTCTCGACAGGAAACAATTCACTTTCTGGAACTGCAACAGCAGTTTTCTTCAAAGCTATGGCTGGTACATAGGCAAGGTGGTATCACAACAGGTGCTCTGCTCTCGCCAGGTTTGGCCTTGGTAGGCAACTGTAAAAGGCTGATTCCAGTCCCACGGAATGATGTTTTGGAAGTGGTTGAGCTCGGGTTGTGGTCTAGGTTGTCGAGGGCGCCAACAGTGTACACACACTTCAGGATGCTAGCCGGAGACACCACCCCGTCTTCTACAAAGCCTTCACAGGTAGAAGTTGCGATCCATTCCTCAATCTCCATAATCCTGTCATAAGAAATGCTGATGCCAAAATGATATAACTGCATGAGTTTTTTGCTTCTGGTCAGTGCATGTATACTGATGCCAATATAGATTGGAAGGGGTGGCTCACGCTCCAGAGTGTGTCTGGTCTTCACAGTGGTATCAGAATGATCTTTTTTTTTGCATTGTAAGCGATGCACTGGCTGATGGTGAGGCAAGCCTGGGAATCACGCTTGACTTGATGTTTTAAGTTGGGACCATTCAAGATCATGGAGACAAGAGACTTGATGCTTGAGGGCAGTGAGTCTTCCTGACACTCTTCTGGGAAGCAACCAGTAAATTTGTAGCCTTGATTGCTAAAGATGTCTTTTCTTAATATTGTAGCAGCATTGGCCAAGATATCAGCGTCTTTTGAGAAGTCTCGACTCGTCAGAGCTTCTTTCAACATATTTTGCCTTCCTTGAAAATGAGTACAGTGTTTTTCGAAGCACATATTGTTCTTGAGGCTCTGAGAAGCGTCCTAGCAAACGACCCTTCAGTTTGGTCTTGGTGAGTTGTTTCTTTAAGACGATTCACATACAGATATTGAACCCCATTCAACTTAAAGAGGAGAGTTTCAGAATCCACAGATTTTTCAATGTATCTGGTCAGTTCCACAAATGCCCGAGACTCATTCATTTTTTTCATCTGATTTTTTTCCAAAAATCCTGAAGGGCTCCTAGGCTATGATTAATTGATAGTAACGCTTAGCCCCCTGACGTGAGCGTTTTCTGTTGTTAAGACTAATTACTGGCAATTAATTCACAACATTCTACCTCCAGAGTGTGCAAAGTATTAAGATAAAACAAACAAAAAATCAACGAGGGGCTCCGAAACAACGCCCCGACCCCCCTTCACACTAATATGCGATTGTTTTGCTGGGGCTCCTTGCTTATAATAATAATAATAGTGGGTTCTTGTATAGCGCTCATGTCAGTCAGATTTGTCCCTCCTGGCGCTCCCGATTGTTACCCTGGCTTTAGCACGGCTGCCATACGGCGCTCTACCATTTCAAGGAATACATTCCTACCAGGTCAGTAGGTCCTAAGAGAGCCCGTACCAAAAACAGGCTGTCATAAAACCACAAACCAATGTGATCTTAGACGATATCTAACACGGGGGCTCTGGTAGATGCCCCCGCCCCCAAATCACACCTATATAAATGTTTTGTTGGGGGCTCAAACCCTAACATCGTGCAGTAGGTCCAAAAAAGGCCTGTACCAGAAATTGCATTCGTACATGAAAAAAAGTTATTTTACCTTCAATATTATTTGGGGGCTCCGGGACGACACCCCGCCCCCACACCCTCAAATGATTTTATTGCCAGGGGGTTCTTCCCTACTATATTTCAGTAGATCCTAAGGAAGCCCTGTACCAAACATGGCGCTTTTATCTGGCAAATAACGATAATTGATAAATTTGACGCTAAGACACCTGACGAATAGAAATCTTGTTCAGATTATGTGATACAACTATGTCATTGTAATGTTCATGCATTTCAAAGGTGACGTACATTTGAAATTGCCTCAGGTTTTTTTAATAGTTCCGATTGTGTTGGAAGTGGAAATATTGCATCGCTTCTATATTATGCAGCCTTCAATAAGCAAATATATATCATAAAATAAAAAGACTACGGCCAATGCGACAACATGCGACTGATGGAGCAAGAGACAGACATCCTATGGAATCAAAGGGGAGGGGAGACTGCAACCCTACTCTCACCCCTAAAAATGCAATAATAACATAAATAGCCCGTTTGCATGCACTTTTCGGTTCCCCGCCTGTTGAAAAAGCACTGCAGTTCCTGTCATAGACTTTTAATCCATATCCTGGGCTATAGAAAATATTTGTTTAGAAGGGAATCTGATGTTCACTTTTAATATAAGCACATCAGTATACAATTAGCAGCATTTTAAAATAAAAATAGGGAAGATAATCAAATTCTTATGAATCTGATATAGACTTAACATAAAGCTAGGTAAATAGGAACAAATACGGGATATTCTAAAATAAAATTTACAGGAATAATAAAGACCCCATCCATTCAAATAAAATAATATTGAATACAAGAAATACAAAGATGTGCATTATTTCCGGATTAAATATAAATAGTGATGCCACAGTTTATGATACATTATTCAAACAACAAATAAATCTAAATAAAATTAGAGCGAGTAAGAGTGAATAATTCTTGTTTTCAATCTGATATACAGTATCAAAACGAGCAATTAATTAAGAGTAAAACTTACAAATATGACGATAGGGATATAATGATTTCTTGTGAAACTGAGAAAATACTATAGCAAAACATGCTAAAACAGTAACTTTTAGTAAATGAAAACAAATTCGGAAATCAATTTTTTGAGAAGAACGAAGATCCCAACACTTATGCAGACCCTTTTCAGTTTTGTTAAGATGAAGATGGGGTATGGAACGGGTCTCTAACATTCCTGGGTGAAAGTCATGTAAAAAGAGTAATATCTTAGAATGTAAGAAAACTAGCACATGACTGGGCGTGGATGTTGAGGTTAAAAGTCGGTCCCCAGACGTGAATAATCATATCTGATTGATACACGTCTGTAAAAACCAAAATACACAAACACACACGCGTGCCGGTCGCCCACAATTTAAGGGACATTGCCAAGTAGGCTCATAATTCACAGATCACCCTCTCCCAGCCAGTGAAGACCTATTCTAGTACCATTAAACCCCCCCCCCCACCCCGATAAAAAAAAAAATTAAAAAATGTAATATCTTAAAATGTAAGAAAACTAGCACATAACTGGAAGTGCCAGTCCCCTACAATTTTAGGGACAGTGCCCAGTAGGCTCATAATTCACAGGTCACCATCTCTCAGCCAGTGAAGACCTAACCTAGCACCATGAATACCCCCCCCCCCGAAAAAAAAAAGAAAAAGAAAGAAGAAAGAAGCAAAATCTTAAAATAAAAGAAAATTAGCACATGACTGGGCGTGCCGTTCTCCCACAATTTAAGGGACAGTGCCCAGTAGGCTCATAATTCACAGGTCACCATCTCCCAGCCAGTGAAGACCTATTCTAGTACCATGAATACCCCCCCCCCCCTCCAAAAAAAAGAAGAAGAAAGGAGAAAAATCTTAAAATAAAAGAAAACTAGCACATGACTGGGCGTGCCGTTCGCCCACATTTTAGGGGCAGTGCCCCCAAAAGCCCATCATTCACAGGTCACCATCTTCCAGCCAGTGAAAACATAACAAAGCACCATGAATAGCCCCCCGAAAAAAAGAAGTAAAATCTTGAAATAAAAAGAAAATTAGCACATGACTGGGCGTGCCGTTCTCCCACAATTTAAGGGACAGTGCCCCAAAGGAGCCATCATTCACAGGTCATCATCTTCCAGCCAGTGAAAACATAACAAAGCACCATGAATAGCCCCCCGAAAAAAAAGAGTAAAATCTTGAAATAAAAAGAAAATTAGCACATGACTGGGCGTGCCGTTCTCCCACAATTTAAGGGACAGTGCACTAAAGGCCCATCATTCACAGGTCATCATCTTCCATCCAGTGAAAACATAACATAGCACCATGAATAGCCCCCCGAAAAAAAGAGTAAAATCTTAAAATAAAAGAAAATTAGCACATGACTGGGCGTGCCGTTCTCCCACAATTTAAGGGACAGTGCCCAGTAGGCTCAAAATTCACAGGTCACCATCTCGCAGCCAGTGAAGACCTAACCTAGCACCATGAATACCCCCCCCCCGAAAAAAAAAAAGAAAAAAAAAGAATAAAGAAGCAAAATCTTAAAATAAAAGAAAATTAGCACATGACTGGGCGTGCCGTTCTCCCACAATTTAAGGGACAGTGCCCAGTAGGCTCATAATTCACAGGTCACCATCTCGCAGCCAGTGAAGACCTAACCTAGTACCATGAATAGCCCCCCAACCCCCCCCCCTCCAAAAAAAGAAAAAAAAAGAAAGCAGCAACATCTTAAAATAAAAGAAAATTAGCACATGACTGGGCGTGCCGTTCTCCCACAATTTAAGGGACAATGCCCAGTAGGCTCATAATTCACAGGTCACCATCTCCCAGCCAGTGAAGACCTAACCTAGTACCATGAATAGCCCCCCCCCCCCTCCAAAAAAAGAAGAAAAAAAAAGAAAGAAGCAACATCTTAAAATAAAAGAAAATTAGCACATGACTGGGCGGGCCGTTCGCCCACATATTAAGGGGCAGTGCCCCAAAAGCTCATCATTCACAGGTCACCATCTACCAGCCAGTGAAAACATAACATAGCACCATGAATAGCCCCCCGAAAAAAAGAGTAAAATCTTAAAATAAAAGAAAACTAGCACATGACTGGGCGTGAAGTTCGCCCACATTTTAAGGGACAGTGCCCAGTAGGCTCATAATTCACAGGTCATCATCTTCCAGCCAGTGAAAACATAACATAGCACCATGAATAGCCCCCCGAAAAAAAGAGTAAAATCTTAAAATAAAAGAAAACTAGCACATGACTGGGCGTGAAGTTCGCCCACATTTTAAGGGACAGTGCCCAGTAGGCTCATAATTCACAGGTCATCATCTTCCAGCCAGTGAAAACATAACATAGCACCATGAATAGCCCCCCGAAAAAAGAGTAAAATCTTAAAATAAAAGAAAACTAGCACATGACTGGGCGTGCCGTTCGCCCACATCTTAAGGGGCAGAGCCCCAAAAGCTCATCATCACAGGTCACCATCTTCCAGCCAGTGAAAACATAACATAGCACCATGAATAGCCCCCCGAAAAAAAGAGTAAAATCTTAAAATAAAAGAAAACTAGCACATGACTGGGCGTGCCGTTCTCCCACAATTTAAAAGACAGTGCCAATAGGCTCATCATTCACAGGTCACCATCTCCAGCCAGTGGGCGTGCCGTGAAGACCTAACCTAGTACCATGAATACCCCCCCCCAAAAAAAAAAAGGAAGAAGAAAGAAGTAAAATCTTAAAAAAAAAAAAAAATTAGCACATGACTGGGCGTGCCGTTCTCCCACAATTTAAGGGACAGTGCCCAGTAGGCTCATAATTCACAGGTCACCATCTCTCAGCCAGTGAAGACCTAACCTAGCACCATGAATAGCCCCCCACCCCCCTAAAAAAAAAATGAAAAAAATGTAATGACTTAAAATGAAAGAAAACTAGCACATGACTGGGCGTGCCGTTCTCCCACAATTAAAGGGACAGTGCCGATAGGCTCATCATTCACAGGTCACCATCTCCAGCCATTGAAAACCTAACCTAGCACCATGAATACCCCCCCCCCCCCGAAAAAATAAAAAGAAAGAAGTAAAATCTTAAAATAAAAGAAAATTAGCACATGACTGGGCGGGCCGTTCGCCCACATATTAAGGGGCAGTGCCCCAAAAGCTCATCATTCACAGGTCACCATCTACCAGCCAGTGAAAACATAACATAGCACCATGAATAGCCCCCCGAAAAAAAGAGTAAAATCTTAAAATAAAAGAAAACTAGCACATGACTGGGCGTGAAGTTCGCCCACATTTTAAGGGACAGTGCCCAGTAGGCTCATAATTCACAGGTCATCATCTTCCAGCCAGTGAAAACATAACATAGCACCATGAATAGCCCCCCGAAAAAAAGAGTAAAATCTTAAAATAAAAGAAAACTAGCACATGACTGGGCGTGAAGTTCGCCCACATTTTAAGGGACAGTGCCCAGTAGGCTCATAATTCACAGGTCATCATCTTCCAGCCAGTGAAAACATAACATAGCACCATGAATAGCCCCCCGAAAAAAGAGTAAAATCTTAAAATAAAAGAAAACTAGCACATGACTGGGCGTGCCGTTCGCCCACATCTTAAGGGGCAGAGCCCCAGAAGCTCATCATCACAGGTCACCATCTTCCAGCCAGTGAAAACATAACATAGCACCATGAATAGCCCCCCGAAAAAAAGAGTAAAATCTTAAAATAAAAGAAAACTAGCACATGACTGGGCGTGCCGTTCTCCCACAATTTAAAAGACAGTGCCAATAGGCTCATCATTCACAGGTCACCATCTCCAGCCAGTGGGCGTGCCGTGAAGACCTAACCTAGTACCATGAATACCCCCCCCCCCCAAAAAAAAAGGAAGAAGAAAGAAGTAAAATCTTTAAAAAAAAAAAAAATTAGCACATGACTGGGCGTGCCGTTCTCCCACAATTTAAGGGACAGTGCCCAGTAGGCTCATAATTCACAGGTCACCATCTCCCAGCCAGTGAAGACCTAACCTAGCACCATGAATAGCCCCCCACCCCCCTAAAAAAAAAATGAAAAAAATGTAATGACTTAAAATGAAAGAAAACTAGCACATGACTGGGCGTGCCGTTCTCCCACAATTAAAGGGACAGTGCCGATAGGCTCATCATTCACAGGTCACCATCTCCAGCCATTGAAAACCTAACCTAGCACCATGAATACCCCCCCCCCGAAAAAATAAAAAGAAAGAAGTAAAATCTTAAAATAAAAGAAAATTAGCACATGACTGGGCGTGCCGTTCTCCCACAATTTAAGGGACAGTGCCCAGTGGGCTCATAATTCACAGGTCACCATCTCCCAGCCAGTGAAGACCTAACCTAGTACCATGAATACCCCCCCCCCCCCAAAAAAAAAAGGTAATATCTTAAAATGAAAGAAAACTTGCACATGACTGGGCGTGCCGTTCTCCCACAATTTAAGGAACAGTGCCAAGTGGGCTCATAATTCACAGGTCACCATCTTCCAGCCAGTGAAGACCTAACCTAACACCATGAATACCCCCCCCCCCAACTAAAAAAAATGAAAAAAATGTAATGACTTAAAATGAAAGAAAACTAGCACATGACTGTGCGTGCCGTTCGCCCACAATCTAAGGGACAGTGCCCAGTGTGCTCATAATTCACAGGTCACCATCTTCCAGCCAGTGAAGACCTAACCTAGCACCATGAATACCCCCCCCCCAAAAAAAAAAAAGAAAAAAAAAAGAAAGAAGCAACATCTTAAAATAAAAGAAAATTAGCACATGACTGGGCGGGCCGTTCGCCCACATCTTAAGGGGCAGTGCCCCCAAAGCTCATCATTCACAGGTCACCATCTTCCAGCCAGTGAAAACATAACCTAGCACCATGAATAGCCCCCCGAAAAAAAGAGTAAAATCTTAAAATAAAAGAAAACTAGCACATGACTGGGCGTGCCGTTCTCCCAAATTTTAAGGGACAGTGCCCCAAAAGCCCATCATTCACAGGTCATCATCTTCCAACCAGTGAAAACAAAACATAGCACCATGAATAGCCCCCCGAAAAAAAAGAGTAAAATCTTAAAATAAAAGAAAATTAGCACATGACTGGGCGTGCCGTTCTCCCACAATTTAAGGGACAGTGCCCCAAAAGCCCATCATTCACAGGTCATCATCTCCCAGCCAGTGAAGACCTAAACTACTACCATGAATACACCCCCCCCCCCCCAAAAAAAAAAGAATGTAAAATCTTAAAATAAAAGAAAATTAGCACATGACTGGGCGTGGCGTTCTCTCACAATTTAAGGGGCAGTGCCCAGTAGGCTCATAATTCACAGGTCACCATCTCCCAGCCAGTGAAGACCTAACCTAGTACCGTGAATACCCCCCCCCCCCTCCAAAAAAAGAAAAAAAGAAGAAAGAAGCAAAATCTTAAATATAAGAAAATTAGCACATGACTGGGCGTGCCGTTCTCCCACAATTTAAGGGACAGTGCCCAGTGGGCTCATAATTCACAGGTCACCATCTCCCAGCCAGTGAAGACCTATTCTAGTACCATGAATACCCCCCCCCCCCTCCAAAAAAAAGAAGAAGAAAGGAGAAAAATCTTAAAATAAAAGAAAACTAGCACATGACTGGGCGTGCCGTTCGCCCACATTTTAGGGGCAGTGCCCCCAAAAGCCCATCATTCACAGGTCACCATCTTCCAGCCAGTGAAAACATAACAAAGCACCATGAATAGCCCCCCGAAAAAAAGAAGTAAAATCTTGAAATAAAAAGAAAATTAGCACATGACTGGGCGTGCCGTTCTCCCACAATTTAAGGGACAGTGCCCCAAAGGAGCCATCATTCACAGGTCATCATCTTCCAGCCAGTGAAAACATAACAAAGCACCATGAATAGCCCCCCGAAAAAAAAGAGTAAAATCTTGAAATAAAAAGAAAATTAGCACATGACTGGGCGTGCCGTTCTCCCACAATTTAAGGGACAGTGCACTAAAGGCCCATCATTCACAGGTCATCATCTTCCATCCAGTGAAAACATAACATAGCACCATGAATAGCCCCCCGAAAAAAAGAGTAAAATCTTAAAATAAAAGAAAATTAGCACATGACTGGGCGTGCCGTTCTCCCACAATTTAAGGGACAGTGCCCAGTAGGCTCAAAATTCACAGGTCACCATCTCGCAGCCAGTGAAGACCTAACCTAGCACCACGAATACCCCCCCCCCCGAAAAAAAAAAAGAAAAAAAAAGAATAAAGAAGCAAAATCTTAAAATAAAAGAAAATTAGCACATGACTGGGCGTGCCGTTCTCCCACAATTTAAGGGACAGTGCCCAGTAGGCTCATAATTCACAGGTCACCATCTCGCAGCCAGTGAAGACCTAACCTAGTACCATGGTTAGCCCCCCAACCCCCCCCCCCCTCCAAAAAAAGAAAAAAAAAGAAAGCAGCAACATCTTAAAATAAAAGAAAATTAGCACATGACTGGGCGTGCCGTTCTCCCACAATTTAAGGGACAATGCCCAGTAGGCTCATAATTCACAGGTCACCATCTCCCAGCCAGTGAAGACCTAACCTAGTACCATGAATAGCCCCCCCCCCTCCAAAAAAAGAAGAAAAAAAAAGAAAGAAGCAACATCTTAAAATAAAAGAAAATTAGCACATGACTGGCCGGGCCGTTCGCCCACATATTAAGGGGCAGTGCCCCAAAAGCTCATCATTCACAGGTCACCATCTACCAGCCAGTGAAAACATAACATAGCACCATGAATAGCCCCCCGAAAAAAAGAGTAAAATCTTAAAATAAAAGAAAACTAGCACATGACTGGGCGTGAAGTTCGCCCACATTTTAAGGGACAGTGCCCAGTAGGCTCATAATTCACAGGTCATCATCTTCCAGCCAGTGAAAACATAACATAGCACCATGAATAGCCCCCCGAAAAAAAGAGTAAAATCTTAAAATAAAAGAAAACTAGCACATGACTGGGCGTGAAGTTCGCCCACATTTTAAGGGACAGTGCCCAGTAGGCTCATAATTCACAGGTCATCATCTTCCAGCCAGTGAAAACATAACATAGCACCATGAATAGCCCCCCGAAAAAAGAGTAAAATCTTAAAATAAAAGAAAACTAGCACATGACTGGGCGTGCCGTTCTCCCACAATTTAAAAGACAGTGCCAATAGGCTCATCATTCACAGGTCACCATCTCCAGCCAGTGGGCGTGCCGTGAAGACCTAACCTAGTACCATGAATACCCCCCCCCCCAAAAAAAAAAGGAAGAAGAAAGAAGTAAAATCTTAAAAAAAAAAAAAAATTAGCACATGACTGGGCGTGCCGTTCTCCCACAATTTAAGGGACAGTGCCCAGTAGGCTCATAATTCACAGGTCACCATCTCTCAGCCAGTGAAGACCTAACCTAGCACCATGAATAGCCCCCCACCCCCCTAAAAAAAAAATGAAAAAAATGTAATGACTTAAAATGAAAGAAAACTAGCACATGACTGGGCGTGCCGTTCTCCCACAATTAAAGGGACAGTGCCGATAGGCTCATCATTCACAGGTCACCATCTCCAGCCATTGAAAACCTAACCTAGCACCATGAATACCCCCCCCCCCCGAAAAAATAAAAAGAAAGAAGTAAAATCTTAAAATAAAAGAAAATTAGCACATGACTGGGCGGGCCGTTCGCCCACATATTAAGGGGCAGTGCCCCAAAAGCTCATCATTCACAGGTCACCATCTACCAGCCAGTGAAAACATAACATAGCACCATGAATAGCCCCCCGAAAAAAAGAGTAAAATCTTAAAATAAAAGAAAACTAGCACATGACTGGGCGTGAAGTTCGCCCACATTTTAAGGGACAGTGCCCAGTAGGCTCATAATTCACAGGTCATCATCTTCCAGCCAGTGAAAACATAACATAGCACCATGAATAGCCCCCCGAAAAAAAGAGTAAAATCTTAAAATAAAAGAAAACTAGCACATGACTGGGCGTGAAGTTCGCCCACATTTTAAGGGACAGTGCCCAGTAGGCTCATAATTCACAGGTCATCATCTTCCAGCCAGTGAAAACATAACATAGCACCATGAATAGCCCCCCGAAAAAAGAGTAAAATCTTAAAATAAAAGAAAACTAGCACATGACTGGGCGTGCCGTTCGCCCACATCTTAAGGGGCAGAGCCCCAGAAGCTCATCATCACAGGTCACCATCTTCCAGCCAGTGAAAACATAACATAGCACCATGAATAGCCCCCCGAAAAAAAGAGTAAAATCTTAAAATAAAAGAAAACTAGCACATGACTGGGCGTGCCGTTCTCCCACAATTTAAAAGACAGTGCCAATAGGCTCATCATTCACAGGTCACCATCTCCAGCCAGTGGGCGTGCCGTGAAGACCTAACCTAGTACCATGAATACCCCCCCCCCCAAAAAAAAAAGGAAGAAGAAAGAAGTAAAATCTTTAAAAAAAAAAAAAATTAGCACATGACTGGGCGTGCCGTTCTCCCACAATTTAAGGGACAGTGCCCAGTAGGCTCATAATTCACAGGTCACCATCTCCCAGCCAGTGAAGACCTAACCTAGCACCATGAATAGCCCCCCACCCCCCTAAAAAAAAAATGAAAAAAATGTAATGACTTAAAATGAAAGAAAACTAGCACATGACTGGGCGTGCCGTTCTCCCACAATTAAAGGGACAGTGCCGATAGGCTCATCATTCACAGGTCACCATCTCCAGCCATTGAAAACCTAACCTAGCACCATGAATACCCCCCCCCCCCGAAAAAATAAAAAGAAAGAAGTAAAATCTTAAAATAAAAGAAAATTAGCACATGACTGGGCGTGCCGTTCTCCCACAATTTAAGGGACAGTGCCCAGTAGGCTCATAATTCACAGGTCACCATCTCCCAGCCAGTGAAGACCTAAACTACTACCATGAATACACCCCCCCCCAAAAAAAAAGAATGTAAAATCTTAAAATAAAAGAAAATTAACACATGACTGGGCGTGCCGTTCTCCCACAATTTAAGGGACAGTGCCCAGTAGGCTCATAATTCACAAGTCACCATCTCCCAGCCAGTGAAGACCTAAACTACTACCATGAATACACCCCCCCCCCCAAAAAAAAAGAATGTAAAATCTTAAAATAAAAGAAAATTAGCACATGACTGGGCGTGCCGTTCTCCCACAATTTAAGGGACAGTGCCCAGTAGGCTCATAATTCACAGGTCACCATCTCCCAGCCAGTGAAGACCTAACCTAGCACCATGAATAGCCCCCCCCACCCCCCCTAAAAATAAAATGAAAAAAATGTAATGACTTAAAATGAAAGAAAACTAGCACATGACTGGGCGTGCCGTTCTCCCACAATTAAAGGGACAGTGCCGATATGCTCATCATTCACAGGTCACCATCTCCAGCCATTGAAAACCTAACCTAGCACCATGAATACCCCCCCCCCTCCAAAAAAAGAAAAAAATAAGAAAGAAGCAAAATCTTAAATATAAGAAAATTAGCACATGACTGGGCGTGCCGTTCTCCCACAATTTAAGGGACAGTCCCCAGTAGGCTCATAATTCTCAGGTCACCATCTCCCAGCCAGTGAAGACCTAAACTACTACCATGAATAGCCCCCCAACCCCCCCCCCCCCCTCCAAAAAAAGAAAAAGAATGTAAAATCTTAAAATAAAAGAAAATTAGCACATGACTGGGCGTGGCGTTCTCCCACAATTTAAGGGACAGTGCCCAGTAGGCTCATAATTCACAGGTCACCATCTCCCAGCCAGTGAAGACCTAACCTAGTACCGTGAATACCCCCCCCCCCTCCAAAAAAGAAAAAAAAGAAGCAAAATCTTAAATATAAGAAAATTAGCACATGACTGGGCGTGCCGTTCTCCCACAATTTAAGGGACAGTGCCCAGTGGGCTCATAATTCACAGGTCACCATCTCCCAGCCAGTGAAGACCTAACCTAGCACCATGAATACCCCCCCCCCCCCCCGAAAAAAAAAGAAGAAAGAAGTAAAATCTTAAAATAAAAGAAAATTAGCACATGACTGGGCGTGCCGTTCTCCCACAATTTAAGGGACAGTGCCCAGTAGGCTCATAATTCACAGGTCACCATCTCCCAGCCAGTGAAGACCTAACCTAGTACCATGAATACCCCCCCCCCCTCCAAAAAAAGAAGAAAAGAAGAAAGAAGCAAAATCTTAAATATAAGAAAATTAGCACATGACTGGGCGTGCCGTTCTCCCACTATTTAAGGGACAGTGCCCAGTAGGCTCATAATTCACAGGTCACCATCTCCCAGCCAGTGAAGACCTAACCTATTTGCATGAATAGCCCCCCCCCCCCATAAAAAAATGTGATGACTTAAAATGAAAGAAAACTAGCACATGACTGGGCATGCCGTTCGCCTACAATTAAAGGGATAGTGCCAATAGGCTCATCATTCACAGGTCACCATCTCCCAGCCAGTGAAGACCTAAACTACTACCATGAATACACCCCCCCCCCCCAAAAAAAAGAAGTAAAATCTTAAAATCTTAAAATAAAAGAAAATTAGCACATGACTGGGCGTGGCGTTCTCCCACAATTTAAGGGACAGTGCCCAGTAGGCTCATAATTCACAGGTCACCATCTCCCAGCCAGTGAAGACCTAACCTAGTACCGTGAATACCCCCCCCCTCCAAAAAAGAAAAAAAGAAGAAAGAAGCAAAATCTTAAATATAAGAAAATTAGCACATGACTGGGCGTGCCGTTCTCCCACAATTTAAGGGACAGTGCCCAGTGGGCTCATAATTCACAGGTCACCATCTCCCAGCCAGTGAAGACCTAACCTAGCACCATGAATACCCCCCCCCCGAAAAAAAAAGAAGAAAGAAGTAAAATCTTAAAATAAAAGAAAATTAGCACATGACTGGGCGTGCCGTTCTCCCACAATTTAAGGGACAGTGCCCAGTAGGCTCATAATTCACAGGTCACCATCTCCCAGCCAGTGAAGACCTAAACTACTACCATGAATACACCCCCCCCCAAAAAAAAGAAAAAGAATGTAAAATCTTAAAATAAAAGAAAATTAGCACATGACTGGGCGTGCCGTTCTCCCACAATTTAAGGGACAGTGCCCAGTAGGCTCATAATTCACAGGTCACCATCTCCCAGCCAGTGAAGACCTAACCTAGTACCATGAATACCCCCCCCCTCCAAAAAAAGAAGAAAAGAAGAAAGAAGCAAAATCTTAAATATAAGAAAATTAGCACATGACTGGGCGTGCCGTTCTCCCACAATTTAAGGGACAGTGCCCAGTGGGCTCATAATTCACAGGTCACCATCTCCCAGCCAGTGAAGACCTAACCTAGCACCATGAATAGCCCCCCCCCACCCCCCTAAAAATAAAATGAAAAAAATGTAATGACTTAAAATGAAAGAAAACTAGCACATGACTGGGCGTGCCGTTCTCCCACAATTAAAGGGACAGTGCCGATATGCTCATCATTCACAGGTCACCATCTCCAGCCATTGAAAACCTAACCTAGCACCATGAATACCCCCCCCCCCACCGAAAAAAAAAGAAGAAAGAAGTAAAATCTTAAAATAAAAGAAAATTAGCACATGACTGGGCGTGCCGTTCTCCCACAATTTAAGGGACAGTGCCCAGTAGGCTCATAATTCTCAGGTCACCATCTCCCAGCCAGTGAAGACCTAAACTACTACCATGAATACACCCCCCCCCCCAAAAAAAAAGAATGTAAAATCTTAAAATAAAAGAAAATTAGCACATGACTGGGCGTGGCGTTCTCCCACAATTTAAGGGACAGTGCCCAGTAGGCTCATAATTCACAAGTCACCATCTCCCAGCCAGTGAAGACCTAAACTACTACCATGAATACACCCCCCCCCCCAAAAAAAAAAAAAGGAAGAAGAAAGAAGTAAAATCTTAAAATAAAAGAAAATTAGCACATGACTGGGCGTGGCGTTCTCCCACAATTTAAGGAACAGTGCCCAGTAGGCTCATAATTCACAGGTCACCATCTCCCAGCCAGTGAAGACCTAACCTAGTACCATGAATACCCCCCCCCCCTCCAAAAAAAGAAAAAAATAAGAAAGAAGCAAAATCTTAAATATAAGAAAATTAGCACATGACTGGGCGTGCCGTTCTCCCACAATTTAAGGGACAGTGCCCAGTAGGCTCATAATTCACAGGTCACCATCTCCCAGCCAGTGAAGACCTAAACTACTACCATGAATACACCCCCCCCCAAAAAAAAAAAAAGAATGTAAAATCTTAAAATAAAAGAAAATTAGCACATGACTGGGCGTGCCGTTCTCCCACAATTAAAGGGACAGTGCCGATAGGCTTATCATTCACAGGTCACCATCTCCAGCCATTGAAAACCTAACCTAGCACCATGAATACCCCTCCCCCCCCCCGAAAAAAAAAGAAGAAGAAAGAAGTAAAATCTTAAAATAAAAGAAAATTAGCACATGACTGGGCGTGCCGTTCTCCCACAATTTAAGGGACAGTGCCCAGTAGGCTCATAATTCACAGGTCACCATCTCCCAGCCAGTGAAGACCTAACCTAGTACCATGAATACCCCCCCCCCTCCAAAAAAGAAAAAAAGATGAAAGAAGCAAAATCTTAAATATAAGAAAATTAGCACATGACTGGGCGTGCCGTTCTCCCACAATTTAAGGGACAGTGCCCAGTGGGCTCATAATTCACAGGTCACCATCTCCCAGCCAGTGAAGACCTAACCTAGCACCATGAATAGCCCCCCCCACCCCCCTTAAAAAAAATGAAAAAAATGTAATGACTTAAAATGAAAGAAAACTAGCACATGACTGGGCGTGCCGTTCGCCCACAATTAAAGGGACAGTGCCAATAGGCTCATCATTCACAGGTCACCATCTCCAGCCATTGAAAACCTAACCTAGCACCATGAATACCCCTCCCCCCCCCGAAAAAAAAGAAGAAGAAAGAAGTAAAATCTTAAAATAAAAGAAAATTAGCACATGACTGGGCGTGCCGTTCTCCCACAATTTAAGGGACAGTGCCCAGTAGGCTCATAATTCACAGGTCACCATCTTCCAGCCAGTGAAGACCTAACCTAACACCATGAATAGCCCCCCCCACACCCCCCTAAAAAAAATGAAAAAATGTAATGACTTAAAATGAAAGAAAACTAGCACATGACTGGGCGTGCCGTTCGCCCACAATCTAAGGGACAGTGCCCAGTGTGCTCATAATTCACAGGTCACCATCTCCCAGCCAGTGAAAACCTAACCTAGCACCATGAATACCCCCCCCCCCCCCAAAAAAAAAAAAAGAAGAAAGAAGCAAAATCTTAAATATAAGAAAATTAGCACATGACTGGGCGTGCCGTTCTCCCACAATTTAAGGGACAGTGCCCAGTGGGCTCATAATTCACAGGTCACCATCTCCCAGCCAGTGAAGACCTAACCTAGCACCATGAATAGCCCCCCCACCCCCCTTAAAAAAAATGAAAAAAATGTAATGACTTAAAATGAAAGAAAACTAGCACATGACTGGGCGTGCCGTTCGCCCACAATTAAAGGGACAGTGCCAATAGGCTCATCATTCACAGGTCACCATCTCCAGCCAGTGAAAACCTAACCTAGCACCATGAATACCCCCCCCCAAAAAAAAAGGAAGAAGAAAGAAGTAAAATCTTTAAAAAAAAAAAATTAGCACATGACTGGGCGTGCCGTTCTCCCACAATTTAAGGGACAGTGCCCAGTAGGCTCATAATTCACAGGTCACCATCTTCCAGCCAGTGAAGACCTAACCTAACACCATGAATAGCCCCCCCCCCACACCCCCCTAAAAAAAATGAAAAAATGTAATGACTTAAAATGAAAGAAAACTAGCACATGACTGGGCGTGCCGTTCGCCCACAATCTAAGGGACAGTGCCCAGTGTGCTCATAATTCACAGGTCACCATCTCCCAGCCAGTGAAAACCTAACCTAGCACCATGAATACCCCCCCCCCAAAAAAAAAAAGAAGAAAGAAGAAAAATCTTAAAATAAAAGAAAATTAGCACATGACTGGGCGTGCCGTTCGCCCACAATCTAAGGGACAGTGCCCAGTGTGCTCATAATTCACAGGTCACCATCTCCCAGCCAGTGAAAACCTAACCTAGCACCATGAATACCCCCCCCCCCCCCAAAAAAAAGAAGAAAGAAGAAAAATCTTAAAATAAAAGAAAATTAGGACATGACTGGGCGTGCCGTTCTCCCTCAATCTAAGGGACAGTGCCCAGTAGGCTCATAATTCACAGGTCACCATCTCCCAGCCAGTGAAGACCTAACCTACTACCATGAATACCCCCCTCCAAAAAAGAAAAAAAGAAGAAAGAAGCAAAATCTTAAAATTTAAGAAAATTGAGCACATGACTGGGCGTGCCGTTCTCCCACAATTTCAGGGACAGTGCCCAGAAGGCTCATAATTCACAGGTCACCATCTCCCAGCCAGTGAAGACCTAACCTAGTACCATGAATACCCCCCCCCCCCAAAAAAGAAGGTAATATCTTAAAATGAAAGAAAAATTGCACATGACTGGGCGTGCCGTTCGCCCACGATTTAAGGGACAGTGCCCAGTAGGCTCATAATTCACTGGTCACCATCTCCCAGCCAGTGAAGACCTAACCTATTTGCATGAATACCCTACGCCCCAAAAAAATATGTAATGACTTAAAATGAAAGAAAACTAGCTCATGACTGGGCGTGCCGTTTGCCCACAATTTAAGGGACAGTGCCCAGTGGGCTCATAATTCACTGGTCACCATCTCCCAGCCAGTAAAGACCTAACCTAGCAACATAAATAGCCCCCCCCCATCCCCCCCCCCAAAAAAAATGTGATGACTTAAAATGAAAGAAAACTAGCACATGACTGGGCATGCCGTTCGCCTACAATTAAAGGGATAGTGCCAATAGGCTCATCATTCACAGGTCACCATCTCCAGCCAGTGAAAACCTAACCTAGCACCATGAATACCCCCCCCCCGATAAAAAAAAGAAGAAAGTAAAATCTTAAAATAAAAGAAATTTAGCATATGACTGGGCGTGCAGTTCTCCCACAATTTAAGGAACAGTGCCCATTAGGCTCATAATTTACAGGTTACCGTCTCCCAGCCAGTGAAGACCTAACATAGTACCATGAATACCCCCCTCCCTAAAAAAAAAGTGATGACTTAAAATGAAAGAAAACTAGCACATGACTGGGCGTGCCATTCGCCCACATTTTAAGGGGCATTGCCCCAAAGGCCCATCATTCACAGGTCATCATCTTCCAGCCAGTGAAGACATAACCTTGCACCATGAATACCCCCCCGAAAAAAAAGTAAAATCTTTAAAAAAAAAAAAAATTAGCACATGACTGGGCGTGCCGTTCTCCCACAATTAAAGGGACAGTGCCCATAGGCTCATCATTCACAGGTCACCATCTTCAGCCAGTGAAAACTTAACCTAGCACCATGAATACCCCCCCCCCCCCCCCGCCAAAAAAAAAAAAAAAAAAAAAAAAAAAAAATCTTAAAATAAAAGAAAATTAGCACATGACTTGGCGTGCCGTTCGCCCACATTTTAAGGGGCAGTGCCCCAAAAAGCTCATCATTCACAGGTCATCATCTTCCAGCCAGTAAAAACATAACATAGCACCATGAATACCCCCCCCCCCCACAAAAAAAAGTAATATCTTAAAATAAAAGAAAACTAGCACCTAAACGGGGGTGCCTTCTACCTTCAACTCAAGGGACAGTACCCCGTATGCTCATCATTCACAGGTCACCATCTCTCAGCCAGTGAAAACATAACCTAGCACCATGAATACCCCCCTCCCCACGAAAAAAGTAATATCTTAAAATAAAAGAAAACTAGCACCTAAACAGGGGTGCCTTCCACCTTCAACTAAAGGGACAGTGCCCCGTATGCTCATCATTCACAGGTCACCATCTCTCAGCCAGTAATTACCTACACCTAACAACATGAATAACCAAAAGAGATTCAATTTAATGTCTCAAATTGAAAGAAAAATAGCAACTGACTGGGCGCGCCGTTCACCTACAACTTAAGGGACAGTGCACCGGAGGCTCATCATTCACAGGTCACCATCTTCTCCCAGCCATTAATGTCCTAACCTAACTCTATGAATACACCCAAAAAGATACCATTTAATGTCTTCAAATGAAAGAGAACTATAGGACCTGACTAGGCGTGCTGTTCACCTACATAGTGTTCCCATCCCTTCTGTTTCATGGTACAGTATTCGAATAACTAAATCTAGATTTAAAAATAAATGAATTTAAAGAAAAATAGAGGAATCACAATTCCTGCTTTTAATGCGATATGCAATAGTATTCCACTAGCTATTCAATATTTAAATCAGATGTAAAGTATTCCATGAACAAAGAATGTTAAATCATAAATATATATATATATAGAGATAGAGATAGATAGATAGAGAGAGAGAGAGAGAGAGAGAGAGAGAGATACAGACGGAGGAGGAGGGGTAGGGGGAGAAGGCAAATAAAATTCTTGCTTTGAATTTTATGTATCCTATTCAAACAAGCAAATGTAGATTTGATAAGTCATAATCATAAATAGGAGCGAGAAAGTGGGAGAAATTGTGAGAGATGGGAAGGGAGGGAGAGAGGGGAACAGAGGATGGGTCTTGATTTAGAGCAGATATATAGAAAGAAGAAAAATAAAGACCAAGACATAAACAAATACAAATAAATAGAAAGATAAAATGATACAGAAAGAGGAAAGAATGATATAAAAATAACATGCTGTATTCGAACAGGTCTTTTCAGAACTACATGCTTCACTCTTTACTCTTTGACCTTCGTGATCTCCTCACAACCTTCTCAATCTCGATTTTGTTTTTGTCTCAATTTTACGGAATGACCCTTAAAGATTCAATATTGTTAGAGGATGTAAGGAGCTATTAAAAATTCTACAATATCGAGAAACATCCCTGCTGCAATGGAGAGAAGGGTAAATCAAAGAGAGCATTGGACAAGGTAAACAGCTGCAGGTTAACAAATACTGAGAATTGTTGGATAATAACAAAAGACTGAAAGAGGAAATCACAAATTTCGTAGATGTTATATACAGTGCAATACTGAGTTGTCTTTTTTTTTATTTAAAAAAGAGTTGTAGAGGGACGGGGATGTATCAATAGGAGATGGGAGGGAGTTAGTATATTCACACATGCAAGTGAGAATTTGATAGGTCATTTTGAAAAGGATAGGGTGTGCATGAAGGTACTTTTGTCACAAATCTGAAGTAGGGCCTACTGTATTAAATCATTTAATTTATTTAGTGGAGAATTGAGAAGAAAACAAAAAAAAAATAAATTATATTATATATTAAAGACCATCAGCTCGTGATATCAAGAATTCGATTTCGTGATATCAATAATTGAATTCTTGATATCAAGAAATATGTTTTAATGATAAAACTGCTTGCCATAAGATCGCGCCAGCTCGCCACAACTCGAGGCTCCAACTCGGCTAAGTGGGAGCCCTGCTTAAGGTGACTTAGATTAAGTGATTCCTTTTTTTCTTCAAATTGTAAGATGTCGGGAATATGCACCCCTTTAAAAGATAGGATTGAGAACAATCCGCGACAAAAAGAGAAACAGAATGGGATTTGTTATAAGTGAGTAGAACCTATATATGCATAAATTGGATATAATGTATAAGAAATTTGGATCAAATAAAAGTAATTGCAAATAGGAGAAGCTGAGATTTAACTTATATGTTTCAGTGGACTGGAAGACTTTACCAAGAATTTTATGATCAATAATACTTAATGATTAAAGTGGTTTTACTGTTTGAAACTTCGCATTTCTAACCCTTTTTAGAAAGAAAAAAAAGGTATTCTATTCAATTCAATCATTTTTTTCATTTTATATTTTGTTATGCATCATTTTACTTAACTTTTTTAATTTGATATTTTTAAAATAGTATTTCATTTTATTACTTTAAAATCATTTTCGTATAAGTTCATTAGTTGTTGGAATCTTCTTTTCTAATTATTTTGTGCATTTCCTGATATTCCACATGAAAGTACAATCTACCCGCAAGTACCGGTACACATCCTATAACAAGCCAGTTTGTAATTGCAGTCTAAATTTGTTTTAAAATGTGCAAAATGAGGCGCTACAGTACTGCATACATGCTCATGTTTAAATATTCATTTTATTTCATGCACCATTATGGTATTTCATGATACACAGGTAAAGTTGTCTCTAAATTGACATAAAGGGCATTCACGTGACCCCTTCACTTTAAGGATCATGTTGGGTCTCTCCATGTTCAGATATCCAGTGGATATTTCGTGCTTATTACGAACTGGGTAATTGGAAAACTCCTGCCACGTCTAGCTCTTACAACAAGATACAAATTGAAATATCAGTACAACTGCTTTTATGAGAGGGATGATTGCAAAACCCAATAACTAAGACTTACAAAAGAAGACAACTTCTGAATCCTCGTTATAACAATATAATGTATATTTTAAAAAGACTGTCGACTAAATATTCACAAGTTCTCAACTTAGTAACCAACGTGTCAAACTCATAGATATACATGACTCCTATTAGGAGGTATGGGGGTAAACAGATCTGGTGAGTAGGAACATATTGTCACAAGGTAGACATTGAAATACCTGCATACCTACGACGTGTGTGCGCGTCCCACGGCGAGGCCTAATCTGTAGAATAAAGAGGTAGACAGAATGCTGTATTAGGCATCTCAAAGGAAATACGATGGGGCAGATACAATCTTCAAACTCAAAGACAAATTACGATATTTTGTTAGGTATAGTATATAGCAAGTTTATACATTAATTTAAAAATAGATTTATTTCCAAGTATCTTGAACAAATATTAAAATGTTTTCCACCTTTCGGCCCTACATTTACTAATTATAAAATAGAGGAAACATAGCAGTTGCATACTCTCCAAAATGATGAGGACATGTGCAAACAGAAGCAAACATGAAGACTCACCATGTACTGCTATGTTATAAAGAACTAATTACTATTTCAAACATACACTGTATGAAGCCTAATAATGAACAGTAGACATACCTTCTTGGAGATAATTTACAAGCGGTCAAAGTCTTCAAATTTGAGATCTTTTGTTTAGGTACATAATTATATTTTGAATACATTGTATGCTCGTCTATTTTTTTTTCGGAGGGGGGGGGGGGGGTATTGTTATAATTTATAAAAATAGGCGAGCGTAGAAATAAAGTAATTTTACTTACCCAGGCTATAATCACACATTGCCTCGCCTCGCGGCAATCCGGGCCGACCTCCGCATGTTCTGGTTTGCCCGATTGGCGGTACGACGTTGCTCCCTCTCTGCGGCGAGTTGAACAGCGACAGCTGCGATCTCTCGCTCTACCTGACGCGGTGACCTACGTCTCGGGTGGAGTTGCTCACGCTCCTCCACCCTCCTGCGCTGTTCATCCTGCTGTTGGCGATTAGCAGAAACGACCTCCGCACGACCGTTCTCGCGATGCAACTTGACTGTATAAACCAAGCAAAATATAAATGGTTAGGATGTGCTTCATGGCATTTCACAGATGACATTAAAATACACGATTCTCCATTGATATTTGTTATATAGATCTACCCCCCCCCCAAAAAAAAAAAGGCCAAATGGTGGCCCAACTCATTAACCTGTCACAGTACAAAGCGTACACTTTGAATGATCCAACATCTTACATACTTAGAAGTTACAGCTATAGGGGCAGTGTAATTAGTCTCAAAATATTTTCGTCATGAATCAATATTCACGATTCTATTCATCCTATTTTTAATCAGTAAAGGTCTATGATCCACTAGACTGCCTTTTAAACAAATGAGAAGTAACAGTAATTTGAGAGGTTTACTTTGAATAAATACATACCGTGTTGCGTGCAGTAGAGTTCAACGGCGTTTTCGTCTAGCGAGTGACGTCCACGCCGGCTGCAACGTCTGCCATTCCCATGAAGCCCAGTATGTGCAGAGCACTGGACCTCGGCTGGCTGTCTGTAATACAGGAAACATAAAACAAGGACATTACTACTAGATTGCCAATAATAATAGATTGCGAATAATTATAAAGTGCACATGTTACAATTTTTTAACACTTTTGATTAGGTAATTTGACAAAGGATGACTCTAAACAAACCTATTTCAACTCACTTAGGGGTCATTATACTTCTTGAATGTATAATCAACTGTGGTTGGAAAATTGGGTTTTAATTTAGGAGATTATTGTGTACTTACTGACGGTGTTGCCAGCACTCTCCTTCAATTCCTAAGGCTAGGGGTACCTTCCTCAAACAACGCGTACCCTTCTGGGTATATTCCACACAGTTATCGTTGTACCGGTTAGCAATCATTATGACACTAAGCAATACGACGACGACGAATTCAATTACGAAGCAAAAACTAAGTAAAAATCTCCAAGCGACTTGTCTAGGACAGAATGTAGCAGAGACAGGCAGATTTTTAGCCCCTCATCTTACACGAAACCTAAAATTCGATTTGCGCGCGCGGTTTCTTTGAATGCATCACGTGGTTTGAGCAGACGAACGAATCACATTCACCCAAGACAAAGGCATTTAATAATGGCAACGGGTTCCAAAAATATACTGATGATAACTGTCATGCTATTGAGCCCACCGTGCTAAAATCTATTGTCATGCTAATATAATGTTGGAATTCCAGCGAACCTCGTACTTTCTATCGTCTGATTTGTAGAGGAATTGCTTGAAGCTATCGTCTTCAGCTGTTAATTGATAGAGCATTATAAGGTTATTCATGTACTGGACATACTATTGTGCTCCTGCATGGGTGATCAGTAAAGTGTGCCCCGTATGACGTAAACGTCTTTCTTTCATTTTGATGGACACGCAACAATAAACCTGCAAACAAAATCGGTGTCAGAGGAGACAGTTAGAAGAAGAAGAAGAAAGTGAGCAAAGTGTGATAAATATTTCTTTTTTGATATCACTAAAATCGTCAGTCAATCAGACCGCATAATAGACTAACATATATTTCCCCTATTTTGTCAATGTGTACAATCTGTTGACTTGAAATGTTGTAAATTAAAAACGGATTCACCCTTTTATATTCACCCAAACATCACATCACTTGTGTATTCAACCCAGTCCTGATTGCGTTATTTTTTTCGGCGGCACAGATTTGGGTCAGATTTGGGTTAGGTGCGTGTTGAGCCTATGGGAAAGTTTAGGGTTAGGGTAAGGGTTAGGGTTAAATCAAGACCTCTTTAAAAAAAAAAAAAAAACCCAATTTGTGCCGCAGAAGAAAATAACGCGTCCTGATTCTACCAATAGACCATTTCGTAATTAACACATGGTACGAGTTCAAACAGTGGCGTACGCAGGATTTTTTTTCAAGGGGGGGGGGTTAACATTTTGAAATCGGGCCGAAAATTTCGCAACGACTCCGCTGAATAAGCGAGGGGGGGGGGGGGAGAGGGGGGTAAGAGGACACTTTTTTTTGAGGGGTCCCCCAAAAATCGCAACGACTCAGCCAGCCGCTGAATAAGGGGGGGGGGGTAAGAGGACACCTTTATTAGGTCAGCCATTGGCATAATTTTTTTTTTTATTTTATTTTTTTTTTATAATTCAAACGAGTTCAAACAGTGGCGTACGCAGGATTTTTCAAGGGGGGGGGGTTTAACATTTTGAAATCGGGCCGGAAATTTCGCAACGATTTAGCCAGCCGCTGAATAAGCGGGGGGGGGGGGGGGGGGGGGAGGGGGCAAGAGGGCACCTTTTTTTTTTGGTCTCAAAAAAATCGCAACGACTCAGCCAGCCGCTGAATAAGCGGGGGGGGGGGGGGGGGGGAGGCTGGCCTGGGGGTAGGAGGACACATTTAAAAAAAAAAAGTTGGTCTCAAAATTTGAAAATTTGATATATTTCTTCGTGGGGGGGGGGGGGGGTAAGGTCACCTTTCTTAGGTCAGGTATTGGCATAATTTGTTGTTTTTTTAATTAAAAAAACAAAAAAACAAAATACACACATACAAAATACCAAAGGGGAGGGGGATTCAACCGCCAACCCCCCTTCCCCCCTGCGTACGCACCTGATTTCAAATGACCCCAAGTATCCACAGACATTTGAGCGATGGCGCTTTTTGCATTTGAGAATAATCGCTGCTAATGTGATAGCGGTGCTTTATGATTCCCCCTTTTGAAAAGAATACTTTCACTTGTGTAGGTACCATGCATGTCATGGAATTCACTTTTGATTACGTAATTTCCATGACCTCTATTTGTTGTAGATTGTAGGCTATCATCGAAAAAAATTCATACATACATACAAAACAGGCCCCACGAAACGTTTTTAAAAGTGTGGGGGGGGGGCCAAAGTATTTACTATCAGGTAAGTTCAAGTTCATTTTATTCAAAACAACACAAAACATGATATGATCTTTTTCCTAAAAAAGAGACTGGTAATAGTACATTAATCATCATATATTTACTTGATTACATCATAAAATGAATGGTTTTAGGACCCCTTTAGAAGCTAAGCTTGTGAGCGAGGCCCTATATAGTCAACAAAATACATACATTAACAATAAGGTGAACAAAAAGAATGTAACGTAACTGTATATACAAGGGATGGAAATTCTAAGCTATAGAATATAGAACACACGCACACACACACATACGCACACACACGCACACACACGCACACACACACAATATTTCTATGTCTATGCGATCAAAGAGCTATTAGGCTACAACAGTTCTGCTGTTTCTTAAGTGGTTTAGAATATATTCCAATACGCGCTGGCTCAGCCCCCTCAAAATATTTCCTAGTCAGGAATTCGCAATTAAATTTTGGTGAACACCATTTCCCTGTAGGAGCCGTTTTTTTTTTTTTTTTTATTTCTCATGCGAAACATAATACAATTAATAATTATATTACAAAAATATGCAATGAAATGACAAATATAATAGAAAAAGCACGAGAAAAGAGGAACTATAGAGGCAGAGCTTGGTGAAGTGTTAGTTTCTCAGATGCTGTTTTACAATATAATATGAACAAAGTATGCTTAGAAAATCAATAAATAGAAACAAATATGTTGCTAAGAAATTATAGATTTTTTTGGGAAAAAATAAAAGAGAGGAAAAAATGGAGGAAAATAGTAGAAGGCAAAAAGATAGAAAGATACAACAAAAAAGGAAATGAATTGTTGCAAAAGCTCTAGAAAAATGAGGCTCGATCAGTAGAAAGAGGGAGAAAGATATTGAGTCGAGAGTCAAACAAACCGAGAATGATGTATATGTGTTTAAAAGTTTAATCTTTAGCTTTTTTTTTAAATGTGTATAGACTGGTACTTTGTTTAAGAGATGGATTCAAAAATAATGGACAGGTGTAAATAATGTTTTTTTGTGCGAAAGCTGTTCTCATTCGAGGAGTGTGGAAGTGGTTTGACTGTCTAGAGCATGGGGTATGAATGTATCTCGTTATTTTTTGAGAAATTGAGGAAATCGGGAGAGGTAACTCGTTATTAATTATTTGGAACATAAAGATACCGAGGTACCCAGAATATGAATCATTAATTTTAAGAATTTTGTCTTGTAAAAATAAGTGGATAGTGTGGTAACGAAAGTAGACATTATGGATTATTCTTAATGCACGCTTCTGCAAAATTAATATTCAACCAATTAAAGTCTTACAAGGATTTCCCCATGCTAAAATCCCATAATTTAGGTAAGGCAAAATAAGGGTTGTATACAGTGATGATAAAACCGGTAAAGGAAATGTATTTTTAACATGATTAATGACACCAATGTTTCTTGATAATAATTTACATAAATAATTAATATGCATTTTCCATGTCAATTTGCGATCAACGTGGATTCCAAGGAATTTTGTACTTTTAACGCATTTTAGTTCGATGCCATTTATTTGAATAGGACCATGAAGATGATCAATAGTGTTGCTAAATATCATTCTTTTTAATATTCAATGATAGTTTATTATGTACCTAATTATACGCTTATAGTTAAAAGATGAATATAAGTTCCAGATTACAAGGACATGACAAAATAGAATAATACAGAAGGAAAAAATATACACAATACAGTGCCTGGTGTATCATTATTACAGAAAAATGAAACAAAAGGTTCAAACCAGATTAATATTTTGCAAGGATAACTATTTTGAGCTTTCTTGTAAAAACATTCAGCGATTGATTCTTTAATTGATGAGGGAAGCGAATGCCGCATGGTATATAGGTCCTTGGTACGAAATAGAGTTTGAAGAAAAAAAATGTACGCATATGCGGCAAATGAAAATCCAAAGTATTTAGTGTTATAAGGATATGAATATTGCAATTTGAATTAGAATAAGTTAAGAGTGAGAAAAGTTAAGATATATGATGATCTATAGGGTATTAAAAGCTATAGATAAGTCTAAAAAGAGTCCAATCATTACTTTCTTCTTTATTTATAGCAAGTATCCTTTACGAATCAGATTATTCATTGAAGACGAAGTAGAACATCCAGCTCTGAAACCATATTGATTATTACTGATAATATTGCACTTAGATATAAAGTCCTGAAGACGATTATAAATACCATTCTGCTATATTTTTGAAAAGAATGTGATCAGGCCCAGCAGATTCGATTGTTTTTTTTAAATTAAATTATGCCCCCCCCCCCTTTCCCCCAAAAAAATCCATTAAATATAATTCAATCAGTAATATTCAGCAAAACACAAAATTATGAGTGAACTTATGAATCCTAAATCAGTTACTTAGAATATATGACTAAAAGGGTATCTCTAAAGAAATATAACCCCGCCCCCGCCCCCCCCCCCCTTTGGGGAATGGAAGAGTCCTGGAAGAAGTTAATGAGGAGAAACAAAGGAAGAGAGTGCGCTGTAATGCCATGTGTCATTCTACATACTGACACTTAAATTTCAGCACAAGGAACTGTTTTCTTCTCTTCATTTATTTCATTATTCTAGGTAAGCTTATTTTTGTTTCTAATTCATATCAAATTGTTAGCTGTACATGTTATTTTTTATCATGAATGTCATTTATTACCCTCTTGATACTAGTGTATTCCATTTTATGAATAAATGGACTTAGGAATGAGATATGTACACAACTTTGTGACTGTGAATGTGCACCCAAAGAGTTTCGTGTGTGTTAATGCTGATTTACTGCAGTGTTCTGATACATATATCGCCGGTATATTGTTATTACACAGTAATAATGAATTGAGGAGTTTTGCTAGTACATAAGTGTGTACTATTTCAATTTTGTATTATTATACTTTAGAATAGAAGAATTGGATTATGTTTATGAT
Organism: Strongylocentrotus droebachiensis; assembly: GCA_035222895.1. Taxonomy (NCBI): domain Eukaryota; kingdom Metazoa; phylum Echinodermata; class Echinoidea; order Camarodonta; family Strongylocentrotidae; genus Strongylocentrotus; species Strongylocentrotus droebachiensis. The sequence goes on from JAVYIG010000358.1 coordinate 363,455, forward strand.
GTTTATTTATATAAAAATGTATACATGTACATGTAGATACCACTGGTCTAATGGTTTGAGAGAAAAAAGAAGACTATTTTATCCAAACTTCGACTATTGGTAAGCACAATTTCTTAGCTTACAAATAAGATGAAATGTGGCTCTCCTGGCTTGAGTAAACTGGTTATTTATAGCCTTACTAAAGGAACCATTATAATTACATGTAATACCAAGATAAGTATATTCATTAACAACATCAATATTCCTATTACCAAAAGTAAATTCAGTGTATTTTTACGAACTTCCCCGGAGAAATAACATTTTTAGTCTTGCATTAACAGATAATTTCAAAAGTTCAGAGTTCTGATTAGCAAATACTGATATACAACAGATAAGGCAGACTCCAACTCTTCAAGATATTCAGCCATAATTGTGATGCCATCAGCGTTAAGTAACACATAGAGTCGGATAAACACTTCAATATCATCGTCATCGATGTTTTCTTTATCTCATCAGCACACATAATTATCTCGACCGTTGTAACTTGTTACTTGTAGAGATAATCCCGATGGCAGCTATCATACAGCTAACGCCTACTTACAAAATATTCAAAATTATTCAACTACAAGGCAAATAAAAAAAGGCGATAATTTTTCACCTTGTCTAACCCCAATTGTACACCCTGGACCCTATCACATGGGTCCATGATTACACGAAAACGAACTAGATATGTTATGACCAAGTTTAATAAAGGATTTAGCGTTTTGGTACATAATTATACACAACACGAACACTGTTACCTCTAATACCAGTAGAAATTAGTTTAGACCAAAGGCACGACCTGTCAATTAAATCAAACGCTTTCCTGTAATCTACAAAGGCACAAAGACGCAAATACAAATCAATCAAGCCGTACAAAGTAAAATATGATCAAATTATTGTGCAATAACCACCTCTAAAACCAGCTTGTGCTTCACCAATCATTATTCCAGCACAATCTAGATATTCTGTCAGCCTCGCATTGATACATGCAGTGAATAATACTCGACTGATAGCCTACATTATTTCTGGAAACACACCATGCCCTACACAACATATTGCCCCGTCTCAAAATTCTTGATTTTTAGGGGAGGCATTTCAAGGGAGGGAGGGGGTAATAGGGGGAAAGCTCTGAAACACACTATGCACTTTGTACATGATAGACTGCAAAATCATATCTGTCACTCGGAATCAGGTCTCAGGAATCGATAGTCTTTGGTTCCTGAGAACACAATGGATGGTTGGCAGGCGTATTTAGCAAAGGTATATACTAAGAGAGATATATCATACAAATATGATGAAACTGCATTATCTGACATTACATTTCCTATCAAAATGGTCGCCTGCTTGACGATAGCATCTACTCGGGATGCCTCTTATTTTTTCGTACCACGGCGAGGCCAGATTGAGCTCGCGAGGTAAACCTGCGCATGCGCACTCGCAAAGGAAACCAGCGCATGCGCACGTGGAATCCGGTAGGGCGGTTAATAGGGTGATAGTAATTATACAAATCAACCTGTCATCAACTCATCGTCAGCTCAATCGGTAAGGACAGCGTGTTACTAATAAAACTTTGGAGTTGACGTGAGGGTTCAAATCTCGGTTTATTTAGTTTTTTTGCCTTTATAAATAGTGAGGCAAAGAAATAAATAATCAAAGTCGAATTGTTGGTGACCTCTTTGCAAGCATTCATAGCTTGTTATGTATGAAAATGGGTTCATACTGGAATCTGGCCTCGCCGTGGTACGAAAAAATAAGACGCGGCCCGTACGGTAGTGCCAAAACACAGCTGCATTATCCTTTATTTTATACGCAACCTTCACACAACCCGTCAAAATCTACTTAACGACCTATAGAAAGCCATTTATGTAACTTCGGCAGACTCACAGTGCCGACGATCTCCGACCTGAGTGGAGGAAGGATACAAGAGAGAGGTACCTCCAGTTCCCTACTGTATACATGGTCTAAATAAAAAAAATGCGTTCCTAGTTTTGCCCCGGCCCGGCACAAATTTTGACACACACATTTAAACAAAAACACACTCGAAATTACTCTTTTTTGTTTATTTCTTTTCTTACTTTTCTTCTTTAAAAAAATCTACCCCCCCCCCCCAGATCTATAGCTTCCTTTAATTTCGATTTTTTCTTTCTTTTTTTTCTTTCTTTTCCTTACTTTCTCTCTGTATGAGGGGATCAAGTTAGGTGGGGGCCGAATCGGCCGTCCCCACTCCCCGCCCCGCCCCCTCCTTTCCCCTTTGGCGGCCTAATTAAAATAAAAAGTGGAGTACAGAGCGCGACAGAAGTAATGACGAGAAAAGAAAGGGAAGAAAAAAGAATGTAAATGAGAAGAAGAAAGGAAAATGAGAGAAAGAGGGGGAGAGGGAGATCGAGAAAGAAGAAAAATGAGAGAAAATCAAAATAAACGGGTTGGAAACTCCACTCCACCGCAAGCTATGCGTTATGCTTGTTAATGTACACATCAGTTTTGGATCGGGGGGGGGGGGGAGGAGAGAATCCTCCCTTCTTCTTTTTTTTGGGGGGGGGGGGCCATTAGAAAAAAGGATTGAGTGAAAAAGAGAGAGTGACGGCAGAAAAAAGGAGAAAGTAATTGAAACAAAAGTAAAATAGAAGAAGATATAGGGAAAGAGAGAGAGAGAATTGTTATTCTTCTGTCGGTTCATACTTTTTCATGTTGTATATAATTATGTTTTCGTACGTTATAGAAATTCTACAAATTCATCATTATTTTCCTCTTCTTCCTTCTCCTCTTTTTCTTCTTCTCCTTCTTCATTTTCTTCTTGTACTTAATATAATTTCTATCATCAGTTTAATGTTGTTATTATTATTATTATCTTTAATAAGTAGTTCTTTTAATTTTCTTATCTGTCTGTAAATATTACTATTTTAACTTATTAATTTTATACATGTCTGTAAGGGACCCCACTGGAAATAAGCTCTCGAGCTTTCGTGGGTTATCCTGTTCAAGCTGACTTATTTTTGATCTGTTATTATTGTATATTGTTGTATGTTGGAAGCTTGTCGAATAAAAATCAATCAATCAATCAGAGAGAGGGGGTGGGGGGGGGGGAGAGAGAGAGTGAGAGGGGAAAAAATAAAACTTAAATTTACACTTAATCACACGGCCGATGAGTTAACTCGTAAATAGAACAGTACGACAAAACAGACTCTATAAAATTGTCTTTAACTCTTAGAATGCCACGCAGAATCATAATATATGGGATCATTTACGTGCGGGGTTTGTACAAAAGTGTGGGTTAAAAGAGAGACGATTAAAATGAAATGATAGGGGCTATGTGAATTTGAGGGAGAAAATTCCGGAGAAAATTCCGGAGAAAATTACAATTTCCATATACGGACGTACATCATAAAGATTCCAAATTGTCTAAACTGACGATCTTCCGTGGGACTCTCCTCCCCCTGGAATTCCCGACAGGGGCCCTAAGGCGGGCCCGTGGACCCCATCCGTACAGACAGAAATGATTCTCAAGACAAACGTTTTTTTGAATAAAATTGTCCTTACATGAAGAGCTCGGTTCCAAAAGGTACCACATCCAGTTTTATCAAAATCGGATCAATTAAAAAAATTTAAAAATTCCTCCATTTTTTCTTCATTAATGTACACATTTTCAATAGCCTCATACACTGACACTTCCAAAGAGCTGAATTTCCGAAAAAAGTAAAAATGCCATTTAAAAATCAATTCGGTTCCAAAAGATGCTATTTCCATTCACGGTTATGCACTGTAACAATATGTAAGATTTTCGGTTAAAAAAGTATTACATCCAAATTCTGTTCTAAAAGGTACTTCATCCACACAAAAATAAAAAAAACATAAACTCATTAAAAAAAAAAAAGTTGTTTCTGAATCGCTAAGATTCGAGAACATCCGAGGACTCCGCCCCTAGACCCCAGAAAGGTTTACTTTGAAGTGCGACTTGCCCCCCCCCCCCATACCCACCAACCTTTAGAAAATCCCCAATCCGCTGATTGGGGGATTGGGGCTACAACCCACCCGTTCCTCTTGCGACAGAAGTAAGAGATCCATTATGCATGTGCAATGATCAGGATGGATGCACCTGTAAAATGTGATAAGCTTTATTATAAGATGGGTAGAAGAAAAGGTATCTTGTGCACACAATTCCCACCGACGCACTCAAACCTGTGCATCATTTGTATATTAGGTATATTACATATAGCACTCTTTTGTATTATGTCCGAAGTGCTCCCCTGCAGGAAAAATATGCAGTGACCACAGACTGAGGAAGATTGTTCCAATCTGTAAATAACTGTCTACTGTAAAGGAAGTGTCCACTGAGATCGAGTCTTTATCTTTGCTTGCGAGTGACTTCAAGCACTTCAGAAAACACTTTAAAACTGCATGAAAGCACGTTTTAATTGCAAGAATGCACCGTAGGAAACACTTTATTTCTGCAAGGAAGCACTACAAATTAAGTGCGACAAAAAAGGTATTTTGTGGATTGGATTCTTGCTCAATTAAATAGAGCCTGGATAACGAAGCAGAACAAAAAACAGTTCGGCCACCATGGGATGCGGTCTATCGTTCATCGCCGACGATGACGTGAAGTCTTCACATCACGAAACAAACGAAGATGACGACTCGGAACGTCATCGACCACCATCGCCACGCGATGCCCATGATATCAACTCAAACCGAATCAAGACCATTTCCAAGTCAGTTGCGATTGATGAAAAGCTCGGTGTGGTTCCACATGAGAACGTGGATGAGCCCGGTAAGTAATACTTGCATGATGTATTGATCGATCATTCTTAGGTTTATTTAGGTGATTATTTTAATCAGTTTAGTGCTTAAAATCGTTCAAAGTGGTTTTGTTAAAAACCAGGGACGACAGAGCGTCTTCCAAAGTGTGGGGGGCACCAGCAAAAAGGGCACTTTATGAAAAAGGGGCACCTACAAAGGGAAACGTCAAAGTGAACATACCATTTTTAGACATTGGTATATATACCCGTATGTACAACGTCATGATTGTCATTACACCAGGGATGACTTCAATATTTGTTTCTCTCTTTACGCGGGTACAAGATACTGCTTAAGCAACATAATTTTCATTTGGGTTTGATGGTCTGAATACTTATTTTCGAGCGAGCGAGCGAAGCGATTGAGCAAAAAAAAATAAAATTTAACGGACGCAGTGCAAAAACATACATCTTATAACGAGGACAAATGCAAACCCTGATGAGTTTTAAAGGAGTCACACCAAGAAGCAAAAGTGTATTGAATTGATGCAAAATTCATATCATTGCGAAGGGGGAAGCCTTACTGATAAAATACAACAAATTTCCTCTTCAAAATATGTTTGGGGCCCGCAGAAATCAACTTTCAAAAATTTTAGTTTTGAGATCCAGATTGACTGCCTTCAGCAGTCCTTCGTATGACGTCACTATTGTGACGTCACACCCTGGACACGGCTGTCTAGCTGCACGCGCGACTCCGGTATGCGGCCGGTACGCGTTATTTTTTTATGCGGCACAGATTGGGGCATGGCGCGTGTTAAACCTATGGGAAGTACGTTCTTTGCCTTCTGAATAGTGTCTGCACGTACGTGAGACTAGTCATGTTCGCTAGCGCATTAGCGCTGCGAAGAAGTTTGTATATCCATCGCGAACTACTGTACGTGTTTAGATAACATTCTCTTCGTTTAAGTTAGTTAAGTTTTATTGACTAATTATTATGATGTTCTCCTTATTGACGTGCTGCCTACTCTTCAGATTTCCAATTTGATTTTAATTGTTGATGTTATGATTTTCCATGCGGTAGTGGATTACATGTAACACTATTAAAAACAGACCTCTGCTACTTATACTGTCTAGTACGCACACGACCAGTATTAGTCTGTAAATCAAGACACCTTTTAAAAAAAGCCCCAATCTGTGCCGCATAAAAAAATAACGCGGCCGGCGTCGAGCTGTTTGTCCAGGGTGTGACGTCACTATTCAGAGCTCGCTACGCTCGTGTGTTTGGCTTACGTTCGGGGGTGCTTGGGGTCTAAGAAGGGTCTTGAAAAATTGCATTTTACGCCTTTCCATGATATCTATATGATTTCTCAGCAAATTATTCGTGTTTTTCAAGAGAAAATCTTTCCATCCATATGTAATTTGTTCTAATTATCAGTTGTTAGTAAATTTTCTTTGTGTAGCTCCTTTAAGCACAATCTAATGAACGAAGACTGAATAGTTTTTTAATAAGTTACATAATTATAACAACTTTAAATGCGAGCAAACGTAGCTAGCGAGCTCTAGGGAAAATTAAAGAAAAAGGGGCTGTAAGTCGTTTTGAATTAGGCGTGCATGTTATATGGAGAAAGGAAAAGATGAAAAAGGGCACGTATGAAAATGGAATAGGTACACTTTTTGCAAAGGAAAAAGGGCAGTTGTGGAAATAAAAGGGGCACTTATCAGATTTTCTGATCTTATTAAAACAATTGGAGGGGGTGCGCTTATCACAAGGAAAAGGTTAAATAATAAGAAGCGGAAGGGGCAGTTCTTACAAGGAAAATGGGCACTTGTCCTATCACTCCTAGGTAAAAAGGGGCACTTTGTGGTTACCTAAACATGTGCGGGAGGGGGCACTGTGCCCCCTGCCCCTCCCCCCCCCCCCCCCCCCGGAGCGCCGCCTCTGATTCAAACTGATATTGATAATAGCCTTATATTGTTTAATGAAAGTTGTATTTCATTTCATTTCAGATTCATTTTATTCGTTTCCGAGTATGTACATACTGTTGTTGTATACAGATGTAGACCTACATAATAATAGGTCTATAATATTCAGATTACACTAGCACTTATTACTGGAACTCCCTGGTCAGCAACCATTGTCGCATTGTGAGCCCTTTCAATTTGATACAAACAAACTAAAGTGGCCCACAGCGATATACCGAACAACAACAAGAATGGGGCATCATAGATTTGAGAGAGAATGCATGATGGTGGCCGGAGGAATGAACAAAGAAGAGGGAATGAAGCGAGACGGATCACGTACGATTGCACGTTCTAGACGAGGGAACAAAAGTTGCATTGATGTATATGCAAGAGGTAAAGAGCAAGTAGGATCATGCACACAGCACACCATTAAAGAAAAGAAAAATCACTAAAATAGTACGAGTTAAATAGCACTAGGCTACATTCTTTGGATTGCCATTGTGAAGATAAAAGATAAACTTTCGGGAGAATAACATTTAGCCTGCCAAATCTACACAAATCACTCGAAAAACCGATGATAATTAAGTCAATTACATTATTTTGATTTGGTAAATAATTGACCAATAAATTGATACAGTCATTATACTAGCTACATAAACAATAATACACACACACACAAAAACCCACACACACATACATACACATACATCTATACACATACGATTGTATATTATGTGTAATTTAACAGAAGATAATTTTCTGCAGTACTGAAAATAAAGAACTCCGCCGGTGACCCGTCTATATAGACAGTACGACAATACACCTGATGACGGTAACCTGTACACTTCAAATGAAGAAGAACACAAAAGGTAGATAAAGCACCACTGCGGATATCGATCACGGAATAACAGGCATTCATATGCAAATAGCTAACATTTGCGTCGGGGCTTATTAAGTTAATTATTGTCACCAATACACCATTGAAAAACAGTTCCAACCTGAATCACAGTCTTGCTTTTGAGCTTAAGGGGTGCTTTTAGACAGTAAAACTAATTATTGTTAATGTTGATATCTATTTACTTATTTATTGAACTCTCTTTTTGTACATTATTTCAGTGATGCCTCCAAACAGTTTCTGCTCAACGCGCTACTTGGTGGCCTATCTTGCGTGTTTAGGATTTCTCACGGCATACATGGGAAGGGCCGCATTGAGTGTGAGTATGACGGCCATGGTGAATAGCACAATTGACCACGAGCTTTATGAGATGAACCACCGTAACCAGTCTTTTGATTTTCAAGTGTGTAAAGCAAATGGTCCAACGAACGCAAGTGCTAAGGAACAGGTGAGTATACGAGTGTAATTTTTAGCAGTTTGGATTTTCTTTAAATGTCTAAATCAATCAGCTTTGCCTCTTTTTACATGTTATACGACACCCTTAGAGGACATCATTAATTCCCACGGTTTCTCCTCGATGATATATGCGGACGACACCCAACTATATATTACTGTTAAGTCTGGTCAAATTCTTCAAATGTTACCGAAGCTGGAAGATTGTCTACATGCCATTCGCTCCTGGTTGACTGAAAACTTTCTGCTCTTGAACGACAACAAGATGGAAGTGCTACACCTGTTTTCTCACCGAAGAAGAAATACAATAGAACTCCCTCCGATTCAAATAACAAATGGTGTTGTAAATTCCTCCAAAACAGTTGTTAATTTGGGTGTTACGTTTGATCAAAACCTTTCAATGCGCCCCCATGTCAATAGTATCTGTCGTAAAGCATCCTTCGCCCTGAGAAAAATTGGTAAAATTCGTAAATTCCTCTCCAAGTCATCCACTGAAATCCTCGTCCACGCATAATTATTATCAGTTCACTCCTTGACAGTTGTAATAGCCTGCTCCATGGAATTCCGGAAAAAGATATGGCCAAGCTGCAGAGAATCCAAAACTCTGCAGCACGTCTAGTGTCTCTCACCAAAAAACATGACCATATTACACCAACCATTAAACAATTGCATTGGCTCCCCATTCAATTTCGCGTCCAGTTCAAAGCTCTTCTTTTAACCCTCAAGTCTCTACATGGTCATGCCCCAAATTATCTTTCTGAACTGATTCAATTATACACACCCAATAGGCCCCTTCTTTCTGCCAATCAAACTCTCTTGACCGTTAAAAAAGCAAAAACAAAATACTTTGGTGATAGGTCCTTTTCATGCTCTGCTCCACGTTTGTGGAATTCTCTTCCAGCCTCCATTCGTTCCATCTCTGATATTTCTCTGTTTAGATCAAAATTAAAAACTTACCTAATGGAAAATGCATATTCAACCTAGTTCTTAAATTGTTACCTAGTTCTTAAATTGTTACCTTACCTTGTTATCTTATGTTTCATAATTTCACTTCATATTAGTTCTCTTGTCATTACTCTGTCTAGTTTTAATTGTATCAATATTGTAAAGCGCTTTGATATAAATGTCTTATGAAAAGCGCTATATAAGTGAAAGTTATTATTATTATTATTATTATTCAAATTGCATTGCCTCTTCAAGTTGCATGGCACCAATTAATCTTTCTCTCTTTCATAATTTAAAGGTAGTTGTCCCTTTTGCAGGCTGAACATATAAAAATTATATAACTCGTATGGTTAACAATAAATACCCACCAAAAATTCCTCTTAAAAGATTAGAACTGGTTATTGCCTCTAGAGTCTATGTGGAATTATATCGACCGTAATGAATTTGAAACGCGTTGCAAACATATAGGACCTAGGCCAGGCGCGGATCCAGGATTTCTTAGGGGGGGGGGGGGCCCAAATTTGAAATTATGCGAGCCAAATATTGGTACATAATGGTGACCAACAGTGACGTAATGCGAGGGGGCGTCGGTGCAGGGAGGGGCATGTTTCCCCCTCCCTCCTCCACGAAACGCGGAAGCTTTGAAGTTTCATTAGATTATTAGAGAAAGAAGACGGTTCTCGTTCTCGAAACTAATTCTCGTCTGAATTTAGTTTTTTCCCTCCCGCGCGAAGCGCGAAAAATTTCAGGATTTATTAAATTATTAGAGAAAGAAGACGATTCGTTGTAGAGTTCTCGACTCTTAATCCTCGTCTGAATTCAGGTTCCCCCCTCCCCCCCTCCCGCGCAAAGCGCGGAAGCTTTTAATTTTCCTTAAATCATTAGAAAAAAAGACGATTCGTTGTAACGTTTTCGAAAATAATCCTCGTCTGAATTTAGATTCTCCCCCCTCCCGCGCGAAGCGCGGAAGCTTTTACGATTCATTAAATCATTAGAGAAAGAAGACGATTCGTTGTACCGTTCTAGACTCTTAATCCTTGTCTAAATTCAGTCTCCCCCCTCCCTCTCCTGCGCGAAGCGCGGAAGCTTTTACGTTTCATTAAATCATTAGAGAAAGTAGACGATTCGTTGTACAGTTCTCGACTCGTTATCCTCGTCTGAATTCAATCCCCCCCCCCCTCCCGGGCGAAGCGCGGAAGCTTTTACGTTTCATTAAATCATTAGAGAAAGAAGACGATTCGTTGTACAGTTCTCGACTCTTAATCTTCGTCTGAATTCAGGTCCCCCCCCCCCTCCCGCGCGAGTTTCATAAGATTATGAGAGAAAGAGAGAAAGAAGACGATTGGCTGTACAGTTCTCGACTCTTAATCCTAGTCTGAATTCAGGTTCCCCCCCCTCCCGCGCAAAGCGCGGAAGCTTTTACGTTTCATTAAATCATTAGAGAAAGAAGACGATTCGTTGTACAGTTCTCGACTCTTAATCTTCGTCTGAATTCAGGTCCCCCCCCCCCTCCCGCGCGAAGCGCGGAAGCTTTTAAGTTTCATAAGATTATGAGAGAAAGAAGACGATTGGCTGTACAGTTCTCGACTCTTAATCCTAGTCTGAATTAAGGTTCCCCCCTCCAGCGCGAAGCGCGGAAGCTTTTAATTTTCATTAAATCATTAGAGAAAGAAGACGATGCGTTGTACCGTTCTCGAAAATAATCCTCGTCGGAATTTAGTCCCCCCCCCCCCCCCTCCATCCCGCGCGAAGCGCGGAAGCTTTTACGTTTCATTAAATCATTAAAGATTCGTATTACCGTTCTCGCCTCTGAATCCTTGTCTGAATTCAGGTTCCCCCCTCCCGCGCGAAGCGCGCAAGCTTGACGTTTCATAAGATTATGAGAGAAAGAAGACGATTCGCTGGACCGTTTTCGATTGTTAATCCTTGTCTGGGGCGGCGGCGAAGCCGGCCCCAGAAGCTCAGAGGTTTTAGGCGTGTAATTAAGGTCAGATGAGCATTTTTTTTTTTGTATACCTTATTATTTTGTGAAATTGGCAGGTCACTATTTGGCGTGGGGTCCAGGGGGCGGAGCCCCCCAAAATCAGGGATTTTAGGCATTAAATTACCGTCAGATGAGCATCTAAGTCCCGCCGTAGGGCCCTAGGTGGAATCCAAGGAGCAGAGCCCCCGGAAGCTTAGGGGTTTTAGGCATTTAATCACGGTCAGATGAGCAGATTTTGATGCCTCATTATTTTTTAACACTGGCAGTTAACTATTCTTTCTTTCTTGCTCTCATTCTATTTTATTTCTCTTTAATATACTTTTTCAAAAAAGTGGGGGGGGGGGGGGAGAGGGAGCTCGAGACTCCCGATCCCCGCCGTACCTCGGGCCCTGACATGTAGGAATCTCAAGAATCATATTTCTTGGCGGGCTGCAAATTTAGGAATTTGTCATTTTCCAACAAACACATACAAACGTATAATTTCCTAAAAAGTGAGAAAAAATCTTGGAAATGATGTCATTTCAGCATTATTTGTAATCCACCGTTGTGGAATTAGAAATAAACCACGTTTGAATTTGATTTCTCCCAAGCCCCCCCCCCCCCTATCAGTACGCCCGTATCTCCTCTTTTCCTTTTTTCTTTCCCTTTCATTCCTTCTCTCTTATTTGTTTGATGGGGGGGGGGGGGGGGGGGGTCAACAGCCTGGGAGGCAAGGCCCTTTCGGCCCCCCGATCTCCTTCTTCCCCCTTTTCTTTTCTTCTTCCTCTTCTTTCTTTCCCTTTCTCTTTCCCTTTCCCTTCTTTTCCTTTCTTCTCTTTTTTTTTTTTTTTTTTTGCCTGGGGGGGGGGGGGGGCCAAGGCCCGCTCGGCCCCCCCCCCTGGATCCGCGCCTGACCTAGGCCTAGAACTAGAAGTTAGTTTTGTGCTGAGTAAAGACTCGATACGTTTAAGTTTAATCATTATAAAAAGCGGGTAATTGATGTGTAAACATGATAATGACCTTTACAGCTAAAGCCCCTTTTACACCGGGCCATACGTATAGTTGCGTAGTGTTACGTACCGCCTACGCCGAGTGTATGCTGGCCTACATTATATGCTGAGGGACGCAAAGGGGTACGCGAGATGGACGCACAAATTAAACGCGTTTTATTTTTTTTTCGCGTACTTTCGGCGTAGACACTAGACCCCAAAAATAAGCATTTGTTACGAAAGTCTACGTAACACTACACTACTGTACGCCATGCCTCCGCAATAATACGTTACCCTACGCCAGTCCGATAAAGCAAAAAGCGTAAAAATTAATTGAGGCTTCCTAGATCCTATTTGCGCAATTAAACAGTAAGCAACCGGCGTGCACAACCGTAAGCAAACCTACGTACCCTTTGCGCCAGGCCTAATTAAACGTACGCAACCCTACGCCTGTTAAACTCAGTCGTACGCGTACGTACGCCAATTGCATACGCCGTAGGTACGTGGTGCCTTTGCACAGGGTACGTAACCATACGCAATCGTACGCCAGCCTACGCATAACCTACGCAGGTATACGCCGAAGCAACATTTTTTTTTCATGAATACGCAGCCTAATTTCGGCGTATTCGGTACGCCACACTACACAACTCTACGCAGATCCGTTGTGAAAGAGGCTTCTTAAAAGTTATCTATGTTATTAACCAGTTTTTAAAAAAGTCAGTCAGTCAATCAACAGTGTATGTCGGTGAAGTCTAGAGAGTAAACGGTCTTCCTTGCATAACTAGGTCACTTAACGTTTAGATTAAGACAAATCACAATGTATATTGTATGAATGAATGTGAATGGAAAGCAATGCAGCAAACATGCTCGTTTGTAAACGGAAATATTGATGAGAAATTCCACTCTGCATTGCCAATTTAGAAACGTAAAGCTTTATTGTCATTAGATTATTTATCAATTATTGCTTGAAAAGACCGCAGTGAAGAACTATTAACTTTAAGAGACTGAAACATGAAACTTTAATTTAGTCCAGCGAAAAAAAAATGATTTCAGCCTGCTAGAGTTTTTTTTCTTTTGCCCTTGCCTGCAATAATGCTCGACAAATATCTGAACTCAAGCTAATGAAGAAAAAAAATAATAATAATACATTATAGAGCGCAGAAACTATCCAACATTAAGTATATATTCTACTGCGCTACAAGAGCTCATACTTTGCTTAGATTTACAGTTAGTTGAAAAGATTCTTTTTCAGTTTCGATTTAAAGATAATCACAGATGGTGATTTCCTGACTTCAAATGGCAAGTTATTCCAGAGTTTTGGGGCTGCACAACCAAATGCTCGATCCCCTAGCGTTATGTTGGTTTTGATAGATGGGATCTGCAGCAGCAAAGTATCTCGGGAACTGCGCAAGTTGCGATTGTGTTGATTAAGTAACTATACATTTGATATATTTTTTTCTTTATTTTCAATTACAATTTGTTTTATTATTAATTTATTCATTTGTTAGTATATACATACAAAAATAATTAAACACACATACATACATTATTTTTTTTTTTTTAAATCATTTAAAACAAAACAGGACGGCCCTTTCCATTGGAGCAGTTGGACTCAGGAACTGATTTTGGCATCTTTTTATTACGGGTTTCCATGGTTACAGCTTCCTGCTGGTTACCTTGCCGATGCAAATGGAAGAGCAGCGGTCTGGTTGCTAGGGTTTGGTTATGGTGTTTCTGCAGTCTGTACGCTTTTGACGCCGTTGGCCGCCCATCTCGGAGTACCTTTTTTGATGGCCACTCAGGTTGTTTCGGGTATTACACAGGTGCGTCGACGTAACTTTAAAGGGATAGTTGAGTTCTGTTGCAGAGGGCGCTACACAAAATATTTTGTTGTGAGATACTGAAAAAATGAGTGTCAAATTTGAAAGAACATACAATTTAAATGACAAAATCATCTTTGTTTGATCAAAATCGGTTCAGAGGCGGCTGAAATATCCATAAATACAACGATTTCTAATACTTGTGTACCACCACAAATATTATTTAGATAATTTAAAAAATCCATTTAAAAAACGAAACCCCTCACCCGATTGACCTAAAATTTGGGATTTGGTGCTGTGAGATCACACTCAACAAGTACACTAAGTTTCATCAAAATCAAAAATGGTCGGGTTCAGATTTTCAGATTTTGTGGGTGATTTGACATGGAATGACCCATAAGCTATATCAAGAATATGGGCCAGATGAACGACTCTAGAAAGTTTTCATTAATGTAAACCGAAGTTGCGTTCACATGCTCATTTCATTCTCTCTAATTTGGCATGTTACACAATTCTTATTTAATTGTGGATCGCAATGAGTGTCGATTCTGACAGACATAAGCGCTTTACAAGAACCCACTATTTTATCATTATTATAATCATGTTTTTTTCTTGCTTTTTTTCTTCGTCACTTCGATTCAGGGTGTGACTTTTCCTGTTTTCTTTGCTATAATGTCAAGATGGGCACCCCCTAGTGAGCGTAGCAGTCTTGTTGCTATAGGAACGTCAGGTAAGACAAAAGCTATGTTTGCACGGGACGGTCATAGGTTTAAACTTTAAGTTTGCGATAACTCGGAAGTTTTTAAAGATCCACTTGCAACGATATGGGCTCACACGGCACAGAAATAAAGACTGATCACTGTTTTATAAAGCAGTCGTACAAGCTGGTGAACCTTTAAGTTAATTCCGTCCTAACGGCCCGTTACTTCTGCTTTTATAGTTTCTGTTTAATACTTAGAGATAACTTTAAGTTCCGAAACCACAAGTACGTTCACATGGTCCTTTACTGTAAAATATAATGTCGAAGTTTTCAAATTAGCTGAATATCACATGGACCTAGTTATTGGTTAATTTCATAGTCGTAGTCACCGCTTCTCTCTCCCTGTCTCTTTCCGTCTACCATTCTCACTCTTTTCAATCTTCCATCACTCCCTTTCTTTCTCTCCCTCATCCAACTAATGACTTATGTTTCCTTCTCCTCCTCTCTAATTCTCTATCGTCTCTTCTCTCTCTCTCTTTCTCTCTCTCTCTCTCTCTCTCTCTCTCCACTCCTCGCATCATCTCACTCCCTCTCTTTCGCTTTCTGAAGGTATACCATTGGGCCAGGTTATAGGGCAACCTGTTGCTGGTCTTTGGGCAAGCTCCGAGTTCGCTGGGGGATGGCCCTCGGCATTCTACTTTTCAGGTGAGTGTGGTACCGTGGTAACGTCACATATGTCTCTGGACTAGTAAAGATGTTTTAAAAGGAACGCTCGGCGTAAATATTGGGAGTGTGTATACTCTACAGTTCATATTCTAACAAAATGTACCCAACTTTGGTAACCCCTGATTAAAAAGGCATAACCACTATGACTTTGAAATCTATTTCATGATGACGAGTTACTTGTTTTTCGTCCGATGATACCCTTATTCATATTATTATTCATATTATTTCTGCCATGTGTGACTGAGCACCAGGGTCTTGAAAGTGTTGCAAAAAATCGCCTTGTACCAAGTTCGGGCTGATGGAACGAATATGGGTCAGGCCATATGCATGTGCTTCTTTGGTCTTTAATCATTTCAAGAGTTAAATTATGCATCATGCTTCGGTACTTCATTGTTTAAAATGATGCAACGTATCTAGGCTTTCACGTAAACCTTGTTTCAATTCATAGGACAACCTCTTTTCCGCTGTGCCATTACGCATGCGTAAGGAGCAAACTGTTTATCTTGACTAGCGAATGGAAACCCAAAGGTTACTAAACCCAAATGCAAGAAAATACACATAATTAAGATGATAATTATCAAAGAAAGTGACACTAGACTTTCATAAAAAAAGATAACATCCCATACAAACCATATCCATATTGTATCAATCAATGAGAAGGGTAACCTTGTCTGTTCTGTCTTTTTAATTTGTACTGTTTTAACAGGGACCCTGTGTGGAAATATTGGGAGTAGTAGCCTAGATATTATACTCCTCATGCATTTTTTGCAGGGGGGGGGGGGGTAGGAGGCAAACACTTGTAAAATAAAAATATACACTGTATATTTCAACTTATTCATTTTGTCTTTAATGTAGAGTTTGAATAGAGACACTTAGCATAAACATTAACAAAATGTTCTACATCTACAATTGAAAAGATTTAAATGGCATAGTTAGGTGGAGGGGGAAAATCTACCGAGGGGTTATAGTAAAGCAAAAAGCATTTCATTGATTGAATTACTATATTTTGTCTCTGTGTGGTGTTTAAATAGGAAATCATAGACAGGAGGATACTCTACAAACTACATCTAGTGACCAACACTTGCTCACTTTTTTCAGGGGTTGGGGGTTTGTGGGAGGGCATTCAAAGGTTTCAACATAAACTATACAAACGTAATGTATTTGTTATGCCTTGTTGCGTTTTTTTAACAGGGGCGCTTGGTGTATTGTGGTTCATCATGTGGATGTGCCTTGTGTATCCTTCACCGTCCTCTCATCCACGCATCTCATCAAAAGAACGAGAATATATTGAGAAAAGTCTCCTTCATGAAACCAAGGTAAACACGCGACAGGGGCTGAGAACAAACGAACGAACGAAATGAAGCACCCCCCCCCCCCCCCTCCAACAAAACAAGAACAAATATGAAGAACGGAAGAAAAAGTATCCAAATGCTTTTGGAAATTACCATATGACATCTAAACTTTATAATGGGGGTGAAAATAACTGCCCATTCCCGTATCCGCCTATAGAGGCGAAGGAATAAGCCCTAAATCTTCATAGCCTTTTATACATATTTTTGCATTTTCCTAATTTATTTTGTTGGTCATAATTAATATACCAAACTATATGCATGAAAGCCTTTGTAATAGTAGGGCGTATGTATCTAAACTGTGTAGTAGGCTCCCAGTTGAAAAAGCGATATTAAATTTGTTAAGTGAAGAAAAGAATATCAATATCAATGATCAAAGCAAACAGACACGATCTCAACTGCTTAAAAAAATTAAACCTCATGCATTACCAATTGAAACATACGAACATGACGATGAGATATTACGTCATCTGAATATGATTCTCTATTGGATGTATAAAAGGATTTTCAAAATTGCCCTTGAGCTGATTCTCGAACAATAAATGCGATTGTGTTCACAGCAAGTAAATAATGTAATCTATATACTTACATTCACACATGATCATATTTCCTTTGAAGAAAGCTGCAGTGTACCCGTGGAAATCTATGCTCACATCAGTTCCTGTACTAGCTGTATGCATCGCAGATTTTAGCCTTTTGTGGATCCTGTTTCTATTCACAACCAACCTACCTATCTACCTGAAAACAGTGCTTCAATTTGACATCAGAGAGGTTATTACATTTACTTTCATTTACAAGTCATTGTAGGAGCTTGTATCCAGCATCACTTAAAATGAGAGGGGGCGGAAGAATTCCAAAAAAGACACAATATTTGTGGGGTAGTGGTGTGTGTGTGTGTGTGTGTGTGTGTGTGCTTGTATGTGTGTGCGTGTATGAGTGTGTGCGCGCGCATTTTTATATGTTTGGATACCTAAGGTATACAAATTGGGATTAAAAGTGGAGGCACCGTCTGGTTGTGCCCCTAGCTCTACCATCGTCTTTAGACCATCTCGAAGTGGCCGGGGTGCATGTCCAGATCAGAGGTCTGTTTCTAGAAATCCTTTATATGAACAGAGAGTGTGAATCGAGTCTATCAATACAGGAAGGCGGAAAGGGCGAGTGAACCCCTGGTGCCATAATTGTTATACAAGATCAACAGCAGATTACCAGAGGGGAGGGGGTGACGTATAGATTAGGGATTTCCTTAAGATGACCACCTTTCCCCATTCTTGTTAGTCCGGTCAACCTTCCACAAATGATCTTCGTATTAAAATAAAAATACTAAATTCAGCTTAATATTTCTGTTTCTGTACATTATACGAAATATAAGCCGAGCAACACACTTGTGAAATCACAGATATAACTAGCTCAGTAGGTATTGACTAAGTGATACAATCTTTCTTTTCTTTATAGACGGGGTTTTTAGCGGCAGTACCATTCGTGTTTTACTGGTTGGTTTGGACAGTAGGTGGAAGATTTACAGACTTTCTGATTGCTCGCACAAAGTTCAAGATCACAACAATCAGAAAACTTTTGACATTTCTTGGTAAGTGATCCATCGCGATTCCTTCCATAAATCAGAACTACAGGGTGCGCATTACATTCCTCAATCGAATTGCGTAAACAGAAGACTTTTGTACAGAAAGTTGGAGGGGAAGGGAGGAGAGGGGAAGCAACGTGAAAAGAATATGCCACCCTCTGTATACCGTTTGTACCTTGTCAATTGCTGTTTTGCTATCCTCTGTACTTGCACTCTGTCAACAGCTTCTCTTGTTTTGCCATCCTCTGTAATGCTTGTACAATGTCAAAAGCCTTTATGCAATCCTCTGTCCTACTTGTACAATGTGAATAGCCTTTATGCCATCCTCTGTCCTACTTGTACAATGTGAATAGCCTTTATGCCATCCTCTGTCCTACTTGTGGCCATGGGATACGTCGGATGCAACACCAGCGTAGCCATGGTAATCCTCACTCTCGGTCTCTCCATCAGCGGTCTGGCGATGTCTGGGGCGTCCATGTGCCAACTCGACTTCGCTCCACGCTACTCGGGCATCATCAGTGCCGTCGTCAACATGTTCGCTGCGACGTCGGGGTTCCTAGCTCCGCTGCTCGTCGGAAGGTTCACTGAAAATCAGGTGAGTTATCTCTTTCGGGACAGTGAGCCATTCCACATTTTGTGGTTTGGCTCAGTAACTTTTGATTCAGAGTTAACCCTGAAGAATATATCAGATGCATGAGTAAAAAGAACAAACATTTCTGCACACATCAATAAATATTGGAAGGAGAAAAATGCTGCACACATTGCATCCATTTTTCTTGTTCTTGCATATAGTGTTTGATCCCAGGAAGGAAAAAAAGCTTTCAAATTCTTAGATTGGCAACATATTGAGAAGTAAAATATCGTTCTTTTTCGATCAAAGATTGCAATTTTTCATATTTTGACAAAGCTGTTATAAAGATACCGTGTTTAGAGACATCACTATTTATTGGAACAATGTAGCAATAACAGAAAACTTTTGTTACATATTTTAAGAACAACATGTGATAAATTTAGCCCTTGAAATAAATCCTGCCCTGAAAAGGATTCAGGAGAATTTGTTTTATTTTTCTTTCTGTCTTTCTTGCTTTCTTTTTTAAAATGGGCTATGATATATTTACATGTGATTCGACTTTACATCAGAAGTTCGACATTGAATTATATTATAATGAAAAAAGAGTGTGTCTCATGCATTTCTTGGTTTCTTCTCTTGCTTTCATACATATTTCTTGTCTTTGATTTTGTTTTGTATAGTAAGTTCATATGTTCGTGTTCTTATGTGTAACTATTTAGTCAGGGCCCTTTGCCCCTGTGAAACCATGCTGTACAGGCGCGCCGGAAGCAGTTTGGGATTGGGGGGGGGGGCAAACATTCTAGGGGGTCACCTTCCAGGGGCAGTGACGTAACGAGCAAAAACGTTTGGAAGGGGGGAGGCAGAAGAAAAATCTGCATCACCATCACTCTTACACGTTACATGCAGGGCAGGCCCCGCGGAACGTTTTTCAAAGTGGATTATTAACAATCAGGTAGAGCGTAAAATGGCGTGGGGTCCAGGGCCTGGGCCCGGCCCCGGTAGGGGGTCAAGGGGCTGAGCCCCCAGAAGTTTAGGGGTTTTAGGCATTAAAAGTATGGTCAGATAAGCATATTTAGATACCTTATTTGTGACACTGGCAGGCCACTAATTGGCGGAGAGTCCAGGGAGCAGAGCCCCCGGAAGCTCGAGGGTTTTAGGTATTTAATAACGGTCAGATGAGCATACAGGGCCCTGCCTTAGGGCCCTTGGTGGGGTCCAGGGGGCAGAGCCCCCGGAAGCTCAGGGGTTTTAGGTCTTTAATAACGGTCAGATGAGCATACAGGGGACCGCCTTAGGGCCCTTGGTGGGGTCCGGGGCGGAGCCCCCGTAAGCACTGGGGTTTTAGGCATTTAATTACGGTCAGGTGAGCATATTTTGGCATGGGGTCCAGGGCCTAGGCCCCGATATGGGGTCAAGGGGCTGAACCCCAGAAGTTTAGGGGTTTTAGGCATTAAAATTATGGTCAGATAAGCATATTTAGATACCTCATTAGTGACATTGGCAGTTCACTTATTTTTTCTCTCTCTCTTTCTTTCTTTTTCTCTGTAACAAACTTTTTCAACAATTGAGGGTGGCACGAGTCCCCGAGCCCGGCCATTCTGCAGACCCTAACATAAATGCTTCTAAATAAGCATATTTTTCGCCCGACTGTAAATTTGGGAATTTCTAATTTTCCAACAAACGCATAAAAAGGTATGACTTACAAAAAAAATGAGAAAATATACCGGAAAATCATGTCATTTCAGCAACATTTGTACATCACTGGTATCGAATAAAAAAAAATACCCCCCCCCCCCCATCAGTACGCCATCGTTCAGAGGCTCAGAAGCTTCTCACCCCTATAACAAAAAACAGACACGCAGGCTTTCCCATTCTCTCGCAATATGTCCACGATATGCGCGTATCGCTATTATAAAAACCTACATTGAAAAATATAGGTAGCATGCGCAATGTTTTGGAAATTTAATTCCTGTTAACTTTCCTTTTCTTTGAATGGAATTTCATACGTCATTTAATTCAGGTTTTTATTATTGTTATGTTCTTTTGGGTTAAAAATACAAACCATCTTTACTCCTTTACTGTTTTTTTTTTTTTTTTTTTGAGGGGGGGGGGGGCGTTTTTTTTTTTTTGGGGGGGGCAAAAATGCGTTTTGCCCCCCCCCCCACTTTTTTGATTGGGGGGGGGGCAGCTGCCCCCCTGCCCCCCCCCCCCCCCCCCCACTTCCGGCGCCTATGATGCTGTAGGTCTGTAGGCCTACTTGTATCATTAACAATTTTGTTTCTTAACTGTCTTTAAATTGCAGAGTTGAACCGTAAAATTGGATTTTTCTTATGAATTTAAATTAAATTGGATTTTTGTTATGGTCGTGTTTGTGACAGGCTGACCCCAATGGATGGAAAATTGTGTTCTGGACAAGTGCTGGCATCATGATGTTCGGACTGGTGTTCTTCCTCATCTTTGGTACAGCCGAGATTCAGCCCTGGGCTAGAAAAACCGAAGATGTGAATAAGAATGGTACGGACGACAAATCGTGCCGTGCAGAAACAGATATTAGTTTGTTTTTACCACAATGCAATTCTACTAGTGTTTAGTCAGAAGAGTCAATACATTGGATGGGATGATCCCCTTAAAAATCCTGTCAAATTTGTAATTTTATTTCGTCATTCTTGTTTTTTATTCATTTGTTTTTTTAGTCAATTATCTGTGTTATATTATGTCTCAGTTCAAGTATACCTCAATAAACACGACAAAACAAAGAAAAAACACAAGCAAATAACTGCGTAGGTCTACTTTGTGTTATGATTAAATGTGTGCCTAGAGAGGAATAGTGAGAATGATAGAGGGAGAGAAAGGGCACGCGAGAGAGCGATGGTACGGGGGGGGGGGGAGCTTAGAGCAAGAGCAAGAGAGAAAGAATAAACAAAATAGAGAGCGAGAGAGAGGGAGGGGGAGGGAGAGAAAGAGAGAGAGAGAGAGAGAGAGATAATGAGAGGGGTCATGTGGGAAATGGAGGGAGAGGTGAAGAAGGAAGGAAGACAGCGAGAGAAAGGGTTTAGGGAGAAAGATAGGCTGATCGGAGAGTGAAAGGGAGTTAGGAAGAAGAAAAGAAATAAAATGTACTGCTGTTAGTTCTATGTAATCTACTCTTCCATTTCTCTTTCGCGTCATCCTCTCTTCTATTGTCCAATCTGTTTTTCTTTTCCTGTAAATCATTGTTATCTGTTCATGTCGTATTCTCTTTTCTCTTCTGTATTCCCCTCTTACCCCTCTTGTACATTACCTATCTCCACCACTCTCTTACTATCAACTCTCTTCATGTAAAACAAACAAAAACAACAACAGAACATGCACATAATGGAGAAATTGTCAAAATACTTGGGGCAGTTGGAAGACATGAAAATTAAGCCTTTTCAATTTGTGTATATCATCAGTTTGGAGCTAGAAGGGCGTTTAAAACGGTGCACACCTTTATGTGACCAAAACCCCTAGGATGTCCACAAAGAGACTAGGAGACCCTTTTCATATCTAAATTCTGAATTTTTATGGACAGCATTTTTTTAAGTGGCATCACTATTTATTTTAAAAACAGGTGTTACCGCTTCCCAAACGAATGAAATGAAATCTGTAAATAAATTAAGAAAAGAAAACAATCAGTCACTTGGATATTTGGCATCAACAATAAGAATGATTTATTAACAGGAATCTTTCCAACATAACACTTCGTGAAAAGCAATAATTACATTATAAATGGTAGACTTATTCTACCAATCTCTTATCATGTCGACATATATGCTAAAGAAATAATCATAATAATATCCTTAATAAATGCTAACACCAAAACTAATATCAAGGAAAGCGATCTATCAAATATCATTCTCTTGGGCAGCGCCAGGAGCGTCACAACGTGACGGACATTTGCGCTATATAAGAAGACACCAATAATAATAATAATATCATATCATAATACCTTCATTCTGTTTGAAATAACTCATTTTCAAAAAATTATGCTGTTTCATTAAGTAACAGTAATATAATCACTCCAGTGATATTCCAAAACTAATCTAATAATCAATCAAAGAAATAAAGCCCCAAAATACAAGTGAATAGATTCGAGTAAACTTAAACTACCCATCTCTTACCATGTCGACATATATGCTAGAAAAATAACCATGATATTATCCTAAATAAATGCTAAAGCCATTACTAATATCAAGAAAAGCGATCTATCAAACTGTAATCATTTCTTCATTCCGTTAAAAATAACTAATTTTCATTTAAAAAAAGGTGATGTTTCATTAAATAACATTTATAGCTAATCACTCCAGTGATATTCACAAAAATAATCTAATAATCAATCAAAGAAATAAAGCCCCAAAATACAAGTGAATAGATCCTATGTCCTAAAAGGACTTGGTACAATGGTTCAGATGAGAGAAAATGGTGCTTAGGAAGTGATTTCATTGATAGATGTAAATTTAAAGATAATCTGAAAGTTTGAGTGAAAACAGGCCTAATTAATGAAAAAAAATTGGGGAACTTGAAAACCAATCTGATCATTTCCTTAATTCTCCCAACTTTATTATTACAATTTAATTACATTTTAGGTGAATGTAAATCGTCACTAAGCAATGAATGGGTTTGATATACCATTCCAGACATTAAAGTGTTGAAAGATTTGTTAAAGCCTGTATTGTATCTTATTTTCATGGAAAAACGGTTGGGAAAATTCAAAAATGGTTGGGAGAAATACTGCTGGAGGGTGTCGTACAGTGACCAGGGACGTCGCTAGAACTTTTTCAGTGGGGGGGGGGGGGGGGGGATGTAGAGGCCAACGATTAGCGACAAAAGTAGCCACCAATTACCGACAAAATTAAATGTCCCAATATCTACAAATTTAACTCTATAAACCCGGGGCCAGAGGCTTAATTGTTTTTCCTATGAACTATCTATAGTACATGCGTATGCGCAAATGGTCATTTTCCTCGACGACATAAATATACGAATTAAATCGTCAACTTAGTCAGCATCATAGCTATATATTTCGGGCGCGTAGCTAGGATCTTATTTTAGGGAGGGGCGGTAGTGAGCAAGCGAATCGAAGGGGTGGGTGAATAGACGTTTTATTAAATTATTGGGAAAAGAAGACGATTTGTTGTACCGTTCTCTGTCGGCTCTTAATCATTGTCTGAATTCAGTTTCCCCATTCCTCGCGAAGCGCGGCAGCTTAGACGTTTCATTAAATTATAAAGGAAGAAAACGATTCGTTATAACGTACTCGACTCGTAATCCTTGTCTTAATTCAGTTTCCCCATTCCGCGCGAAGTGCGGGATCTTTAATAGACGTTTCATTACATTATTAAAGAAAGAAGACGATGATTCATTATAACGTACTCGACTCTTAATCCTTGTCTGAATTCAGTTTCCCCCCTCCCGCGCGAAGCGCGAAAGCCTAGACGTTTCCTTAATTATTAGAGTAAGAAGACGATTTGTTGTACCGTACTCGACTCTTAATCCTAGTCTGAATTCAGTTCCCCCTCCAGTGCAAAGCGCGAAAGCCTAGACGTTTCCTTAATTAATAAAGAAAGAAGACGATTTGTTATAACGTACTCGACTCTTAATTCAGTTTTCCCCCTCACGCGCGAAGCACGGAGGCTTTGCATTTCATCAAATTTTTAGAGAAAGTAGACGATTTGTTGTACCGTTCTCGACTCTTAATCCTTGTCTGAATTCAGTACCCCCCTCCCGCGCGAAGCGCGAAAGCCTAGACATTTCCTTAATTATTAGAAAAAGAAGACGATTCGTTATACCGTTCTCGACTCTTAATAAGCCCTAATTGTCTGAAATCCCTCTCTCGCGCGAAGCGCGGAAGCTTTGACGTTTCCTTAATTATTAGAGAGAGCAGACGATTCGTTTTACTGTTCTCGACTCTTAATCTTTATCTGAATTCAGTTTCCCCCTCCCGCGCGAAGCGCGAAAGCCTAGACGTTTCCTTAAATATTAGAGTAAGAAGACGATTTTGTTGTACCGTTCTCGACTCTCAATCCTTGTCTGTATTCAGTTTCCCCCCTCCAGCGCAAAGCGTGAAAGCCTAGACGTTTCCTTAATTACTGAAGAAAGAAGACGATTCGTTATAACGTACTCGACTCTTAATCCTAGTCTGAATTCAGTTTTTCCCCTCCCACGCGGAGCCCGGATCTTTGACGTTTCATCAAATTATTAGAGAAAGTAGACGATTTCTTGTACCGTTCTCGACTCTTAATCCTTGTCTGAATTCAGTTTCCCCCCTCGCGCGCGAAGCGCGAAAGCCTAGACGTTAAGGATCAAATAGTAATTGTTATACGTCAGTATACAAATGATGCACAGGTTTGAGTACGTCGGTAGGGATTGTGTGCACAAGGTACCTTTGAATGGTTTTAGACCAAATTCAAAGGTACCGCGTGCACACAATTCCACCGACCCACGAATTAAACCTGTGCATCATCTGTTTTATAAGATGGGGCCCCAAAAATTGTCAAAAATACAAAATGTTGTTATTTTACAGATTTACCGGATAAATGGCAAAATCATGCGTCCGGTAATTTTGTTTACCGGACTCATGATTTTTTTACCGGACGCATGATTTTTAACTTATCAAGAAATCAACAACAACAAAAAACAAAAACAATTGTCAGTGCACATTAAACTGTAAACTTCAAATTTAAAAAAAAAAAATATATATATATGTATATATAAACAAAAAGGATATCGGTGGTATCGATCGCCGATATCGCGTGCATCCAGTAAAAATAATTACATGGTAATTGACCAATCAGATTGCAGGGATTCTTCTACCCATCTTATAAAGGAATTTAATTCATGTTGAAACACTTTTAATTCTCATTCTAAAGTATATTTTACATCAAGTTACCTTCATATCAATTTTCGTAGTTTAAATAAGAATTATAGTGCAATAAATTCGCTTTTAGATGCTATTGATGTGCAATTTTCTGCAATTGGTTTTACTGAAATTTGGATTAAAGAGGCTGACCCATTCTACAATTTTAATAATTATATTTGTTTATTGAATGTAAGACAAGGTAAGAAAGGAAGAGGCGTAGGATTTTTATTAAATGATACATTGAAATATAAACAACATAAGGATTTAGATGTAAATAGTGAATGTTTTTAGTCAATGTTTATAGAAATTGAAAAAGTAAAGAAAAATGTTTTAATTGGTGTTATTTATCGGCCTCCAAATCAACCAGTGCAACCGTTTTTAGATATCTTAGAAGATACTTTATTTGTTGTACATAAGGAAAATAAAGATATATATCTCATGGGCGTTTTTAATATTAATTTATTTGATGTTAACTCTTGCCAATCTGTTAATGATTTTTTTTATTTATTGATGACTCATTTTTTATATCCTATGATTCATTGTCCAACCCGAATAACTGACAGGTCTTGTACTTTAATTGATAATATTTTTACGAACAATTTAGAAGAGGTTTGGTGTGGAACAATTTGAAGTGATGTGAGTGACCATTTGCCAGTATTTTTAATCAATAAAAAACAGTGTATACAAAATGAAGATAATAATTTTGTTTTACGTGATCTAAATGAGGCAAATATTGGAAAATTTATGCAGGAAATATATAACTCTGATTGGACTTTATGTTCTAACGAACCAAATTAAAGTTATGAATGTATTTTACGACAGTATATTTGTATATTTAATAAATGTTTTCCTTTGAAACAATGTGTAAAGACTAAAAAGTATAATAACCGATGGTTTACTAAAGAGTTACGCAAAATGTGCAAAAAGTGTGAATTATATAGGAAGTACCTGAAAGATCCAACTGAATATAGAAAAGAAAAATACAACAAGTATAGAAATATGGTGAATGGTAAAATTAAAAAAGTTAAAATAGAATATTTCAAGGCCAAATTTAGAAATGCATCAAGGAATATACGGAAAACATGGAGATTGATTAATGAAAAACTCGGTAGAGTACGGGTAAGCATAATATGCCCGACTTGGTTATGTGCTATGGTCAAGCTATATATGATAAGAAAAAAATACCCTTAATTATCACCTCCTCAAGATTAGAACGACATGTATGAAAATTCTCTATTTTTTTAAAGGACCATTAATTATTATACCTCAGGAAATAAAAAAATGCTAAGCTCTCAATCTTTTTAAAATTAAATATAAACAATTTCTGTTAAATAAGTATAATGATAAGTATTAATAGCATGGGCAAGTTTGACATTTTTACTCTGATTGTACATGACAGTATGTTTTAGTATGTTTTTTGTTGTGGTTCTTGTTTCTTTTTTTCCTGTATGTATGTGTTTGGGGGTAGGCTTTCATATAAGGAATCCCTCCTTTCTGCCTATCCCCAATGCTCTCATAAATTGCATTTATTTGTTATCACTATCTTGTTTTTTATCATTCCATTCTGTATTTGTATGTTTTAAATGTTTTTTTTTATGAAAAGTGTTGAATAAACTTTGAATTTGAAATGAATTGAATCCATGCAGAAAGTCAACAGTCCTTCTTTAGTGCTCTTGTAAAGCACACATCATAGTAGTCATTGTAGTCATTTTTGTTACTTAAAATTAAGCTATGAAGTAGATTACGTGCAAGAGCTAGGAGACTAACATTCCATTTCCCTATCTCTCTGTTCTCGCTCTTCCTTTTTATTTTTTATCACCACTACATTTGGGGCATGTTCTCATTTTAAATCACATACAGGTTCATACAGAACTAATCTGCATTAATTTGGTTCGATTGCATCCATTTTGTTTGCAGTGAATGATAAACATAATAAACAACACTTTACAATAAACAAAGAAAATTGTTTGTAGCAACAACAAATAATACTTCATATTGATATGAATCCCTGTGACACATTTTGATAATTGATACAAGAAGCTCACTACACCTCATCATACATGTAAAGTTACTGGTACATGTTACTGCAAACCGATCTACTGGCATCAAATCTGATTAAAGATTGCCTTGGTACAGTTCTTGCTAATTTTAATCACCTTTTGAACATTAAAGTTGAAATAAGTTGGTGCTTTGCTCTGTATTAGTTTGACAAAGTCATTAATGTTGTTCTCTAGTGCTGGCCTCAACTTCTCTTGATCTATAATTCCTGCAAAGACACCCCCGCAGATGGTGGCATCCTCCTTGCAAATGCCAATGATACCCCGCATGCCTACATGATTCGTAAATATACAGCATGGATCATGGACCCAACAATATACATGTACATGTAATATACGACAACGAGGGCTTCTATTGTTTTTAGTCAATCTATTAAAGGTCATAATGTCTTGTTTCAAGGCAAGGATGCTTTCGATCTGATCTTGCAGCACATCCAGTGAATAATAAGCCGCCTCCTTCTGGAGAATCTTCAACTTTGGCTCATCAAGGGCAGAGATGAATGCGCCTTTCTCAAGGTAGATCTTAACATGCTTAAAGAGGCTCCCATCTCTTTCCGTGACAATGTAATTTCGTTGAGAATCTACTGGAATAGCTCCCTCTCCGCGGAGTATCTTGCTAAACAGAGAGTTTTCCTCTCTTGACAATGCCTTTTTAGTCACGCGAAACAGCATCTCACTGCTACACGTTTCTCCAGGATTGACAAACGCGAAAGACACAACCTGGAAAGACACTACTGCCTGAACTGCCTTTTGCAATTCACAGAGCGAGTAGAAATCAGCCTCATTTTCTAATAAGGTATACTCCTTGAAATCTTCTGGCACCATCAACCTTCCATATCTCATGAAATTGAGGATGTGACGAAACACCTGTCCATCACGATCGATGATGAAGTTACCATTGTCGTCCTTTGCGGATGGAATGTCGCCTTCGAGCATATTTGAAAAGAAGCTTCCATGGTTCTTCATCAAGGTTGATGATGATGTTTTGTAAATGATTCCTCCTACATTCAAACCAACTAAGTCACTAGATCCCCCGCCGGAGGCCATCTTGTCTGGGAAAGCCCCTTTCATGAAAAAGAACAGGAAATGAGAGTAAGTTCTGTCATTATTTTTGTGAAGACACATTGTAAGCTTTTCCTACAGAACTATATTGCTCGCAATTAAAAAGAAATGACATGAACAAAAAAGGAAAATAAAGAGTACAGGTAATACACGTAGATCTATAACAATATTGTGTCTTTCGATGCAATGACAATTCATCTATTCTTACTTTTAACAGAATTTACCAATTGCGATACAAGTGCCTTCTGTAAATTCTCTTTTTTAAAGTGTGTTTTGGAGCTATGAGAATGTTCTTAATAGTTAAATCCTTAAATCCTTAAATAGTTTAAAGGGATAGTTGAGTTCTGTTGTAGAGGGAGCTACACAAAAAAAAAATGGTGTGAAATAATGAAAAACTGAGTGTCAAATTTGAAAGAACATACACTATAAATGATCAAATCGGTTCAGAGACTGCTAAAATATCCATAAATATAACCATTTCCAATACGAAATATCGCCCTTTCCGTCATATATCAGCCAATGCCGATATAGGCATTTTTGTTGGCATTTTCGTGTTGGTTATATTACGCACAACCAGCCGGCCCATGTATTGTTATTTTTAATTAAATAATTAATTAACGGTCACTGTATTGTTTTGAAGGTGGAGCTGAATCGGTATGATCGTATTGGCTAAATTTCACAAATTTTGGGGTCTAAAATTAAATTCATATAGCAATTTTAGGTTCTGAAAGGGCACTAGAAATATCATAGATAAGAACAGGCGCGGATCCAGGGGGGGCCGAGCGGGCCTTGGCCCCTCCCCTCCCCCCCCCCCGCAAAAAAAAAAAAAAGGAGAGAGAAAGAAGGAAAAGAAGGGAAAGGGAAAGAGGAGAGAAAGGGAAAAAAAGAAAAGGAAGAAGAAAAGAAAGGAGGGAAGAAGGAGATCGGGGGGGGGGAGGACTTGCCTCCCATGCTGTTGCCTCCCTCCCCCTTCCCCCAATCAAAAAATAAAAGAGAAGGAAGGAAAGGGAAGGATAAAAGAAAAAGAGGAGATAAAGGGAAGGACAAAAGAGGAAGAAGAAAAGAAAAGAAGGGGGATATCAGTTGCAATTTTCCCGCCAACAAGTGTGGATCGGGGGGGGGGGGGTAAAAGGCCCTAGCCTCCCCCCCCCCCCCGTCCCTGCTAAAAAAAAGAGAGATAAGGAAGGGAAGGGAAAGGGAAAGGGAAAGAGGAGATAAAGGGAAAGAAAAGGTAAGGGATATCAGTTGCAATAGAATTCAAACGTGGTTTATTTCTAATTCCATAACGGTGGTTTACAAATAATGCTGAAATGAGATAATTTTCCGAGATTTTTCCTCACTTTATGCGTTTGTTGGAAAATGACAAATTCCTAAATTTACAGCCAGGCAAGAAAATGCTTCTTGAGATGCCTACATAATTATCAGGGCCCGCGGAACGGCGGGGATCGGGATCCTCGATCCGCCCCCCCCCCGAACTTTCTTTGAAAAAGTATAATAATGAGATTCCGGGGGCTCTGCCCCCCTGGACCCAACCAAGAGCCCTTAGGCGGGCCCCTTGATACTCATCTGACCGTAATTGAGTGCCTAAAACCCTTCATATTCCGGGGCTCCGCTCCCTGAACCCCAAGCCAATTAGTGACCTGCCACTGTAACAACTAGGTATCAAAATAATGCTCATCTGACCGTAATTAAATGCCTAAAACTCCTAAACTTCCGGGGCTCTGCCCCCTGGACCCCGCCTAGGGCCCTAAGGCGGACCCCTGAATGCTAATCTGACCTTAAATTAAAACCTTAAACCCTTGAGCTTCCGGGGCGGACAAGGTATCAACATTATGTTCATCTGACTGCAGGCGCGTTACATAAACGCCGGCCAAAAAAAGAGAGGAGTGAAAAGGAAAAGGACGTAGGAAGAAAAGGGAATAGACAAAGAAATTTTTTGAAATTCAGACAAGGATCAAGAGTCGAGAACGGTACAACGAATCGTCTTCTTTCTCTAATGAATTAATGAAACGTCAAAGCTTCCGCGCTTTGCGCAGGGGAGGGGAGGGGGAACTGAATTCAGACGAGGATAATTTTCGAGAACTGTACAATGAATCGTCTTCTTTCTATAATAATTTAATGAAACGTCGAAGCTTTCGCGCTTCGCGCGGAAGGGGGGGGGGGAATTAGTTTAGACAAGGATTAAGAGTCGAAAACGGTACGACGAATTGTCTTCTTTCTCTAATGATTTAATGAAACGTATAAGCTTCCGCGCTTCGCGCGGGAGGGGGGAAACTGAATTTAGACGTGGATCAAAAATCGTAACGGTATACAACGAATCATCTTCTTTCGCTAATGATTTAATGAAACGTAAAAGCTTCCGCGCTTCGCGTGGTGAGGGGGAAACTGAATTTAGACAAGGATTAAGAGTCGAGAACGGTACAACGAATCGTCTTCTTTCTCTAATATTTTAATGAAACGTCGAAGCTTGGGGGGAAACTGAATTTAGACGAAGATTAAAGGTCGATAACGACACAACGAATCGTCTTCTTTCTCTAATGAATTAATGAAACGTCAAAGCTTCCGCGCTTTGCGCAGGGGAGGGGAGGGGGAACTGAATTCAGACGAGGATAATTTTCGAGAACTGTACAATGAATCGTCTTCTTTCTATAATAATTTAATGAAACGTCGAAGCTTTCGCGCTTCGCGCGGAAGGGGGGGGGGGGGAATTAGTTTAGACAAGGATTAAGAGTCGAAAACGGTACGACGAATTGTCTTCTTTCTCTAATGATTTAATGAAACGTATAAGCTTCCGCGCTTCGCGCGGGAGGGGGGAAACTGAATTTAGACGTGGATCAAAAATCGTAACGGTATACAACGAATCATCTTCTTTCGCTAATGATTTAATGAAACGTAAAAGCTTCCGCGCTTCGCGTGGTGAGGGGGAAACTGAATTTAGACAAGGATTAAGAGTCGAGAACGGTACAACGAATCGTCTTCTTTCTCTAATATTTTAATGAAACGTCGAAGCTTGGGGGGAAACTGAATTTAGACGAAGATTAAAGGTCGATAACGACACAACGAATCGTCTTCTTTCTCTAATAGTTTAATGAAACGTCGAAGCTTCCGCGCTTTGCGCGGTAGGGGGGTGGGGAGGGGGAAACAGAATTTAGACAAGGATTAACCCTAATAAGGCCGGGGGGCATTATGGCCCCCCCCCCCCTCCACGATTTTTCTGATTGTTCGAGAACGCATATGGATGGCGCCTCGCAGCTCGCTGACTTTTTTCTTTAGAGTCTTGCGCATCTTTAAAAAAAAAAAAAAAAAATCGGACCTACAGTTACAAGGTCACGTGACCTTTTGTCTTTGCATGTCAGCCCGAAATACGCTCATTTTTGTGATTTGTGTACAAAACATATGGAAATGTCATTTTTCCTAAAAATAGATCAAACATTGGTTTTTGGGTCTTGTTTAAAGTTTAGGTGGTTGTTTTGGGAGTCAAAATAGTTGAATTGTAGGAAAAATGAAAAAAATAAAAATAATAATAACATACATAAGTTTAAAAAACAATGAAATACATAAGAAATTATCAAAACAAGAGATAACATAAGGAATAAGCTGGCTCTTCCAATTTTTTTGTCGTATTATTGTTCCTAATGGTCTAATGAATACATGTAGTGAAAAAGAATGCTTAAGTATGAATAATATATGATTTATGGGTAAAAATGTGATTTAATGACGTTATTTGCATAAATTACCATAAATATGCAAATGAGTGATTTTTTTCAAAAAATTGAAATTATCAAATTGTTCTATACACTTCACTTGACATGCGGAGATTGGCCGTTTTACGGCTGCGATCTTAAGGGGGGGCCATAATGCCCCCCCCCCCTCCCGGCCGTAGTAAGACTTCAAATAGCCCGGCCTTATTAGGGTTAAGAGTCGAGAACGGTACAACGAATCGTCTTCTTTCTCTAATATTTTAATGAAACGTCGAAGCTTCCGCGCTTCGCGCGGGAGTCGGGAGGGGGGGGGGAACTGAATTTAGACAAGGATTAAGAGTCGAGAACGGTACAACGAATCGTCTTTTTTTTCTCTAATGATTAAATGAAACGTAAAAGCTTGGGGGAAAACTGAATTTAGATGAAGATTAAAGGTCGATAACGACACAACGAATCGTCTTCTTTCTCTAATAATTTAATGGAACGTCGAAGCTTCCGCGCTTCGCGGGGATGGGGGGAAACTGAATTTAGACAAGGATTAAGAGTCGAGAATGGTACAACGAATCGTCTTTTTTCTCTAATGATTTAATGAAACGTAAAAGCTTTCGCGCTTCTCGCGGGATTGGGGGAAACATAATTCAGACGAGGATTATTTTTGGGAATAGTACAACGAATCGTCTTCTTTCTCTAATAATTTATTGAAATGTCAAAGCTTCCGCGCTTTGCGGAGGAGGGAGGGGTAAACTCGCCCCTCCCTGCACCCACCCACCCCTAATTACGTCACTGCTGGTCCCCATTTTTCAACAATTAAAGCTTCTACATGTTTATGATATAAATAATGTTAATGTTGCTATATTTATGTTTATGTGTTCTAAGGGATTATTGCCAAGGTCCATGTCATGTAAATTTACTTTCAATTATGAAATACATTCTTATGAAACCCGTAATGCTGGTAATTTTTATTTTCCTAAAATCCGTACAACTGTTTCAAAAAATACATTTTTTTTCAAAGGGCCAGTTTTGTGGAAAAATATCCCATTTAATATATAAAACTCTACTTCACTGAATAATTTTAAACGAATGTATAAATCCCATCTTTTACTATTGTATTCAATCTCAAAATAAATGACGTTAAGTTTCAGTTAATGCACTTTTTAATGTATTCCCCCTCCCCTTCCCTTCTTCCTTTTTTGTTTTCTTCTTTTGTATTGGTGTTTAGATTCTCTCGGCTTTCCTTTTCCTTTTTTCTTTTCTCAACAATACAATGTATACTTTTTAAGGGGTTGACGTTCATAAGGCTAATTGCCCTTTTTGTTAACCCAACATTCACATATTTTGTTTGCTCCTTCCCTCTGTATTTTTCTTGTAATCGATCTTTTATCTGTATACCATGTTTGTATGTTTTTATGTTTTTATGGAGAATGAAATAAATGAAATGAAATGAAATGAAAAATTACGTACCAATATTTGGCTCGCATAATTTCAAATTTGGGCCTCCCCCCTAAGAAATCCTGGATCCGCGCCTGGATAAGAATAAGAGCAATAACCATGCATTTTGAAGGCATTTGCAGTCTGAAAACAGAACTCAACTATCCCTTTAACTTCCGGGCTCTCTGCAATTATAAAAAAATGAACATTTATTTCTTAAGATTATGAATTCATTCATATCTTTAAAAATATGCGTTCAAAACAAATTGGTCGGAAGCCATATAGGCCTAATTTGACGGGCATACCTGCATTGCCCTTTTCTTTAAAATGTCTTGAGGTTGATACCGTATATCGTAGCTCTTGACTTGTTCAGATTTTTACTGAAAACTTACCCGCTAATATCAACTTAGAAACTTTAATATCAGAAAAGAACAAGCAACAATATACATTTGTCTACACTTTTATTCATGGATTTCATGAGTTTCATAAACGAAACATTTCTAGTATTGCATAACTAGCCTTCCAAGTGACGTTAATGGTAAACCCTATAATTTAATTGTGTATTAATGAAGGTATCAATTATTGATGAAAAGAATTTAGTAAATAGGCAATGAATGAAACTATATTATTTTATCACAACCTCATTTTTCTTTCTTCACATTCAAATACTATTTGCACCTTTAATTATTTTGAATGATATAATAATAAACAAACACTTTATTATGTCATTCGTCTTTGCGTTTTTTATAAAAAAATATTTAAGGTATTGACTGCATTCACTTTGCAAACAAAGCTCAATATTTAAATTTAAATTGTGCCTTTAAGATTGTTTATTACCCAAAGGACATTATATACCCTTCCCAGTTCATCTGATATTTCTTTGGGTAATATTCATTCAAACCTCGTACACTGATAACAAGTGGCATGATATGTCTCTTCTATAGAACGTGTTATAAAGGCGTTTACAATGTCTCTTTCGTAAGATAAGACCATATACCATGTACATTACCTGGAAAAGTTGATAAGTACAAGGTTTTTTGTAGATTTGTGTTCTAGATGGGTATTGAAGTAAATTCAGCTTGGTTGCCAGCTTGGCAACCTTGGGCAACTTTTTTAATAGCCATATTATTAGCATAATCATCTAATTAGCATATGTGCAATATGTAATAATGGTGCTAATCTCAATCCAGGAAGCCTGAAAACACGGATATTACGACTTTTCAAGGGTTTTCTATGATGAGGAATGCATTTATGACACCAGTTTTTGATTCCAAGTAATGCAATCGTCTTAAATAGCATAATTAGCATATGTACAATGTATGGACTTCATTGTCATTGTTTATCTATATAAAGCCTCAAAATGGTGCAATACAGCATTGTAAATCACTTTTGAAAGACTACACATTAATTCATTAGAAGATATTCCATGTAGATGTAGCTAATTATACTACATCTACATGGAATATCTTCTAATCAATTAATGTGTAGTCTTTCAAAGGGTGATTTACAATGCTGTATTGCACCATTTTGAGGATTTATAGATAAACAATGACAATGAAGTCCATATGTCGTACATATTATGCTAATTAGCTCATTATGCTATTTAAGACAATTGCATTACTTAAAAGTAAATACTGGTATCATAAATTAATTCCTCGTCATGGAAAATCCTTAAAAAGTCACATTATCCATGTTTTCAGGCTTCCTGGATTATGATTAGCAACATTATTACACACTGCACATATATGCTAATGAGATGGTTATGCTAATTAGGCTAATTATATTACATCTACATGGAATATCTTCTCATGAATTAATGATTAGTTTTTCAATAGTGATTTACAATGTTGCATTGCACCATTTTGAGGCTTTATATAGATACACAATGACAATGAAGTCCATACATTGTACATATGCTAATCATGCTATTTAAGACAATTGCATTACTTGGAATCAACAACTGGTGTCATAAATTAATTCCTCATCATAGAAAACCCTTGAAAAGTCGTAATATCCGTGTTTTCAGGCTTCCTGGATTGAGATAAGCACCATTATTACATATTGCACATATGCTAATTAGATGATTATGCTAATGTGGCTATTAAAAAAGTTGCCCAATTAAAGTTGCCAAGCTGGCAACCGAGCTGAATTTACTTCAATACCCATCTAGAACACAAATCAACAACAAAACCTTGTACTTATCAACTTTTCCAGGTCTGAAAAACTTCTACAGGACGAAGAGCTCTAGATGTCTCTAGGTCATGAATCCGGTTTGACAGATGCCAAAACATGCAGTGTGTCGAAGAAAATGATCCAGAAATCAATCTAATGCAGATTCTCTTCGCACAAATGTACTTCGTTCATTCATATTTTCAGGTATCTGATGCAAGTCAGTGGTTGGATCATGAGGTCTAAAAACGAAACCAGGAGAGAATACATATAACTAGAGCTAACCAACCAAACAAAAGAATACATAACTCTCGCTCAGTGAGTCGGTCCTGAGGGGCATTGTGATGCACACAATATCATGTGATGAAGTGGCCTGGGCATTCCGCTCAACAAATAAAAACCTTAGTCTGTTGCCAGACAGAAAAATAACGACTGTAAATGACGAAGAGGGGAAGGATAGGGGTAGGGCAGGGGCGGATCCAGGATTTCCCAAAAGGGGGGACCTCGAAAATGTGAAAATCGTGCCGACCAATATCTCGCTCAGTGGGGGGGGGGGGGGGGGGGGGGGTGGTGGTCGTGTACATAGTTTTGTTGGTATATGACCCCGAAAATGTGAAAATCGAGCCTACCAATATTTCGCTCAGTGGGGGGGGGGGGGGGGGGGGGGGATAGTATGCATAATTCATTTTTTGTATTTGACCCCGAAAACTTTTCTTTTCTTTTTCTTTTATTTAAACAAAAAAACAAAAACAAAAACAAAAACAGGGGGAGGGGGGGGGGGGGGTGGGAGCCGGGCCCGTCCGGGCCCCGGTGGATCCGCGCCTGGGGTAGGGGGAGGGGACTTCAGTTCATATAAACTGCCATTGCATCTTAGTTCTTTTCGCACGATTCAATCATTTAAGTCTACTACACTAGCAAATGTAGACAATTCCAAATCTTCTGTTGCAAATGTAAACATATATACATATATATATTTTTTTTTTGGGGGGGGGTGTGGGGGTCAAGGGTATGATAGGCTTTGGTTTCCCAATCACTATATGATTATGTTTTGAATTTTTACACACGAGTTTCGTTTTATTTTAATCGCTATGCATGTGTTTATTTATTATTATCTAAATCTAAGAACATTAAAATTAAAATAGGAACTTAAAACGCAACGATAATGTTGGAAAAAACATTCATGAAATTCGAATGAAGCAGAACAAAAAATATCGAAGCGTAATGTAGGCCTAGCCTTCCTTGTCTTTGCAAGAGTGGGGCGGCGTTTTGTTTGGGGTTGGGTAGTAAGGGTAGAGGTTATGATTTGTTTCATATTATAACTGAATGGTACATGTATTAACTTAATCGAATTATGTTATTATGATGAAAAGGAATTTTTATATTTTGAAGAATTATTTGTCTTCTTCTAATATTGAATAAACAAACATTTAAACAAAATAACGTAAAAGCAAACAGGAGAATGTGTAGGTGGGCGCGTGTGTGGTTTATACGGGAAATTTGTTATGTTTTTAGGAAACAATCAGCGAATCCAGATGTCCGTTTGACATTCTTTCCATATGGAAATTGTTGCAAGACTCATTATCATATCAATGTCTGCCAATGACATTGTGGGCAATTACTTTCTTGATTTGGAGCGGGAGATTGAATCAGATGGTGCTAAAAGTAGATCATTGGTATGAGTAACATGGAGTGATTGACCACGTTGACGTGTAATATGTATTATTTTAATATACTTTACAATTACTAGAGCCATGAAATAATTATGTCATTATAACATCATTTAGTAAGGAGGCTCACTTTGTGAAGTTGTAGACAATATCATCACCCGACATTTGACGATTCTACAGGTAACCTTGCTCGAAGCCTAACGATTTTTTTCCTTCTCTAAATTAAAAAATTGTGTTATGGAACTTACTGATTGTGTGTGTAGTGTTTTTCAGGTGGGCTGTATCTAATACAGACCACCTTATATTTTTGTTAAAATCGCCTTTATTATTTATTATTTATTTATTTATTATTTATTTTTCTTATTTCGACCCACTTTTTGTTAGCAAAATAACTTGAAAATTGCTAAATCAAATAACTTGAAATTTGGCACACATATGTATAGGCATATGGAGAAAACACGGTAAGGTTTTAAACC
The DNA here is from genome assembly GCA_035222895.1 of Strongylocentrotus droebachiensis. Classification (NCBI taxonomy): domain Eukaryota; kingdom Metazoa; phylum Echinodermata; class Echinoidea; order Camarodonta; family Strongylocentrotidae; genus Strongylocentrotus; species Strongylocentrotus droebachiensis. Next base: position 401,598 of record JAVYIG010000358.1, read on the forward strand.
TTGACCTTGACTGATGACGTCATCTAGGCGCCATTTTGTGAAATTTTCTGAAAATTTACTCATGATCATATTTTCATAACGGTAAGTTATTTCTCATTCATATTTATCATGATCAAGGTCAATATCAGTCCGGTCAATTTCATGTCAAAAAGCGCGCGCGTGCGCGAACGTCCGCGCGTCAGTGCGCGCGCAAAAATTAAAAATGCTCAAAATCGTCTCAAATTTTTTTTGCATACGTTTCAGGTCATTTTAAGCATTTTATAAAAAATCGCGCGTACGAGCATGCGCGCGCGTTTTCGCGCGTAACAACATTACAAAACATAAAATCGCCATTTTTTTTTCTTTCATGATATTTCTCATATTTTTTCGAGGAATTTGATACCATGTTTATCTCTTTATGACCATTAATAACAAGATGAGCGTCAATTCAAGATAAACGTCTTTGCGCGCGAGCTCTTTTAATACATAGCATATATGGGCAAAAACATGCCTATACAAAATCCATTATAGCTCTTTGGAATGAGCCGTGACCTTCAATTTGTTTTCATATTTAGATAGAGTATGAGTCGGAGAAATGATTCCATGTCTCATTTGGCCATTAAGTGTATCGTGACATCATCATAATGGCCTTGGAACTCAAAATACGAATTTGCATATAATGACGTCAGCATATTTATGGAAAGTTGATTGCATCTCTGTAAATATTGATCGATTTTCTTCCAAATTTCGATATGTTGTAGCAAAGACATTTCTCTATAAGCTCAGTCATCACCATTTTTCATTTTGATCACGACATCATAGTGAAATTTACGATGAAAGGCACATATCAGAAATTTCTGAAGTTGCGTGTTATGCCTATGGAACGTGAATTTCGTTCACATCATTAATCTACATCACATTGTTTTTTAGCAGTATCTCGCTTAGTTTTGCTCTATTTTGTCTCAAATTTTAGTTGACCAGCCCACCTATACTTGTTCCAAACAAGTATTATGTCTAGTTATTGTTCTTCTTCTTAGTTTCTACTATGTAAACGATATGGTTTTACTCATGGACCCTAGGTTTTTGTTAACGCAAAGTGAGAGAGAGAGAGAGACACACACACACGTACACGCACACACACGCACGCGCACACGCGCATACACACATACACACACAAGAGTGACTTTGCCAGGAAACCACCAAAATGTCCGACCCCCATTATCCATACCATGATATACGGACTGGCACAGTCTTTATATCATGTCACAGTATCGTAGGTGAATAGTATATTTCATACGGCTGGGCTTGTACCAAGCGAACAGAATAAAGAAAAACACATTTGAAAGGAACATTCTGAAAGGAAACGTACCTTGATTGAAATCTATTGTAATGATGTTCACGCTGGTTGATTTTGCAATAAAAAAAAACGAATCAGTTTATGATCACTGATTGTAACCTGAGGAGCGTGGATGCTTAGAAGCTCAAAACATATTTGTCGAAGAGATTCTTTAGAGTAAAATTACAATGGAAAAACTTTTTGAAGTGTAAGCATGTCCAAATTTGGGTATTACTTCGTTCCGCTTTGATACAAACACTCCTCGCTAACATACGAGAGAACTCAAACAAACATATACCTGAAGTGAAAAGGGGAAATACTATTTTGGCTTCTGTTTTAAACACTTTACCTGATATTTAGATCCATCATCCTTAACAAGATTTCACATAATAATATATATATATATATATATATGTATCATGATGTAATTTAGGAAATAAGCGGAAACCCTAAAACGTAAATACCGAACTACATTTATGCTTTTAGCTATGCTATGCTATACTTGAACCTATTTTAGAGGGCTTTTGACCGTTGAACTGAAGTTGAATAGATTGAGAAAACCTGAATTTTACAGGAACATATAATTTTGCAGCGTTCTACATTAGTAAATGAATGTCGGAACTAGACAAAGCGCATCCAGGCAATTATGTATCATGTATCAAATCAAATTAAAACAAATAATTAAATAATGCACATGTTTTTTGTTATAATAAGGCCTAGTATCAATTATGACTATGAATTATGAACTTAAAGACGTGTGAGATTATTAATTATTTTAATTCAATTCAATTCAAATCAATTATTTGTATTCATCCAAATACACAAGAATACATGGAAATTAGTTTTGGTCACACATTGTAAAAATACATAATATATATAAATTATATGAGTTTATAATCATAGAAGAACCATCACAATAAAAGGCAGACATAATAAAAATATTCGTATGTTCTAGTATTACACATTGAATATGATGAAAAGGATAGAACATCAGTGTGATAAGTTCGTTAATGATTAGTTCGTTGCAGTATAGAATAGCAATTTCAGCTGCAGGTACTGTAAAAACTCAAATCAATGTATAGAGGTCGAACAGAGGAAAAAAGTCAAACAAAATGAATGCTCGGTATGTCATGGATATTACAATACTTTGCATGTGACCAACCTGAGATTACCAATCAAAAATCACGTAATGTGAAACTATATTTGAAGGCAATTAAAATTTGGTCAATATTCCATGATAACTATTCCGATCTTTACTTGAACTTTAGTACCTAAACATGACATTAAATTACAAAATAGACATTAGAAGTGAATCCTACTCCCTTCAGAAGCTAGGAATACAATTACTATGCATCATCATGGAATATTGGGCTAAACAAATTATGCAAATAATGCAAATTGCCCAACATTGCCAGAATGTTGAAATTGTTCTCTATCAACATGAGGTCACGAATCATCACCATCAGGCCTAACAAAATGTGTTGTATTACCCTTTGTAACCGACCCCAAAATCTTGAAATCTACGGTCGGCTTTTAAAAAAAGTTTTTTCTTTTAACCGTGTTTTAGAGAAAAAAAAGCATTAAAAACTGAGAAATATTAGACCAAAGAGGTAGAAAACAACAATAACGACGAATACTGAACGGATTTTTTTTGTTAGGTTCATTAAAAGCAAAGTCCACTATCCTACCGATAACGAACAAAATGATGGTCCATACGGTACCAGAGCCAAAATGCATTATCTTTGCCCAGGTACAGACTTAATAAATGTATGGCATGCTAGTGTGGGTAAATTCCACCTTCTAATCATTCTCGCAATGCTAATAACATTTAGTCAAATTCGTTATGATATTTACGAAAGATTAGGGATTTCGCAATATATACATGGATTGTATATGGAACTCCATTCCGATGAGCTTATACCGTATAGTGGCTATTGTTTGAATCACTAAAATGTAGAGGTAACGAGTCAAAATGATATATTATACTCACTGAGTGCCTTGATCCCACTGAATACGAAATGAATCGTGGAATGAGGCGTCGAATCCCTCTCCTCAGAAATATTTATCAAATTATAACCGAGCTAAAAGGATTCACACAGAATCTTACACGGTTCAAATAAAAGTAACTGGCAACAAGTGACATTAGAGGTCTCTTCTAGAAGGTGTTATAAAGGCGTTTGTAATGTCTATTTCACAAGATAAGAGGAGAGTTTGTCTCTGGGTCATGAATCCGGTTCGACAAGATACCCAAACATGCAGTATGTCGAAGAAAATGATCTAAACATCAATTTACTGCAGAATCCCTTTGCACAAAATAATGACTGTGCTTCGTCCCATTAAATGTCCATGTAGAAGTGACGGATAAGCTGTATGGAATGAAAGACATAGGCTGCGTGAGTCTGTATTTCACCGTCTGGTGGCGTGACATCAAGTGGGTAGGTACGTCAGTTGGATCATGTGCTCCAAAAGCAAAACCAGGAGAGAATAGCTAGAGCTCACCAACCAAACAAAAGAATACATATCTCTCGCTCACTGAGGCAGTCCTGGGGGAGGGGCATTGTGCTGCTAATAATATCATGTGATGGCCATCCCGCTCAACAAATGATAACCTTAGTCTCTTCCCAGACAGAAAAGAACGACTCTAAATGACGAAGAGGGGTGGGGTAGGGGTAGGGGGCGGGGACTTCGGTTCATATCAACTGTCATTGCATCTAATTACTTCATTTAAGTCTACTACACTAGCGAATGTAGACAATTCCAAATCTTCTGTCGCAAATGTAAACATAATTATATACAAATATATATATCATCAATAGTGATCTGTCAGTTTATGACATGTTCAGTGACCCAATCAAAATTAAAATATCTAGTGTCTCTCCAATTTCCTCGGTCTTGAGCCATTCGTTTCAGCATTTCATACCCTGTTGCTCCACATTCTGTAATTACATCGTCTAGAAAGCCTTTACGAGGTCTTCCCCTCTTCTTCTTTCCATGAATACGACCTTCTATGACTCTGAGCATCAAGCCCTCATCATGCCGCATTATGTGTCCAAGCCATTTCTTCTGTCTCTCTCTAATCGTTTGAATCAGCACCCGCTTCTTCTTGAGCTCGATGCAGCACCTCTTCATTCGAAACTCTGTCCCTCCAAGGGCGCGTTCATGCTTGATTTTGAAGGTAGAATGAGCGATCTGAAACGCTCATCTTAAACGCTCATCGTGATCGCAGTTCCACGGTGTAGCTGTTCATGCTTACTTCTCTGGCTCATCCAGGCAATTCTCCTTGTGTGGCATTGTGTGACCTTCACTGTGCATGCTACGTAGACCCACTAGAGGTCAGTGCGTTGACCCCATTTAAACGTGTTCACAATTGTAAACGCATCTTTTTGTGAGTTTACGATCGGCGTTCGTGATCGCCGTTTTTCGGTGATTCTACAAAAGTGAGCATGAACGCAAGCGTGTTTTAAACTAAACACGTAACAGATGCCTGATTCTGGCCGTCAAAATCAAGCATGAACGCGGCCCAAGACACACCTAGTAATTTGCCCCATCACCACATTTCGACCGCCTCCAATCGCTGCATGTCCTTTTTAATGAGAGTCCACGTCTCTGCCCCATACAACAGTACATTCAATACTAGAGACTTCACAAGACGCTTTCTCAAACTAAGGTCAATATTGTGGCTCATCAGGATAGCTTGTCGTTGAATGAAGGCAGCTCTTGCCAGAGCTTAGCACAAGTTGACCTCTTTGGCAGACTTGCCATCCTCAGTCAGCACACTGCCTAGATACTTGAAGTGGCTGACTTGCACTAGTCCGTTGCCCTTCATGATGATAGTTATTTCTTTTGTCTTGCCTTTACTTATCATCATCACCTTCGTTTTCCTCTTGTTGATTCTCATGCCATAGCTCCTGACCACTTAATATTGGTCCATTTGTACCATCTGTCTTTAAAGACCATCGGCAGTGTCAGCGAGCGTGGCCTGATCATCAGCATACCGTACAGACTTAATTAACAGTCCTCCAACGTTCACTCCTTCTTCTAAGATTGCCAGAGCTTCTCATACCATTTCCTCTGCATATATATTGACGAAATAGGAGACAGAAGGCATCCCTGACGTTTTCCACGTCCAATAACGGCTGGTTCAGAGACCCCATCTCCAACGCGAACGCTAGCAGTCTGTGACATGTACAAGGATGCAAGCAGTCTACGGTCTTTCCAATCAACACCAATGGCTGACAGCACTTCCATCAACCTAGTCCAATTGACACGATCAAAAGCCTTTTCGTAGTCCACAAAACAGATATATAGGTCCTGATCATGCTGTATACATCTCTCACTTAGTATTCTCATTACAGCGATTGCTTCTCGAGTACCGACCCCTTTACGAAAGCCAAATTGGTCAATTTCAATATAATCTTTGGACCTCGCTTCAATCCGATGGTGGAGTACCTTTAGCAATACTTTTGAAGCATGTGATACCAGGCTGATAGTGCGGAGATCCTCGCATCTGGTTGCCTTTGTAGTCTTCTTAATAGTTATCAACTGGCTTTTCGTCCAATCATCTGGCCAGATTCCCTGTTCATATATTTGTTGACATAGTTCAGTCAGTGCCATTATGCCAGCTTCCCCCATATTCTTCAGCATGTTAGCCGTGATGTTATCTTCACCAGCCGCCTTTTTCAGGACCATGGTGTAAAACAGATTTTGTATCTACAACGTATATCTGATTCTTGTTATCCTGAATAAATATATTTCAATAAAAAAAATAAAAATAAAAATAAAAATTCTCCTTTAAATGACAGATTGCAGCATTTCCAAGGGCAGGGCGACTGGTTTACTGTTCCTTGCATATAGCTCCTCTACGTACTGACGCCATCTCTCCTCAATGTCCCGTTGGTTGGTTATCAGTTCTCTATTCACATCCAGAACCCCTAATGTGTTGTTATTTCCTTTCCCTTTGTTAAAATCGTCACTAAGAATTTTCACTGTATTGTACATAAGGTCTGTTCTCCCCCTGCGGTTTAGATCCTCTAATTCCTTGCATTGTTGTTCTCACCATCTAGTTCGTGCTGTGTATGTAGCTTAGTTCATTGTTAAGCCTCATGTAACCCCTTTTGCCTTCTGCAGTGATGTCATTTTTCAACGTTCTTCTCTGATCCATCTTATCTATCATTTCCTCCGTTATCCATGGTTTACGGATCTTCTATCTCTTACCAAACCCAACGTTTTCTTCAGCACTACCATGCAAGGCACCTTTTAGATTTTCCGATTCCTCTTCAACCGTGTGCCCCTCTGGGAAATCTCTAGAATACACCCGGGATTGGACACCACGTGCATACGCTAATGCATTCTGTTTCAGCTTTACATTATCTATTTTCGTCACTTCACAGCTCCCTCTCATCTTCTTTAGTTTCAGCTGTACTGTCATCATCACCAAGTTGTGATCCGAGTCGCAGTCTGCGCCTGGATATGCCAGGGAATTTTTCACACTATTCTTATATCGCTGGTTTACAAGAATATAGTAAATCTGGTAGCGTGCAATATCCCCAGGTGCTTTCCATGTATAGCGACGTCTAGGGTGCTGTTCAAAGAGAGTGTTGGTAATCACTAGTTTCCTCCTCTTGCAAAACTGTGTACTAGCATAATTTCTCTATGGTTTTTCCTGCCAAGACCCCACTCTCCAACAGCATCATCATGTTTGTGCGAGCTTCCGACAACAGCATTCCAGTCATCGAGAAGAATACGATATTCATTTCCTTTTCCTTTGTCCAGCTCGTCATCGATCATGTCGTAAATATCCTCAATATGTTTGTCCTCATAGTCACTTGTAGGCATGTACACAACCAACACAACGATGTCCACTGGTGATCCTTTTATTCTGACCGCTAGCAGTCTATCGCTTACAGCCTCTATCCTACATTCTTTGCTGTATGCTTGTCCAGCAAAAGAGCAACACCACGTTGTCTTACTTTTCCTCCAGTATATCACTCTGAATTCATCACTCATGAAGTCACCACTGTCAAGCCATCTAAACTCAGTAAGAGCAAGCAAGTTCATGTTATAACGTCGCATCTCACGTTTGATGGTTTCTATCTTGTCGTCTCTCATTGTTCTAGCATTCCAAGGGCAAACGCGCGAGTGAGGACTTTGCTGGATGACGACCTGACCATCCTCACTGCTGGCCCTGCCGGACGCGACACCCTGGCATCTAGTGTCTAGAGTCCCGTTAACGTCTTCGGCTTGATTTGAATTGACAACTATCATATCATATATATTGGATCATCCTGAGGATAATACTGCGGTGGGTTTCCATTGCCTTCCGCATGACCAATTTTTATGGTCCATGGTTTGAACTGGTTTGAGCGATCAAGGATACCGTACGTGTGCCAAGAATTGGTCGTTATTTTTAATACGGCAATCTCGATCGTACTGAATTTCAAACAAGGCAAAAATGGCTGAAGAAACTCTCCCAAGATTTCAACTTCTTGATGATGATCAAATGCAAGACTAGCTGACAGCAAGAACACCAAAAAGGGTACGTGAAATTCCCCATAATTTTTTTTCAAAATAGATCTAGTAGGCCTAGATTCTAGTAGTAGTAGTAGGCCTAGTGCTAAAATCCTTCCCATCCCTATGCATTGGCCATTGCGCACTCGTGCTAAATTGGTCGATGTTTTAATTACCAGAGATTCAAACTAATATTGCTCGTGATCCTGAAGGTGATGCTCAATAAGTGAGGTGTCATATGAAAGCGCAGGTTTTTCTCCATATTCCCCACAGGGAATAGAGTAAATCAGTAAAATCCCGGCAAAATTCCAGTTACCGGGAAAATAGTTCAATCTTGCTGAAATACCCATTGGTTCACGTGTTAAAATCTGGTTTGAGCGAGCGCGGATACCATACATTGTGTTTGTGCGATTCTGATTTTGCTTGTCATTTAGCTTGTCTTTCGATCACTATCGAAGGCACAGGTCTTGGCGGCATTACTACTGGTTCAACAGTCGAATCCAGGCGCGGATCCAGGGGCAGGGGCCGAGCGGGCCTTGGTCACCCCCCCCCCCCCGGCAACAACAACAAAAAACAAAAAAAGGAGAGAGAGAGAGAAGGAAACGAAGGGAAAGAGAAGAGAAAGGGGAAGAAGAAGATCGGGGGGGGGGGGGCAAAAGGACTTGCCTCCCCCCCCCCCCCCAATCAAAAAATAAAAGAGAAGGAAAGAAAGGGAAAGAAAAAAAGGAAAAGAGGAGATAAAGGGAAGGAAAAAAGAGAGAGAAGAAAAGAAAAGAAGGGGGATATCAGTTGCAATTTTCCCGCCAACAATGTGTGGAGCGGGGTGGGGGCCAAAATGACCTCCCCCCCCCCCCCCCCCCCCCCAACAACACTTAAAGAGAGAGAGGAAGGGAAGGGAAAGGGAAAGAGGAGAGAAAGGGAGAAGAAAAAAAAAGGGAATGAAGAAAGGTAAGGGATATAAAATAAAATAAAAAAATAAATAAAATTCAAACATGGTTTATTTCTGATTCCATAACGGTGGTTTACAAATAATGCTGAAATGACATAATATTCCGAGATTTTTCCTCACTTTTAAGTGAATTATACTTTTGTATGCGTTTGTTGGAAAATGACAAATTCCTAAATTTACAGCCAGGCAAGAAAATGCTTCTTGAGATGCCTACATGTCAGGGCCCGCGGAACGGCGGGGATCGGGTTCCTCGAGCCCCCCCCCCCCCCCCCCACTTAAAAAAGAGTATATTAAAGAGAAATAGAAAGAAAGAGAGCAAGAAAGAAAAAATAGTAAACTGCCAGTGTCACATTATAATGAGGTATCAAAATATGCTCATCTGACCATGATTAAATGCCTAAAACCCCGCTCTGCCCCCTGGACCCAACCAAGATCCCTAAGGCGGGCCCCTTGATACTCATCTGACCGTAAATTATTGCCTTATAACCCTGAGCTTCCGGGGGCGGACAAGGTATCAACATACGTTCATCTGACCGCAGGCGCGTAGCCAGGGGTCCCCCAAAAAACGCCGGCCAAAAAAGAGAGGAGTGAAAAGGGAGAGGACGTAGGAAGAAAAGGGAATAGACAAAGACAATTTTTGAAATTCAGACAAGGATTAAGAGTCGAGAACGGTACAACGAATCGTCTTCTTTCTCTAATAATTTAATAACACGTCAAAGCTTCCGCGCTTCGCGCAGTAGGAGGGGGGTGGAACTGAATTCAGACAAGGACTAAGAGTCGGGAATGGCATTAAGAATCGTCTTCTTTCTCTAATAAATTAATGAAACGTCAAAGCTTCCGCGCTTCGCGCGGGAGGAGGGGGGGGGGGAACTGAATTTAGACAAGGATTAAGAGTCGAGAACGATACAACGAATCGTCTTCTTTTGCTAATGATTTATTTAAACGTAAAAGCTTACGCGCTTTGCGCGGGGGGGGGGGGGCTGAATTTAGACAAGGATTGAGAAACGAGAACGGTACAACGAATCGTCTTCTTTTTCTAATGATTTAATGAAACGTAAAAGATTCCGCGTTTCGCGCGGGAGGCGAAACTAAATTTAGACGAGGATTAAAAGTCATAACGGTTCAACGAATCATCTTACTTCTCTAATAATTTATTGAAATGTCAAAGCTTCCGCGCTTCGCGGAGGAGGGAACTCGCCCCTCTATGCACCCCCCCCCCCCCCCACATTACGTCACTGCTGGTCACTATTCCGTACCAATATTTGGCTCGCATAATAAACGCCTAAAACCCCTGAGCTTCCGTGGGCTCTGTCCCCTGGACCCAACCGAGAGCCCTAAGGCGGGCCCCTTGACACTCATCTGACCGTAATTAAGTGCCTAAAACCCTTAAGCTTCCAGGGGCTCCGCCCTCTGAACCCCACGTCAATTAATGACCTGCCAGTGTCACAATTAGGTATCAAAATAATGGTCATCTGACCGTAATTAAATGCTTAAAACCCCTGAACATCCGGGGCTCTGCCCCCTGGACCCCGCCTAGGGCCCTAAGGCGGACCCCTGAATGCTAATCTGACCGTAAAGTATTGCCTTAAACCCCTGAGCTTCCGGTGGCGGACAAGGTATCAACATGTTCATCTGACCGCAGGCGCAAAGCCAGGGGTCCCCTACAAAAACGCCGGCCAAAAAGAGAGAGGAGTGAAAAGGAAGAGGACCTAGGAAGAAAAGGGAGTAGACAAAGAACATTTTTGAAATTCAGACAAGGATTAAGAATCGTGAACGGTACAACGAATCGTCTACTTTCTCTAATCATTAAATAAAACGTCATGCTTCCGCGCTTCGCGCAGGAGGGGGGGGGGGGTGGAACTGAATTCATACAAGGATTAAGAGTCGAGAACGGTACAACGAAACGCCTTCTTTCTATGATAATTTAATGAAACGTCGAAGCTTCCGCGCTTCGGGCTGGAGGGGGTGGGGGAAAACTGAATTAAGACGAGGATTAAAAGTCGTAACGGTACAACGAATCGTCTTCTTTCGCTAATGATTTAATGAAACCTAAAAGCTTCCGCACTTTGCGCGGGAGGGGGGGGGGGGGACTCAATTTAGACAAGGATTGAGAGTGGAGAACGGTACAACGAATCGTCTTCTTTTTAATGATTTAATGAAACGTAAAAGCTTCCGCGCTTCGTGCGGGAGGGGGAAACTAAATTTAGACGAGGATCAAAAGTCATAACGGTACAACGAATCGTCTTCTTTCTCTAATAATTTATTGAAATGTCAAAGCTTCCGCGCTTCGCGGAGTAGGGAGGGGGAGATTCGCCCCTTCCTGTACCCACCCCCCCCCCCCAATTACGTCACTGCTGGTCACCATTACGTACCAATATTTGGCTCGCATAATAAACGCCTAAAACCCCTGAGCTTCCGGGGGCTCTGTCCCCTGGACCCAACCAAGATCCCTAAGGCGGGCCCCTTGATACTCATCTGACCGTTAGTGAGTGCCTAAAACCCTTGAGCTTCCGGGGGCTCCGCCCCTTGAACCCCACGTCAATTAATGACCTGCTAGTGTCACAATTAGGTATCAAAATAATGGTCATCTGACCGTAATTAAATGCTTAAAACCCCTGAACTTCCGGGGCTCTGCCCGTGGACCCCGCCTAGGGCCCTAAGGAGGACCCCTGAATGCTAGAGGGAGAGGGAAAACTGAATTTAGACGAGGAATAAAAGTCATAACGGTACAACGAATCGTCTTCTTTCGCTAATGATTTAATGAAACGTAAAAGCTTCCGCACTTTGCGCGAGAGGGGGGGGGGGGCTGAATTTAGACAAGGATTGAGAATCGAGTACGGTACAACGAACCGTCTTCTTTCTCTAATGAATTATTGAAATGTCAAAGCTTCCGCGCTTCCTGCACCCCCCCCCCCCAATTACGTCACTGCTGGTCACCATTACGTACCAATATTTGGCTCGCATAATTTTAAATTTGCCCCCCCCCCCTAAGAAATCCTGGATCCGCGCCTGGTCTAATCCACCTGCAATTGTACCTAATTCCCAGGCATCTTCCCCTGTGTCTTGAATACTGTTAAGCAGTCATCACGTCTTCTTTGCTTGATGCATGTGGATGGTCATTCAGTGGAAGAACATCATCGGAAACAGCCCCATCATTATAGGAATATCACGATCTGTGACATTAGTTCTATACGCACATAATTATCGATGGTATGTAATCCTCGTCTAATATACTACATCCTCGTCTACTATACTACAACAAACTTCACATGATATCTCTGATTTTTTGGTTCTTTGGTTCTTTGGATTTTTGACACAGGGTACATATCCCAATTCCATCAATGGTGGCCTTGCATGTTTCCGTTGAGTGATAGCAATTATCTACAAAGGAATAAATGGGGTACATTATCCTTCTTTCGGATTACTACTGTCTACCGTTGAATAGCAGGTGAATCACATACGTGTATGGCAAGCCAAATGCCCATTAAGTCCGATATACTCAGTTTTTAAACTCATTATTATTGTTTGTTTTACAGGAATGTACAAGAGGGGTGAGAGGGGAACACAGAAGAGAAAAGAGAATACAAAATGAACACATAGCAATGATTTACAAGAAAAGAAAAACAGATTGGACAATAGAAGAGAAGAGGACAAGAAATAGAGAAAAAGGGAAGAGTAAATTAAATAGAACTAACAACATGTACATTGTACATGTACATTGTACATGTACATTTAGTTTCTTTTATCTACCTAACTCTCTTTCACTATCCGATCAGCCTCATACTCATTTGCTCTCACCCTTCCTTTCGCTGTCTTCCTTCCTTTTCCCCCTCTCCCACCATTTCCCACCATTTCCCACATGATCAACTCTCTCTCTCTCTCCCGCTCTTTATTTTGTTTTTCCTCTCTCTCTCTCTCTCTCTCTTGCTCTCGCTCTCGCTTTCTCTCTCTCCCCGTACCATCGCTCTCTCGCGTGCCCTTTCTCTCCCTCTATCATTCTCACTATTCCTCATAGGACTCACAGAGGGGCAGGTAGGACAAGCGGAGACAGAAGAAAATGCAGGTGAATCAGAAGAGGCCTTGATGGGCAAAGTTTGTCAGCTGGCAGAAGAGGTAGGAGTGAACATCACCCCAGATGACATTTCTACATGCTATCGGGTTGGAAAGCCAAGAGTGGGAGAAGGAGGAGCTCGCCAAACGATCGTTCGGCTCATATCTCGGCGAAAGAGGGACGAAATATACAATCGGAAGTATGCTTTGAAGGGAAAAACTTCCTACAAGGGCGTTTTTGTTAACGATGATCTTACCCCCCTGCGATATTCTGTGCTGAGAAGCGCAAAAAACTCTCCACTTGTTAAAAATATTTCCACAAAAAATGGAAATATCGTTTGCAAAATGCAGGATGACACTTTCAAAGTCATCAAAACACCTGATGACTTGTTTGATGTTGGGCTAACCGACATCAAATACGAAGATTTTAAACTCTCCATAATGTAAATGACTTATAAATATGATGAGCAACAAATGTTTTATTATTTAAATGGAACAAAACGAGACATCTGTAATTCAATCACATAATGTTAGCCCTCATTTATTTGATAATACATTATCAGAGCAAATGTTACATTCATTCTGTATATCACATGTTAATATCAGATCTCTTAATAAGAACTTTGATAATCTAAATTTGTTATATGAAGATACATTAAAAACAAAATTTGATATAATTGCCTTATCAGAAGTGTGGAATGTTTCAAACAAAGGTATTTTAGGTTTAAAGGATTATGTCCTTGAGGTAAAGTGTAGAACAGGTGGCACAAGGGGTGGAGGAGTTGGAGCTTACATTCACTCTTCATTAAAATATGTTATTCTTGACCATGAAGTCACTCACACAGAAAGTCTCTGGTTAGAAACTGACCTGAATGGTAGGAAAATTACTGTAGGTATTATTTATCGTAAGCCCAATACTGATATTGATCAATTTCAAAACTCCTTGCTTGTAACATTAGAAAGATTGAAAATTGATAAAGCAAATGTAGTTTTACTTGGAGATTTTAACATTAATGTACTACACAAGGAAGGAATAGATATGAAAGCAGAACAATTTTTAACTTCTTTACAATGTTTGGGTATGCAGCAACTAATCACTTCACCAACAAGAGTAACTAAAACAACTTCCTCTCTTATTGACCATGTGTACACTAATGTAACAATTTCTTCTAATCATGCTGGAGTTATAGAAACTGATATATCAGATCATTTCCCTATCTTTGTTGCATTTGAGCATCTTAGAAAGGCAAGTAAAACAAGCCACAAAAAGTCTGTGTTTCGTACCTTCAGAAATTATGATATTAATAACTTCCATGATGATCTAGGTAAAATTGATTGGAACAATGTAAGTGGTTGTACAAAATTAAATGAGTCGTACTCTGTATTTTACGACTTGTTTACGCAAGTCTGTGACAAGCATGCACCAATTATATCATCAACTTCGAAGAACCTAAAAAAGGGGGAAAATGCTGGGAGAAAACCATGGATGACTAATGCTATTTTAAAATCAGTCAAGAAGAAGCACAAGTTGTATTTTAAACTAAAGGCATCAAATTTCCAACAGAAAGACGAGGAAGAATACAAGAGGTATAGAAATGTTCTAACTACAGTTCTACGAAATGCAAAGAGACAATATTATAGTAACCTCTTCTTCATTAATAAGAATGATAGTCGTAAAACGTGGAGAACAATTAACGAGTTGTTGAGTGGTGGAAATGTCAAAAATAAAGTGACCAATGTAGAGAAATTATTAAGCTCAGGTGGTGGAGAAAATAGAGTGATAACTTCTGACAATGAAATAGCTAACGAATTTAACAACTTTTTTGTAAACATAGGTCCAAAGCTGGCAAAGGAAATACCACCAGTGAATTCTGACTTTACAGAATATTTAGGATATAGAACAGAAAAATCACTATTTTTAAAACCAATAACAGAGAATGAATTGAAATGCCACTTACAGACTTTAGATACAAAAAAAGCATGTGGCTATGATAATTTGCCGGCAAGATTTTTGAGGGATGCTGCCCTATACATTTCAAGCTCATTAACATATATTTTCAATCTTTCCATAGAAAGAGGTAAATTTCCAGACGCACTGAAAGTAGCAAAAGTGACACCTATTTATAAAAAGGGGCGAAAAGATCTAGCTGGTAATTACAGACCTATTTCAGTTTTACCTATACTGGGTAAAATCTTTGAGAAAATAATAAATAATCGTGTAATTGACTATTTGGAAGCAAATAATATCTTGTTTCAACACCAGTACGGTTTCCGTAAGAAACATAGCACTAAGTTATCTTTGATTAATCTTACAAATACACTATTGAAATACATTGATGAAGGTAGAACAACAGTTGGCATCTTTATTGACTTTCAAAAGGCATTTGATACTATAAACCACAGCATTCTCCTCAAAAAAATGTCACACTATGGAATACGTGGGTTAGCCTTGCAATGGTTTGAAGATTATTTGTGTAAACGATCACAGTTTATACAATATAAAGACAAAATGTCTTTGAAATTGAATATAACATGTGGTGTCCCTCAAGGCTCCGTTCTTGGACCAACATTATTTTTACTATATATAAATGACTTACCTAACTCCACAAACTTTTTCAATTTCAGATTATTTGCTGATGACTCAAATCTGTTTCATACTTTTAATCCTAGACAAAAAGAAATTGATTTAGAAATTGTAAGTGAAAATTTAATGAAGGTGCAGGAATGGTGTAATGCAAATGAAGTCACAATTAACTTACAGAAAACAAACTATATGATTATGAAATCCAAAGCTAGATCAATAGACAAAAAGGGATCTGTGAGAATATCAAGATCAAATATTAAAGAGGTATCTGTTGCATCATTTGTAGGAATTGAAATTGATTGTCACCTTTCATGGAAAGAACACATTCAGACGATAAACAAATGCATAAGAAAGAAAGTAGGTATTCTGTTTAAACTGAGACATTTTGTTCCCAGGAATATACTTGTGTTATTATATAAGGCTTTTATACAGCCTCACCTCTCTTATGGAGTAGAAGTATGGGGGAGCACTTACAAAAGTAATCTAAATTGTATATATTTAAGTCAAAAAATGGCAATGAGAGCAATTACATTCAGTCCACTTAGAACCGACTCCAAAGCTCTTTTCCAAAGGCTAAACATTTTAAATATTTTTCAACTTCATGAACTTCTTGTATCAACATTTATGTACGATTTGGTAAAAGGTTTTTTACCACACTCTTTAGTGGATTATTGTCAGATGATACAGCATAGATATGCAACTAGGAGAAAAGAAAGTGGCTTACTTTATCAACCAAAATGTAAGACAACGCAAGGGCAATTTTGTATTTCGTTTGTAGGAACAAAGCTGTGGAATGATCTGCCAGATGAAATTAGATTAAAAACATCAAGGTTATCTTTTCGGAGACATCTTTCCACCTACCTTCTATGTAAATAACATGGGCTCAATCCCACCCCCTTCGTTTTTTCCTTTTATATTACTTGTCTTCCTTTTATATATGTATACACTTATAGCGGCCTTAAGCTTTTACAGGATTTGTGCATGTACGTACATGTGTATGATTATTTTTATTAATACATCCTTTTCATTTTTATGAACACATTGATGATTTTATTTCTTCAAAGATTTGTTTTCTTTCATTATAATGCTTTAACGCTTAAGCTTTTTTATTTTTATTTTTTTCATTTTAGTAAAGAAAAAAAAGTTACATGATATTGTATTATTTTGCTGTATATATGTAAATACAAAACAAACAAGTTTTACATTCATATGTAAAAACAAATTAACAGAAAAAAAACTTGCCAAAGAATGGAACTAGGCTCGACTAGCACTTGTGCTAACTTCTAGTTCCCATTAACAACTTCACCTAAACATAGTAATATACATATTTAAGTATATATCTTTTGTACATTTAATAGTATGCAGATGTATGTCTAAAAAATATCGTTTTAAAACCATTACTGTTCAATCGACATTACTCTTATGTTATGTATACATGTATCAGTATTATTTTTTTTTTGCATTGTATGATTGTTCATATGTACTGTCATTATTGTGATGTGTTGTTGTTAATAAATTCAAATTCATTCTATGGGCACAAATTTAATCGTAATACAAAGTAGACCTACTGTTGTATCGTGTTTATTGAGGTATACTTGAGACATAATATAACACGGATAATTGACCAAAAAACAAATGAAAAAAATAAAATAATGACGAAACAAAATTAAAAATTTGACAGGATTTTTAAGGGGGTCATCCCATCAAATGTATTGACTCTGCTGACTAAACACTAGTAGATTCGCATTGGGGTAAAAACAAACTAACATCTGATTCTGCACGGCGTGATTTATCGTCCGTACCATTCTTATTCACATCTTCGGTTTTTCTAGCCCAAGGCTGAATCTCGGCTGTACCAAAGATGAGGAAGAACACCAGTCCGAACATCATGATGCCAGCACTTGTCCAGAACACAATTTTCCATCCACGTGGGTCAGCCTGTCACAAACACGACCATAACAAAATAAAAATAAAATGCAATTTCAATCTATAAAGAAAATCAAATTTTACAGGTCCACTCTCCATTTTCATTCAAGAAACCAAATTGAAAATGATACAAGTAGGGCTAAAAATCTACAGCATAGGTTCACAGGGGGAAAATGGCCCCATTGAAGTAAACAGTTAAACATAAAAGCACAAAAAATGAACTATAAAAAAAAAGACAAGAAATATATATTACAGCAAGAGAAAGAACCAAGAAATGCATGAGACAAACTCTTTTTCAGTATAATATAATTCAATTTGAACTTCTGATGTGAAGTTGAATTACATGAATATATATCATAGCCCATTTTAAAAAGAAAGATAGAAAGAAAAGTAAAGGAAAACAATGAAACAATTTCTCCTAAATCCCTTCAAGACAGGATTTATTTCAAGGCTAAATTTATCACATGTTGTTCTTAACATTTGTAACAATAGTTTTCGTTTATTGCTACATTGTTCCAATAAATTGTGATGTCTCTAAACACGGTATCTTTATAACAGCTTTGTCAAAAATATGAAAAATGTCTATCTTTGATCGAAAAAGAACGATATTTAACTTCTCAACGTGTTGCCAATCTAAGGGTTTGAAAGCTTATTTTCCTTCCTGGGATCAAACACTATATGCAAGAACAAGAAAAATGGATGCAATGTGTGCAACATTTTTTTTCCTTCCAATATTTATTGATGTGTGCAGAAATGTTTGTTCTTTTTACTCATGCATCTGGTACATTTTTCAGGGTTAAAGATGAAGTTGAGTTCTGGTCATGCGATTGCATTGTGAAAGAAACGGTGTGAAATCGACCAGAAAAGGTTGATCATCTAGCATATAAGAATTTGTGTGTATTGCAAGGTTCTGGAATCATCAAAATGATAAGAAATTTGGCCAAGTCTTGGTAAAGTTACAAACACTGTACACAGAAAGATGTATATGGGACTACACGAACACGCGGCGTAAAAAACCTACCCCCCGAGTTTTACGAGTTACATGACATATTTAGAATATAAAGGCATTTGAAGAGCCATGCTTTTCAGGGAACATGTCTTATCTGATGTTCTTCCACACTTGCATAATAAGAATGATAACGCTCGCAAATTATTTTTCACCTCTTCCCAGAACTCGACCTTCTCTTTAACTCTGAATCAAAAGTAATAATAATAATAATAATAATCTTTTAGTCCACTCCAAATTTTATTAAACCGAAACGGAAATTCTTTTTGCCCGATTGATCGTGAGCCCGGCAGCCACTGAGCAGCGCCAGATCGACGTTGCTCTATCCCTTATTGTTGAACGCCAAACAAGGTAGCAGCAACTCCCATCTTTAACGTCTTTTGGTATGACGCGGCCGGGGTTCGAACCCACGACCTCCCGGTTGTGAGGCGGACGCTCTACTGACTGAGCCAACACTCCGGTGTTGGGCCAAAGAACAACATGTGGAATGGCTGTCCCGAAAGGGATAACTCACCTGATTTTCAGTGAACCTTCCGACGAGCAACGGAGCTAGGAACCCCGACGTCGCTGCGAACATGTTGGAGACGGCACTGGTGATGCCCGAGTAGCGTGGAGCGAAGTCTAGTTGGCACATAGACGCCCCAGACATCGCCAGACCGGTGATGGAGAGACCGAGAGTGAGGGTTACCATGGCTACGCTGGTGTTGCATCCGACGTATCCCATGGCCACAAGTAGGACAGAGGATGGCATAAAGGCTATTGACATTGTACAATCAGTACAGAGGATGGCAAAACAAGAGAAGCTGTTGACAGAGTGCAAGTACAGAGGATAGCAAAACAGCAATTGACAAGGTACAAACGGTATACAGAGGGTGGCATATTCTTTTCACGTTGCTTCCCCCTCTCCTCCCTCCCCCTCCAATTTTCTGTACTTCAAAATTATTCTGTTTACGCAATTCGATTGAGGAATGTAATGCGCACCCTGTAGTTCTGATTTATGGAAGGAATCGCGATGGATCACTTACCAAGAAATGTCAAAAGTTTTCTGATTGTTGTGATCTTGAACTTTGTGCGAGCAATCAGAAAGTCTGTAAATCTTCCACCAACTATCCAAACCAACCAGTAAAACACGAATGGTACTGCCGCTAAAAATCCCGTCTATAAAGAAAAGAAAGATTGTATCACTTAGTCAATACCTACCGAGCTAGTTATATCTGTGATTTCACAAGTGTGTTGCTCAGCTTATATTTCGTATAATGTACAGAAACAGAAATATTAAACTGAATTTAGTATTTTTATTTTAATACGAAGATCATTTGTGGAAGGTTGACCGGACTAACAAGAATGGGGAAAGGTGGTCATCTTAAGGAATCCTTTATCTATACTTCACCCCTCCCCTCCTGTAAGGCCCAACTTGCAGTTGATCTTGTATAACAATTATTATGGCACACAGGGGATCACTCACCCTTTTCACCTTCCTGTATTGATAGACTCGATCCACCCTCTCTTCGTAAAGAGGATTTCTAAACAGGCCCCTGGACATGCACCCCGGCCCCTTAATCCCAATTTGTATACCTTAGGTATCCAAACATATAAAAATGCGCGCACACACACATACACGCACACCCACCTCACACACGCACACGCACGCACGCGCACACACGCACACACACAACTACCCCACAAATATTGTGTATTTTGGGGGGGAATTCTTCCGCCCCCTCTCATTTTAAGTGATGCTGGATAAGCTCCTACAATGACTTGCAAATGAAAGTAAATGTAATAACCTCTCTGATATCAAATTGAAGCACTGTTTTCAGGTAGATAGGTAGGTTGGTTGTGAAGAGAAACAGGATCCACAAAAGGCTAAAATCTGCGATGCATACAGCTAGTACAGGAACAGATGTGAGCATAGATTTCCACGGGTACACTGCAGCTTTCTTCAAAGGAAATATGATCATGTGTGAATGAAAATATATAAATTACATTATTTACTTGCTGTGAACAGAATCGCATTTATTGTTCGAGAATCAGCTCAAGGGCAATTTTGAAAATCCTTTTATACATCCAATAGAGAATCATATTCAGATGACGTAATATCTCATCGTCATGTTCGTATGTTTCAATTGGTAATGCATGAGGTTTAATTATTTTAAGCAGTTGAGATCGTGTCTGTGTGCTTTGATTATTGATATTGATATTCTTTTCTTCACTTAACAAATTTAATATCGCTTTTTCAACTGGGAGCTTACTACACAATTTGAATGCATACACCCTACCTTAACAGAGGCTGTCATGCAAATACTTTGGTAAGACAAGGGCAACAAAATAAATCAGGAAATGCAAACATCTGTATAAAAGCTTACTCAAAAATAGGCTATGCAGATTAAGGGCTTATTCCTTCTCCTCCATTGGCGGATACGAGAAGGGGCAGTTATTTTCACCCCCATTATAACATTAAGATGTCATAATAAATTTCCAAAAGCATTTGGATACTTTGTCTTCCGTTCTTCATTTTTGTTCTTGTTTTGTTGGGGGGGGGGGGGGTTCTTGCTTCATTTCGTTCGTTCGTTCGTTCTCTGCCCCTGTCACGTGTTTACCTTGGTTTCAAGGAGACTTTTCTCAATATATTCTTGTTCTTTTGATGAGATGCGTGGATGAGAGGACGGTGAAGGATACACAAGGCACATCCACACGATGAACCACAATACACCAAGCGCCCCTGTTCAAAACAAGGCATAATAAACACATTTCGTTTTTCTGGTTTATGTTAAAAACTTTTGAAAGCGCTCCCACAAACCCTCCACCCCTGAAAAAAAGTGAGCAAGTGTTGGTCACTAGATGTAGTTTGTAGAGTATCCTCCTGTCTAAGATTTCCTATTCAAACACCAGACAGAGACAAAATATAGTAATTCAATCAATGAAATGCTTTTTGCTTTACTATAACCCCTCGGTAGATTTGCCCCCTCCACCTAACTATGCCATTTAAATCTTTTCAATTGTAGATGTAGAACATTTTGTTAATGTTTATGCTAAGTGTCTCTATTCAAACTCTACATTAAAGACAAAATGAATAAGTTGAAATATACAGTGTACATTCTTATTTTACAAGTGTTTGCCTCCTACCCCCCCCCCCCCCCCGCCCTGCAAAAAATGCATGAGGAGTATAATATCTAGGCTACTCCCAATATTTCCACACAGGGTCCCTGTTAAAACAGTACAAATTAAAAAGACAGAACAGACAAGGTTACCCTTCTCATTGATTGATACAATATGGATATGGTTTGTATGGGATGTTATCTTTTTTTATGAAAGTCTAGTGTCACTTTCTTTGATAATTATCATCTTAATTATGTGTATTTTCTTGCATTTGGGTTTAGTAACCTTTGGGTTTTCATTCGCTAGTCAAGATAAACAGTTTGCTCCTTACGCATGCGTAATGGCACAGCGGAAAAGAGGTTGTCCTATGAATTGAAACAAGGTTTACGTGAAAGCCTAGATACGTTGCATCATTTTAAACAATGAAGTACCGAAGCATGATGCATAATTTAACTCTTGAAATGATTAAAGACCAAAGAAGCACATGCATATGGCCTGACCCATATTCGTTCCATCAGCCCGAACTTGGTACAAGGCGATTTTTTGCAACACTTTCAAGACCCTGGTGCTCAGTCACACATGGCAGAAATAATATGAATAATAATATGAATAAGGGTATCATCGGACGAAAAACAAGTAACTCGTCATCATGAAATAGATTTCAAAGTCATAGTGGTTATGCCTTTTTAATCAGGGGTTACCAAAGTTGGGTACATTTTGTTAGAATTTGAACTGTAGAGTATACACACTCCCAATATTTACGCCGAGCGTTCCTTTTAAAACATCTTTACTAGTCCAGAGACATATGTGACGTTACCACGGTACCACACTCACCTGAAAAGTAGAATGCCGAGGGCCATCCCCCAGCGAACTCGGAGCTTGCCCAAAGACCAGCAACAGGTTGCCCTATAACCTGGCCCAATGGTATACCTTCAGAAAGCGAAAGAGAGGGAGTGAGATGATGCGAGGAGTGGAGAGAGAGAGAGAGAGAGAGAGAGAGAGAGAGAGAGAGAAAGAGAGAGAGAGAAGAGACGATAGAGAATTAGAGAGGAGGAGAAGGAAACATAAGTCATTAGTTGGATGAGGGAGAGAGAGAAAGGGAGTGATGGAAGATTGAAAAGAGTGAGAATGGTAGACGGAAAGAGACAGGGAGAGAGCAGCGGTGACTACGACTATGAAATTAACCAATAACTAGGTCCATGTGATATTCAGCTAATTTGAAAACTTCGACATTATATTTTACAGTAAAGGACCATGTGAACGTACTTGTGGTTTCGGAACTTAAAGTTATCTCTAAGTATTAAACAGAAACTATAAGAGCAGAAGTAACGGGCCGTTAGGACGGAATTAACTTAAAGGTTCACCAGCTTGTACGACTGCTTTATAAAACAGTGATCAGTCTTTATTTCTGTGCCGTGTGAGCCCATATCGTTGCAAGTGGTTCTTTAAAAACTTCGAGTTATCGCAAACTTAAAGTTTAAACCTATGACCGTCCCGTGCAAACATAGCTATTGTCTTACCTGACGTTCCTATAGCAACAAGACTGCTACGCTCACTAGGGGGTGCCCATCTTGACATTAAAGCAAAGAAAACAGGAAAAGTCACACCCTGAATCGAAGTGACGAAGACAAAAAGCAAGAAAAAAACATGATTATAATAATAATAAAATAGTGGGTTCTTGTAAAGCGCTTATGTCTGTCAGAATCGACACTCATTGCGATCCACAATTAAATAAGAATTGTGTAACATGCCAAATTAGAGAGAATGAAATGAGCATGTGAACGCAACTTCGGTTTACATTAATGAAAACTTTCTAGAGTCGTTCATCTGGCCCATATTCTTGATATAGCTTATTCTTAAGGTGCTGTGGTCAAGTGGATATGTCACCGGACTGTGGATCACAAGGTCCGCTGTGTGAAATTTAACCAATACAATCATACCAATTCAGCTCCACTTTCAAAAAAAAAATACGGTGACCGTTAATTAATTATTTAATTAAAAATAACAATACATGGGCCGGCTGGTTGTGCGTAATATAACACGAAAATGCCAACAAAAAAGCCAACATCGGCGTTGGCTGAAATACGACGTAAAAGGCGCTATTTCGTTTTTTCAATGGATTTTTTTAATTATCTAAATATTTGTGGTGGTACACAAGTATTAGAAATCGTTGTATTTATGGATATTTCAGCCGCCTCTGAACCGATTTTGATCAAACAAAGATGATTTTGTCATTTAAATTGTATGTTCTTTCAAATTTGACACTCATTTTTCAGTATCTCACAACACAATATTTTGTGTAGCGCCCTCTGCAACAGAACTCAACTATCCCTTTAAAGTTACGTCGACGCACCTGTGTAATACCCGAAACAACCTGAGTGGCCATCAGAAAAGGTACTCCGAGATGGGCGGCCAACGGCGTCAAAAGCGTACAGACTGCAGAAACACCATAACCAAACCCTAGCAACCAGACCGCTGCTCTTCCATTTGCATCGGCAAGGTAACCAGCAGGAAGCTGTAACCATGGAAACCCGTAATAAAAAGATGCCAAAATCAGTTCCTGAGTCCAACTGCTCCAATGGAAAGGGCCGTCCTGTTTTGTTATAAATGATTAAAAAACAAATAAATTAATGCATGTATGTATGTGTGTTTGTTTAATTATGTTTGTATGTATATACTAACAAATGAATAAATGAATAATAAAACAAATTGTAATTGAAAATAAAGAAAAAAATATATCAAATGTATAGTTACTTAATCAACACAATCGCAACTTGCGCAATTCCCGAGATACTTTGCTGCTGCAGATCCCATATATCAAAACAAAAATAACGCTAGGTGATCGAGCATTTGGTTGTGCAGCCCCAAAACTCTGGAATAACTTGCCATTTGAAGTCAGGAAATCACCATCTGTGATTATCTTTAAATCGAAACTGAAAAAACATCTTTTCAACTAACTGTAAATCTAAGCAAAGTATGAGCTCTTGTAGCGCAGTAGAATATATACTTAATGTTGGATAGTTTCTGCGCTCTATAATGTGTTATTATTGTTTTTTTGTTTTTTTCATTAGCTTGAGTTCAGATATATTTTGTCGAGCATTATTGCAGGCAAGGGCAAAAGAAAAGAAACTCTAGCAGGCTGAAATCATTTTTTTTCGCTGGACTAAATTAATGTTTTATGTTTCAGTCTCTTAAAGTTAATAGTTCTTCACTGCAGTCTTTTCAAGCAATAATTGATAAATAATCTAATGACAATAAAGCTTTACGTTTCTAAATTGGCAATGCAGAGTGGAATTTCTCATCAATATTTCCGTTTACAAACGAGCATGTTTGCTGCATTGCTTTCCATTCACATTCATTCATACAATATACATTGTGATTTGTCTTAATCTAAACGTTAAGTGACCTAGTTATGCAAGGAAGACCGTTTACTCTCTAGACTTCACCGACATACACTGTTGATTGACTGACTGACTTTTTTAAAAACTGGTTAATAACATAGATAACTTTTAAGAAGCCTCTTTCACAACGGATCTGCGTAGAGTTGTGTAGTGTGGCGTACCGAATACGCCGAAATTAGGCTGCGTATTCATGAAAAAAAAATGTTGCTTCGGCGTATACCTGCGTAGGTTATGCGTAGGCTGGCGTACGATTGCGTATGGTTACGTACCCTGTGCAAAGGCACCACGTACCTACGGCGTATGCAATTGGCGTACGTACGCGTACGACTGAGTTTAACAGGCGTAGGGTTGCGTACGTTTAATTAGGCCTGACGCAAAGGGTACGTAGGTTTGCTTACGGTTGTGCACGCCGGTTGCTTATTGTTTAATTGCGCAAATAGGATCTAGGAAGCCTCAATTAATTTTTACGCTTTTTGCTTTATCGGACTGGCGTAGGGTAGCGTATTATTGCGGAGGCATGGCGTACAGTAGTGTAGTGTTACATAGACTTTCGTAAGTCTACGTAACAAATGCTTATTTTGGGGGTCTAGTGTCTACGCCGAAAGTACGCGAAAAAAAAAAAAACGTGTTTAATTTGTGCGTCCATCTCGCGTACCCCTTTGCGTCCCTCAGCATTATATGTAGGCCAGCATACACTCGGCGTAGGCGGTACGTAACACTACGCAACTATACGTATGGCCCGGTGTAAAAGGGGCTTTAGCTGTAAAGGTCATTATCATGTTTACACATCAATTACCCGCTTTTTATAATGATCAAACTTAAACGTATCGAGTCTTTACTCAGCACAAAACTAACTTCTAGTTCTAGGCCTAGGTCCTATATGTTTGCAACGCGTTTCAAATTCATTACGGTCGATATAATTCCACATAGACTCTAGAGGCAATAACCAGTTCTAATCTTTTAAGAGGAATCTTTGGTGGGTATTTATTGTTAACCATACGATTTATATAATTTTTATATGTTCAGCCTGCAAAAGGGACAACTAACTACCTTTAAATTATGAAAGAGTGAAAGATTAATTGGTGCCATGCAACTTGAAGAGGCAATGCAATTTGAATAATAATAATAATAATAACTTTCACTTATATAGCGCTTTTCATAAGACATTTATATCAAAGCGCTTTACAATATTGATACAATTAAAACTAGACAGAGTAATGACAAGAGAACTAATATGAAGTGAAATTATGAAACATAAGATAACAAGGTAAGGTAACAATTTAAGAACTAGGTTGAATATGCATTTTCCATTAGGTAAGTTTTTAATTTTGATCTAAACAGAGAAATATCAGAGATGGAACGAATGGAGGCTGGAAGAGAATTCCACAAACGTGGAGCAGAGCATGAAAAGGACCTATTACCAAAGTATTTTGTTTTTGCTTTTTCAACGGTCAAGAGAGTTTGATTGGACCGGCGTGAAGTTAGTTACTTTTTCCTTATTGGATATTCAAAATGTGAAGTTAGTTACTTATTCGATATTGGATATTCAATGTGAAGTTAGTTACTTATTCGATATTCGACATTCATTGTGAAGTTAGTTACTTTTTCCTTATTGGATATTCAAAACATGAATTTAGTTATTTATTCGATATTCAAAATAAGAATGCCGTTTATTACAGGAGTTATTGGCCTACTATAAGGTCAAGAGGGATGAGGGCAACCCAGAATCAGTCAGCTGGCCGTCAAAAGGTGCGCCATATGAACCAGAGTCCAAGGACAAGTATATTCAATTTTTTTTGAATATTTTATTTCATCAATCAAAGTCTCATGACAAGAGCCTGACGGCCTGGGCCGGGCAGCCACTGGTCCCTCAAGGTCAAGGAGGATGTGGGCAACCCAGAAACAGTCAGCTTGCCCCGGCCCAGGCCGTCAAAAGGTGCGCCATGAACCAATATCCAAGGACAGTTAATATTCAATTTTTTTTGGAATATTTTATTTCATCAATCAAAGTCTCATGACAAGAGCCTGACGGCCTGGGCCGGGCAGCCACTGGTCCCTCAGGGTCAAGGAGGATGTGGACAACCCAGAAACAGTCAGCTTGCCCCGGCCCAGGCCGTCAAAAGGTGCGCCATGAACCAATATCCAAGGACAAGTAATATTCAATTTTTTTTGAATATTTTATTTCATCAATCAAAGTCTCATGACAAAAGCCTGACGGCCTGGGCCGGGCAGCCACTGGTCCCTCAGGGTCAAGGAGGATGTGGGCAACCCAGAAACAGTCAGCTTGCCCCGGCCCAGGCCGTCAAAAGGTGCGCCATGAACCAATATCCAAGGACAAGTAATATTCAATTTTTGGAATATTTTATTCATCAATCAAAGCCGGGCAGCCACTGGTCCCTCAGGGTCAAGGAGGATGTGGACAACCCAGAAACAGTCAGCTTGCCCCGGCCCAGGCCGTCAAACGGTGCGCCATGAACCAATATCCAAGGACAAGTAATATTCAATTTTTTTGGAATATTTTATTTCACATTTCTGCGTACAACAGAAAACCCAAATTATTGTTCTGCTTCTATTGAAGCTAACTTAATATCAGGGTGGACTTCCCCTCCCTGTATCCAATAATGAGCAGAAAAGTGTAATCTATTCCTTTTTCCATTAGACCATTTTTCTTCAACATGTCTCAGCAACAATTTGTTTATATTCTCTCAGCAAAATAAACCAACATTTCAAATATATACAGGGCGTCTATAGTTTCTTGATTATGTGAATAACGATAAAAACTTCATGATTATAATAATACTAAAAACACCTTTGTTTTACAATTTTTTTAGGTGCTCTTCAAAAAAAAGATTTGAGATAAATGAGGTAAAAGTAGTTATAGTATAATAATTGTACAGGTTAATGCACAGAGAAATTCAAGTCCATTGAATTGAAAGAGTGTATAACCAGGCTTTGTAAGAAAGGTAATGAGAGTGGGAAGCATGTAGCTAGGTACTCTAAAAGACTCTCCGGAGTCATACATTTTCCACAATAGAAATGTTAGTTATTTTGTGAAAAATTGTTGGACACCAGTGGTGGATCCACGTGGCGATTTTTCCGGCCTGGCCCCCCCCCCCCCTCAAGCCAAAAAAACTGTTTAAAAAATAGGATAATAACGTAAATTTAACCTTTTTTTAAACAAAAAACAAAAGCGCCCCCCCCCCCCTCCTTCACCGGCCGGCTGAGTCGACGCTCAATTTTTTTCTCAATATTTGGGCCCCCCTCTTGCCACCAGCTGGATCCGCCCCTGGATCCAGGGGGGGGGAGCCCGAGCGAATCATCGGCCGGCGCGATGTTCAAATTTTCGGGAGCAAAAAAAAAAAAAAAATCACTACCCCCCCCCCCCCCCACTTTGCGAATTAACGGCTGGCTGTTTCGCCGCTAAATATTTTCTCACGAATTGGGCCCCCTCCCCTGCCGCCGGCTGGATCCGCCCCTGTCATATGCAACAGGCAAAACGTATAGGGGTAGTTGGACCTACCTGATTTCGATGCGGTGTTCGAGTAGAATTCGGTGAGATGATGATATACTTTCTCGTAGCTTGATGTGATGAAGTGTCTCTATCCAGCTTTCTGTTGAAGTACTGTCTAGATAGCTTTAAATTGATAGAATATCGAAGGCTGCCAATCTACCATGATCATCTGCTCGTCAAGGACAAGTCACCCCATTTTTGTAAAATTGAACAACGTGTCTAAAAAATGACCTTAGAACAAATTGTTCGATTATTTTTTATTCAAACTTTTAATCATTGTCATGGTCATAGTCACCACATTCATTTAAAATTGAACGAATCAATCAACGTCAAAGAGTTGATTTATCATCGCGTACACCAGGCGCCTACGCAGGGGGGGGGGGGTTGGGGTTAAACCCCCCCTTGAGGTTTTTTTATGTGTAGGTTTTGTGTATGTTTTTTCGTGAAACCCCCCCCCCCCTTTTGAGTTTGTTTTTACCTAAAAAAGGTGACCTTACTCCCCCTCAACGGAACAAAATGTCAAATTTTCAAATTTCGAGACCAAAAAAAGCCAGTGTCACAAATAAGGTATCAAAATATTTTTATCTGACCGTAATTAAATGCCTAAAACCCCAATTCGTGACCTGCCAGTGTCACAAATAAGGTATAAATATGCTCATCTGACGATAATGTAATGTATAAAACCCCTTAGCTTCTTGGGGCTCCGCCCCCTGGACCTAACACCAATTTATGTCCTGCCAGTGTCACAAATAAGGTATCAAAATAAGCTCATCTGACCGTAATTTATGGCCCCAAACCCCTGAGCTTCCCGGGGCTCTGCACCCTGGACCCCACCCTAATTTGTGTCCTGCCAGTGTCACAAATAAGGTATCAAAATATGCTCATCTGACAGTAATTAAATGCCTATTCCCCCTGAGCTTCTGGGGCTCCACCCCTTGACCACCGCCGAGAAACGTTCAGCGGGGCCTACATGTAAGAGTGGGGTGACGGGGGATTTTTTTTGTCTACCCCCCCCCCCCCCCCCCCCAAAAAAAGAAGGTTTTTGTCACTGCCGGTGTCACAATTACGTACCAATATTTGGCTCGCATAATTTCAAGGTTCTAGGACAATTACCCCCTGGGCAATCACCCCCCGGAAAATTACCCCCCGGAAAACTACCCCCAAAGGACAATTACCCCCTGGAATATTACCCCCCGGAGAATCACCCCCCGAGGACAACTACCCCCCAAGGACAATTACCCCCCGGAAAATTACCCCCCCGGAGAATTACCCCCCGAGGACAATTACCCCCCGAGGACAATTACCCCCTAGGACAATTACCCCCTAGGACAATTACCCCCCGAGGACAATTACCCCCGAGGACAACTACCCCCTTGGACAATCAGGATTCAATAGCAAAAGACGATCTGACACATTGAGAGATGGCTACGAGCCCATAAGATCCCCTGCATGAACCCATATTCTTTCAAATACTATATCACGCTGTCTTCCTCATTACTACACATTTCCCTTTTATTATAATGTATGCAACGCCAGTGCGGTTGCTAATTTCCACGAAGGATGTAAGTTTTAGGTAATTATTCAGCGTTTTTCAAAATGCATAGAAATACATTTCTCTGGAGCAGCGTTATTTTAACTTTTTGTTAGTTATGGTACCCTCTTAAGAAATGAAAAGTTTCTCCCAAATCCCAAAGTCTTTACAGATTATTAATTTTGCATGACTCTGGCTCTCGTCAAGTGCTATGCACATTTAAGAATAAAAAGGAGAAGACATTTTCAAACTGGTAAAAAATTAGTTTGTAATCCACACACTAGAAACTATTTAAAGTACTGTATGCGGGCACCTTGCCGCCAAATGTACATAAATAAAAAGTGATTCGGTCATGATCTTGATACACGAATTTGAGGATTTTCGGGCCTCTCGTTGCCCTTATTTACCTTGCTGTCAAAATATTGTCAGCGAGCGAGGAAGGAAGACACTTTAGTATCGTCAACAATTTTATTTTCTCATGTAATTACATATTTTAACCGGTTCTGGTATTTGATGCTTTTTACAAAATCAATGTTTTCCAAATCATTCTCTTGCGGCACCCCGGTTGAAAAACGCTGTGCTGGCATTACCAAATCAAACGAGATGAATTACCAGAGAGCGGATATTTGTTTTCTTTTGACATGGCACCGTACATATAACTTGAAGGCAATTTCTATTTCAAAATAATTTAACTTACACGAAAACATATTACACTTCAGCATGACAACAGAAATAATAGATAACGTGAAGAAAACCTTAATTATGGATCATGGCATGGATGAGGGCCCATTATACATACAAAGACAAATACACGATCAGCTGATTAAAAAAGTTACAGAGGATGCATAAAGGAAATCTTACATTTTAATTTCTTTGTTGTGCCATTGATGGTGAGAGAAGCTGTAACGCGTACTCATCTGCGCGCAATGTATTGTTCAATTTCTAAGAAATGTAATTTCTGTTCTTTACTCGGTAGCAAAACTACAGGGGAATTGGGCAACCTCCACTCCCCATATCAAATTGAATAATTTGAAAAGACTGAAATGAACTTCATAAATAACAACGAAAATGAAGGTTTATGCAATTTTCTGTAAATAGCAATTTGGAGAGAAGCTTGCGTTATACGTCACAGTGTTATAAATTCCTCGGGGGTGATTGCCATTGGGGGTAGTTGTCCTCCGGGGGTTATTGTCCTCGGAGGGGCGGGGGGAGTTGTCCTCGAAGGGGGAAGGGGTAGTTGTCCTCGGGGGGTAATTGTCCTCGGGGGTAGTTTTCCTGGGGGATAGTTGTCCTCGAGGGTAATAATAATAATAATAACGTTTTATTTACCCAGGGTAGCCACTTCAGTTATGAAACTGCTCTTCCAGCGGGCCCTGCATAACATAATATGTTAATAATACCCTTCTTCAATCTAATATCCTGGGCGCCTAGCTAGAAGGCAGAAGGTCCCATTGTTATAACTCTTTGGTATGACTCGGCCGGGGTTCGAACTCACGACCTCCCGTTCATGAAGCGGGCGCTCTAACCACTGAGCCACCATGCCCAGTAGTGTCCATGGGGGGTAATTGTCCTCGGGGGGTAGTTGTCCTTGGGGGGTAATTGTCCTCGGGGGTAATTGTCCTCGGGGGTAGTTGTCCTCGGGGGGGGGTAATTGTCCACGGGGGGTAGTTGTCCTCGGGGGGTAATTCTCCGGGGGTAATTTTCCGGGGGGTAATTGTCCTTGGGGGGTAATTGTCCTCGGGGGGTAATTCTCCGGGGGGTAATTTTCCGGGGGGTAATCGTCCTACGGGGGTAGTTTTCCGGGGGGTAATTGCCCGGGGGGTGATTGCCCAGGGGGTAATTGTCCTGATACGGAAATTTCTCCCTCAAATTCACATAGCCCCTATCATTTCATTTTGATCGTCTCTCTTTCTCTCTTAACCCACACTTTTGTACAAACCCCGCACGTAAATGATCCCATACATGCTTCTGCGTGGCATTCTAAGAGTTAAAGACAATTTTATAGAGTCTGTTTACGAGTCAACTCATCGGCCGTGTGATTATGTGTACATTTAAGTTTCATGTTTTTTCACCCTCTCACTCTCTCTCTCTCTCTCTCTCTTTCCCTATATCTTCTTCTATTTTACTTTTGTTTCAATTACTTTCTCCTTTTTTCTGCTGTCACTCTCTCTTTTTCACTTAATCCTTTTTTCTAATAGCCCCCATCCCCCAAAAAATAAATAAGAAGGGAGGATTCTCCCCCCCCCCCCTATCCAAAACTGATGTGTACATGATATGCACGCATAACGCATAGCTTGCGGTGGAGTGGGATTTCCAACCCGTTTATTTTGCTTTTCTCTCTTTTTTCTTCTCTCTCTCTCTCTCTCTCTCTCTTTCCCGATATCTTCTTCTCTTTTACTTTTGTTTCAATTTCTTTCTCCTTATTCTGCCGTCACTCTCTCTTTTTCACTTATCCTTTTTTCTATGATAGGACCCCCAAAAAACAAAAACAACAAGACGAAGGAAAGATTCGCCCCCCCCCCCCCCCGATGTAGGCCTACATTATGCACGCATAACGCATAGCCTGCGGTTGGACGGGGTTTACAACCCGTTTATTTTTTGCTTTTCTTTCATTTTTCTTCTCTCTCGATCTCCCTCTATACCTCTCTTTCTCTCTTTCTCTCATTTTCCTTTCTTCTTCTCATTTGCATTATTTTTTCTTCCCTTTCTTTTCTCGTCATTACTTCTGTCGCGCTCTAGCTGTCCTCCACTTTTTATTTCAATTAGGCCGCCAAGGGGAAAGGAGGGGGTGGGGAGGGGGGACGGCCGATTCGGCCCCCACCTTGATCTGCCCCTCCGTAATCCCCTCATACAGAGAAAAAGTAAGGGAAAAAAAATCGAAATTAAAGGAAGCTATAGATCTAGGGGGGGTGGATTTGTTTTAAGAAGAAAAATAAGAAAAGAAATAAACAAAAAAGAGTAATTTCGAATTCGAGAGTGTTTTTGTTTAAATGTGTGTATCAACATTTGTGCCGGGCCGGGGCAAAACTAGGAACGCAATTTTTTTTTTTATTTAGACCATGTATACAGTAGGGGACTGGAGGTACCACCGTACGGGCCGCGCCCCCCGGATCCGCGAATCGGAGCTGAGAGAGCGAGGTACTGTTAGTAAATAGCTTAGCTGACGTCACGATTATATCACCGAGAAGAACTACATTGGACTACTTCTAGCGACCACAACTCAGCGACCATTCGTGTGCACCGAACCGTGACCGCATGATAACAATAGAATTGTTCGCTATGGTGTCTTCAAACCGGTATATACAGTAAAGGAAGTTCTAAGAGGTACTCATCAGATGAAAAAAGGGACACTGGTACACGCATATCCTGTCGACGGTGGGGTGTGCGGGGCGTGAAGTTAGCGACCGTAATGATGATTTTAATGAGGATATAGCTGATATTACGGTCGCTAACTTCAAACACGTGCACGCCCGCATTACACCGTCAGTGTTGTGTAGTGGGTTATATCATGGAGATAAAATTTTATCTCCATGGTTATATCGTGAAACCTATGAGAAAGTTTTTATTATAATGTCTTCCGTTTAAGTACAGGGACGGATCCAGGAGGGGGGGGGCACAGGGGTCACGTGCCCCCTGGCCGCCCCAAATTATGTTAAAAAAATTATTCGCCGAAATGTACTGAAAATAGAGACGTGCCTCCCCCTCCCGGACCATTTTTTAATTTTTTTAAAAATTAAAATAAAATATAAAAAAATATGTATATATATATATACAAATGGCTGACTTAAAAAGGTGACCTTACCCCCCCCCAACGGAGCAAAATGTCAAATTTACAAATGTCATAACTAAAAAAGTGTTCTCTTACCCCCACCCCCCCCCTCCCCCCCCCCCCCCCCGCTTATTCAGCGGCTGGCTGAGTCGTTGCGATTTTATTTTATTTTTTGGGGGGGGACCTTAAAAAAAAGTGTAAGTATTTCTTAGTTTGTAATGCTTTAATACATGTCTTTCAGCGTCATCATTCCATTCATACCTTTTTCACCCCATAATAATTCATGGTTTGCAATGTTGTGTTGATCGAGATGTTTACGCTAGTAGGATTTTGAAACTAGGGCAGAAGACTAGTGAGAATTTGGGAATGATTTGATTTTATGCATTTATATCACATTTATCCCAACAAACAAAATACATATTTTTTGTATTCATTAATAATATAAAAAATCTAAAAAACGGATAATTTTTTTTTAAATGCCGACCGTAGATTTTGAGATTTTTGGGTCGGTCGCAAAGGGCAACAACAAGTTTTTATTTTAGGCCTTATAATAGACATCCCATCTTCTTTCACGTTTTCTTATTTTCCTTTGCATTCCTTTCCAGTCTGTTTTGCCCCTCCTCTCTATATCTCTTAAATTCTATTATTCTACACATTACAAGAGAGAGAGAGAGAGAGAGGGGAGAGAGAGAGAGAGAGAGAAAGAGAGATAGACTGAGAGAGAGAGAAAGAGAGAGAGAGAGAGAGGAGGTGTGGTCATTTACATTCTATATCCTCTCCTTTTATCATTTTTTTAAATATCTCTCTATCTCTCTCCTTCCCCCCTCTCCCCACTAACATCTCACCTCACATCCGACTTTATATCCCATATACTCTCTCTATGTTTTGTGAGCTTAAATTTGATTTAATATTGATAATTATGGTTTAAAGAGGAAGTCCAGACGATTTCTATCTTTGTCTATACATCAATATTATAAAATATATCACCCGTGTTGCATAAGTATTGTAATGGAATTGTGATGCCTCACATTTTTATGATGAGGGAGTGATGTCTTCAACTTTGTTCCGAAATTGTTATCATCTACATTTTTAGGCCAAAAAAATGAAAAAGTTCAATAAATTTAGAAATTCCCTCAAAATGAAAGGGCTTGAAAATGTCTTTTTGTGGGAAAATAAAGACCGTTATCTTCAGACCTTTTTTTAAAAACAAGAAGTAGGTTATTGATGTAGATAAACGTTAGTTGTCGAATCGACTTATAGTGATTACAATCACTAGAGTCATGTTAGTAAATATTATGATTTTCAGACCTTTAAAAAAAAAACAAGAAGGAGGTTATTGATGTAGACAAATGCTCATGTACCCTTTTACAGCTCAAGCAAATTTAATATGAGATGCCTCACTGTCAAGGCGCCTAAATCTTTGGCTGACATTTTTTATTCTTAGCTGATAAAATATTCTAAAAGAGGGGGATTTCGTGCTTTCTGGTGGTATAGGTCACTTGCCGGAGGAAGATGTCTGGACCTTACTGTTTAACTCTAATACCGGCTCTGTCATCTGAAAATGTTCGAACATTCCGCACAATAGATTCATATCCCGTTCAAGCAATTCATAATGAGTGTAGAGAAAAATATGTATTAAATGTTTTCCTGTAAAATGCAAAATATTAGCATTTTGCATAATTTAAGGAAAAATATTTCTACCAACTTGTTCCTTACGTGAATATCTACAATCATTCAAATGTACGGTGTTCATCGGACATTCGACGGCCGAGACCATAGCCAGGGAGGTGCTCAAAATAGTACATTATACGGGTTAAGCAATGATTGACATATTCTCTTTAGATTGACGTGTACTTCAACCAACTGCTTGTCACATCAGCGTCAATTTCAACTTTATCCCATTCACAATGGTCCGAGTCGCGGGCAACGTGAAAGGCTATGATGGCCTATTATAACACCTCGTGACTTCAAATAGAACCGCAGTGACAAAGGAACGTGCTTTTATTGTTCCATTGACTGGTTTCTTTCCGGAGAAGTGGGGGCGGGGGAGGCGTAATCATTAAGCGTTTAATAAATAATTTGAATAAGATAAGGGCTGCGTTACATGAAATTGGAGGGAAATGTTTTTTCAAAGTATATACATGTAGAGGTAAACTGAATTTACAAAATTTAAATGAATAATTGATACTTAAATGTGTGTTGTTTTAACATATTTCAAAATATCACCTTTTCTATGAATACATATATTGTTAAAGGGGAAGATGATTTCTGGAAAGGGTCAAGAACTTCAGAAAGTTTTATGATTAGATGTGACAGAAGACAATAAGATGTTAAAAATACAATATTTAAGAAATCCATTTAAAGCGGTACAATGATGCCAAATCAATGTTTTTACCAGAAAATGTGTTTCATTTAAGGCCCATATCCTTCTTAATATATTAGTTGTTAATTTTAAATAGAAAACACAGGAGTAAATCAATTTTCGCTCACTAAAATGTTACATTCATTCACATCCTTCGTTGTAGGCCTACGTTTTTTTTTCTCATTTGAAACATCACGCAGTTGGGTGCTTGTTACCAAAATAATATGTATACTATATTATAATGGAAATCCTCTCTAATTGGGAGCGATTCAACAAAATGAGTAGAATCGAAATAGAAAACCTTGAGTGGGTATTACCACTTTTTCGATAGTGCTATATTATTCAACTGTAATACACTTACTTCTCATACAATATATACTGGTAATGCGCTATTTAATTAATGTGATGTTTGATATGATATCACGATCAATTACAATTGCCACATGCAATGATAGGCGCGTATATACTTAATATTGACATACACTTAAATCCTTAACAGACTGCTTTTATATCAGAATCAGTTACAACTTCATCCCATTCATAGCGGTCTGATTCACGCATAAAGTGAAAGACTGTGATAGCTTATTATTCTCCGTTGCGACATCAAACGGAACCGCGGAGACAAAGAAACGGGTTTCTATTCTACCATTGTCAAGTTTAACATAATTAGAAGGCTTTTAAGTTTGAACAGTTCAAAAGTTAACCGATTTCTACGCAATGGAGAACACCGTCCGACAAGCCTTGTTCGCCACCTGTGGGTATAAATAAACCCAGATCTTAAGTGCAGGCGCGGATCCAGGATTTCTTAGGGGAGGGGGCCCAACTTTCTTCATTTTTGTTTGCTCCCGAAAATTGGAAAATCGCGCCGGCCGAAAAGTCGCTCAGTGGGGGGGGGGGGGGGGGGGGGGGGGGGGGGGGGGGGGGGGGGGTAGTGAGCACATTTTTTTTTTTTTTTTTTGGTCCTCGAAATTTTTTCAATTTGCACCCCCCCCTTGAGCGCCAGGGGGGGGGGCCCAACCCCCAAAAAAGGTAAAAATCACGTGATTTGACATGATTTTTTTCTCAAGGGGGGGGGGGGCCCGGGCCCCCCGGGCCCCCCCCCTGGATCCGCCACTGCTTAAGTGCTCCTTCCCATTTGACCACTGCGTCTCAGGTGTATACCAACTGCTCTCAGATTGATTTACTGCTCTCGACACATTTCGACACTAGATTATTCAACGCATGTTTCATCATCTGTACTCTATATTGTACTTTGTTTTATCAGTTCTAACACTCTCGCGAGAAGGAAGTTTTGTTTTGTTTTCTCTTTCTTAAACTACAGGTATCTCAAGACGATGGCAACCAGCTGGAGGATGAGCTCAACCTGACGATGCGGCAGCGCTTCAGCATTTGGAGAATTAGACGCCAGACGAGGAACTGGACGACGCAGCAAGGCCGAGACGTGGAAAAGAGGAATCAGCGGGAAGCAAAACAGGGCCGTGATCAAAGGACCCAATTCCGGCCGACCAGTAAGTCTCTAAATTTATTTAATTGAACATAAAATATAAGAAGGAACTTTAAAACATTGATTAGATAGTTCTGTGTTTCAGATACTGCCATTTAAGGCCTGCATGTTTTCCTTACTTCGCCCTTATTTTAAAGTCGTTAGACACATACATTTTTTATTTTTTTTTCCTTCATTTCTTCAGGTCGCCTACATATTCGGAGATAGTCAACTTAGGCCCATCGTACAGGGGCAGGTGAAGGTAGGGGAGGGTCCTATTCAGCTGGTCATCAACATCACGCCGGGCGGAACCTGTCGGCACATCGAGCAGGAGATGCGGGACTTCACCTGGCATCATAGACCCGACATCATCGTCGTAGCAGCAGGAACGAACAACATCGATTGGATGGCAACAGCACTCGACGACGCATGCCGCCAGTTCCGCTCTCTTCTGCAAACTGCCGTCATCATGACCCCAACGGTATGTTAAAGTATTTAAATCCTACAAATTTTAATCAAATTGATTAATTTAATTTTGTAACTTCCAATCCATTCCCATAAAAAACTGCCCCTTTAAAAGTTATGACCAATTTATTTGTGTTCTGTTAACAAAATTCCGAGTAGGTAAATGTCTTAAATTTCTCTAAAGCCGCGATTTGGAGGAAGCAAATTTGATAATGGAATATTTACCCGAAGATATTTCCTAATGATACATCGAAATTGTGTGATGCTTTCTAATACTTTAAAAAAGAGTAATAAGTCAAAGGTAATGTTCACATACCCAGAGTTAGTGATTTTACAAAGTGTTTGTAGAGTGGTCCGATGTGGTGTCAGTTTGTTTGCCGCACTATAATCACAATTACCTGAAAATATCAAGAATTAGAAATACAAATTCGATTCCCACAATGTCTTTTTAGTGCCTTGACATTGTATTGTTTTTGACGTTTATGATAATTAATGCACTATTTTCCAGTTGTTAATTATATCCTGTCTGGCTATTAAATTTGAAAAACTATATACTAACCAAATTATTACCCCTGCGATTGCTGCTGAAATGTATGATTTAATTCTGTTGTTTATGTTCTGAAACATTTATATACGACGGTGTTCGACGTTTCCGTTTCGCAGGCCCCCCCCCCCCCCTATATTAAACGACTCAACTTGGTTCTCGCCTTTCTTAATACAAATTTAACTGATCAAAACACTTATTTTTCGTAATTTTAATTTTGGAATTATATATTTAATAATAGCCCCCTTTTCTTTTTTTGTTTGTTGTTGTTCATAATGTCTCGTAAAATGTATCTTCTTATGTTATAATTATCTAGGTTGACCTTTACTTTATCTTGCTATCTAGGAGTGTACGTTTCGTTGATTTTGTTAAATTGTGTTGCAACTATTTTGTCAACAACATGTTGGTTATACAATCCAAAATTGTCAGATCATATAGAAAACAAAGAATACTTACTTTTATATTCTTAAAACATATTTTCTTAAAAATAAATCATTGTTTATCATAATCTTAACTACAAATATAATACATTTATTTGAATTTGAATTAGAAAAATACAGCTCCAGAAATTTAAATTGACACTACTTTTCCATGTATATTCTATAATCAGGTAATCGCCACGAACATCGCTCCCCGACTGGACTCGAAGGGACATCTCGTCGCTAGGTTCAACCGAGCGTTCGCCGCGATCTGCAGAGAGGAAGGAGTCCGGTGGATGAACCTCGCACACTGCTACCCTGTCGACGAAAAGCGGTTATGGGCTCGTGACGGTCTCCATCTGAGCGAATGTACCGGTCTACCCAGGCTCTTCACAGTGCTCTACCGGAGGATGACGAACATCATGTGGCCCGACCCATCACCACCCATCATCGTTCGCCAACGATCAACAGCTGCACCACAAGCCCAGACCTGCCAACCTCTGGAGTTCAAAAACTGTATTCTTTAGTGTCAAAAGTTGTATTTTACTGACAAAAGTTGAATTCTTGAAAATAAACACGGATTGTAACGCGGATCAATGCCTCTTACAGTTTCTACCTACAGGAAGAATTTTTTTTATTGATCATTGGTTGAATATGCATTATTTCGTCAAGACTGGTGTGTTCGATGAACCAATATTCATCCCCAAATTGCCGATGTGAGATGCTTGTAGGATACTTTACAGGACAGAATGGACATTTTGCCATTGAAAATGGCGGACGCACACACAAAATGTAAAAATTAAAAAAAAATATATAAAAAAAAAAAAAAAAAAAAAAAAAAAAAAAAAAAAAAAAATCGTTTTTTTTTTTTTTTTTTTTTGAAAATCGTATTTTATTAAGGAAAATCGTACTGTCGTATTTGCTTCTAAAAATCGTACTAAATACGACTAAATCGTACTGGTTGGCAGGTCTGCTTGAAGCCCCTCTCCGAGTGATGCCGACACCAGCCCCTTCCCGAGCGATGCCGACTCAAGCCCCTCTCCGTGTGATGCCGACACAAGCTCCTCCACTAGTGACGCCGACACAAGCCCCTCTACGAGTGACGCCGACACAAGCTCCTCCCCGATGGATGCCGACACAAGCCGCTACCCGAGCTACACAAGCCCCTCTACGAGTGATGCCGACACAAGCTCCTCCCCGATGGATGCCGACACAAGCTCCTCCCCGATGGATGCCGACACAAGCCGATCCCAGAGTGATGCCGACACAAGCCGCTCCCAGAGTGATGCCGACACAAGCCGCTACCCGAGTGATGCCGACACAAGCCGCTCCCAGAGTGATGCCGACACAAGCTCCTCCCCGAGTGACGCCGACACAAGCCCCTCTACGAGTGATGCCGACACAAGCGAATGTACCGGTCTACCCAGGCTCTTCACAGTGCTCTACCGGAGGATGACGAACATCATGTGGCCCGACCCATCACCACCCATCATCGTTCGCCAACGATCAACAGCTGCACCACAAGCCCCTCTCCGAGTGATGCCGACACAAGCTCCTCCCCGATGGATGCCGACACAAGCTCCTCCCAGAGTGACGCCGACACAAGCCCCTCTACAAGTGATGCCTACACAAGCTCTTCCCCGATGGATGCCGACACAAGCCGATCCCAGAGTGATGCCGACACAAGCTCCTTCCCGATGGAAGCCGACACAAGCTCCTCCCAGAGTGACCCCGACACAAGCCCCTCTACAAGTGATGCCTACACAAGCTCCTCCCCGATGGATGCCGACACAAGCCGATCCCAGAGTGATGCCGACACAAGCTCCTTCCCGATGGATGCCGACACAAGCCGATCCCAGAGTGATGCCGACACAAGCTCCTCCCCGATGGATGCCGACACAAGCCGATCCCAGAGTGAAGCCGACACAAGCCGATCCCAGAGTGATGCCGACACAAGCTCCTCCCCGATGGATGCCGACACAAGCCGATCCCAGAGTGATGCCGACACAAGCTCCTCCCCGATGGATGCCGACACAAGCCGATCCCAGAGTGATGCCGACACAAGCTCCTTCCCGATGGATGCCGACACAAGCCGATCCCAGAGTGATGCCGACACAAGCTCCTCCCCGATGGATGCCGACACAAGCCGATCCCAGAGTGAAGCCGACACAAGCCGATCCCAGAGTGATGCCGACACAAGCTCCTCCCCGATGGATGCCGACACAAGCCGATCCCAGAGTGATGCCGACACAAGCTCCTCCCCGATGGATGCCGACACAAGCCGATCCCAGAGTGATGCCGACACAAGCTCCTCCCCGATGGATGCCGACACAAGCCGCTCCCAGAGTGACGCCGACACAAGCCTCTCTACAAGTGATGCCTACACAAGCTCCTCCCCGATGGATGCCGACACAAGCCGATCCCAGAGTGATGCCGACACAAGCGATATCGACCAACGTTCCTATCAGAGGGATTAAGACGAACCACCCTATGCACCGGGAGATAACGAAGACCCAATCTCCTCTCCGAGCGACGACACAGTCTCAAGTCGTACGCCGAGTGACGACGAAAAAGACGACTATCAAAGCTCCCGTCAGACTGACGCCGATGACCAAAGCTGCGCATCGAGCTTCAAAGACGGCAAATGCTATACGTGTTCTCGATGATGTGATGTAAGTTCGTATGAAGTTTCTAAAAAAAATATTCAAAAAAAAATATTCAAAAATCGTCATTTTAACAAATGTACAACCTTTTCTACTCTGTACAGTAACTGTTATATAGCATTATCTTGGTGCTCAAACATAAATTGCAAGGTCAAATTGAGTTTGGAATCGTCAGGATACTATCATTTATCGATATGCAGAAAGGCATAAAGAAAATGGGGATAAAGATGAAAATTAAAAGGGTGCGTGACGATTAATAGGATGACGTGTAATATACAAATTGTCTAAATATTTAGAGGTTATCCCAATGTTAGATCTTCCAAATACTTTAGAAAAATATGTAGAGGAGCAACTTCAAGCACATTCTTTTGATAAATTGCAATGCACTTGTTCAAATAATAATAAGGTTAGAAAGTGTAGGCTTGTATCTCCTGCAAAGCTTTTAATAGGGATTGTAGAAAAAAAATGTTTCTTTAACAATAGAAAAATCAATGCTTATATGCTCAAAGGAGTTTGGGAACCTGGGTACCTACAAGCTGCTCAATGTAGTCATTGTAG
This sequence comes from Strongylocentrotus droebachiensis, assembly GCA_035222895.1. Taxonomy (NCBI): domain Eukaryota; kingdom Metazoa; phylum Echinodermata; class Echinoidea; order Camarodonta; family Strongylocentrotidae; genus Strongylocentrotus; species Strongylocentrotus droebachiensis. The sequence continues at coordinate 443,740 of JAVYIG010000358.1, forward strand.
GTAGTAATGGGGTAGATACATATCAGCGGGAAGGAGAAACTTACAAACTTGTTAAGGGTGGAAAGAAAACAAGTCACGAGTTTAACTCAACGCAAATCCAGAGCAAAACTAGTGACCAAGATTATTTCCTCATATACATAATTAAATACGCCATGGATTACACTGGAAAACTATCGGTTAAGTCAGGGTTAATAGGAGCACTAGCGGGTCTTGATAAAGGGTTTAACAATACGGTTTTGGATAACATTCCTGCAATCCATGGTGATGAATTACCTGAAAGTCATACTGTAAACAAGTTTTGTTTGGGAAGAAGAGATCTTTCAATTCTGACCACTAATGATTGGTTTAACGATGTAATCATTACATCATATATCACCTTAGTCAATCAAAACGTTCCGTCGTCTGCTGATCAGGTTTTAGTCATGGATGCTTGCTGGGCCGGTAGTAGAATAACAAAAAGTCGCAATCCACATTGGTATACGGCTGAAGCAAATCAGCTCAACAGGAACAGAAATTGGTTACTTTATAACTTAGTTGTACTTCCCATATCTTATAGTAGCCATTGGATTCTTTTTGTAGTTGAACCCAAAGCTTTAATATTAACTATCATGGATCCCCTTGGAAAAGCGTCCAAAGAAACGTTACTAGCCGCATCAAGAGCAATCCGATTATGTGAATTTCTCCGAGCTCTTAGAGATGTAGACTCAATTGATATGCAGACTAATATCAGTAAATGGAAAATAATCATTCCACATGGACTGCCGCAACAAATGGATGGACATAACTGCGGAGCTTTTGTTTGCATGTATGCACGGTCTGTTATAGAAAGAAGATGGTTACAAATAGATTCGACAGAAAAATCTATGAGTAGAATTAGGAATGTAATGCTACACGAAATACTGCTAAAGAGATTAGTTCCATTGTAAAGTTTAACAGCATATGTTAAATACTAAGTCCCTCCATAAATTTAGCAGACTAGCAGTGAAGATCGGATTTGTAACTGTAGTTCTATTTATCTATCTATCTATCTATCTACGATTCAAACGAAATTGTTTTTTTTCTTCTAAACAGATTGATAAACTTTACTTCTAAAATGATATCAACATAATTTTATTTGCAGTATTTTTGAAGCCCTGTTTATAATAAGCTCAATCTATTAGCAATAAAAGAAATCTCTAGTTTATCGCATTAACCAGACGAAAAGAAGATTGTAACTTGTTTTCCATGCACAAGAAACCTGGAAAACTCTCTTTTAGAATATGTAATCAGCTAAGAATTAAAAATGTCGGCCAAAGATTCAGGCGTCCTGACATTTGGGCATCTTATTTTGGAATGCTATTTTAACGGGATATGACGCTATTGTTCGTAAAAACCGAACATTTTCAGAATACAGAGCCAATATTAAAGTTAAACAGTAAGGTCCAGACATCTTCCCCCGGCAGGTGACCTATACCACCAGAAAGCTGGAAATTTACTCTTTTAGAATATGTAATCAGCTAAGAATAAAAAATGTCGGCCAAAGATTCAGGCGTCCTGACATTTGGGCATCTTATTTTGGAATGCTATTTTAACGGGATATGACGCTATTGTTCGGAAAAACCGAACATTTTCAGAATACAGAGCCAATATTAAAGTTAAACAGTAAGGTCCAGACATCTTCCCCCGGCAGGTGACCTATACCACCAGAAAGCTGGAAGTTTATTCTTTTAGAATATGTAATCAGCTAAGAATAAAAAATGTCGGCCAAAGATTCAGGCGTCCTGACATTTGGGCATCTTATTTTGGAATGCTATTTTAACGGGATATGACGCTATTGTTCGGAAAAACCGAACATTTTCAGAATACAGAGCCAATATTAAAGTTAAACAGTAAGGTCCAGACATCATCCCCCGGCAGGTGACCTATACCACCAGAAAGCTTGAAATTCCCTCTTTTAGAATATGTAATCAGCTAAGAATAAAAAATGTCGGCCAAAGATTCAGGCGTCCTGACATTTGGGCATCTTATTTTGGAATGCTATTTTAACGGGATATGACGCTATTGTTCGGAAAAACCGAACATTTTCAGAATACAGAGCCAATATTAAAGTTAAACAGTAAGGTCCAGACATCTTCCCCCGGCAGGTGACCTATACCACCAGAAAGCTGGAACTTTACTCTTTTAGAATATGTTATCAGCTAAGAATAAAAAATGTCGGCCAAAGATTCAGGCGTCCTGACATTTGGGCATCTTATTTTGAAATGCTATTTTAACGGGATATGACGCTATTGTTCGGAAAAACCGAACATTTTCAGAATACAGAGCCAATATTAAAGTTAAACAGTAAAGTCCAGACATCTTCCCCCGGCAGGTGACCTATACCACCAGAAAGCTGGAACTTTACTCTTTTAGAATATGTTATCAGCTAAGAATAAAAAATGTCGGCCAAAGATTCAGGCGTCCTGACATTTGGGCATCTTATTTTGAAATGCTATTTTAACGGGATATGACGCTATTGTTCGGAAAAACCGAACATTTTCAGAATACAGAGCCAATATTAAAGTTAAACAGTAAGGTCCAGACATCTTCCCCCGGCAAGTGACCTATACCACCAGAAATCTGGAACTTTACTCTTTTAGAATATGTTATCAGCTAAGAATAAAAAATGTCGGCCAAAGATTCAGGCGTCCTGACATTTGGGCATCTTATTTTGGAATGCTATTTTATGACGCTATTGTTCGGAAAAACCGTACATTTTCAGAATACAGAGCCAATATTAAAGTTCACCAGTAAGGTCAAGACATCTTCCCCCGGCAGGTGACCTATACCACCAGAAAGCTGGAAATTTACTCTTTTAGAATAAGTAATCAGCTAAGAATAAAAAATGTCGGCCAAAGATTCAGGCGTCCTGACATTTGGGCATCTTATTTTGGAATGCTATTTTAACGGGATATGACGCTATTGTTCGGAAAAACCGAACATTTTCAGAATACAGAGCCAATATTAAAGTTAAACAGTAAGGTCCAGACATCTTCCCCCGGCAGGTGACCTATACCACCAGAAATCTGGAACTTTACTCTTTTAGAATATGTTATCAGCTAAGAATAAAAAATGTCGGCCAAAGATTCAGGCGTCCTGACATTTGGGCATCTTATTTTGGAATGCTATTTTATGACGCTATTGTTCGGAAAAACCGAACATTTTCAGAATACAGAGCCAATATTAAAGTTAAACAGTAAGGTCCAGACATCTTCTCCCGGCAGGTGACCTATACCACCAGAAAGCTGGAAATTTACTCTTTTAGAATATGTAATCAGCTAAGAATAAAAAATATCGGCCAATGATTCAGGCGTCCTGACATTTGGGCATCTTATTTTGAAATGCTATTTTAACGGGGTATGACGCTATTGTTCGGAAAAACCGAACATTTTCAGAATACAGAGCCAATATTAAAGTTAAACAGTAAGGTCCAGACATCTTCCCCCGGCAGGTGACCTATACCACCAGAAATCTGGAACTTTACTCTTTTAGAATATGTTATCAGCTAAGAATAAAAAATGTCGGCCAAAGATTCAGGCGTCCTGACATTTGGGCATCTTATTTTGGAATGCTATTTTATGACGATATTGTTCGGAAAAACCGAACATTTTCAGAATACAGAGCCAATATTAAAGTTAAACAGTAAGGTCCAGACATCTTCCCCCGGCAGGTGACCTATACCACCAGAAAGCTGGAAATTTACTCTTTTAGAATATGTAATCAGCTAAGAATAAAAAATGTCGGCCAAAGATTCAGGCGTCCTGACATTTGGGCATCTTATTTTGAAATGCTATTTTAACGGGATATGACGCTATTGTTCGGAAAAACCGAACATTTTCAGAATACAGAGCCAATATTAAAGTTAAACAGTAAGGTCCAGACATCTTCCCCCGGCAGGTGACCTATACCACCAGAAATCTGGAAATTTACTCTTTTAGAATATGTTATCAGCTAAGAATAAAAAATGTCGGCCAAAGATTCAGGCGTCCTGATATTTGGGCATCTTATTTTGGAATGCTATTTTATGACGCTATTGTTCGGAAAAACCGAACATTTTCAGAATACAGAGCCAATATTAAAGTTAAACAGTAAGGTCCAGACATCTTCCCCCGGCAGGTGACCTATACCACCAGAAAGCTGGAAATTTACTCTTTTAGAATAAGTAATCAGCTAAGAATAAAAAATGTCGGCCAAAGATTCAGGCGTCCTGACATTTGGGCATCTTATTTTGGAATGCTATTTTAACGGGATATGACGCTATTGTTCGGAAAAACCGAACATTTTCAGAATACAGAGCCAATATTAAAGTTAAACAGTAAGGTCCAGACATCTTCCTCCGGCAGGTGACCTATACCACCAGAAAGCTGGAAATTTACTCTTTTAGAATATGTAATCAGCTAAGAATAACAAATGTCGGCCAAAGATTCAGGCGTCCTGACATTTGGGCATCTTATTTTGGAATGCTATTTTATGACGCTATTGTTCGGAAAAACCGAACATTTTCAGAATACAGAGCCAATATTAAAGTTAAACAGTAAGGTCCAGACATCTTCTCCCGGCAGGTGACCTATACCACGAGAAAGCTGGAAATTTACTCTTTTAGAATATGTAATCAGCTAAGAATAAAAAATGTCGGCCAAAGATTCAGGCGTCCTGACATTTGGGCATCTTATTTTGAAATGCTATTTTAACGGGATATGACGCTATTGTTCGGAAAAACCGAACATTTTCAGAATACAGAGCCAATATTAAAGTTAAACAGTAAGGTCCAGACATCTTCCCCCGGCAGGTGACCTATACCACCAGAAATCTGGAACTTTACTCTTTTAGAATATGTTATCAGCTAAGAATAAAAAATGTCGGCCAAAGATTCAGGCGTCCTGACATTTGGGCATCTTATTTTGGAATGCTATTTTATGACGATATTGTTCGGAAAAACCGAACATTTTCAGAATACAGAGCCAATATTAAAGTTAAACAGTAAGGTCCAGACATCTTCCCCCGGCAGGTGACCTATACCACCAGAAAGCTGGAAATTTACTCTTTTAGAATAAGTAATCAGCTAAGAATAAAAAATGTCGGCCAAAGATTTAGGCGTCCTGACATTTGGGCATCTTATTTTGGAATGCTATTTTAACGGGATATGACGCTATTGTTCGGAAAAACCGAACATTTTCAGAATACAGAGCCAATATTAAAGTTAAACAGTAAGGTCCAGACATCTTCCCCCGGCAGGTGACCTATACCACCAGAAAGCTGGAAATTTACTCTTTTAGAATATGTAATCAGCTAAGAATAAAAAATGTCGGCCAAAGATTCAGGCGTCCTGACATTTGGGCATCTTATTTTGAAATGCTATTTTAACGGGATATGACGCTATTGTTCGGAAAAACCGAACATTTTCAGAATACAGAGCCAATATTAAAGTTAAACAGTAAGGTCCAGACATCTTCCCCCGGCAAGTGACCTATACCACCAGAAATCTGGAACTTTACTCTTTTAGAATATGTTATCAGCTAAGAATAAAAAATGTCGGCCAAAGATTCAGGCGTCCTGACATTTGGGCATCTTATTTTGGAATGCTATTTTATGACGCTATTGTTCGGAAAAACCGTACATTTTCAGAATACAGAGCCAATATTAAAGTTAAACAGTAAGGTCAAGACATCTTCCCCCGGCAGGTGACCTATACCACCAGAAAGCTGGAAATTTACTCTTTTAGAATAAGTAATCAGCTAAGAATAAAAAATGTCGGCCAAAGATTCAGGCGTCCTGACATTTGGGCATCTTATTTTGGAATGCTATTTTAACGGGATATGACGCTATTGTTCGGAAAAACCGAACATTTTCAGAATACAGAGCCAATATTAAAGTTAAACAGTAAGGTCCAGACATCTTCCCCCGGCAGGTGACCTATACCACCAGAAAGCTGGAAATTTACTCTTTTAGAATATGTAATCAGCTAAGAATAACAAATGTCGGCCAAAGATTCAGGCGTCCTGACATTTGGGCATCTTATTTTGGAATGCTATTTTAACGGGATATGACGCTATTGTTCGGAAAAAACCGAACATTTTCCGAATACAGAGCCAATATTAAAGTTAAACAGTAAGGTCCAGACATCTTCCCCCGGCAGGTGACCTATACCACCAGAAAGCTGGAAATTCCCTCTTTTAGAATATGTTATCAGCTAAGAATAAAAAATGTCGGCCAAAGATTCAGGCGTCCTGACATTTGGGCATCTTATTTTGAAATGCTATTTTAACGGGATATGACGCTATTGTTCGGAAAAACCGAACATTTTCAGAATACAGAGCCAATATTAAAGTTAAACAGTAAGGTCCAGACATCTTCCCCAGGCAGGTGACCTATACCACCAGAAATCTGGAACTTTACTCTTTTAGAATATGTTATCAGCTAAGAATAAAAAATGTCGGCCAAAGATTCAGGCGTCCTGACATTTGGGCATCTTATTTTGGAATGCTATTTTATGACGCTATTGTTCGGAAAAACCGAACATTTTCAGAATACAGAGCCAATATTAAAGTTAAACAGTAAGGTCCAGACATCTTCTCCCGGCAGGTGACCTATACCACCAGAAAGCTGGAAATTTACTCTTTTAGAATATGTAATCAGCTAAGAATAAAAAAGTGTCGGCCAAAGATTCAGGCGTCCTGACATTTGGGCATCTTATTTTGGAATGCTATTTTATGACGCTATTGTTCGGAAAAACCGAACATTTTCAGAATACAGAGCCAATATTAAAGTTAAACAGTAAGGTCCAGACATCTTCCCCCGGCAGGTGACCTATACCACCAGAAAGCTGGAAATTTCCTCTTTTAGAATATGTTATCAGCTAAGAATAAAAAATGTCGGCCAAAGATTCAGGCGTCCTGACATTTGGGCATCTTATTTTGGAATGCTATTTTATGACGCTATTGTTCGGAAAAACCGAACATTTTCAGAATACAGAGCCAATATTAAAGTTAAACAGTAAGGTCCAGACATCTTCCCCTGGCAGGTGACCTATACCACCAGAAAGCTGGAAATTTACTCTTTTAGAATAAGTAATCAGCTAAGAATAAAAAATGTCGGCCAAAGATTCAGGCGTCCTGACATTTGGGCATCTTATTTTGGAATGCTATTTTATGACGCTATAGTTCGGAAAAACCGAACATTTTCAGAATACAGAGCCAATATTAAAGTTAAACAGTAAGGTCCAGACATCTTCCCCCGGCAGGTGACCTATACCACCAGAAAGCTGGAAATTTCCTCTTTTAGAATATGTTATCAGCTAAGAATAAAAAATGTCGGCCAAAAATAAAGGCACCTTGACAGTTAGGCACCTCATTTTGGATAGCGTACTCGGGATTTGAAGCTGTTGGGCGAAATGACCGAACATTTTCAGAATACAGAGCCAACTCTAGAGTTAAACAGTAAGGTCCAGACATCTTCCCCCGGCAGGTGACCATACCACCAGAAAGCTGGAAATCCCCTCTTTCAGAATATGTAATCAGCTAAGAATAACAAATTTCGGCCAAAGATAAATGCGCCTTGAGAGTTAAGCACCTCATTTTGAAAGGGATATCATGCCATTGTCCGGATTTACCGATATTTTCTGACCACAGAGCCGATATTAAAGTTAAACAATAAGTGAAGACATGTTCCTCCGACAAGTGAAATGTATCACCAAAAAGCCAGAAGTTATTACTCATTACTCATGTCCGGATTTACCGATATTTTCTGACCACAGAGCCGATATTAAAGTTAAACAATAAGTGAAGACATGTTCCTCCGACAAGTGAAATGTATCACCAAAAAGCCAAAATTTATTACTCATTACTCATTACATTTTCTAACGAGAAAATGAGCGGAAAATTTTTTTCTTTTCTTTTTTCTTTTTACCCTTTTGAAGACACCGTAATTGGTCGCTGAACTTGTGGTCGCCAGATTCAAGGAGCGAAGAACTACCTAGGCGCAGGCGATGGTGAGTTTAGTGAATTATGCCGCTTGTAATATCCTAGTGGTGACACAAAGTGCTGTTCAAGTCTTTGGACTTTACTAAGAAACCATGAAATATATGATTTTGTTTAGCGTTCGCACAACATGTATTTAATGTAAATAATGTCGCCTCGAGATCCCCTTTCTAGAATCTATATTATATGTGGTCCCGCATGTGCTAAAATATGTATGGTAATGATTCAAGTGATTGAGTCGAGATCAATCTGTGCAAAATCTCGCCTTCAACTTCTGTACTCTCACGTAATCTTCTTATTCATCTTTTCTTCTTCTCTTCTTCTTCGTCTTCTTCTTCTTCTTCTTCTTCTTCGCCGCCTCCTCCTCCTCCTCCTCCTCCTCCTCCTCCTCCTCCTCCTCCTCCTCAATCAAATACACCAGTTTACGGTTATGGGCCGCATTTTAATTTACGAGTAAACAAACCATTGACCTCTAGAGGTCAGTGGTTTACGCGTAATTAAGATAGCGCCCATGCAAATATAATGTGAGCGCACAGCGCAGGCAGTGATGTCATCAATGTTTTCAGATGCGCATGTATTGTAGTGTCACTACCTGCGCTGTGCGCTCACATTATATTTGCATGGGCGCTATCTTAATTACGCTTAAACCACTGACCTCTAGAGGTCAATGGTTTGTTTACTTGTAAATTAACATGGCGCCCATGTCTGCGCATGCGCACAATTGTAACTGTAAACTTGTGTATTGGCAATGCGACATCAATTTTTGTTGAGTTTTTTTCGGTTACCCACATTTTACATGATTCTATACTATCGTCAGCCAAACAAGCCAAACCAGTGAGTCTGAAGAGTGAGTTTGAACAAATTCTTGTAACTGTAATTTAAAGCAGCCAAATATATACTTGTGGGGCGGAGGGCGAATTCGCCCTGGAAACACCATAAACAGCCCCCGAAATAGGCCCAAAATCTGATTACGGGGGTGACATCAAAAAAGGAAATGATCTCAAATCGCCCCCGTAACGATTACTAGCGGCTGCGCGCTCTCTTCTAGCTTCGTATTCATTGTGTGCATTTCTTGGTCGGCGCGCACACACGCGTGCTGAATCTGCGTGTAAAATTGTATACAGGTGCACAAAAAATCGGTCGTAAAAAAAAATCGAACCATATTCCATACCTTACCTGGCTTACCATGTCGCACCCACGTACATGTACATTGTACGCCAAAACAACCAAATTGTATCCCTGCTATGATGCTGTCCGTATCTCTCTCTCTCTCTCTCTCACCCTCCAAACTTCTCCCTCCCTCCTTCCTTCCCTCCAACTCTTGCTCCCTCCCTCCCTTCTTCCTTCCCTCCAACTCTTTCTCCCTCCCTCCCTCTTTCCCTCCAATCCTACTACCCTTGCTACCTCTTTCTACTCTTCCCTCCTGTCCTCTCACTGTCTCTCTCTCTCTCTCAAAGAAATAAACAAAGGCATTTATCATTGATTTTTGATTTACTCTTTATTTATTTTTACATGCTACATACATGTACCTACATGTACTTGTCAACTTGGGCAAGCAAGCGAAATACCATATCTTGACATTTATAATGATGAAGCTGGAAAAGCTGAATTTCCTTGATGCAAAAGCAAGTGTACATTTCCTGTAGTAAGTACAGTGTAGACCTACATGTACATAGAGGGGTCTACTGTATGTCATTATGGTCAAAATGGTCAGTATATTGATCCTACAAAACGTATCTTCCCAGTGACCACTGCACAACGTTGAAATAATATTTGTATGACTTCATACTTTGACTTTAAAGCCCCACTGCACTACGTATAGCTACTTGCTCCCTCTATATAGCAATCAGTGCCTGTTGTTCCCCCATGATCCTCTTTTTCTTATGTTAATTGAGAGCTGATATGATGAGATAACCACCTGTCAAGTAATTGAAATGAAATCACGTACATCAATTTTTGTTCTTCATAAATAAAGGTGTTCTTCATAAATGTGCACTTCATTCATCAACCATGTAAAATTTAGATTTATATCCTTTTATACTGATAGCAGACTTTTACATGTATATACACTTGTAAGTTATAATCTTGTTAGGCCATAAAAAAAAAATACATGTTTAGCGTCCCCGCCCGCTTCCTTTTTTGGGGCCTCCTATTTTATTTTTTATTTAATTTTTTTATTTTTTTTTAATGAAAAACACTGCTAAAATGGATCGATTTCTGATTTCAAAAAAAAAAAAAAATGTCGGCGGCCATCTTGAAAAATAGCCCTACTGTCAGGGAAAATGTACCGAGCGGCCATTTTGAAGAAGAAAAAAAAGCGTCTCCTCTTTCCTATTTTTCAAAAAAGCAGGATGCTAAACATGATTTTTGTTTAATTTGGCCTTAGAAGTTGGGACTAAGATCATGATTCATAGGCTGTGCATAAATTATATCTGTACTATTAATAGCTGATATTTAAAAAACAAACAGTCAAAATTTATGGCTGGGTAGGTGATCTTTGTTTGCTTTGTGTCAATATTGAAATTACATACTTGTGTTTATTTTGTGTGAAAAGGTGTACGTGCGCTACATGGGGGGAAAGGATAATGGCATGCTGCCAAGGTCATTCATTTTCTCAATAGTATAACCATGGACCTACCACCACGTGGTACGTCTATGGTATAACCGAGAGACTAAGCTCGTGCAAAAGTCTCCTGGATAGAGTCCTAAGTTGTGTGTCCATGGTGCATGTGTGAGCCTCAAATACGGTTTTAATGGTTCCTGAGCTGAAAAAGGTGAGTCTAAGGTATTTGGTCATTTGGTGTCCATACATCACCGAGTATTGTAGGGTTCTGAACATAAATTGACATCATTTAGTCTTTTCAGATCATGTTTGGTCTGATGAAAGCTCTTCATAGTAGGGCTATTAGCTTGATACAATGATCAGATACACACAAATCTTAGATAAGGTCTGTGCTGGACGGAACAAAATAGCTTGAACTTGCCCTAAATCCTTCTTGGAAGCAGCTAATTCCAAGTTTGAAACATTCATTTTCTTCTTTATCATTTTATTTGCAGAAGATGGAGTTTATCCCAGAGGAAACCTACTATGGCAAGAGTGCAGTGAAGCTGCTTCGCTTGCGAGCCGAAGGAAACGTGCACCACATCAAGGAATTGGAAGTCAACGTCCACCTCTCGCTCAGCTCCAAGAAAGATTTTGAGAGCGGCGACAATTCTGATATCATTGCCACCGACACACAGAAGAATACTGTTTATGCTCTTGCAAAATTAGTCGGGGTGAGTCTGCTAAAATTTGGTTATTTAACGATGTTTGGTTTGTGGTCTTAACTCTTAAACATATGAAGGCCTACATGTACTTTTCACTCAGCTCCATAATATTTTTTGGCAGAGGAGACACTTGTGATGTACATGTACATGATTATGATATTCACTATTTCGGTAACACAGTTAATATTGTTTTTGCTGTTGCTGAAGTTGTTGTATTTATTGATCAATAATTTAATAATAGCATGATCATCATTAAAACTAAAAGTAGGAGTAGTAGTAGTAGTAGTTGTGAAAATATTGTTCTTCTTATTATTATTAGTAATAGTATAATTATAATTATTTGTAGTAGTTATAGTAGTAGAAGTAGTAGTAGTAGTCGCAGCAGTGGTAGTGGGAGTGTTAGAAGTAGAAGTAGTAGAAGTAGCAGCAGCAACAGAAGTAGCAATAGTAGTAGAGTAGCGGCAGCAGCAGTAGCAGTAATTGCAGTAGCAATAGTAGAAGCACTGTATGTGCTGATTATATCGTTATCATTTTTCTTTGCCAAATGATGAAATCAGGTGAAATCCCCTGAGCAGTTCGGACAGGCCTTGTGTCGACACTTCCTCTCATCATTCCGTCACGTCATGGCAGTCCGTGTGCACATAGAGGAGGCGCCATGGAAACGCATCACACAGGGAGGCCAGGAGCACGTCCATGCCTTCGTCATTGAGAAGCAATGCACAAGGTTCTGTGATCTACTTCAAGAAAGAGGAGGTAATTACGTCCACACATCTCAAACTCTATTCAGATCCAGGCTATTTTATCCTATATTTACGGGTACTGACCACGTCTACAATTTCGGTACATTGGATTACTACATCAACCTGATAGCCCTACCAGTACCAGAGATTGAATCATAACACCCAATAAAGATATAGATTTTGTCAATTTAGGTTTCAAAAATACTTGGGAGCAAATACTGTGGACTTACCCATCTTGAGGCTTGTTCAAGGAATTATGAACATATAGGCTTATAAAAGTAGCCTTTAAAGATCTTCTAAAGCTCGATTTTATTTAACTCTTTTCATTATATGGGCAACAAGTAGGACAAACCGTGTACTGCCACAGTCAACTTTTGATATGCTTACCGTGTACCATATACTCACACAATGTGGCAGTCTTGGTTTTCATTCTGTAGTGAATAAAGAGTTAATCAAACAGATTAATCAAAACTGTTATCAAGAAGCTTAATTTTGTAACCTAATTCCAGGTTGTGTAGCAATATGGACTTATGTGCAGTATGCATTACCGGTAATTCACTGACTCCAGACTTGGTGGAAATACCATTAATGTTTGTACAAGTCTCGCACACAGTAAAATGTATTTCCCACTAGGAAATTATTTCAGAAATATAACACTCCCAAGTCTCTTGGAGAGTCTTCAAAGAGGGAAATTTATGATGATGAGCTTTCCTTATGGGTTGATGGGTTGGGGGAAGGTGCAGTGCATTACAGAAGACCTGTCTTTAACAGTGAAGGCCACACTCGCTGAGATTGATAACATCTGTTATTGGGTCAGTACCAAAATGGTGTAAAATTCCCCATAAAGAACCCATGCTTAAGGGCATCGTTTAATGTTAAATCAGAGATGCAAGGCCCTAGCGTCTGTGATATGGTGTAGTTTGAAGCCCTAAACAAATTGTGCTTCAAAATGATCTTAAAGTTGTCTCAAAAAAGTAAAAATCTTTGAGTGATCGGTTTCACATTTTTCCCAATAGGCTGTAGTGTAATAAAAACCGTTGGGAAAAGCAATCATAAATATCTTGATAATCAGACGAGCGATTCGGTTTGTAAAGATCATGGGATTCCTGACTGACCTAAATGTTTATAACTATGATTGCAGCTTGAGCTAAATCCAGGATTTTTTTTAGAATCTGAGACAAAGATACCCGATCCCTTTAAACAAGCACATCCATTTTTACAAAGCTCCATATTTGTCCAGGTCTCGTGCAGGTTTGGGCCGGTTTGAAAGACCTCAAAGTTCTGAAAACAACCCAGTCTGGCTTTGTGGGCTTCATCAGGGATAAGTACACTTCACTGCCTGAGGTGACTGATCGTGTCTTCTCAACCAGCGTCTATGCTAGATGGCGTTATGCAACGCTCTATGGGCTGGACGAAGATAAGGCATGGTACGTTCAAACAACAAAAGAATATGCTGTAAAACCAGGGGGGTGTTTCACAAAGACTTAGATCGACTTTAAGTTGGACTTAACTATGGCAGGTCGTTCATGCCACTGTTTGTTCTTACGATTTACTGGCATTGGTCCTTCAAGGGATGTATAAATCATGCTCACAAATCTACAGAATTTACATTTTTTGATAGTTCATTATTGAAGGAAAAAATATTATCTAACGATCATAATTGAAAGACCAAGAGTGAGAGCAACCAGTGGCATGAATGGCCTGTCATAGTTAAGTCCAACTTAAAGGCGATCTTAGTCTTTGTGAAACATCCCCCTGAAGCTTATGTGATATAAAAAGTTATGATTTGTAAAGGAAAGCGATTTTATTTTTTATTTTTTTTTTAATTTAGGGGAGAGAAAATTTTGCAAGTTGGGTCAGTTTTGATTCACTGATTTTGCAGCATTACATTTTTGTGAATCCAAGCTACTTACAAAATTTATGAACATTCCAAAAGTTGTTTTTGTGTTTTTGTGTTACACATATATAGCAGTGAATGATAGCTCGGAAAGATTCAAATGAACTCTCATAATCTCAAAAAGCCTCTGAGATATATACATATTGGGACTAGAAATTTGCATCACTCTTTCAAAATCAGATAAGCGAAGAGCTTTGCAATCAAAAGAATTATGTTTTAATCTGGCAAGTTGTTGTGTTGAAAATGGAAAATCTTGAGCTGCCAAGTTGTGTGAAGTTTCATAGATACATCAATACCATACACCAAAGTATTGTATTTCAAAAGTAAATCGTATTATCTGTAATTTGAGTTTATATAATGCATACATTCTATGGGTGAATTATCAATCCAAAGGCTTAATACAATTAGTCCAGTCCTTACTTATTTGTAGATACAACATTTTTTTGTTCCAGTTTTAACCAAGTTTATGTTATATGCAATTCTTCCTTACATTTTTTGACAAACAAGCTTTTGAAACTGAACCCGTATTAGATTTCAGTGTCAAATTTTCAGCATGACTCAAAATTTTGGCCCCATTTTTGTCTCGCCTGCGTAGCAAAAAGCGAGACATAGGCGCCGCTTTTCCGGTGACGGCGACGGCGTCAACATCAAAAACTTAACCTAAGGTTAAGTTTTTGAATTTTTGATATAATTTTTAAAGTATAAGTTCTTAGTCAATGAAACTTTGACTATAGGGTAATCAAGTATCCCCAATCATGTGAGTAGAATTTCAGATCACAAGGTCAAAGGTCATTTCAGGTCAACAGACTTGGACTATGTTGTAGCATCATCATCGAAAACTGAACCTAAGGTTAAGTTTTTGAATTTTTGATATAAATTTGAAAGTATAAGTTCTTAGTCAATGAAACTTGGACTATAGGGTTATCAAGTCTCCCCAGTCATGTGAGTAGAATTTCAGATCACAAGGTCAAAGGTCATTTCAGGTCAACAGACTTGGACTATGTTGTAGCATCATCATCGAAAACTGAACCTAAGGTTAAGTTTTTGAATTTTTGATATAATTTTGAAAGTATAAGTTCTTAGTCAATGAAACTTGGACTATAGGGTTATTAAGTCTCCCCAGTCATGTGAGTAGAATTTCAGGTCACTATTAAAGTTAAGGTCAACAAACTTAGACTTTGTTGTGGCATCAACATCAAGATTTTCAAAATGCTTCTTCTTCGTTATTTTTCAACCGATTTTGATTCTGATTGTTTCATATGATAGGGCTAGGAGGGGGATTTAAAAGTTCTACACAGAATCATGAAATTCATTATCTATGCTAATTTAGGCTAATTTATTCGAAATCACAAAAAATGCTTCTTCTCCTTCATTTCTCGACCGATTTTGATTTGGTTTGCTTTATCTGGTAGAGCTAACTTTGGTACACTAAACTTCTACACCGAATTTAGAAATTGTTCTCCATTAATTAATTATGGTAATCTATGCAAATGTATTCCAAAAATAACAAAAATTGCTTCTTCTCCCTCATTTCTTGACCGATTTTGATTTGGTTTGCCTTATCTGGTAGAGCTAAATTTGGAAGACTAAAATTCTACACAGAATTTTGAGATTTTGCTCCATTGATTATTTATGGTACTTTATGCAAATGAAATGAAATTATGTCCCTTCCAGGGCATCAAATTTTTATTTTTTGACCAGTTCAAAAGTGTACCACATAAAATTTACGATATTTGTTGTTGCGAGATGCGGATGAGCACTACATCATTGACGTTCTGGTTTATCATATTGAATTGCGTTATGCAGGCGAGACCGCCAAGAGGGTTTCCCTTGTTTTTTTATCTAACTCTCTAAATCTATAACACAGTGTCATCACTTTACTGAACTTAGGTTAAAAGTGACTCAAAATATGACTTTGTTTTTATTTGTTTTATCAGGCAATTGGCCAAGGAAGCTATCCTAGATGTATTCGCTGGTCCTCCATTGACTGGTGTCTATTCTGCCTCTGTACAACACACACTCCATCTGACTCAAGGGAAAATACTTCAGCTCATTCCACAGGTAAGGACTTCTCTATAGGCAGGTATAATGGTTCTTGTACAGTAGGCTTGCGGGTGCACCATGTGAGAGAGAGGAAGGATTGAGTCCTGAAAAGGACTCTGTAATCTTTCTTTGGGGTATGTAGTCCTGAAAAGGACTGCTGGTGTAGTCTTGAAAAAGACTGTTGGTTATCTTTCAATAAGGGATAGAGCAACGTCGATCTGGCGCTGCTCAGTGGCTGCCAGGCTCACGATCAATTGGGCAAAAAGAATTTCTGTTTCGGTTTAATAAAATTTGGAGTGGACTATTAGGCTATTATTATTAATATTATTATTATTATAGTTCTAAGGAGAACTATAGCACTTGGAGAGGACGGGTGGCGGGAGTGGCTCGACGTAATAATGGTTCTTGAGGATAAGTTTCCAAACCATGGGCCACAAGGTACAGGGTTTGAATCCCTGCTGCTGCACGAACATCCTTGGCAAGACATTAATCTACATTTGCCACACTCCACCCAGGTGACAAACATGGGTACATAGTGGAATTATTCCTTCCTTGAGTTCACTGTGCTGTTGCCAGAACTAAAGCCTGGGTGAATACTATTTGATGGGTAAATGAATAGCAGGTCAGGTTGCAAAAATGGTAGCAGGGCTCAACAAAGATCTGTATTAAACAGAGCTCCTTGATCTATATGTCCAAGCTATTTTGATCCACATAGAAGGTTTTAGTACATCTGATCATTGTTTATTAAAGCTATTAGCACTACTAAAACCTCGTTCAGATATGAAGTAGCGTTTTTGTAAATAATGACGTCAATGTAATACCCTGAGGTGTTGTGGCCGAGTGGATACGTCGGTTCGAGTCCCGTCGCCGCACTAATGTCCTTTGGCAAGACATTGATCTACATTTGCCACACGCCACCCAGGTGAAGTAAATGGGTACTTGGTAGGAATTTATTCCTTGAAACGCAGCGCGCGTAACAGCTGCACTGCTAAAGCCAGGGTAATTATGCTACATTATTATAGAGCGCTTAGAGACTTCTGATAAAGTAAGTGTTAGGCACTATATAAGCAAATAAAATTATTACCCTTTTAGTTTCACTTTCAGCATTTCAGTTTCGAATAACACTGACCTCTCAGTGAATATGAGTACCGGTAGGCCCTTTGTTGCGCATTAAAAAAAAAACCCAGTTTACCACTTAATATCTGTATGAGCCTTACGAGAGTAAATAATTATAATAATGTTCGTTATTTTCATAGCCCACATATCCACCATGCAAGGTGCTTGCGGCGCTCAAATATTACCCTGGTTCTGCTAGGCTACCAATTACGGTGAGAACAGCATTCAAGGAATCCTTCCTACCGGTACCCATTCAACACCTGGGTAGAGAGTGGCAAATGCAGATTAATGCCTTGCCAACGAACGATGTGAACCACAGTCTATCATTGTATCCACTGGACCATGACACCTCCATAGTAGCCACCAAGACACCAAAGATACATTTTACATTGATTATATATTGAAATATTTTGTATATATTTTAAAAGAAAAAAAAAAAAAAATTTAACTATTGATTTCTATTATTTTACAGGTCAGTGAGGTGACTATGGAGATGCCCAATTCTCACTACTTTTTAGCTGACCTCAAGAAAATTGGACTTGAAAATAATAATGAGGTGAGACGTGCTCTTTTTTGTTTTCTTTGTTTAAAGGTAAAGACCGGTGGTGGTAAAATTGCGGTTCAAGGGTTTTGGGTGCAAAATATCCATTCCATATTGTTGATATATTGCCTTCAGAGGTTTAGATTGCAATACTTCAACCTAAATTTGCAAAAAAAACCCAGAAATGTATGCCCAAATGTTCAATGTTGAAGTGCATTCGCGATATCTATCCAGGCCAGATCAATATGATAATTTACTGAATATATCAATTAGTAGGCGGGTTTCCCGGCAAAATTTGTATGATCACGTATTAGTCAAAACATATTCTTTTACATGATTGGTAATAAGAGTTTCCATTTCATTTTTTGAGAGAGGGGCGTTTCCAAAACTGGTCTATACCTTTAAAACGTTCTGCAGTTATGTTCGTGCAGAGCCAGCTGATCATGTATTTACTATGCACAATACCCAGACCTGCCAACCAGTACGATTTAGTCGTATTTCCTACGATTTTTAGAAGCAAATACGTCAGTACGTTTTTCTTCAATAAAATACGATTTTTTTTTTTTTTTTTTTTTTTTTTTTAATTTAAATTTATTTATTAATTAATTAATTTTCAATGGCAAAATGCCCATTCTTTCCTGTAATGTATCCTTCAAGCATCTCACATTGGCATTTTTGGGATGTTTATTGGTTCATTGAACACACCAGTAGTGACAAAATCATGCATATTCAACCAATGATCCACAACAAAATTTCTTCCTGTATGTAGGAACTGCATAACAGTCCGTGTTTATTTTTAAGAATACAACTTTTGTCAGTAAAATACAACTTTGGGGATTAAAGAATACAGTCTTTGAACTCCAGAGGTTGGCAGGTCTGAATACCAGGAGTTCCAGGCATTGTGCACGGTGAATACTTGACCAGCTGGCCCTGAGCAGCTAAGGTGCACACAAACATTACTGTGGAACACCCTTAGCTGTTTATAAAGGTTTTTTAAGGATTTATTAAATTACCATTGATAATGACATAGACTTATGTAAAATTGACTCCTTTTTGTATCAAATAACAAGGGTCTAGAAGATCTGTTGTATAAAACAAATGATGCATAGCTTCATCTGTTCATTTACTTACATATTAATTGCAGAAACAATATGAAGGATTTAGGTCTGTGCTGTTAGGGTTTAGAACTTATTCATTCAATGACAACTTTTAGGAGATCATCAAATGCATGACCTTTAACCCTTGCTGACCTTCTGTATGACCTGCAGGTTCTGATGCCAGTAGACAAACCCTATGGATTGATCAGAGCATCTGTAAAACGATCACCAACGTCCAAGCTATGAACACAGAAGGAACAACCAAGACCAGTCAAGAAACACAGTTAAATTTGTATAAGTCTAATCTGTTGGACTGCAAGAAATAGTTAGAATTATGCAAAATTCAACTTAGGAATCGTAGATAACACGTTTTGCATAGTTTGGTCCAAAAGAAATGATTTGCTATTGGGAAATTTTATTTGTGCGACTTTGAGTTAACGCAGAGTGAACTTAGTCAAGAAGTGCTTGAAACTTGGAAGGCCATGTACTCTTTTAAAGCTCATATACTGTATGATCTGACTGTAATCCAATTTTCAAAGTAATCACAATTACTTTAGTCATTGAAATTCAAGCACTTATAATCTTTCTGATGAAGGTCCCAAATATTTAATATGAATACTAAGGATCAAAATGTCAGTACTTTGTCAGTGTCAGTATAAGGGCATGAGCATTGTTTCATGAAACTGTCTCAAGTACAAGTTTGCCGACATCCCATTGAAACATATATATTAGATTTAACACTTGTTTCAGTGGGATGTCTGCAAACTTGTACTTGGCATTGTTTTGTGAAACAATTCCCGGAAGGCCAAATTCACCACCATAGACTTGCCCATGTGTATTTTATTAAACACTTTCATACTGGTTTTGTGAATGAAAGCGCTTTTTGTGGAGCATTTTAAATGCAGCCTAAATTAGACTTCTCTTGGAATACATGTTCGCAGCAATCAATGCTAGATCAAATGTATTCCTGTCATTTCACAGCTTTATAGTATGCCTTAGCTGTTGGATTTGTATATAAGATACAAGACTCAGGCATGTGTTAGTTGTAATCCAATGACTACTACCCCCCCCCCCCCCTCCTCTCCATTCCTTAGGATATTTAATATTTTGATAAGCAGTGTGAGACACAAATATTGAAAAAAGAATCATCTGTTGTGGTATTCTTGTTTCATATTAATGACTATAAAGTGTTATTTAGTTGCTAAAAACTACCAATCAGATTACCCTTTCCAGAAAGTGTTATTTAGATTTTAAAAATCATGATTTGATTCTTTTATCTACTTTCCTATGTTACTGAATGTTAATATGCTTTTCGAATTATTCATAAGGTGCCATTTTTGCGTGTGATGGATAGAGGAAAAATGAGCAGAGATAGTCACTGAAGAGCATTGAATTTTAGTCTGTATTTTGTATTTAATCGAGTGGCAAAAATATCAATGTGACATTAAAGGCTTTTTCAGATTGGGCGTGGTAAAAAAAA
Organism: Strongylocentrotus droebachiensis; assembly: GCA_035222895.1. NCBI lineage: Eukaryota > Metazoa > Echinodermata > Echinoidea > Camarodonta > Strongylocentrotidae > Strongylocentrotus > Strongylocentrotus droebachiensis. Next base: position 463,915 of record JAVYIG010000358.1, read on the forward strand.
AAAGCCCCCTTTTCTAAATGTGTAAAATGAATGGCAATTGTGCCCAACAAAGGACTTCTACGTATTTACTGAACTCTATGTTATAAGATTCAGAAATGTAAAGCATATTACAATTACATCATCATGGAAAATACCACTGCAGTTTTGACGCGTCATATCTTAACAAACCTCTGAAGTGAAAATGAATTCCTTTTAAAAATATAACCTGAATAGTTATATTTTGAAACAAATTATAAAATGTCTTGCCTTCAAAAGGCACATTTTTTCTCTTTAACATTTAATCTGAAATGATGGAGATAATATTCCTACCAATCAAACCATATATGTGAAAGGTTTCGATGTTTATCACTATTTTGTCTAGTAAAATAAGGTACTTCCAAGGATTATCTAAGGCTACAAAATGATTCAACCCTACCAAAGAAGCACTTTGATAAATCGGATGTCTGCAAAGTGGGCAATGTATACAGTAACGCATCATGTCACATGACCTATATAAAGGTGTTCAGGGGGGTGTTTCACAAAGATCCTAAGTTGAACCTAACTCTTAAGTAGGACCTAAAAATTATGGAGAGCCATTTGTAGCCTTAAAATAAAATATATTTAAAAGTGAAAATTCAAGTATTTTGGACTTTTTATAAATTTCACATCAAGAACATGAAATCTCCTTGATAATAGAAAATATGAATGATTTGAATCAACATTTTATGCCTTATAAAATAACTTTTACAAAATATTTTCATAGATGCTAATGGCTTTCTATAATTGTTAAGTCCAACTTAGAGATAAGTTCAACTTAAGATCTTTGTGAAACACCCCCCAGAAGCGTTTCTATAGAACTGAGAAGGTGAACGTACCCGGAATAATCCACCTTGGGAGACAGGTGCATTCCATTAGCCTTATTATCAGATTATGGGGAGTTACTACAAGCACGCTGGATAAGTCTGCAAAATAACAGTATTTTGATCTCCTGTAGAAATTAGCCATTTGTTATTGAAAGATTGCCTTGATATTCAGGAATATGTTTTTGTTCACTTGTGGTTTTATTCACCTTCATAAAAAGGGCATTTACTAGTGCTTTGTTTGGTACATGAAGCAGTAAAAAAATTGTTTTAAACGGACATATACATGTATGTGTTGGAAATTTGTTAACAAGAAAATATTCTCAAATACTAAAAAAGTGAAGAGCGCTTTTTTTAACCACCGAGTACAATTACACGTTATAAATCAGGGAGTACTGTAATATATAAATCATGTTAAAGTAAGTATTAGTTAATAATCATGTCTATGTAAGAGATTATAGAACTTATATTACTCATATCTAAACATTCTTTGTACAAGATTTTTAATTTTGAATAAATCCTCTTATTCAATTTATCCCTTCATCCATTTATTCTTTCATTTATCTTGTATGTCAACCTCAAAATGGTTAAGAAAAAAAAAACGGTGATGAAGACTATGGTACTATGAAAAAACAACTTATTTAGCAGGAGATAAATGATTGGAGCATCTAAAGAAGGGAACATGCATATGCGTACCCCAGGGAAAAAAATACTTTAAAATTTTCGGGGGCTACTTTTCAAGCTTTTCAGGCATTTTGGGGGCTAGTTCGCCCCGAGCCCCCGTGTATTTTTTTCACTGGCGTACCCTAAATAACACTGAATGGGGGGGGGGGGGGCGGGGTGTTGTCATGTACAATGAAAACTTGTTACAAAGAACTCTGAACTGATATAACAAGGCAATTTTGCTGGTCCTAGCTCTTTATATTCTTTTTTTTTCCAGCCCTAATATAACAAGATACTTGATTTAACTATGGCTCCAATGCTGTCGTAAAGAGTTTGCGCTGTATGATGAAAAAAGTTGCATTTGTCCCAGTTTACTCAATAGCTGTACATGATAAATTCTGTACAGGTTTTAATACAAGATGCAATAAGCCAGTTCACGGTTGCAGTTTGAGCATGAGCAGATAAAGGTCATTGCAGAACAAATTGTGAAATACCCAGAGACAAAATACTGGATACGTGCTCATGAAAGTTACGTTATCATTATTCATTTACAGTATGCACAAGCAGTGCACTCCATGATACACAGGTGGAAGTATTCTTTCTTTGAAAATGGAAAAAGAAGGCTATTTATGAAGCACCTTTATTGCTGTTGGAGTGATTTTATTTCAAAATGTACATCTTCATGTTTTGAAGATCTGGGGATATTCAGGGTCACTTGAGACATGTGCTAACCGTGAACTGGTCTATTATCATGTAGAGAGAGAGACATACAGAATGACAAAGAGAGAGCATCTGATGTAGTAAACACAATATCAATATTTCACGATGGAATGAGATTATTTTATTACAAATTCTTCATATACATGTAGTACATTTCTAAGCATTTGTACCTTTTTATAACTCTTAATATCTTTTCTAAATCCTTGATTTTTTTTTTGATTTTTTTAAATTTATACCATTACCTTTTTAAAGTCTTTGTATTAAATATTTCATACAATCATAAACATTTCTTGAAAAACAAGTTGTTACTCAACTGTTATATGGCTTTTAACCAATTCATCCACTACCCAGCTAATCACAATTTGTTGAAATACTTTTATCAACAGAAAATGGTCGATCGGTGAAGGTTTTTATAAGAATCTGACTAGAGATAAAGAACTATTAGATGAGACAGACAAGAGTTACAGATAGACATTCCACTATGGCCATACCCTTTACAAGAACTGTATCATTATTAGTATTAAATGCATTTCATATATATGTACATGCACAACGTTAAAGTGAAGTCTTACAAATAAAAGTCTCTATCTCATAGTTCTTGTTGCATTGGATAGAGTTGTACGAACAGTAAACTCTTGTAAGAACACCACACACCTTAAAGACCAGACTAGATTTTTACGGACAAAATTCCAACAGGGATTAGGTATGACCTTTTTAAAATGTAATTTCTTCCTGATCAAGTTTCTGAATGGCCATTTTATATAGGATATCATTGCCATTAATATTGCAGAGTATTGTGAGCATTTCAATGGCCATTGCATAAAATCAATCACTGATGGAAACTTTGCCATCAATATTAACTACCATGGCACTATCACTCAGCAGCAAATCAAATCAACGTTTCCATGGAAGTTTAATTACCCGGTAATGGCAAAGTTGCTATCAATACTAAGTTCAATGCAATGGGGCCTTAGTTACTGGAGACTAGACACATTACTTCTGCTTACTATCTTGTAGCCAATTAGGCCTTTGTTCTTAAATGAAGGCTTGCAATACCTTGCAAAATCGTGGAACCATGTAATAATAAGCTCCGCTATAACCAGAAACCCAATATCACTTGGACATTCTGTGGTCCCGAGGAGCTTCTGAAAACCAGGGACCCGTTTCACAAACCCTTTTTTCAATGACAAATGACAAAAATCAGTGAGAAATCTGCTGATAACCAATCAGAAGCAAGGATTTCAGTAGCTTATAACAAAAACTGTCATTTGTCACTGATGACAAGTTTTGTGAAACGCCCCCCAGGTTACATTGTATCTTGACATTTCTTTTTCATTACTCATTTGACCATTGATTCAAGACCCCAAACATGAAGATTTTACATCTTAAACAAAATCTTACCTAATCCAACTGAACTTTGGTCAAAATACAGACGCAATCACGGTCTAACCGTATATGTTGGCCCTGAACAATAATTACATCATTTTACATGTAGGTCATTATAAAATGGCATATGTGATGTTATTCATCAAGTTAGAATTGAGACTCCAGCACATATTTATTTATGGATCGTTCAGTGTTGTGTCAACAGTGATTGTCTGAAGTAAAAACAAAGAGCAGCAATCAATGTTTTTGACGATTAAAAGACAACAAAAATCCATCAACTCTCTCCAACACTTGTCCAGTCACAGTCTGATATAAAAATAGAGCAATATTAAAGCATTCTTTATGATTTAAAGACAAAATGTCCATCAGAATTCCAATCACTTATCAGGGGATAACTCCTCCTCTCTGCTCTCTGTGTCAACGTCGGGTCTTGCATCCTCTTGGTTTGCATCTTCTTGGCCCCCATCTAAAGGCTTGTCATGGGCTACATCAATGGCTGCCTCTGGTTGAGTGTTAGACTCGAAGGAGAGCTTATCCCGAAGTCTTGACATCAGACGATAACGCTTTCTCGTTGTGGTGTTTACTCTATCATCCAGCTTCATCACTCGGTCCTGTACAGAAAACAAAGAGATTTCAATCATGAGATAGACAACGAGAGAGAGAGAGAGAGAGATAGACAACGAGAGAGAGAGAGAGAGAGATAGACAGCGAGAGAGAGAGAGAGAGAGAGAGAGAGAGAAAGAGAGAGAGAGAGAGAGAGAGAGAAGAAGGGGGGGGAGAAATTTGATCTCTACCACAAAGAATAACTACCATTTCGCATATATAGCAAAAACTATTCAATCATGTATTATGCATCATCAGTGCAAAATCTTTTTGTAGGAGCAATGCTTGAAGCTCATTGCGACATATAGAGCAAATTGTGTGCGTATGTTATCGTCAGCAACCGCGGACCACTCCATAGAAAACTACCTCAAACCGCGGACGTACCTGCAATGGGGGACCGTCCACGGTTGCGAGACCGGTTCCGCCGTATCAAATTTACGACGTAGGGGGCGTTTGAATATTAGATGTCACAGCGTGTAGGCAACATCGACTGGATCAGTCCGATGTGTATCGTGAAATGTCACAGCGCCCCCTTTGATGACTGCGGGAGAGGCGCTCGCTACCTGGATCATCCCATAGCAGGTACGTCCGCGGTTTGATGTAGTTTTCTATGGAGTGGTCCACGGTTGCTGGTGATTACCTACGCACACACACACAAGTACTAAACTTGGTCCACGGTTGACGCCATAACGGTGTATGTGTGTGTGTGTGTGTGTGTGTGTGTGATTTGTATACCCTTTAATAATACAGCTATCTTCAAAAATACATACCCGGTAATAAAAAACTAAACAAAATAAAACAATTCAAAATGTGATTTCCCATATATATATGTCAGATTAAAAGTTCTGTGTGAAATGTTAACAAACAGATGACCCATCATTAGACAGTGGCTATGCACATGATGAATGTGTGATTTATGATTAAAAGTGCTTTGCTGAATTAAAAAGATAGAAAAAGAATAATAAAATGAATTGAAGCAAACAATGAATGTACTGTAACTTTCATGAAGTATGACATTAACAAAAGCAAACGTATACTCATGAAAATAATAGGAGCATAATCAAATTAGAGGAATAAAATTTGGAGAGAATGCATGAAGTTATGAACATGTGTATATTAATACACTTATCATGAAAAAAAACACCATATATTGTATGAATTTTCAACTGAAACAATAAATACATGTGAACATTTCAATTCCTTAAAAACTAAAACATTTAATACCATTTGTCTAATTGATTAAAGTACCTATCACCCCCCCCCCCCCCTCCCCCTCCCAAACCTCATATGTCATGTTAAATGCCATATAGTTTTGAGACTATCATAAAAGTTTACATAAATGTGGAATCCCTAATAATGGAGTCACACTACCTGACCAACTCCAAACCGACCAATTTTTTTTGTCCATTGGAGGTCAAGTAATATTAAGTTTGGTCTGTAGTCAGTCTGATGTCATTGATGTAAATGGGATATTACCGGAAATAAAATCAAGGTTTTCTATCGGCCTACTTCATTGAGAAATCTCAGGACTGGTTTTTTTAATTATATTACAATACAACATGCATTCACTCTTGAAACCAAATTACCTTTGACTAACTCCCTGATGGGCAAAAATAAGTTGTCTATGGTGTATTTAATTTCTTTGATACTTGATATAAAATCTGGAAAACAAATCCAAATAAGAAGCTTACTTGAACACTTTAAATCCTAATCCTAAGCAGTAATGCTGACAAAAATACAACTTTAGAAATTCCAGAAATTACGAAAGTGCAACTAATTCTAAAAGTGCAACTAATTCTAAAGCCGGGGTAATTAATGTGAAGTGGCAGGAGTGTCCATTCGGACAGACATGGGTGCTACACAAGAACCCACTATCATTATTAATTATAAAAAGAAAAAAGGCAACATCTATAATTCATAACTTGTTTAGGCATTCTTTAATTGCATAGAGAGAGAAACTGACAAGATCGTGGTTTGGGAAACCACTCATATTTTTGCACACCGACAATTGCATGCAAATTCTATGGAAGGGGAAAGAAACTTATGCATTTGATGAAATGAAGAATTAACGTGCAGAGTAAATGGTGGTTTCCTATTTCACGATAATGCCAAGAAACCAAACTCATGCACTTGTACAACATCTAGTCTACCAATTTAATTACCAATCGATGCCAAACATGCCCAGGCATAGTCTCTCATGGTAGGGGACCAGCGGTGGGAGGGTCAATGAGGGCCTTCCGCTTAGCCGTCTCACGCGAGATGTGGAAATGGAGTCTTCCAAGACGCTCCTGTTGGATGCAAGTGGATAGTGTGTATGCATGAGGGTGGAGAGAGACGGAGCGACATGAAGAGAGAGAGAGAGAGAGAGACGAGAGAGAGACAGAGAGAGAGACAGAGAGAGAGAAGGAGAGAGAGAGAGAGACAAAAAGAGAGAGGAGAGAGAGAAAGGGAAGAGAAAGAGAAGGGGAATAGAGGGAGAGAGAAGGGGAATAGAGGGAGAGAGAGAGAGAGAGGGGGAGAAGGATGGAGAGAGGGGGAGAAGGATGGAGAGAGGGGATGGAGAGAAGAGGGAGCAAAAGAGAGAGAGAGAGAGAGAAGGGGGAAGGGAGAAGGGAGAGAGAGAGAGACAGAGAGAGAGAGAGAGAGAGAGAGATGCAATGTATTGAAGCTTGATTGACATGATCATGAATGCAATATGTGAGGATTGTGACATCTTATACAAATTGTGAAAAATTCAGGAAAACTGGGACACCTTACTTTTCTTACCTTTTACACTTGTACATGTACAAGATATCCCATTTCACATTTACATAATGATTTAAGTTTTAAGCACAAGACATAATTACTAGATACAAATTTATCTAGCCTGTACTTTCTCCTTGTCACCTACATTGCATCAATCATAAAAACATATTTTAAAATTTCATTTGTAAATGAAAAAAATAATTATATATTGAACGTTAAAAGAGAACATAAGAAACCTTGATTATGTGGTGCAAGAAGACTTTAGATTGGAAGGCATGCAAAGTAGTGAGATGATAATATATGCATAAATGCAATGTCACAACTTATAAACTCTTTCATGATGGTTTGATTAGGAAGAACAATGGGAAGACGAATACATGCTGAATTTTAGTACAGAGTAAAGAAGTATGAAAAAAAAAATTTAAATTTAAATTACATGTACGAAAGATTGAGGTATTGCCTTCGGTAACTTAGCAGCACGAATGATATTTTTGATTGTCTGTAATCAACCGGAATCATTTAGGATCTAAAGCATTGTAATGAACTCCTAATGTCTTTGCAATACGAAGGTAGAAATTTTACAGTTTTATGATGCAGTTTTTGTTTAATGCTCTCTTCCCTTAGGGAGGATGTTAGCTTGAAGACCTAAATTCACATCTATCTTCATGGCACATGAAGATGACATGAAGGCAAATGAAGATGCCATGAATGTCATATGTTTACAGAAACTTTCAATGTTATGTGTTTCAAAGATGTAGTTGAGTTCTGGGGGGTGTTTCACAAAGATCCTAAGTAGAACTTAACTCTAAGTTGGACTTAAAAAATATGGAAAGCCATTAGCATCCTTGAAAACATTTTGTAAAAGTTACTTTAAAAGACATAAAATGTTGATTCAAATCATTCATATTTTCTATTATCATGGGAGATTCTATGTTCTTGATGTGGAATTTATAAAAAAGTCTAAAATACTTGAATTTCTGCTTTTTAATATATTTCATTTTAAGGCTCCAATGGCTGTCCATAATTTTTAAGTCCAACTTAGTGTTAAGTTCTACTTAGGATCTTTGTGAAACACTCCCCTGGTCATGTGATTTTATTGTATAAGAAGCTCTCTGAAAGCAAGTGTGAATGCTTGATTATGGTCATTTTCACAGTAAAGGGTGTAACTCTGAAATTTGAACATTTTTATCTCTAGTGATCTCATAAAGCTACAGATTTCAAAGATATTTTGGCATATGAGTAACCTACTTGGGTGCTACCTTGGGTAGCATAGACATCTTCAGGGATTACTTCGTTAAATTTTGGCAGGCACATAAGTACCCTAAATGTGACCCTTTTGGTGTACACAAAATACATAGACATTTTTGTAAAGCCCTGCATTTTTTTCAGGAACAGTGAGGATTGTTTTTGTTATGCACAATGTGAAGTTAGATGTTCAATGAAAAGTGCCAAAGAAGTTTAAACTGTAACGGCTCATCTATTTTTGAGAACAGAGTGTTGTAATTTGTCGTTTCGGAGACTTCATTTTCCGTTAACAATAGTTAACAAACTTCATGTGAAGAACTCTGGTTTGAAAAGTGCTTTCTATCATTTCTTTTGTTCTTGATATAACACTTGATATCTATACTTCCAACTAATGACAACATTTTTCTGAACATGTTGCTTGTAAGAATTTTTTTAAAGTTTGACTGAGTCGACCCAATTTTCCGTTAGCTGATTTGAAGCCTCCGAAACAAACTATTCGGACAGCTTGTACAAATATGAATGTAGGAATTTATCCAATCATTATATCAAAATGTAGTATAAGGACCCCTAAGTCACTTGTCAATAAATAGCTTAGATATTCCCAACTATTAGAAAATAATAGACATTACAAACTTTCCGTTAGCACTTGAAGCCTCCGAAACACTTGAAGCCTCCGAAACAGCAAAAAGATTATTTTTCATTTTTTAAATACCTAGACCGATGTGTTTCATGTTAAATCTGCATGGCAATCATATGTTAGGATGTGCAGGCTCCCTTGAAGTTGAAAGTAAATAGATATCCAGTTAATTTTTTTCGAGACTTACTAATAACCAAAAAAACTTGTTTCGGAGGCTTCAAACTGTAGTTAACACCATATTTTTTGCTATTGTGATTTTATAGATAGGGGAATGTTTACAGTTTTCCTATTTTATGTTTGGTTTTGGTCTAATAAAGTACAGGAATGTGTTAGATGTTATTGGATTTTTATATTTTTAAAGATTTACAATAGTCAGCATTTCAAAAAGAAATTTTACACCAGTGCTAGGAGTATTCACCCGTTTCAAACCTTGATAATGTAAGAATCATTTACCAAATAATAAAAAAAGTTGATACATATAAATCTTCCAAGCTTAATGAATATTTTAATATATAAAATATCAAAATGAATCACTATATTTTCCCAAATTATAAGACATCCTTAACATTTATCCAATTTGTTTCGGAGGCTTCATTTAGTGTTAACCACATGTATTATGCTCTTTGCCAACCCCTTAGGATCAAATGGCATAGGCCATGCCATCCAAAAACCATTTGTAACAGTAGGAGAGAAATTTGGTGGGTAAAGAACCCTCTAGAATTGTTAGGGAAGCAGTGTGTACAACCCCTTTTATGACAATGGAATAATAATAATAATATTCGGTTCTTTTATAGCACATATTGAACGTCTCTATGCGCTTCCAAATTTGAAAATTATTACCCCGGCTTTAGCATGGCTTCCATTACGGCGCTTAAGCATTTCAAGGAATTAATTCCTGCCAGGTAGCCAATTTACCTCACCTGGGTCAAGTGTGGCAAATGTAGATTAATGTCTTGCCAAAGGACATTAGTGCCGCAGCAGGACTCGAATTAATAGACCATGAAGATCTTGAAGATATTGACAAGGTTACAGCAACATGTGCTAGCAACATCTGATACTACATGTAGTTAGCATCTCTTCCAGACAGGCATGAACACTGCAGACAGTTCTCTCATTTCCTTACTGTTATGCACAAGAATATAGAGGTAAGAACTGTATATTGTGTCCTTTAATTTCTTTACTTGTACTTTTTTTAATGTGTCATTGTAATGGAACTGATGTGTGAAAGTTTTTAAAGTTTAGATTTGTCACTAAAAATATAGTGAGGCCTAGTTAAGATCTGTATTGTACATTGTACATGTACCTTTATCATACTCATTTTTTGTTGTTGTAAAGGTTGGGTGACATTCAAATATAGTTTGATTCCTGTTGATGTGCATCCTAAAACAAAATGCTCCAAATCTCATTCATTTTGTGACATCATCTGTAAATCATTAGTGAGCTAACACGAGACAGTGGTATGTATAATAGCTTAACCAGAGCTGATCACTTGTTTACAATAGACCATACAATACCAACATATGAGTTGCTATGTCAGAAGTGGTGTAGCATCACCAGGAAAAGAAAGGTAACGGGAGGTATTTGTGAGCATGTGCTGAGCTGGAGAAAGTTACATACCAATTTTTCTTGTTAGCTCACTAATGATTAACAGATAGATGAATGAGATCTGGAATATTTATTTAGGTGGAGCTTAGCAGGTCTGAGAAAATTATTGTAAAATATTTTAAAATCTATGAAATATATTTATAACAAATTATGAGCTGTATGCAGCCCTGCACATAAACATGAATCAATTTATATTTGGATGTCACCTGACTTTTAAGGTTTGCCTCAGTACCAAATGTTTAAATTAGACTTCTGATATACATGTGTGTACATATACAGGTCTATGGCTATGCACAATGGTAAAACAGTAACAATGAATGAAATCCTTGTACATATTACAATTTTGAACAGGTTATTCCTGCAAATCCATGGGCAAAACAGATTAAAACAAGTCTGTCATTAATTAGTAATTAGCAATTAAGATTTGTGCAATGTACACATTAAGCATCCTTAGTGATGGTGCCCATATAGACTACTGAACTAGTTCTTAAACAACACATGGATAAATAATAAAATATTATGTAATGCACTATGCAAATATACGTTCAAGATGTACTTTTAAAATCAAACAAATTCATTGTTTTTTAGTGTCCAAGCTCAGATATATGTATGAACATTGTTCTGTGCAGTACAAACTGCTAATTTCCTATTTTCTTCTCCAATTGCAGCATCAAATGTGAGCGATTATGTTGCCATATATTTTGATGCACCTTCATCTAGCAGCAGGATTACAAGTGGGGTGGTTTTCATGGCTCCCGTAAGTATTACCCATGTTAGATCTCAGATTATTAAAAAAACATTTAACAGGATCAACTTTCTGTATGTGAGAAATACTTAGACAAAAAGATTTTTCTAAAATGTATATGAGCAGGTGTTGTGGTACTGAACAAAGTTAACAGGGTAAATTAAAATAAGGGACTGTGAGATATTTCAAGGAAGTGAAATGGATTCTGAAAGCTGTTTATCTGTGTTTTAATGAAAGTTTGTATTTTCTATATTCTTATTTTGCTACGAGGTAAAGGCTTTGATTGATGACAAAGTCAAAGTCAAATTCATGCGCCAGAACAGCAATGGTCTGTATGAATTTACAGAGGACTGTGAAGCCCATCAGCCTAAAAAAGATGTAATACAGAAGATGACTCTACCAACCAGGACCCCTACCCCAGCAGGCAGAGCTTACCTTTATAATTTTTAAGAAGGAGAACTGGACATGTTGGCAGATAAATTTCTTTGAAATAAGAAGTAGATCACAATTGTGTTCCAGGACAAAAACCTGTAAATACTTACCATGCTATTGGTTTCAAATATATGAATGTCTGTGTAAATGTAATCACATAACAAACAAGTTCGTGGAAGCCACTGTGCGGAAATTTAATTCTTTGCACTAAGAATAAATGATGACAAAGACGCAAGTGAAGGGTAATGATACATTGCTATGAATTAACATAAGGGTCATTTCACGTTAAGTGTACACTTTTTTTCTCACTGGGGGTCAAAAATGAAAATTGTTGTTAGAGCAAAAGATGTACAGATTCTGAAAGTTTGGAGTATATGTCAGAAATGTGTAAAATTATAGAGCGTCAAGTCCATGTTTACATATAGAAATATTCGATTGAAATACAGTAACAAAAATAGGCGTTTGGAGAGGACATTTTGTTTAACAAAGAACACATCAGCTTTATTATACCTGTAAATGGTATACACATAGTTTTCTGTACTTTTATATGCCTTTTTATACTTATCAGATGTTGATGCACTTATTTCCTATTCACTTAAGCCATATTTTGCCATAAAATTAGTGTATTTTATAGGAAACTGAATTATGGGGAGGTTGAATTTATTTAATGACATGAGAATTTCTTGTCCTTCTTCTTATATAGACTTCAAATTTGGTATACAGTGTTGCATTTATGTCTAAATTATTTGATGCTGTGTAAAAAAAAACAAGTGAATGCAAGTTTTAATCAAATATGAGCTTCCAAACTTAATTCATTGACGTGTTTTGGAGAGGACATTAACAACAAATCTTAGCAATATGAACTCTTATTATATTAGTTGATATGTAAATTGCTATGCATCATTCATTTCTAACATTTCTGTAAGAACATGGCAATAGATTATTGGAACATTATATGAGCCAAGTGACATATATTGGAGAGGATAAACTTCAAATTATTCACCATCATTACAACTCCAACTTTATCTCAGAATATATGGCGTGAAAGTTTTGTTATTCATACATTGTTTCATGTTATTTAAACAGTATTTTACAATAAAAACAATACTGATATTGTCTATTGATACACCAGTTTTTATATACAAGTCTTATTATTTATTTTTTCTATAATCCAAACTCTCAAAGAGTGACTCGTTGATATACATTGTATGTTATGGAGAGGACACTTTGTTTAACAGTGACATCTGAATGTTTAAATGCAATTTACTTTTTTTGTAATCAATACATTCACCAGTCTTTATTTTTGATTTTCATATACCAAGTTAGATAACGCAATATAAGGTAGGAAATGTCCCGATACCATGCATATTGTCAATTAAACTAGTATTTATAGTGAGTAATAAGCAAAAAAAAACATCTTACTTTAAATTCCTGCAAAAACAATATGAGAATATAGGTTTCCATAATTGTTGGTATAACTGATCAGAAAGTCCTAACTGATAAATGAATAACAGGTACTGTAACAAGTTACTTGCTTGTCTTTAAAACCGTTCTATTTCTCAACAGTAACAAGACACTTCTTGTCTTTAACAACTTTTTTTTTCTTAACAGATAACAAGGCACTTGCTTGTCTTTAACACAGTTCTTTTTTAAACAGATAACAAAACAATTGTCTTTAACAACTTTTTTTTCTTCACAGATAACAAGGCACTTGCTTGCAGCAAGTGAAAACGATTTCGTTTAATAACATTATGGAAATGCAAGCATTTAATTAAACAAACAGAATTTTTTTTTTTATTCCTGGCTCATTTTTCCTGATTAAGGTTTCATATAAAGAGGTAGAAAATGAAATTTCTAGAAATGTGATTTTCTCTTTGAAATTCAGATACAGTTCGCCAAATGATTTTTTTTTGGTAACCCATTCTTCAAATTGTTTTAAAGCGCTCGTGTGTTAAATTTGCAACATGTGAATCAAATGAAAGAAGGGGATCTCAGCTTTACAAATATGTGTCATTTATTAATTATAATTGAGATTAAGATGATAAAACATCGACAATTCAAAGTTTCGTTTTTTCTCGAACGCACTTTATTTGTAAAGGTTGAGAACTGTTGAGAACTGATTTTTCTATAAACAATTGTTCGTGATGCAAAACGGTTACCATGCGAAACGGTGCGAAGCTCTACACACAGACAGCGTATTGCTCTGATTGGCTGTATGCAAATGAGTGCATACTGTACTGGGATCTGGGACTCTCGATCGTGGACCTGGGAAAACAAATTACTGTAGTTGTAGTTTGATAATTCCAATCAGAATAGTGAGACGTATAAATAGTCCTCTCCCACATTCACCTAAAATTACGTTCGCCTCAAATCTAAATCGGTCCTTGTGAATTAATATTAGTACTCAAGGACAACAAGACGGTACTTCAACGGGGGAATGAAATTCAAAATCATCATTCCGTTCACGATTTCATTTGATATTTCTTCCTTTTATTAATGCCGTACCATAAATTCTGCCATTTCGTTTTCCCTTCGTTCTTTCTATACAACAGTGCAGTTCGAGGGGCAAGGCAGGTGCGCTAGTAGGTTAGTAGACCCTATCGAAGCTAGCGCAGAGGTGCAACAAGAGGGCCGGCAATAAGCCCTATCGGACCCAGGCGCAGGTGCGATAAGTGCAATAAGTGCAATAAGCCCTATCGGACCCAGGCGCAGCTATCGCACTAGCCTTTTGACAAGGCCTCGTGACTCTAAGCGGCTGAGATGAGTCTAGATACCCGGAGTGAACGCGCGACCGAGTGACGGAACGTCACGAGGCCTTTTTGAAAGTGGGTTTCACTGCTCCGCATGAATTATTCATAGATACATATTAGCATGCCAATACGCCTACTTTGGATTTATTGACCAATCAGAACGGCGATCTCCCAGTTGGCTTCGTTCGTGATTCGTTCCATGTAGAGGTCAGTGGTCTTAGCACGTACGTAATAGTTCATAGCATGTAGGTCCATGTTCGCACTACGTAGAGTTTACAGTGTGTGTGTGTGTGATGGATATGCTGACGTCGTGCGAGGATACGTTCGCTGATTGAACGCTCCATTTTCTGGAGCGAATTCCAGTCGGAAACAAGGGTTAACATAAGAAATCCAAATCAGATTGATAAAGGCCACTAGGATGGGCTCCTCGCTCTCGCGTTCACTTGGGTTTTCGCGATTAGTCTCGTTTTAGTCGCTCGGCGTCTATCAGACAAGTGGCCTTGTTTAAAGGCTACTATCGCACCTGTGTGCGATAAGTGCAATAATGGGCCTTTTAACGCGCACCTGCGTTTACTGCGCTAAACGTTACAGCGAACGTATAGTTTATTTTGATGGATACTGTATATGGGGCAAAGGTCAGAGGATTTGTTTTCCCTACTTGAAGTGCCTGGTTAAAAAAATGTGTCCTCTCCTTAACAACCTAATGGCATACATTATATTGCTACCAGGGTGGTAAATGATTGCAATGATCAGTAGATTTTGTCAGTTACACACTTACAAATATTGCACTTTAAAATGTATTTAATATCAGACTATGTTGTGAGAATATTTCTGTCTTTGCATTCAGAAATTACCCAATTACATAGAGGAATTAATGAAAATCAATACCAAAATAAAATTATAGCTGTTGACATGATATTTAATGAATTCTTATACTGAGTGGAACAACATATCAATGTTTTCTTACATGAAGGAAGTGATTATACTATAAAAAAAATAATTGTTTCTGTACATTGTTAACAATGGGTAACTCTGTTATGGAGAGGACATTCAGTTTAACATTGCATTAGTGTGAGATACTGACCATCTATAGATATGTAGATGGAAAATCACATTTCATGATATTAAATGGAGGCATATTATTATTGTATACCAGTGCCATAGATAGTGCAAGCCTCAGTGCTTTAATATATGAAGAAAATACCTGTTATGGAGAGGACACACTTTTAACGGAAAATAAAGTCATCAAATTAACCAAGCAATAAAATATATATCACATATTTTGTTCATTGATTTGAGACATGTCCTCATTTTCAAACATTCTGAAGATTATTTAAATAGAGTTTAGGCCCATATATATCATTTTAAGTCACTGCTGCTGGCCTCAATGTTATGGAGAGGACATGTTTTTTAATTTTAACGGAAAAGATGCCTTTTACAAAAATATTCATCATTTTCACATTTATTGGTCAAATTTGGTCAAATAAGTTTTATGATGTTACATAGTGGCTGTGCTGACACTAAAACATTAAAATTTTACACAACTCTCAATAGATTCATGTAAGATATCAATGAACATTATCAAAATTATGAAATGAGAATCCCTTTTCCGTTAAAAATGCACTAAAAATGCTGAAATTAACAGAAATAATGTTTGCAGTGTTATGAAAATTGAACTGTAGGTTGCTGTTGATAAGGTCCATCAAATAAAATGGCCAACATAAAATAATAATTGTTTAAAAGATGCCAAAATGGGGAAAACCCCATTTTTCAAAAAGTGTACACTTAACGTGAAATGACCCATAAATGGTTTCTATGTGAACAATTATTTTAAGTACTTTACTTACAGTTCAACATTTTATCAAATCTTCAAAAGTAAGGTTAAATTTCGCTTTGTATATTGCCTTTGTAGTTGACAATATAGTGTGTTAACATGTTTGAAGCCTCCGAAACACTACTTTGAACTGATCCTATACATGTATATGTTTCCTGAATGTTACAACCTGATATGAGAAAAGTGATTTCCTTGGAAATTACATACTTGACAATATATTCCCTGAGTATCAGCACAGATTTGAAATCCTCATGGATTCTATTAAGTGACTTTGCAATGTTTGTGTACTGAACAAAAAACTCATCGTATTAAGTAAAGATAATTTGTAACATACATGTACCGTACTTTATATTAACAAGTATTTTTACTCTCTAAACAAATGTTTTAGGTGTTATATTAGTAATTTAACATATCATTAACAGTTTTAAGTTGAATTTTTCTTAATATGTTACCTAAGTAATGGACAACATTTTATGTTAACATGATTGAAGCCTCCGAAACAGGCATTTTGTTAACCTGAAGCCTCCGAAACACACACATAAGAAATTTTCAACTTCCTCATTTGAAATGCGATTTCTTTGGAATTTGCATGGTAATTAGCCCTCACTGAATGGTATTTGTAGAGTAATTTTTATTTTGCTCCCCCTCTTGAAAGATAGGTAAATTTGAAAAATTAAATGTCAAAGTCATATTTTATCTTGAATTTGACAAACGCATTGAATTTTTTTAAAGACCAAATAAGTTTGACCAAAAAAGCTTTATAAGCCTTTAAGTACATTAGAATAGCAAATGAAAAATTGCAATTGAATTATGTTTGGAGAACAAATGTTGTCATTTAAGTTGATAGAATTAAAATGTTGTTTTTGTTCAAATTTATCATATTTGTCACAGTTGTTCATTATTTTTCCAGGTTTCTCATGTAGTTTAAGCTCCAGAACCAAAAAAAAATCCATAATTTAGACACTTATAGTACTAATTTTAGTAAAAATGATAATGAAAACATATTTTGAAATTTTGACCCTGTTTGAGAAAAGTTACACCCTTTACTGTGAAAATGACCTTATGTTACTGTACATAAGAACAGATTTATACTGTGAAGTTTTGGTACATTCAATACGTAAGACAATGACCTAATCTTGCTGAAGATAGCATGCACTGCACACAGAAATGGGTATATGGGTCAACACACAAACGTTTTGTCCATACTTTTCATCTATTCCAGTTATATTTGGAATACGAGAGAATTTTAAGAACAACCCTTCAAGTGAGATATTTCTACAATGAAATAATGAGAAAGCTCACATCACTATTCGTCTTCACCAGAACTCAACTCTCTCTTTAAAATTTGAAGCGTTTTCAACAAGTTAATTTTTTATTGATTGTCAAACACTATGCAGTGTAGTCAAATTGAAGTATTTACTTGTCAAGTTGTCATAAACTCATTCAATCAGCCTCAATTTCCATTTAAAATATGAATATTCCTCACTTAACAATGATTACAAAAATAATAACAATGACGAATCTATTCATTTGTATCATCAATTTGTTTGCAAGTACATATGTATGCAAGTATGTAATAAGTTATGATCTATTTTACTGTGTATCATTTGTACTTGTCTATACCTAAGTTTTGTTGAAATGCTTTTTAAAACTGAGCTTGTAAAACTTGCAATGTAATTTAGCTTTCGGGCTACCATTTTACAGTTGTTCTAATAAACCAATTTTACTACTACTACTACTAGACATATCACTGACCTGAGCATTCTGCACAATGTTATTGACTGTGGCTATCCTCCGTTTACAGTTGGCCAGCTTCTTGACGTATAAATCTAAATCAATGGGGGCGCTCTTTTCTTTGCACAGTTCTCTTAGAGCTATATCATGTGACAAAAAGGGGAAGAGGGAAGGAAACAACATAATTTATTAGTATTTTAATGTTAACTGGGCTATGAAATGTTTGTCTGTTTAGAGCTATACGGTCATTAACTCATATTCCGTGACACAAAGTAACACTCATGGCTCCAAACATCCTTTTTTTTTTTCATGATCATTTTGTGTACCGGTAGATATTAAGGGCTAGCCTTTGCTCAACTACTTGGGAGTTTGTAGTTTGTACTAAAATCCAGTAGGTCAAGGGGGAGGGGGGGGGGGGGGGGGATTGCTCTACAATGTCTCCAACAGTCCTATAAATCACTTGCAATTTAATAGATCAACTACATGCATACCCAGATATTGTGTTTCCGGACAGGTTGTGTATCTGGAAAGTTGATTTAAACAGCAATTTAAAGAAATTTACAAGCAACATTTGATAAATCTTCTTAGACTTAATATGTTGAACAATATTATAAAGGACAAATATTCATGATGGTTAGTGCTATTTGATAAATATTTTCTGTTAAATCGAGAAGAGAAGTCTTTGTGGACACCCAAACCCCTATCACACAGGTACAGTATGACTGTATGTTCCATTATTCTTATAGAGTGTGTAAAGCCAGGGTAATAAATGGGAGCACCAGGAGTGTCACGTATAACAGACATGAGCGCTATACAAGAACCCACTATTATTATTAATATTATAAAATCAGCATGTATTTCTCTTTTACTGCTTTATTTCTGCTTTATTTCTCTTTTACTCAGCAGATGCAAGACTCTTTAACTCATTTCCTTGACAAGTTTATCCAATGATTTTAATGCAAAGTTAGTGTTGTGTACCGTATAGTGAACTTCGTCTTTGGCTTCTCAGGCTTAAATCTTTTGTCAAACTGCCAAGTTGAATCCAAAGCAATTCCAAAGTCTTAACTGACTGATGCTTGGCCATAAGTTCACCATGATTTGTTGTTTCGTGCTATTTTCAGCAGTCTCTTGTCAGCCCTGTCAGTATGGCTGTGGTATTTGAATTTAAGAGGCCAAGTTTGCTCTGAAACACTGGTTTTTATAATTTTCCTTGAAGTTATAACACTGGAGTCCAATAAGAAATACAACGAGCCTGTTTTCACCAAATCTAAAAACATTTCCGACCAAAAGTACCACGAGGGTGTTTCACAAAGATCCTAAGTTGAACTTATCTCTAAGTTGGACTTAACAATTATGGAAAGCCGTTAGCATCTTTGAAAATATTTTGTAAAAGTTATTTTAAAAAGCATTAAACGTTGATCAAATCATTCATATTTTCTACTATTAAGGAGATTTCATGTTCTTAATGTGGAATTTATGAAAAGTCTAAAATACTTGAATTTTTGCTTTTGAATATATTTAATTTCAAGGCTACAAATAGCTCTCCATAATTTTGAAGTCCAACTTAGAGTTAAGTTGGACTTAGGATCTTTGTGAAACACCCCCCAGGTATGAGCTCCTTTCATCACACTTACCATCGTCCAACTCTTCTATCCTTTGCCTCAGTTCAACCTGACTCTCCCTAAAATTAGAATTTACAAAAATTGATACACAAAGTCAAAGAAAAACATGTCAACAGAAAATTTACAAAGATATGTCGACTTAACGTTTGAGCTAGATAATCTAGATCTATTTGATAATTTAATGTGATGGACATACTGTAGATGAATTAGACTGCTACAGTGCTAGTTCAATAGTTTCAATCGATTAATGTTTGAATGTTTGTTTGTTTGTTTGATTGATTTTATTTCTGCGTTCAAAAATATACAAATTCAAATTCAAAGTACAAAAATTCGAACATTAACAAATACAATGAATAAAATGTTTACAAAAGTAATTCAATGGAAAATCATGTACCATTATATCATACAATAAACATGTACAAAGCATAGATCTTTTTCAAATAAGATAAGAAATATGAAATATTTCAATAAATTAGAGAGGTAATTTAGTGGGCAGACTTTAGGCTGGAGACGGAGGGCGGCCTCATTAATCAGTTAAAGATAAACTCCAGTACTGGTAAAAAAAAAGAAATTAATTCTCACAGAATCAAACGAAACTTACATTGAATGTTCAAGATTACAAATAAATGACATGTGCCAAACAATTTTGGAAGAAAATGTATACTGGCTGAGTAATGAGCATAGAAAGACAAGGAAACCAAGGTAGTACCATCCCTGACACCATGTGTGTTGTCCCATATATAGCTTTCTATGTGAGTGTTTGTTACTTTACCAAGACTCGGTCAAATTTATTATGATTTTGATGACTCCAACCTTGCAGTGCACACCAATACTTACATGCTATATGATCAACTGTTTCTGATCCTTTCACACCTTTTCTTTCACAATGCAATCGCATTACCAGTACTAAAGTTTATCTTTAATGTAAGAAAGATTATCCCCCAGTGACATGCCTGAAAGTTTCAACAAAATTATGAATGTTATTAATATTTTGGAAAAGACTTCCAGTGCCCCCATTTATATGTCGGCCTCATTTAGAATGTTGGACTGCATGGCCATGGAGCATAGAAAACAAAATACTTTTGGGTTTCAAAAGGATCTTTTAGTTTTCTTACCATATTTTGTACTTTCATAATTGATAATATTGCAGAAGTTGATATTCAAGTAGGCCTAGACCACTTTATTTTTATGACTGGAGCGTCACTAAGAAACTAGGAAGGGGGGGGGGGGGGGGGTCCTGACATATTATACGGGGGTGTGCAGCTCTAATGGGTCATTTTTTCACTAAAAATCCCTAAATATGGGTCCCATTTTTAACAAGAATATCCCTAAAGATGTTCGAGTTTGCATTTAGCAAACACCCAAAAAATTTAAGAAATGGGCCTTTATTTCGAGAAAAATCCACCCAAATGAACGGTAGACTACCTACAAAATGGGTAAGGGTTTCGAGGCTTGAGCAGCACACCCCCGTCCAAACCAAATCTGAGAACCTCCCCCCCCCCCCCTCCTCCTCCCAGGGTAATATTAGATCTATTATTATTAACAATCACAAAATTACGAAAACTGAATGAGCCTGGCTTAAAATAAAAAAGGATTAAGATAATAAGAAACTGATGTGACTAATGAAGATCTATTCTAGGTCAGTAGATTTAGTTCTTCTTCTTCTTCTTCTTCCTTTTGAGTACAGACCTCTTTACAGAGTATTGTGGCGTAACCGGGCTCTGCCGGGGTAGCGTTCTGCCTTGCAGTCTCTCAAAACCCGGTCCACGCTCTCGACAATCAAATATATCTCTCAGTGGGCTCTCACAAAAGTATATCGTGTAAGAATTAACGTGGACAGCTCTCATTTTACTCACTCCCGCAATCACTGAATGTCTGACAGGACTAAAGAAACAACACTTGCACAGTATTTCTGCAGTTCAAGTAACTTTACTCGTTCCTGGTAACGGATCGACCTGTCGCAACAACAGGTCAACACACAACTGACTGACATCTCACGATGTACACATATATATTTCACAATTAACTAAAACGCCCTCTACGTCTTAATAAATCACTGGGCTAGTTATGCTACAGTATTATCGTACTATACTGGGGGTGTGTGCAGGTGGACCACTACACCGGGGTTTCCCCCTACTCTTATACGAATAGTGCAGTGGGTTCTTAATCTTAACGTGCAAAAGGTAGTGACTCTTCTCTACACGGGGCCTCCATTTAACGTCCTATCCGAGGGACGGAGTGTTTTCCACTTGACATAACCTGCGTCTATGAACAAGGGAAGGGGCACGTTAACACACAACGCAGGCTTCAGTCATCCGCTTGGGTGGGAGTCGAACCCGGGATCTAGACTTTGGTTCGACAGACGGACGCTTTACCGACTGAGCCAACTCGCCTAGCCCTAGTAGTAGTTGAAGCCAATGTAACAATTTGAAGTTCAATTCATTCAGATTAACATTAGTCTAATAACAATTAGATCTAGACTAATCATGCTAATTAATACTGCCTGGACCTAAGGCCTAATCTTAATCCTAATCAGACACTGACAAGGCCTAGAGCCTGAGACATGACATGAAATGACAGTCGATTCCATTCGTGAATGTGATTTCATTCAACTCGGTCAAACTCAAACTCAAACTACCTCACCTTACAACTCTCACTCTTTCGTCTACCTCCTGTACCGCAGGTCTCAGCAACTCTGCCATGCCCGCCGCCATGGCGTCACGATTGTCCATTATCTTGGTGCCAGTAGGGCTTGTCATTCTGAAGAATTTAATCAGCTTTTGCAGCCTAAACAAACCAAAATAGGTACCAATACTGGGTGTACTAGGATTTATGTCGGATACATTTTATCGATGTGTGTTGTGCATGCACGTCCGTGCACACATTATTATGAATGCTTCAACTCTGACGTTCGGATCCGTTCTATCAGCGGAATATTGTGAAACTAGAAGACTGCCATCTTTCGACTATGACAGGATAGCAGGATACAGGATAAACCCCGAATTCATAATTGGTAGAGAAATCACCCCGTCGGCGTAGAATGATTGATTGATTGATTGATTGATTGATTTTTATTCGACAAGCTTCCAACATACAACAAATAACAGATCAAAAATAAGTCAGCTTGAACAGGATAACCCACGAAAGCTCGAGAGCTTATTTCCAGTGGGGTCCCTAATTACAGACATGTATACAATTAATAAGTTAAAATAGTAATATTTACAGACAGATAAGAAAATTAAAAAAACTACTTATTAAAGATAATAATAATAATAACAACATTAAACTGCTGATAGAAATGATATTAAGTACAAGAAGAAAAAGAAGAAGGAGAAGAAGAAAAAGAGGAGAAGGAAGAAGAGTAAAATAATGATGAATTTGTAGAATTTCTATAACGTACGAAAACATAAGTATATACAACATGAAAAAGTATAAACCGACAGAAGAATACAAATTTCAATCATATAACATGTCATTCACTTCTCTTCTCTGACTGTCAAGTATTAGGTATTCCTTTAATTTCCTCTTAAAATGATCATAGTTTCCTATTTCTTTTACACCATTGAGAAGGGAATTCCAATGTTTTATGGCATTGTAATAAAATGAATTTCCAATACTATCTACTCTTTCTGGTAAGTTAAAGATACTATGTCCCTTTTGCAGCCACCCTCAAATTCTGTAGAACTTTGCAGGAATTATGAATATGTCATGTATGTCCTACTCTGTGAAATTTAAACGTTAGCAGTGTCCTCATATTCAAATTATGCAATAAAACCCGTTACTTGCTAGACTTCACTGTCAGACACTATTGAGTGACTGACTGGCTTTTTTTTCTTCTTTGGTAATAACATACATGAAAAGAGTTGTAAAGAGTACATGAGCATTTGTCTACATCAATAACCCACTTCTTGTGATGGCCAAGATTAAACTGATTGAATCTTTGCGCAGCATAAAACGTATGACCATTCGGTACAAATGTACAATTGTCTGAAAATCAAGACTATTTCTTTTGGGCTCTATAGCCCTAAAGTCGATTTGACAACTAATAGTCGTTATTTTCCCACTTGAAGACATTTTCAAGCCCCACATTTTTTAGGGAAGTTCTAAATTAGTATTAACCTTTTCATTTTTTTGGCCTGCAAATGGGACATAGTACCTTCAAAGTTGAATCGGCTATTTCTTGTATTATAATCATGTACGTCAGTAACAAGAACGAAGTTGGATCGAATATAATGATTCGACCTAGTATGATATATTTTATGCACGTGATGCAATACGAGTTTTTTTTTTTTTATCTTTGGTCGACTTTAAGAAAACCAGCTTTAGAAAGTTCGCTGTAGCCAACATGAGTTCTTGGACCAGAACAGTTGATAAATCTCACCATTTTGTTCTGTATAATCTTCAACTTCTTTTGATCTGACTTGTTTATGTTACTATACCATGCAGGGTTAGCATAGTCAAATAAACATTGAATAAGAGCAAAACAGAGTGTACGTCTTGCTTTTAAATCCATACAACTTTGATATCTGTACAAAATGGGGGGGGGGGGGTGTATGTACTTAAAAGATTATTATGGTTATCAAACTGGTGGGGGCGCCCCTGATCCACCAATGTGAATTGCGTCTATGGTTTTGATACAAGCGATACAATTTTGTTTGATAAAACTATAGAACAATCATTTTGACAATATAATTCTAAGCGTATCAATCTAATTACTATTTCCTGCAGGTACGTGTATAGGCCATAAAAGCAAAGTAGTGAAAAGATTCACTCTGACCACACAGAAAGTTTTTTAAATGAAAACAAATTGTAGTTTTTTTCCTTCTTCTTCTCCTTCTTCCTTTTTTGTTTCTTTTTAATTTCAGGGTGACAGAGAAAAGGGCAAGTTAAGGGGAAATG
Source organism: Strongylocentrotus droebachiensis (assembly GCA_035222895.1). Taxonomy (NCBI): domain Eukaryota; kingdom Metazoa; phylum Echinodermata; class Echinoidea; order Camarodonta; family Strongylocentrotidae; genus Strongylocentrotus; species Strongylocentrotus droebachiensis. The sequence continues at coordinate 488,374 of JAVYIG010000358.1, forward strand.
GAAAGAGAAAAGTAAGAGAATGATATATAACATATATTTCTTACTCTCACTGTCGGTGCCAGCTCAGTGGTCCGGAAAAACCCCCCAAAGGCTCTTTTTAGGGATGACCTCCCCCAAGACTCACAGATGTTTTTTTGTGCAACATTCCCCCTCCCCCCTCCAACATTAAATACCCGCCAAACAATTTGTATTAATTGTTTCTCATAATGCCTGACTTAATTTACCTGATTTATGGGGCTAATCTTCCCCATCCCTTTTCCATCTCTGTCTGTCTGTCTCTCTCTCTTGCTTCTCTCTCTCTTGCTCTCTATCTCTCCCGTCACTCTCTCTCTCTCTCTCTCTCTCTCTCGCTCACACACTCAGGCGCTCAAAGGTTTAAAGTTGATACTCTAAGCAAATAAATGTCCCTTAATTTGTTACCTACGGCAAGTATATGTTATTTTTAAGTTTTTCAATTACTTAGTATATCACAAAAAAATCTGTCTACTCGAAATCCTCAATTGAAATGTCTAAAAATACGGCTTTCTTTGCATAGAAAATCAGTCACGACGCTGGTCTACTATTTATGACCTCACGTCCGGGAGAGAGTATATTCACGTACCCGGATGTTCCATAGCAAACATGTGCAGAGTAATACGATTTTCTGCATATTTTTGTTTCAAAGGCTGAAAAGTCTAATAAATCATAATTCTATGTACAATTCTTTACCTTCCCCTAGTACTTCATAGTATTAATATCAATTCCCCTTTTAAAAATTATGACATATACATGCCAACGATGTGCTATTAGTCGATATTTTCACCATGTAATTTTTGTTTTGGTGTTGAAATCGGCCCAGGCACGGAGTGAAATGAGTAGCTGTCTACCCATGCACAGTTCATTACCATACACTACAGCGATCTCCCGATGGTTTCTTCTTCCTTTTTCCCATGTCTTTCGCCTTCCTTGGCCCTGAACATCCTTCATCTACCAATTCTGACACCGGTAGTCAGGAGCATTTTCTTTGTTAGTTGTTTTTCCTAGCTGGCAACGTCGCTTTCATTCTCTTGCAATTGCCGATAAACATATAACTAGCGCACGTACGTTCCATCACAAGCAAGCAGCGCCTAGATCGAGCAGCGGCTTGGTCTTACCTCCCGATTCTGCTCGCTCCACGAACGTTCATGCAAGAGCCGCATCACTCGCCAAAATATTATAGAGGAAGCGCGCTTGCATGATCTCGTTCAAGTTTGATATTTTACAACATAAAATGTTTAACTGGTACTGTATCCTTTTTTGAGGCAGTCACACACATCTATGATAAGTACTATCATAGTTCTAGACCATTCGTTTTACAAAACTGCTCATGTACATCTGATGATAATGCATCCGCCTATTCATAAGTGCACGATTTAACTTTAATTCCTAAGCAGTAAACTCGTCTTAAATCTCTACCAAATAGGTGAATATGAGGATATAAAAAGAGATCAGCGACCGGAAAATGTTGCTTAGTTATTCTTCATTCAAATGAAAACAGAAAATCCATCAAATATACTCCTTAACAACAACAAATCTAAGCTCTGACAGGATAGCATTTACGTAGGGATATCACTGCCATTCACTTCCACTGAGCCCATGACTCCCGTTCGTGACGTCACGGATAGAGGCCCGACTCTACGTGCACTTCCGGGTTTCAGACTTAGATATTTTGGTAGAGTTTACTCGAATAAATTCATTATTCTAAACTTGTTTTGTCGGGTGGACACCATTTGGTGTTATTATGGGGGTTAAAAGCTTTCTATTTATGTAATTATCTCAGTATTTGGGATTGTCTTAGAGTATCAACTTTAAACATCATCGTCAGATGAGCATAATTTTATACCTTATTTGTGACACTGGCAGGACACAAATCGGTGTTGGGTCCAGGGGGCTGAACCCTCAGAAGCTCAGAGGTTTATACATCATCGTCAGATGAGCATAATTTTATACCTTATTTGTGACACTGGCAGGTCACGAATTGGCGTGGTGTCCAGGGGCGGAGCCTCCGGAAGCTCAGGGGTTTTGGGCAATAAATAACGGTCAGATGAGCATAATTTTATACCTTATTTGTGACACTGGCAGGTCACGAATTGGCGTTGGGTCTAGGGGGCGGAGCCCCGGGAAGCTGAAGGGTTTTGGGCAATAAATTACCGTTAGATTAGCAGATGTTGATACCTTATGTGTTACACTAGCAGGATACATATTGGTGTTGGGTCTAGGGGGCGGAGCCCTCAGAAGCTCAGGTGTTTATACATCAATTTATCGTCAGATGAGGATAATTTTATACCTTATTTGTGACACTGGCATGTCACGAATTGGCGTGGGGTCCAGGGGGCGGAGCGCCCAGCAGCTCCGGGGTTTTATGAATTTAAAAACGGTCAGACATGCATGCAGGGGCCTGCCTTAGGGCCCCTTGTGGGGTCGAGGGGGTGCATGGATCCCCGGAAACTTTTTAGGCATTTAATTACGGTCAGATGAACATAATTTGATACCTAATCTGTGACACTGTCAGGATACTAATTGGCGTGAGGTCCAGGGGGCCGAAACCCCAGAAGCTCAGGGGCTTTAAGCATTACATTACCGTCAGATTAGCATCCAGCCGTCCGCCTAAGGATGAGCATATTTTGATACCTTTGATATCATTCCCCTTTTATTTCCTTTCCCCCCTTTTTTTTTCCTTCCTTTTTTCCCCTTCTCCCCCCCCCCTTTTTTTCCTTTTGCCAGGGGGGGGGGGGGGGGGCGGGCCCCCGGGCCCCCACTGGATCCGACACTGCACACACTCCTATTATCCCCCCTCTCTCTCTCTCCATCCTTTGATTCACTTTTAATCTAATACTTCAGAAAACAAAATTTAGACATGATAATCTGTTTCAACATTAAGTGTTTAATGTGTTTGCATCTGCTGTTCTGCCTCATGGGACAAGCTTCAGTCTCCTGCAAAATGACCCCCCCCCCCAAAAAAAAAATAAAAATAAATAAATAAAAAAAAAAAAAAAATAAATAAAAAATAAAAATAAAATAAATAAATAAATCAATCAAGGAAGAAAATATGTGAAGAATTGATATTGTAGACTTTTAATACTCTAAGGCATTTAAAGTGTTCATTCAGCTTGTTTTCAATAGACATTAATGAAATAGCTATGTACTTTTAAATGAAACGTAACAGAAAATAGAATAAAATCATTTGCTTTAATCAGTTCGGCAGCACCTCCATATTATGATATGAGAATGAATCTTAACTCATCTTCTATATTATTTTATTAAATGACAAGAAAAAGAAAGATTCTGAAATGTTATTTTGTTTCGAAGTGAAATCCATTTCATAACCAGATAGAAACGGAAAGATCTATTTCATGCTCTACAATATGTGTGGTATTCGTTACCGTGCATGGTATCAATGAATGAAAAGGGGGGGGGGGAGAGAGATGATGATGATGATGAGAGAGTGGGATGGAGAGAAAGGTAGACCGATACAAAATACAGAAACGGAAATAGACACTAGTAATAGAGAGAGAGGGAGAGAGAGAGAGAGAGAGAGAGAGAGAGAGAGAGAGAGAGAGGGTGGGGCAGAAGGGGGATGGTGGTAATATATAAACTTAAGGAAATATCAAATGGAAAATCGGTAGAATACCTATGTTATACTCATATTGAGAACAAACTACAATGTACTATTGTTTCAATAAGCTGCAGATATTTTCCCTTCCCTTTCCCTTGTCTTTTGTATTTAATTATTGTGAGTATCGGTTCATGGTTCCCTGTAATCTCCCTTTCCCTGTTTAAGCGTGTATATGTATTTTATAAACCTAACTTTACCTTATTATGTCATTTGTATTTTAAGGAGCCTATATCCACAACAAGCTCTGCTTTTCCATAGGCTCCGCCACTATATCTCTTAAGTTGAACTCAAGGACAATATTCTGAATACACTGTAAAAAAAAAATTGTTCATTGGTAATTTTTACGTATTTTTTCCATGTAGAATTTACTTGAAAACATTAGTTTTGCCACTTACGCACTAAATTTAAGTCTTGCTAACTCAAACTTTCAATTTAGTAGAACATACGTGGAATATTTAAGTAAAATCAAATACATAAGAACTTTAAGTAATTTCAGCTTGTATTAATTTAGTAATTTTAAAGGTAAAGACCAGTATTGGCAACGCCCCAATTTCAAAAAATGAAATGGAAGCTCTCATTACCAATCATGTGAAAGATTATGTTTTGACTAATACATGATGATAAAAAATTTTGCCGGGAAACCGCCTACTAATTCATATATTTGGTAAATTTATCTCTCTCATGGTCTGGTGAGAGAGATAAGGTAGTCACATATACATCTTTCTGTGTATAGTGCTTGTAACTTTACGAAGAATGAGCCAAATTTCTTATCATTTTGATGATTCCAGAACCTTGCAGATGCTAGATGCTAGATGATCGACCTTTTCTGATCGATTCCACAACGTTTCTTTCACAATGCAATCGCATGACCATTACTGGTCTTTACCTTTAACTCAAAATCAGAAATTATACGTATTACTCAAATAATTTATGTTGATTATTCTTATCTTTTTAAAGTAAGGACCGATGCAGTGCGTAATAGAAATATTTACATAATTTATGAATATTCATTAAGACCAAATTAAACTCTTTTTTAAATAAAACAATTCTTTTTTGTGGTTGAATGAAAATTTAAGGACTTTAAAACATTTACTAATTCATTCAACATGGCTAAGCAAAGACAAGACAATTTTTAATTGTTACCCAGTTCAAAACAAATCAAAACTTGATATTTCAGGAAATTGTCAACCAATTTTCCTTTTAATATGCTACGATCAAGTATATATAAAATTTGGAGCCTTTCAATATGTGTCGAATTGAAGCGTATGTAATAGTTTGTGATGGTGGTAGGCATATATATACGGTTAAATCTTAAATATAAGTAATGTTAGTGATTACTTGTTAGATTAGATGGGTACCAAATCGTGCAATATGTAATCCTATCATAGCTTTTATCTAAAATGATTACAATACTTAAATTATTTACGTTAATGTAACTCGATTTAACTGAGTAAAAATTTATTCAGCAAAATAAGTAAATTCTACTTAAGATGCCGTAGGTAATATTTACTTAATAAAAATAAGGCAATTCTTTTCCTCAATTTTATTGAGTTATTTCGACTATTATTTTTTTTACAGTGTAGTGTGTACCGGTATTGTATGTACATTGTAATCATTTTCAATATGTTGTTACACTCTTTGTAAAATGAGATATTGTGGAAACCAATATACTATCTATCTACCTATCTAGGTGATAATATTGGCTCTTTAAAAAAAGGTGACATATCTCATTGATGTGCAGAACATTGTGTGTGGAATGGATCATCTGATATACCCATACCAGGAGCAGATAAGTATGTAGTATTTCACCTACCTGCTACAGCTTTCCACTCTCCATGCCCCATCTAAAATTCATGACCCTATTAAGATGGTAACAACCCTCACAAATGGCGATAGCCTTTGAGAAAATGATGCATTAATTTTCCATGATTTCTCTTCATAGAGACACAGGTGTAATTTCTTGATGAATAATTTCAGCTCGTTTTGGTGTGTAGGAAGTGCAAGCCAGGAGATCGGATGTTATTACTTTGTTTTTATATATTTTTCAGAGGGAGTGGGAATATGATTATTTAGAAAAAAACACATAAACATGTGAACCAATTGCGAATAAAAAGGTTAAAAGTTGATTGAACAGAAGAAGAAAAAACTGAAGAAGAAGAAGAAGAAGAAGAAGAAGAAGAAGAAGAAGAAGAAGAAGAAGAAGAAGAAGAAGAAGAGAAGAAGAAGAAGAGAAGAAGAAGAAGATGAAGAAGAAGAAGAAGAAAAAGAAAGAGAAGAAAAAGAAGAAAAAGAAGAAGAAGAAGAAGAAGAAGAAGAAGAAGAAGAAAAAGAAGACTGAAAAGAAGTAGAAGTAGAAGAAGAAGAAGAAGGAGAAGAAGAAGAAGAAGAAGAAATCGGAAGAAGAAGAAGAAAAAGAACAAAAAAAAAAAAAAGAAGAAGAAGAAGAAGAAGAAGAAGAAGAAGAAGAAGAAGAAGAGAGGAAGAAGATGAAGAAGAAGAAGAAGAAGAATACAAGTAGTGTATTTTTATATTTTATATGTATGTCTATATTTTTTTGTAAAATGTGGAAAAAATAAAAAAAAAGCCTCAGTGACAACTTCGGCATCTCCTTCTTTGATTGGTTTTAATGTAGTTGTAATGGTTTGTTATACCTGACTGCTAAGAAAGCATGTATGCTTATAAATAAGCAACTATGGGACCGAAAGCTGTAAGTCCTCTCCGAGGGACTTGATAATGAGGATTGATGCGAACCCAGGATCTTACGAGACCACTGCATCACCACTGAGTTATCATTATTGGCGTAAATTCCTAGGTAGTGTTAAACAGAGATCATATCAGTTTCCAGGCGCGGATCCAGGATTTCTTAGGGGGGGGGGGGGGCCCAACTTTATTTTTTTTTTTGCTCCCGAAAATTTGAAAATCGCGCCGGCCGAAAAGTCGCTCAGTGGGGGGGGGGGGGGGGGGGGGGGGGGGGGGGGGGGGGGGGTGGTAAGCGGACACTTTTTTTTATTTTTGAAGTCCCAAAAAAAATCGCAACAACTCAGCCAGCCGAAAAGTCGCTCAGTTGGGGGGGGGGGGGGGGGGGGGGGGGGGGGGGGGGGGGGGGGGGGGGTAGTGAAGCACATTTTTTTTTTTTTTGGTCCTCCAAATTTTTTAATTTGCACCCCCCCCCCCCCTTGAGCGCCAGGGGGGGGGGGGGGCAGCCCCCCGGCACCCCCCCTGGATCCGCCACTGTCAGTTTCACTCGTTACTTTGCGATTTTATCAAACTTTGCATATGTATAGAACAGCAGTTGTTACTGTAAAATATGTCTTCATCGAAGAAATTTAACTACATGAAAACTGGGCTCGTAATTAAAGTGGAATTATGTGTGTGTGTGTTGGGGTGGGGGATGTTCGGATTACTTCTCAATGATCAACCATATAGTCCTGGAAAAAAATATTCCATTTAACCCGACCCCCACACCCCCCCCACCTCAACCCCTTCCTCAACACCCTCTCCATTTCTCCCTCTTAGCTCTCTGTCCTACATTAATCTCTCACTTATGTATGTATTTTCTTCATTAGGCCTACCACCTTTTTCTATCTCTGTATATAGGGAGAAGTTGGTTTCCCCATGGACCTTGTAGTCGGTTTCCTGCAGTCTTCTGAATAAACACAATGGACCAAACACAATGCCGAATTAACACCAGTGTGAACCGCGTCCAGACGTATTTTAAATCCGCTGTGTAAACACCACCCCTAATGTAATGTGTACAACCAAGGCTAGCCGACTGTAAAGCTGGCTTGATGACTCATACTCTAAGGACAGTCAGTAAATAGTCTGTAAAAACAGACTGTATTTTGAGACTCACTCACAACAATCTGTAGAGCATTTAGCCTAGCCAAACTTTTTAGTCGTCTTTGGCTTTTAAGTGTCAAAAGGGGCTCTGATACAGGGCTCTGTAGTGTGTAGTAGACCATGACATCCTAACAGTCTTACAGTTAAGAAATTTTAATACACGTTTCGGCTGATAAGGGTTCATGCATTTAAACTATTCAACAGCGGCCGGTTGCAAATTGCAGAGAGCAAACTGGATGAGAGGTTGCCGTGGCAAAAGAAGGGAGAATCGGATACACGCATTTTCAAGGTGAATATTGAGGCCGTACACAGCGCTAAAATCCTCTCCATGCTTGGACGAAAGTCCCGCATCCATACAAATTAATACGCTTTCACAAGGCTAATAAGAGAGCAGACGGCAAAATTGTGTTTAAGTCTACAGGTTGCATGTGTCTTGTTTTGGAGAAGCAAAACGGAATAACCACAACAACAGACGGTAAGCCGATTTTCTGTACCATTCATCTCGATGAATAATGTTTTTGATTTCTTGCATTGGACTGTGTGTAGAAAGTGAATGTAATTTGATGTTCAATTATGAATAAGATTGTTGGATGTAGATATGAGAGCGCACATATCACTCTAGAGCTAGCTGAATGGCACGAATGTATTTTAATTGTTATGCATCTATTTTCAGGATGCTCCTTATATTGTCTGATGTTTACAATGTGACTGGCAGTGTCATCTCTTGAAGAAAATAAACTGAATCATTTTCAAGAAATTGATCGATGACGATGTTGAGTAAAAATAACATTTTGACTTTGAATGCCAGTTGCTACTCGATCTACTGCTACAGTACAGTGGCAGGATGGTGTACATGTAGTACATGATTTTAAACATTAACAAAATATATAAATGCCCTTCCTAATACTTATAGATCTAGGTCTAACTTAGTTATTGATATAGATCTAGTCTATGTTTACTAATACTATCCATATCCATCTCGGTCATACTTAGAGAAAACATTTGTCAATCTCTTCCATTCTTGTACTTATACTGGTAGAAAGCAACAAATTGCACCTTTTGATCTATTTTGGGCCAGAAAGATGTGATTTCTTGATTTATTAATTCAATGATGCAGACAACCACTGTACCGTGCAAGTCCAGACTGTTTTGACTGTTTGTAGCAGAACAAATACATGTACAATTTTAAGTGTACCGGTATCTTCTTATTGCAGTATAATAACAATGGACCGTATTTGCATTGAGGCACAGTGCGGGGAAGACCATAAATACATGTTTCTTTCCTCTAGAGGTCTAGGTCTACATTTGACTTTGCCCCCTTTCATCAACCATGATAAAGGAGTGTACTGAACATGATCAATGGTGCATGAATTTTTAGATTTAGTGTAAAATTTGATTGAAAAGGGTGTTCTATTTCATGTGAATACCGGTAGTACTTTTGTGAATGGCCATACAAGTGTATACACATGTTTATGTACACAACCATAAGGGATCTACATAAAGGAAGACATTTGAGTACAGAGAGTACACAACTGTATCTACATGTACATGTACAGTGTAGATACCGGTAGACGCCGAGCTTGCAAATACCGGTACATGTACAGTATGTGCACTGTTCATTCCTCAAATATGGGCTCTGTAAATAAAAATTAACTACATGTAACTACAGTATCAATCGTAAAAGGCTATTTTAGCTCCATTCTTGCTACCGATGATTATGTGTACAATGAATTTTTATATTTCTGTGGTATTCATTGTTTGTTATAATCAGTAGAAAAGAAATCAAAAGATAAAAAATTAAAGAGCATTCAATTCTCACAATAATTGTACAATGCAATCAGGGGCGTAAATCCGTACCGGCGATAGCCATCACATACATGTACTACACGCCAGGCGCGTACGCAGGATTTTAACATTTATAAATTGGGCCGAAAAATCGCAACGACTCAGCCGACCGCTGAATAAGCAGGGGGGGGGGGGGGGGGGGGGGGGGGGGGGTAAGAGGACACTTTTTTTTTTGGTCTCCCAAAAATCGCAACGACTCAGCTGACCGCTGAATAAGCATTTTTTTTTCAGGGGGGGATGCAGGGGGATGATATCAGGGGGGGGGGGATGTTTGTACAGGCCATCCCCCCCTACTTCAAGCCAGGGGGGAGTTGGGACCTATGGTCACCGATTAGGCATTGTTTGTTATATAGAGGGCGCAAGTAGCTATAAGTAGTGCAGTGGGCCTTTAAATAGAGATTGTATTTGTACAAGTACATGTACGTATATGTAGGGGGAAACTACATGAATTTGTAGTTTGATTACCGGTAATCAACATTTGAATGTGTGCATGGCTCAGATCAAGGGTACACTTACAAAAATGTAGATTGAACACTGGGAAATTGTTCAATTATCCAAAACCATGAGACCCAGACTCAAATTAGCATTTTTATATTAGAAAGTACCATTGGGGGAAGCTCCAAACAAGTTTTCAGCTTCATTGAGTTCAAATTAAAGATTTTAGAGCAATTTTATGATGAAAAAAGGCCTATTTTCAGCACTTTTAACGTTACATTCAAAACATGCACTAATTGGATACCATATTTTTACTAATGGGATGCAAAACTTGTGATTTTTTTAAATCTTGATGTAGAATCTATGTAATAATTAACATTTCTGTTGAGTTAATTCCTATTATTTTACTTTCTTATTCCATTTACACGTGATACAATTTTTGTGATATGTTCATAACTGTGGTGTCCTGCAAATTTCAAATCTTACTAACTGAAGAATGGTGTATAAATAATTGATTTATTTACAAGCTTGCAATGTTATAATGTTTAGTTTAACTTTATCTTTGATTTCTAATCAGATCATTTCATTCTGGGTCATGGTTTTAAAAATATTCAGATTTCTGAAAATGGAAAATGTTTGGTGTCCTGCAGTTATGAACATACCATGCAACAGAATCTATACAAAAACTTATTGTATTCTTTCAAAATGATAATGCAATGGTGTATATAGGTGAATGAAGAGCACTGATAACATTGGATTCCCCATTTTAACTTGTATGTGTGATTTAATCAACAATGAATGGACACCGAGTTATGTACGTGACGAGTTATGTACGTACACCATGTTTTTTTTTCTTCAATAATTAAGACCACCTATATTTAGTTATTTGTTATGGTAAGGTAGTAAACCATGTATAAGACATACACACGTCTGATTTGGTGAGAAGAATATTACAAAATATTGCAGTTTGAGCTTTTTCATGTCATGTACATAACTAAGACACCGTTATGAAAAGACACCGAGTTATGTACGTTACTACCAATCACAATTTGAAATAAATTATCATAAATGAATCAATTTATTTCTGTCAGCATGAATTGCACCCTTCTGCATTTTCATTTAAACAAACATTTATTGAATTTAAGGAACAAGAAGTTATAATTTGAATGTAAAACTACTTACTTTTGGTGTCCACAGTTATATACGATTAAGTACAGAAATCTTACATTTCAGTCCTGAAATAGTAGTTTACAAACTATTTACACATTGCAAATTATGTTTCATTCAGGAAACACATCATTCCTTCAATTGAAGTCGATATTAGACTAATGCAAAACCATATCTGACAATAAGGCAAAGAGAAAGCATCTAGAGAATAAGATGTACTGTACATAACTCGGTGTCCATATTTGTTTTGGCCAAATTCTAATAACTAAATTGAAAAAAGTTGATATGGCAATGGTTTTAAGTTTTGTTTAGGGTATGTTTTAACATCTCATGTACTTTGTTGAGAAAAAATTAAAATATAAGAGAAATATCAGCATGAAGTGGACACCGAGTTATGTACGTAACATTTTTGATGATGTGATATTTGGCTACTGATTGCCGCTTAACGGCAATTTGTTAAGGTCTGATTTTTTAGCTATGTGTTGCATAATGTTTGCAGATTACAAAAATAATGTTGCCACAGTCTATAATTGACTTTTAAAATTCACCTCATATGTAACACTTTTGTGCCCTTGATCAGAGCCCTGCACATGTGTATGTGTGTGTGTGTGTGTCTAAACTCTCTCTCTCTCTCTCTAATAGCTACAATGTACAGTATGTTTGTATCCCACCGGTGCCATCGTTGAATTGAATTTCTTTATTGTCATGCACAATGACCATGATACAATAAGGGAGATGATGATGGTGAAATAAGGACTATGAACATTTGTGTTCTAGTGATGGAATTTGTACTTGGTTTTAATGAGTAATGGAAAATTGAATTAATTGTCTGGTAAAATATAGTGGACATTGACTTCATAGGCCTACATGTATGTAAATGTACATGTAAAGCTGAGATATGACTTTAATTGAGTACTGGAAGATTGAGCAATTTGGTGTATGCATGAAAGTAAGCAAGATATTTTCCATTTTCATACAGTATACATGTACATGTACCGGTATACAATATCCACTTTAATAGTTTAATGATGCTAAATCTAATAATTGTGCACAAACCACACTTGTGCATGGATTCAAGCAGGGCAGTTCTTCATATGTAAAGCGGGCGGATTAGGGAGCATATAGGCTGAATATATATGCATTTTCTCAGCTTTGCAATGCCAAATGTATCAGAGCATGCATGATGTGAGGTGAAATCCGATGATGTCTGGATCATATTGTCAATCAGTCATCATGTTATGAGGAGATGTGGGATGATGTATGATGGTTGGGAATGAGAAGATGGAAGGAGGAGAAAAGATGGAGAGAGAGAGAGAAAGAGAGAGAGAGAGAGAGGGAGAGAGAGGGAGAGGGAGAGAGAAAGAGAGAGAGAGGAGAGAGGGGGGAGAAAGAGAAGAGAGAGAGAGAGAGAGGGGGGGGGGGGGGGGGCTACTTGCAGACATCGATAATGTCTTAAGTTTGGCATGTAAGCAACTAAAGCAAGACAGAGGAAAAGAGAAAATTAGGAAATTAAAGAGAAATATATAGAGAGAGGAAGAAATCTTTATGTACAGTACATGTACATGTATATGTACCGGTATTCAACTTCAAGTACAAAATATAAATTCCTGCATTTGGTATTCGTGATGATTGGCTCTAAAATTGAATCGAATAGAATGAGTGCATGTATTTTAACTAAATAATTCCTGATACATAAAATACATAGCTCGTTGACTCAGTTGAAGCTTTCCATTTTATGAAAGCCAAATATACACCCATGTAAGCGTGCAAATATGATATGGGCACCATATTACATGTACCAAACTGCTTTCACTTATAAATGCTAAATGTCACCGGCAAAATCTACCCCTAACAATGCTGAATAAAGAATGATCGATGTACGTGAACTCTGCGGCATAAAGAGGCATGATTTGTTATGCTTTTACTTACCTGTATGTCATAGAGTAATCGAGGTACAGCCATGTTACTGCAGCTGAGTGGGGATAGATTGAATAACAGTCACGTAGGCCGCCAGGTAATTGTGATGTGGAGTTAAAGCCGGAGCGCATTGCAGACGATAACATCAATCCTTCTCCGCCTGGCAGCGTACAGGGCCCTTATTTATAGCAGGAAAGTGCATGTAATGTAAGCAGAGACATTTTGTATGTGAATTACTGAGTTTAGGTAACATTGTCATTAAAGAGAAACAAGGGAGAGATGCATGTGTGTATGTTAAATGAATGATCCGTATACATTGTAAATAGTTCACTTCTTTGCCATGTTGCTATTCATCAACATGTCCATGAAAGATAATTCCAGAAATATAGTCAGACATGACGCATGGAATATTAAATCAGGATGTCTGGAAATCCAATCAAGGAAAAAGACTTGAGAATATTTTCGCCTTATACTGGCCATAAAGCAAGAAGGTCAATCTTGAATATTACATGCACAATCTTTAATGTCTCTAGAGAAGATGTGTTTTATTGTCCAATCATGTACATTCCCTGACTATTATGTCTCTTGAAACTCTCCTCAACACGTTCATATCTTCATAAGATAGCATGTTGTTTAATAGTATCTCTGTAGGATTTAATCTGTATGCTCTGACTGTAATCAGGGCCCTGTTGCACATAACTTACCATTGATAGTAACTTTGCCATCAATGGTAAGTACCATGGAAACCTTGATTTTGATTGGCTGTTAAGCCCTGTTACCATGGTAGTTGCCATTGATAGCAAAGTTACCATCAATGGTAAGTTTTATGTAGCGGGGCCCTGTAATTTACACTGTGTCTTGAATAAATCAATAATCTAGAGGACTTACTGGCTCTACGTAAGCTAGGCTACAAGCTCGAATAATTCTTACTCAGCGTGAAGTGCTGTGACTGACATGGTTTACTGTAGTGCCTTCATACGGCACAGGATGTTTCATTTCCAAATCTGAACTTTGAATGATGAGAATGTCAGGATTAGAGTATTAATTTGACTCACTATACATGTACTGTATATCCTACACTGATGAAGGAGAGTGCTCAGAAGTACAAACCCACATTTTCTTCCAACCTATTCTTTTTGGTGTTTTAGAAAGCTTCTGGAAGCAGAATACTTGCTGATGCAGATACATGTACACCTGTATGTCTTCAACTTGCTTTAACTCTCCTGTTAAGATCTACCTTGCTAAGGGCAGAAGTAATGTACGTACATACAGTACATGTTTGTGTGTAAAAAGAATCTACAGGTAAATAATTTTGTACAAGTCTTGCAGAATCTATTGCTACATGTACACAATTACATGTAGGTAACCAGTGGTATAGGACACAGAATTATCATCTGTTACCTCTTGAGTCTATAGATCTAACAAATTTTTCCATCTGAATCGATTCGTTGTCTCAGATGGTGTGCAACTGTGCACATCATTTGGGTATGTTATTAATAGAAACAGTTTTCCACCTCAATCTATATTCCTGGCATGTTTGGAGGCATTCCTTGACCAGCATGACAACCGAAGGCGGGCGCCTCTGATGCCATCTCTTGCTGTGTCCAACAGAGTCGATGGTTTTGATGGTTGGTCCCATGCTGGGGAAAGGGATGCAGGTATAAGCAAATGTTACTCCAGAGGTCAGATGGAGGGTGATGATGATGGAAGAATGATGATAATAAAGGGTGGTGAAGAAGATGATGATGATGATGATGGTGATAATGATGAAGATGATGGTAATGATGATGGTGATGATGATGATGGTGATGGTGATGGTGATGATGATGATGATGATGGTGGTGATGATGATGGTGGTGGTGATGATGATGATGATGATGATGAAGATGATGATGATGATGATGATGATGATGATGATGTAGATGATGATGATGGTTAATGCTAAATATATTACTCATTGCGGATATAGTATCGAAAATAATATCGCTAGTGATATTCGTTTGTCTCGCAATGTGGTCAATAAGGAATCTAAAAGATCACGAAGTTCTCTCTACGGATGATGATGGTGATGATGATGGAAGGTAAGTGATGATGCTGGTGGCTCCATCTTGACATGATCTAAAGAGGAATTGGGGATGGATGAGACTAGAGTAAATGAAGGATGAAGGCTGTAACAGTAAAGAGGGGGCACCAGACCCAGTAAAAGGGTAGCGCTGTATGGACATGCATACAGAATAGTCGTGATCTTTTAGATTCCTTATTGACCACATTGCGAGACAAACGATGATGATGGTGTTGAGTAGGAGGAGGATGAATACAAACAAAATATTTTGAGTATTAATTACTAAAGATGATAATGGAAATATATTAGTGTAGTGATGATGGCGATGATTAAATTGTAAATGATAAATGAGGATGTTAAATTGACAACAAATGGTTCTTATCAAAGGATGAATGATGCTGCGGATTATGTTGCATTACAATGGCTTTGAAAGCTACATTGAAACTCTATACATGTATATTAAAAAAAAAGAAATTTGTCTTAGAATCCGCAATGAATATTCTACCCACATGTATAATTTATAGACTTATTTGTCAGTCTAATAGATATTTGAAAGTAAAATTCAGGAAACATCCATAGGAATGGGATTAGAAAAGTTTATCTTTCAACAATCAGAAAGAGAAAAGACCTCTCCGCGTCTCTATTCTACACGCTGAGAGGTTCCTTCTGTGATGGATTAGACCGAGAGAGAAGAGTTCTCTCTACGGATGATGATGGTGATGATGATGGAAGGTAAGTGATGATGCTGGTGGCTCCATCTTGACATGATCTAAAGAGGAATTGGGGATGGATGAGACTAGAGTAAATGAAGGATGAAGGCTGTAACAGTAAAGAGGGGGCACCAGACCCAGTAAAAGGGTAGCGCTGTATGGACATGCATACAGAATAGTATGGTGTGGGCCATCTTTTAAATGCACAATGTACAGTACGTATGTCAATGAATGATAGAGACAGCACATTATAAAAGCATGTGGAATAACACATGTCCATGTACATACATGTGCATGTACATGTATACAGTACAGCATGCACAGAAGTATTACCGGAATCATCAAGTCTGTACCAAATAACTAGATTTCAAATTTCCTGATGCACTACAAACTTTAATAGAAGCTCAATAATGCATGTGCATTTTACCCGTGTGTAGTTCAGACGATATGTACAATGATGTACATGTACATGTACATGTATGATTGCATAATAACATGTGTACCCTGTCCTATAATAAGAAGACATGTACAGTGTACATGTACATGTGCAAGAACAGTTCTTTTGACGCTGTATAATGTACATGTACATGTAACTGTAGATTGCCTGTAACTTTAAGAGCACCATTATCTGTACACAAATTGCTATCTATATATCTGTACTAACTATTGACAATGTTTAAAATGTATTTTCAGATATTCATTAAATTTAGAGAATCTCAAGACGTTCCCACATTCAATTTAAATGCTGAGCGAAATTACAGAATGGGAAGTTCGTAAGGATGAATTTCCCATTTTCATAGGACTTCATGTACAAGGTACATGTACAGGTGTAGTCTAACCTCTTCTGCCTCTGTCATTAGTCAAGAGAGGGTTAAAAAATAAAAAAAAAAGGGGGGGGGGTTAATTGGCTTCAACTTAATTATACTTGATTCCACAAGTCATGAAGCATTACATCTCGTTTGGAAATTTCATTCTATTTCTATCTGGTGAGCAGGATGGTCAAGGGAGATGATGACCATGAATTTCAGAAATGCCAGATATATCATAACAAAAAACATGATACATGTACACATGTATGTTAGGGCCTACTATAAGACGCAGTACAGGCTGTGCCAGCAAAAAGAAAATTTATGAGTGTTCAGTGTTTAGGTGACACTGTGGACTATCCAATAGTACCATATATCTGTCTTATCTTATGTGAGATGATATTTATCAATCCCCAAATCAGCATATCAAACTCCATCCCTGGTGATGTTGATTTTAGATAGGAGATTGGTCATTGGTCCATTTTATTTTGAAACGCCCTAAACTATCCAATTATTACCATACCTGTGTTAATGTGAGATAAATCAGTCCATTTCATTTTGAAATACCGTGTACTATCCAATTACCATACCTGTATTATGTGAGATAAATCGGTCCATTTCATTCTGAAATACCCTATACTATCCAGTTCCGAGTTATGCGAGAAGAATCAGTCGATTTAATTTTGGAATACCCTGTACTATCCAATTACCATACATGTAGCTGTCTTATGTGAGATGATATTTATCAATCCCCAAATCAGCCCATCAGATTTCATCTCTAGTGATGCTGATGTTAGATAGCAGGCATTCCAATGGAATCAAGTTCACCAGACTGATGTAGTCTTTCTGCACTCACTGATGAGGAGACTGCTAGCTTCATGTCTGGAGTTTTGTTTATAGAGCCATATCATCTGTTTGTAGCCGGGAGGGCAATTTACTCACATAAGTGAACACAGAGTCCATTTCATTTCATTTATTTCATTCTCCATAAAAACATTAAAACATACAAACATGATACAGATAAAGATTGATAACAAGAAATATACAAAGGGAAGGAGCAAACAAAATTTTATGGGAATGTGGGGTTAACAAAAAGGGCAATTAGCCTTATGAACCTCAACCTCTTAAAAAATATACACTGTATTGTTGAGAAAAGAAAAGCAGAGAAAACCTAAACACCAATACAAAAGGGGGAAGAAAAAAAAAGGAGAAGGGAAGGAGAGGGGGGATACATTACAAAGTGCATTAACTGAAACGTGACACCATTTATTTTGAGATTGAATACAATGATAAAAGATGGGATTTATACAATTGTTTAAAAATATTCATTGAATTAGAGTTTTTCATATTAAACAGGATATTTTTCCATAAAACTGACCACTTTAAAAAAATTGTATTTTTTGAAACATTTGTACGGATTTTAGGAAAATGAAATTTACATGACATGGACTTCGGCAGTAAACCCTTGGAACACATAAATATAGCAATATTAAACTTATTTATATCATAAACATTTAAAAGCTTTAATTGTTGAAAAAGTGGCAAAGTGGCAAAGTTAATGGCCTTCTGGATCCCAACAGACAATATATACACACTGTAAGTAGCTACATGTACTTGGCCTCTGTCTCCAATTTAAGGCCACATCATACTACATAAAAATGATAAAAAAGAAGACGGTCACCGTTTATGAAATGAAAAGATTTTGACATATCACGAATTATGATTTTGAAAGAGTGATTGAAATAAATGTTTATGTATTGGGTGTGAATGTAAAAGAGCCTTCTATTCATTCATTGTTTTTGTCTTCTTGATGATAATGATGAGATAAGTGCTTATATACATGTAGCATATATTAATTCGTAGAATTCTCTCTCCACTGTAATAAACAAAACAAAACAAAACAATAATGCAGTAACATAGAATACATTAAAGATACTACAGTATGTCTGATTTATGTCCCTTTTGCAGCCAACCTCAAATTCTGTAGAACTTTGCAGGAATTATGAATATGTCATGTATATCCTATCTGTGAAATTTCAATGTTAGCAGTGTCTTTTAATTCAAATTATGCAAGGAAACCCGTTTACATGCTAGACTTCACTGTCAGACACTATTGTCAGTATTGAGTGACTGACTGGCTATTTCTTCTTCTTATACATAAAATGAGCTGTAAAGGATTTGTCTACATCAATAACCCACTTGTTGTAATGGCCAAAATTAAACTGATTGAATCTTTGCGAAGCATAAAACGTACGACCATGCGGTAGAATGGTCTGAAAATCAAGTCTATTACTTACTGGCTCTATAGATCCTAAGTTGATTTGACAACTTATAGTTGTTATTTTCCACTTAAAGACATTTTCAAGCCCCATTCTTTTAAGGGGAGTTCTAAATTAGTATTATCTTTCAAAGCCATTGGAATTTAACCTTTTCATATTTTTGGCCTGCAAAACGGACATAGTACCTTTAACAGGGTACATGTAACAGTAATCAGGTTTTTCGACAAAAAAGTGAAATATGTACAATATCACCTTCATGTGGATAACAAAATAGCACACTATTGTCTTGTAAAAAAAAAAAAAACTCCAAGATGATTTTCAATCTGTGGATTTAAAAACTACGCTCTTGAACTTGAATAGAATGACTAATGGGAAAGATACGTAGGTACCAGCATATTTAGACTAAACGTTATAGGCTAGAATTGTTTTTCATAATGGGACTCCCAGAGAAACTATTTTCAAAGCTTATCTTCCTTCACTCTTGTTTTTACAATGTCTGTGGTTTACCAATGTATAAAATCTCTCAGACTTGGTTTATGATTGGCTTGTCATGTTTGATAGATATGGTGATAACTCATGGCTGGGTTGTTAAAGGGGAAGTCCACCCTAGGCTGATATTAAGTTGGTTTTAAATGGAAGCAGAAAAACAAGAGAAACAGATCAGCGAAAGTTTGAGCAAAATCCAATGTAAAATAAGAAGCTCCTCTCTACAATCTACTTTCTACAGAACATTTCATATACTTTCATTTCCTTAGTTATTGATAAACGGAATATATGCTTCATACAGGGTTTGTTTAAAAACATATTTGCAATAATTATATCTAGGGTGAATGTATGATTGAAATTTTTAAATGGGGAAATATGAATTCTTGAAGTTTTTCAGTACAAGGCAAATGAGTGGGGAGTTGGCAAGAAACGTCCAAAAGTTGCAAATTCGTGTTCAATTGATACTGTGTAGCACCCTCAAAAATATCATAACATTCTTATTTTTAATCAGTTTTGTTCAAACTTTCAATGACCTGTTTCTCTCATTTTTCTGTTTCCATTAAACAAATCTTAAAGGTAATACAAAGTTTTGGTATGGGGTCATGAATTTTGGAAGCATACATACATGTATGCGATCCTACAATATTCAGTGATCGTTGTCGCGGTTGAAATCGAGTCTAAAGTTATGAAATTGTAAATAATACACTCTTTATGTCGTATAGCTCCCTCTCAAGGTCAAAATATTAATTAAGCTATACAACAATGTTTCTTTACTCAAATCGACTGATTAGCTATTCCCATTTGGAATGAATATACCACATCTATATATTCTGAGTTTTTCATGGTCGCAGCTACCATTATACGGCCGTACGCGCTATTTGAAATTCATCAAAATTTACCAGGAGCACCGGTAAATTTTTATATTCAATTTTTCTCAAAAGCAGAAGTGTTTTAGGGGCTAAATTTTCTATTGCTTATAATACATCCACATGGGCATCCAAATATATCAAAATTGTAAAGAATAACTATCCACCCAATTTTCAAAATATCCCCAAACTTTGTAATACCTTTAATATCAGGGTGGAATTCCCCTTAAAACAGTTCTCCACGGTCTACATAAATGTATGGTACAGTAGGGCTGGTACTAATACTGTAACCCCCCCCCCCCCCCCAACTCAAGAAGTATCTTGGAATAATTTTATATTCAGAATTGGACAGCCAAGAAGGTATTTCAAGCTTACCCCACCTCCATTCTTAATTGTTTGTACAATATTTGTGGTGTACCACTACATTCAATCTATCAGACTTGACCACATTCAGACTGGCAAAATGTATTGTATACATGTATGTACAATGTACCTACCGGTTCATGAAAAGTAATTGATGTGTCTAGTCTGAATTTTATTGTGAAAAATGAATTGAAAGAGAGGTATGAAAGCAAAGTATGATGTATTTGATGATTCACGTGCACATCATATTGAATGACAACCATGTTCCTGGATAGGGGGTATTGTGAGCATACATGTATGGTCATACTAAGTAATACAAGCTTTTATTTTGTATTCTTGAGCAATGCCCATGACCCACATGTACAGGTAGTATATAGTTCATACTAACCCTTTAGGTCCAATTTGAAATGCCTAAAACTACTGGTAATGTCTTTTGATGATGTTCCTTTAGACAAAATTCTTATCTTATGTATATGCTCCTTTTCATACATGTTTATAATCATTAGGTATACAATGTTTCTTATTTGCTAAATCCAAGGTATTCAGTTATATGGTGTCCCTGATATTATCAAGTATTATGGAGTTCTGGACATAAATTAACATAAAATGTGTAATTTCACTAATAAATTTAGGCTAATCTAAGCTTTAGTAGGTTATTTTTTTTTTACAACAATCGAATGTATTAGTACTAAAATCTGAGATGTGGGGGTCTAAAGTATTGGATAAAATAGTTTGGCCTTGTCCTTTAACAACTTTTGATTTCCTATGAATTTTCTCTGGTGTGAAAGTGCCATTAGGAGTATGATTGACTTGTCAAGTTAGATAGATGGGTTGATACCGCATGGGTGACAGGCTGAGATTTGTAGGGCTGATCAAGCCAATCTCTGAAAGCACAAAGCCATGTCACCAGCCAGGCCTGGTTAGCAGGCAGGCAGGCAAGGCAGGCAATCAGTGATCTCATTTGTTAGGTTTACACGATAGTCCGTAAACTTAAAGTTTAGCTTGTGGTTTTATACTTTGAGGTTATCTTGTAGTTTATGACCCTGTGGACATACTTGTGGGTACAAAACTTTGAGTTTACTCAAATTTAAAGGCCATTGGATGCAATTAACTTTGTTGTTTTGGTCTCATCTGATCTTTTGTTGTTGTTTAAAACTGAAACTTAAAGGGATAGTTGAGTTCTGTTGCAGAGGGCGCTACACAAAATATATTTTTTTGTGAGATAATGAAAAACTGAGAGTCAAATTTGAAAGCACATACAATTTAAATGACAAAATCGTCTTTGTTTGATCAAAATCGGTTCAGAGACGGCTGAAATATCCATAAATATTATGATTTCTAATATTTGTGTACCACCACAATTCACAAATATTCAATAATTTGAAAAAGCCATTGAAAAAACGAAATAGCGCCTTTTACGTTGTATTTCAGCCAATGCCGATGTTGGATTTTTTGTTGGCTTTGTCATGTTGGTTATATTACGCACAACCAGCTGGCCCATGTATTGTTATTATTAATAAATAAATTAATTAACGGTCACTGTATTTTTTTGAAAGTGGAGCTGAATTGGTATGATCGTATTGGCTAAATTGTACACAATTTGGGGTCTAAAATTACGTTCATAGCAATTTTAGGTTCCAAAAGGGTACAAGAAATGTCATCTAAGAATAAGAGCAATAGCCATGCACTTTGAAGGCATTTGCGGTCTGAAAACAGAACCCAACTATCCCTTTAAAGAGATGGTTTATTGATTTCAAACTTGACTGAATTTGGTATCATTGCAATCGAAAAATTACACTGAGTAAAATCATTACATTTGTGTAACTTGTACATTCGAGCGAAATTTATAAAAGTTGATTGAACTTGACGAAAAATCAACCCACTCAACGCCCCTAAAACATCGTAAGTCAGCTGATTTTTGAGTGACGTCACAATATGAACAGCGGGCCGCTCAGCTGAAATGATTGACGTCGCGACGGTGCGAGATGCAGTTTGCATGCTATTCACATGTATTGCATTGACTCTCGAGTACCGTACCCATTTATACCCAACGCTGTATATACCTTCATCAAAATCCCCTGGAAATATGGATATGGACGAAAACATATACTTGAGTATACTCCAGAAGGTTCCTCCATGGCATGGTTTTGGTTCTTAATCTGACGTTAGTCTAGATAAATGGTATATAACTTCCAAAAAGCGAGTGAATATATCGTCGATGTAGCGTTCAAGTTTCCCGTAGCTGGTAGCTGTGCGTGCGTACTCTGTGCATGTATTATGTGTGCAATACACTGACCTCTATATGCGTGCATCACATCTAGCGCAGCTTGCTAGGCAGCCTAGCCCGTAGCCCGGCGCTCGAGCTAGCCGTGAATCGCGAACCGGACTGATCTGTTTCTCTCGGTTTATCAGGTCCTATACGACTTAATTTATCAAAAATGTAAATTAATCAGCCTAATCACACATTTTTGTAATGAATATCTGGACAATTCTATGTAAGTTTGTCGCCTTTTTTACTCCAAAAGAGTCGTTAGGTCAGCATGCGAAATGTCCTTTGCCTTCCCAGATCAGACACATACACGCTGAAGTGCCCTCAGAACATGTGATTGGTTTTCCGATTTTTATGCTCAAATGTGACGAAAAAAATCTAAAAATCAAACAAACATTTGTAGAAAGTATCATTTATTCAGTGTATCTCATTCAAAATGCCAAAAAAAGAGGAAATATCACCACTGGCGGTAAATATACAAACAACGTTTACCCATATCTGAAAATTGCAATGGGTATCCAACATTGTTCCGAATGTGTGATGTAGGTTGTTCATATTGTGACGTCATCGTTTCGCATGTAAAATAACGCCGTCAATTCACTTAGTGAGTGGGTTCAGGAAAGGGTAACAAAATTGCATTTAATTTATTCCTCACATCAGTAAGGGCTTCAAAAGTACTTTGCTCATTTTGTTAATGTTCTCAGCAATCTGTAGAGGTGTAATTTGCCCATTTTCCACATTTCAATGAACCATCTCTTTAAGGTTTAAACCATGATGGTCCTGTGTGAACATGGCCTTTGAAAGCATGAACCTTAGCAGGCATGCAGTCAACAATCTCATTATCACACTTGACTAATTTGGAGATTGCTATGGCAGGGCCCGACTGACATGGCATTAGTGGTTGCTCAAGTTTTATCCACACTAGTTTATTAGGAAACTAAAATTTGAGGACCCCCTCCTCTTTTTTTTTGGGGGGGGGGGGGTGTTTTTGT
Organism: Strongylocentrotus droebachiensis; assembly: GCA_035222895.1. Taxonomy (NCBI): domain Eukaryota; kingdom Metazoa; phylum Echinodermata; class Echinoidea; order Camarodonta; family Strongylocentrotidae; genus Strongylocentrotus; species Strongylocentrotus droebachiensis. Next base: position 512,045 of record JAVYIG010000358.1, read on the forward strand.
ATTTGTATATTTGTTTGTTTTCTACATGTAGAGGTTCAAGAACATGGCTTACAGTATTTGCCAAAACATAGATCTGTGCATTACTGATAACTATACTGGTACACAGATAATATATTTAATGAGTATGAATGGATTAATGTAGCAGTTTTCTTATTTGCTTTTCTTGCATACCTAGCCTGAGATAACTTAAGTAAAAACTCATTGTAAACATGGGTTGATAAAAAATACATTATTTTTCTCCAACACTTTATACGGTCATCCATCGCTTTTGCCTAGATCCGTCTTCATCACATTTCAGTGGAATAACAGTAATTTTCATTGATCCATTGTCATCAAATTAGGTCATTACAGAGTTGCAACAGGTCAGTCAATCAATTATAGAGAGATGGATTTTCTTCTCACTACCCCAGCTATCCATGAATTTCACCTGATTGTAAGAACTAAGAATCAAGAAATAACTTCTTTTGAAATACATGTACATCTTAGGTGGTGTCACACAGAGGCCAAAAATCTGGATTAAAAATCCTCTAACGAAGCAAGAAAATTCTCCCCTGAAAGGATTTTCAAGGGATTTTTTAAGGGATTTTTCTGTGTGACACCGCCTCTTGTGGAGAACTCTTCAAATCAGAAATCATGTATATTCCTTGCAACAGTGTGGGGATGTTTATTCCGTAGAATGAAAGGTGCACAAAGTATTCTTTATTCTCAATCCAGCTGTAACACAGCAACAAAGAGCAGAGGTTAATTGCTTTTCTCACCCATCAAATACAAGTTGATTGTGAGCACACAAACAAACAATTGAGAAGCATTGCAAAGAGTTTTTGTGTTGCTGCATGAAAGTGCAAGTGTCCCAAACTTGTATTTGTCAAAACTCATGGATGAAGAACCTTTGAAGGGGTGATTGAGAGGGTAACAATGTGAAAAATTATTTGAAAGGATTTTTGATGTTGCACAAAAGTTGAAGTACGGTATGCTAAATTTACTTTATGTTTTGAAAATTCATGGTTCAAAACTATTTTGTTGTAGAGCACAAATAATGTAGTGTAATTTCTAAAACTCAGGAATGCCTTACAAATCATTGTGCATATTTATTTCTTTAATGTGTAGTGCAATACTATACTCTTATAATAGAAAAGAGAGCGATGCATTTAACAGGTTGTGTACAAATTTCTCTGATGTTATTAGCAAACAATGTACAGGAAAACAAAGATGATGGTCTACTGCACATGTACTTCCAAAAAGTGAATGTACTTTTTCAAAACTTCTTGTAAAAAAGTTACAATACATGTCCCTCCTGACCTGATATCCTTTTTTACAATAGATGCTCTCTCCTGACCTATCAAGATATTTTTAAATCTCAGAGCTACATCTCCTTTTACAGTAGGCTAGCACTTTTGGAAGACACATCATAGTACATAAATAGATTTCTGCAGTTTCAATATGAAAATGAGTGCCCCTTCCCAATATCTCTAAAGTGTCAGAGCTACATAAATACACAATACCTGCCCCCTCCTGACCCGACACTCTTAATAAACAGTGCTTAAGTGAGACGTACATCTTTTTGTACAATAGATGATCCTCCTGTCCCAACAAGATTTTTTGAAGTGTGAGAGGTACATCTTCTTGTACAATAGGCGAGCACTTTAATGCGTTGCAATGGACATCCCCAGTTTCCAGATGAAAGGGTTTCTTATTGACCCAGTGTTAATCCTATTCACACACTTATGTCATTGCCCTCATACCCTTCACCAAGAAAATAAGCCTCTTAGTCTGTGTAATCAGACCCATTTCAGACATTGTCCAGAATTCAGATGTAAACACAAACTGGGGTGATATTATGAAAATTCTGGTTACAGGTAGTCCTCTGGTAATTTTTCTAGTAGATACATGCATATGTTCCCGAGATAATAGAGCGCTTAAATTTTGAAACTTGGTATTCTAAAAATTGTCTTGGCAGTTTATTGTTGCTGGAACTTGGAAGGACCACCTCTTATCTTTCACCCACACATTTTTGGAGACATTACCAAACAAGATAGATTTTATATAAACAAACTGGGCCCCGTCTTACAAAGAGTTTATATCAATCGCAACTTATTGGCGATTGATATCAATCGCAACTATGTACATAAGAGATAGGAAACTGCAAACTTACGATTTATTGGAGGACTTGAGGTTGATTTGGATCAATCGTAACTCTTTGTAAGACGGGGCCCAGGTCAATCAATAGGAGCTCCCCATAGGTAAAAACATAAAGAAGGTACTAGAATCTTATAGATACAGGAGCTTTCAGAGTACCGCCCCTGGAATCAAACATGGTTATGATTAGTATCATGATTAGTATTAGTGAAAGTGGTTATTTTTAACTGCCAAGAAAGCATAAATGATTACGACTACTAGAATGTGTTGCCCATACCATATTATTTTTTTGTATTGAATGATAATGTCCTTCTGGCTCACAAGAAAAGTTGGTCATTAATTCTCATTATTATCTTACAGTTAAGACCTGATGCAAGTTTAAAGTCAAGTTGAATAATGGGAGATAGACGCAAATCTAATCTCTAGATTACATTAATCAATTTTGAAACTCTGAATCCTTTTAACTTGATGAAATTGATTGTCAAGGAGTTTTTTAAAGCCATGATACGATTGAAAACTCTATATTGATTAAATGCAATCATGTACATGTATGTGCATAATTAATTACATAAATTAATTGAATTTATTTAAAATGGGTGCTATTTAATCTTTTCATCTTTCCCCATGGACTATAGATGATGTACTTGTCTTTACAACAGTGATGACCTTGTACAGGCCAACCCTAGATATCCTCCCTTCCCTTAGACCCCCGCTAATCTTTGTATTAAAGGGGCATGTTCCCGCCAGTGTAGTTATCGCTGCTCTAGTCATCGCCATCTTGGTACCGAAGATCGACTTCTAATTTGCATACAGCTGTCAATCAAAGTACGCGCGTCCTGGCCTGCCTTCGCCAAGCCAGCTGATCGCTGCCGATCGTGACGTCACGAAAGTGGGCGGAAACAGCAGCCGAATCTTAGAGCCGAACTGCGATTGGTATTACTTCGGCACATGTATGCGCTAATCGGCATTGTGCGGGCTTTCGGAACATGCCATCTGCGTAAGAGCCGTATTCTGTTGGTGTCAATAGGCAGCTAGCACCGTCCGCCAGCGGGTACGTATTTTGAACGCCCTCTGGAATATGGGGAACATGCCCCTTTAAGAGATGAGCACTTCAAGATACCCTTTATCTAGGGTCTGTAAAAATAGACTAGGAAATATTGTTAGATGTTCATTTCTTGGTCCGCCGTGTTCAGGCAGTGCTCTGTGCTATCAGTACAACAATGTGCTTTAGTCAATGCTTGTGCATCGTCTCTGGTAGAACCATCCTCATCCTCTCTCTCTCCGGTAAAACTAAAAGAGATAGTTGACATGGTCTTCAGGATTATATCTGTGACTAATTAGATATTTGCTCATCCCTTTAATAAGGCTTGTACTTGCGTGTAAGTATCATCTTGTGTGATTTCATTTACATTTTTGTTTCCAGAAACGTCAGGATTTGGTAAGAGAGTAATAATGGTACATGAATTTGTATGTTCCATGCCTTGGAGAAGTCAACATTTCATTATAATATTTCAAGAGATATTATTCATAAAAAAGAGTGTTAGGAATTAAGCTGTGACTAGTTAGATTTTTGCTTACGGTATCCATAATGTCTACATTTATGAGTGAATATTTTCACTGCATGATTTGAGCACTACATTTGTTTTCAGAACAGCAGGAATTTGTTCAAAATTATAGCAATGAATGTCAATGCAATACCAGGCCAGGCTCAATCATTGCTAATTATGACTAGTACATAGACAAGATTTATACCTTGTAAGAATGGATAACAAATATTGCACCTGCTGAGAGAAGGAGGGTGTTACCTTTATACCACTTTATACAGAGCCTATGCCCTCTTCTGGTTCTCAAGAGATGATGATTTAATTTGCACTGTGATATAAGACTATTAATATCAAGAAGAAAATTAAGGATTCCTGATTAATTGACTAATTAAAAATATGTGGTTTCTATATTGACTAATCTTCTAGTATTAATAACTTTAATACTTACAGTGTTACAATCTTATGATATTAATTACATTATTACTAACAGTTTTACAATCTGATATTTAACAGTTTTACAATCTTCTGATATTAATAATGATACTTCTATTAAACAGTTTAATTTACAATATTCTGATACTGATAACATCATTACTAAGTTTTAAGATGTGAATAGAGAAATCATCAACTACATTCTGATCGTTATATAAAGGGTGCGTTCAATCGACACTTTTTCACCCTAGAATCACGGTTTTCAAAGACATTTAGTTTAAAACACGGTTGCCTTCAAGTGATTTTTTTGTCGGTCATAAAAATAAAAGTTTAAAAACACAAACATGAACTTTGCAATCTTCAAATACCATAATATTGTACTATTTGTGGAGAAAAAAGCTAGAATCAGCGTTGATGAAAAATCGCTTGAACCCTCTCCCGCAGTAACCGTGTTTTGTAACAGCGTTTTGATTTGTGATTCATGTTTGTGATTCTAGCTTCGAAAAATCGCTTGAACGTACCCAAAGAGCAATCAACCGTAGTAACGAAAAGCAACATTACAGCTGTAAATAGGTCCTGGAGTGAAATGACCCTCAAATGTTTTTAAAAATAGAGTGATTGCATCTATTATCTGCCTGATTTCATTTGGAGAAAACAAGATTTGAGAAAGATATTCAGTCCAGGTCAGTTTGTATCAATCCATGCACATGACATAGTCTGCTGAGAGCCAGAAAGGCATTAACCTAATATAATGTAACACAGAGTTATCACCCTTCTGGCTCTAAAAAAGGCGATATTTGCATTTGCTGCCATTTGCTTTGCTTTGCACTCACTCAAGGAAACGATGTTGTTGGGAAAGTTGTTTATTTTGTATGTGATTTAGAGGTTATTTTCAATAATTTATAGATCTAAAAAAAGAGCAGAAAGGCAGAAGAAGAGGAAGAAATGAAATGTCAGATTTTCTCTAGTATAGTAAGCCTATATGTACAATGTATGACCCGATGAATGGCATACATCAGCTGTTCAGAGACGGAAGAGATTGACTTTGTGTTTTAGTACAGTACATGCAGGCATGTATGTACGAGCATGCTTTAATATGTAACTTTACAATTGTTATGGTTTTGATAGAATGCCTTTGGAAGAAAAGTGACTGATTTATTAAATGATGCCGACATTATGAGCTTGTTACAAATAACAAGAAGACATACAAGCTTTTCTCGATCCAAAATGTAAAAAATCTGCTTGGTTATAACTGCCTACATGCAGTACGGAAGTGGTTAAACTAAATATCTATGTCACCACCCATCTACTTTTGCACTGACTCTGAATTCTCATGTCATCTTATTCTTGCAGATTAATGCCTCCCTCCTTCACCACCCCTCTCCCTCGATCCGCATCCGTGATGATGCTATCAGAGACCATCCTCAAGTACTGAAGACTGGCAGAATGACACACTTATCTCTCTGACCCAACCCCCCCTCTCCTCCGTCGTCATGGCAACCGTATCAATTTCCTAGGGAGCATCACCCCCTTATCTTTGCGCATCCCGATATCAGTGTTTGGATACAGTGCAGCTGCATGCCACTTATAGCATGGCATAAGGGTGAGTCTATCTATTTCATCATAATTCCATTTCCATAAAAAGAAGCTACATGTAGAAACTGATTGTGGACAGATGATATGAAAAGATGGATGGAAAATATCAAAATATGATTAAGGGAAGAATAATTTCAAACAAATTGTTTTTAAAGAGATGATTGGTTCTATAAACTTGAAGAACAGCAGCAAAATACAGACATACTAAGCTTAAATCATCTTGCACTCATCAGAATAAATTGCGAGGATGAACAGAAATCATTAGTGTCTTTAAATGTAAAAGGCAGATTTTCCTTTTAATTTGTTGTTTGTATTCTACCTGTACTTCTATCCATTTGGCAAATTCAAAACAACTAAAGCAGACAAAATGTCTGTAATTTCTCACATTTGTTTGTGCAGAAATTTCTCCCTTTTTTCTTCTTCTTGTGAGTGGTTTATCTTGATTTCCATAAAAGCCTGATTTTGCTCTATAGTCAGAGAAAGGTTACATGCACATAAAGTAGGGATATGGAAATTATGGGAATTATCTAGATGTAACATACATGTATATAGGCTCGAATTCACAAAGGAGGTTTGTCAACAAACCTAGGTTTATGTGCTAGGTTTGTTGACAAACCTCCTTTGGGAATTTGGGCCATAGTGTTTAATATAATCAGAGCTAATTCAGGTTTGAAACAATGGTTCAATCAGTACTCATTCTGTATGCTTTGCATAGAATTTAAGCACAAAGGATTATGCGTTGTGTTGTGTTGGACAGCTTAAACCTCTCATGTACAAGAACTGCATTTAAATCATAAGCTACTGTATGCATTAATCGCAACATAGATAGATACAGCAGTTAAACTTCTGAACTCTGTTCTCCGTATTGATTGATTATCCTTTAAGTGAGAAAACTGACGGATAAGAGACCTCATATAAAGGTACAATGGATGACCTTTTCTGCGATCAATTCAAAGTCGGCCAACCAGAGCTGAATGTGAAAGGAACTTATCGATGGTATAGGGCTTTTTCTCATCAGTTCTGTGTAATGTTCCCTCAATCCATAACTAATGATTCAAGGAAGGTCAGAGATAATGAAAGTCCAGACTTTCAGACTGCAATTTGGGTCTGGACTTTTCCACATGAATTGATCCAGAATAGCTGTATTTCCACTGCAAGCAAAAACTGTAGGTTTTTCTCACATTCTGGAGTTAGGTTGGAAAGTGCTAGGCAACTACCCATTAAAGGGATCCGGTAACTTTGTCTCAGATTTTGAAACAAAATCCTGGATTAAGCTCATGCTGCAATGATAATTATAAACCTTTAGGTCAGTCAGAATTCCCATGACTATTACAAGCCGATCGCCTGCCTGATTATCAAGATATTTATGATTGGAAATAGAAACCAAATTTTGTGTTTGCCAAACGGTTTTCATAACACTACAGTCTGTTGGGGAAAACGAGTGTGGTAAAACCGGTCACTCATTTTTATTTTTTTGAGGCACTTCTTGATCATTTTGAAGCGCGATTTTTTAGGGCTTCACTATTATACCATATTACATGCACTGATAACACGAAGGGTCGTGCATCTCAGATTTAACATTGTTAAACGGTGCCTTTAACACAATGAAAACCCAAATCGTGAAAAACCTACCTCTGGAGTGTGGTTTCTGAAATGCCGGCAGAAACTCACTCGTATGCTAATCCAACCAAATTGACCTGGATGAAAAGGAGCAATGTAGATCAAATGCCTTGCTCAAGGACACAAGTGCTATGCCAGGGATTGAACCCACAACCTTTGTATTCTCAGTCAAGTGATTAGACCAGTCGGGTACGTAAGCTCTACTTACACTCTTGAATGAAGAATTGAAAGATCTTTATATATTTGGGGTCAGTCACCACGAAATGAGTCCAGTGTCGCATTAGGCTCAATCGTAGTAATAGCGATGTATAGTGTGTATGTACTGAAAATTGACCCACCTACCACATTTAAGATTTTTCCAAAAATCGACTTATTAATGTCTTGTAGTTTATGTCCCCAGAGCTTAGGTCACGAAAATATCTCCTTCTAACATTTTTTGGCAAATAATATAGGCTATGTTATGCATCATTAACTTTACACCTAATTATCTAAAAACTGGGTAATCCCATTGTTTATAAAGTCCAATTAGGTTTTTGTTCATATTTCTGGATATAATTTATCAATTTTAATGTGTGACCCCTTAATTTAAAGCTTACTTAATGTAGATTCATATAATACTTAAAAACAGGAATAAAATTTTTGACCAACTGGACTCATTTCGTGGTGACAGGCCCCATTTGTTGAATTAACAGCCTAATTCTCAGCATACTGTGGAGTATTAAAAAGAATGACTATTCCATCCGTTAAATTTTTTATTTACTTAAAGCCCTTCTGGCTCTCAACAGACAATGCAGTTGTTTAGTTTTTATCTTGCTCGACTTTTATATCCATGTACATTGTACAGAATGCAATATTCAATATACAGTGTATGCAATATATGCAATAATCGCTATTCACAATGCAAGCGTGTATGTGTTTGGAAACTCTTATTATGTTTCAATTCTGAGGAGAGAATTGCATATAAATTTGACATTTATGCTATGTTGTGGTCTTTGAGTCATCTGCTGTCTAGCTGAATGCATTGACTATGGCACACAATGACTGTAGCAAGATTGCAAATTTATGTAAAAATCTTCACCGATCCTCTAGAGATCAGTGATTAATGATCATCTAATGATATTAGGAGGGTGGTGGAGATGGGGATGGAGATTGGGAGAGAAGGGGGGGATGGGTGGGTTGGAGACATGTAGGGAGAGGATAGGAAGAGAGAGGAAGAGAGAGGGAGGGAGAAATGGAGAAAAGGAGAGGAAAGAGAGGAGAGAGGAAGGATAGGAGATGGAAAGGAGTTGGAAAGGGGATGGAGGAGGGAGGGGAAAGGGGAAAGGGGGAGGGGGAGATGGAAAAGGAGCGTGATGGAGAGGAGGATTAAAAGGGAGGGAAGTGGGAGGTGGAGAAGGGGAGAGGGTAGGATAGAGGGAGAGACTAGGGGACTGAGAGACAGGGGAGAAATGTGGAAGGGGGTGAAAAAAGATATAACAGGGAAAACACATTCATGTATTTGTAACGAAGTAAAACTACAAAAAAGAAAGAGAGATAGATAGAAAGAGAGATAGGGTAGATAGAAAGAGAGATAGGAAGTAAGGAGATAAAGATGGGGAAAGGAACAGCATCGAATGAAGAAAATAAAGGGGGAGCAAACTGAGATCAAGGTATAAAGGAGGATGAGGTGAGAATATGGTGGAAGATGGGGTAAAACATCCTCATGATCCATCTTCCTTTGCTTGAGCTCATCTCATCTCTGCCTGTCATGGGTGGAATGCATCAGGAGCAATGCACCCCAGAAGGGACACAATCTTCTCCCCTGTGCCCTGGTGTGGGATTTGTCCCTGCATACCTCCAGCACACCTCCCCTCACCAACCCTCAGTCTAGAGAAAAGCCCCCCTGTGCTGCTGGGAGGGAGTGGAATGCAATTCCTCCTCTCACCCCAGATTCAAGTTTTGCTCACTTGTGCTCTGTCTGTTTTGGTCTGTGCCTTGATGGAGGGTGAAGGAAACGGTTTGTGCATGTGAAGATCTCCATGGTCTGAGCAGGAGAACAAATCTCCCTGGCTTGAGTCTGGATCGCATCTTTACAGTTTCAGGCCACATCTCCTCTGGGCTAGTTCAATGCTGCTGGAAGAATCTGCTGGTTTCTGATCTGTGTCAACGTTGTGGATTTTATTATTTGGAAAATCTAGGAAAGATATGCATGTAGGTTATATTCGGTGAGTATTACACTGTTCTTGTATATGTGGGACTTAGAGAATCCAGTAGTCAACAACTTAATTTTACATGCATGTGGTACAGTGATAAACATAATTAAGAAATATGTCAGCAATAAGTTGTAGAATTCCAGCTGGAGTTGTGTGGCGATCCCTTGTATGCAGGGATCATTATCAGTGATGCCAGTTTTCAGGCAATAGCCTGAATTCAGGCTCTGGCAAGTTATTTTCATACCATAGTTTAGGCTTTTTTGTGTACAAACTAGCTCATTCTAGATGATTTTCAGGCCCTCTGATCGATTCTAACTGGCATCCCTGTTTTATACACAGAGGATACAGGCTGTACATACCACCACACACCCCTCTATCAGTTGTTGTTGAGTTGGAGGATCAAGTGTGAATATTTGACTGACCCCTGGGCCATTTTCTTTGGCAGTGACCGGTTTCAGTCCTGAATAAACGGAAGGGAGGGGATATGTCAAAGGATCAGTCTCAAGAATTTTGTTTTATCTCACTTTTCTAACAAAGGAAGGTGTCTGTCTGTACTCAACTTGTTGGAAAGATTGACCGGATATTTTGTTATGTCCATATGGGCAAGTTGCCTTTTATTAACGAAAAGGTTGTTTGTGGATACATGATATGCACTATTTATGGAATCAACCTGGTATTGTAGTTGTTGCTATGTTGATGTGGCAATTATCAGGAAATCATCAGGCTAAAGCTGCCAAGAGAATCTTTTGTTCTGGGCATATGGATGCATTTGGGGAAAAACAGCAGGATTGGCAAAAAGAAAAAATGTATGCAATTAAAAAACACCTCATAATCGAATGTATTGAGAGATGCTAGGAAATATTAGAAATAATAGCATTTTACTTGTGTAAAAACAATGTAAGCAATCAATCTTTATACAGAGTTTGGCCAATTTGGTTCCAGTTGGTGATGGTATTTTTCATGTTTCTTTGTTGGGCAAGCATTCAGCAAAAAGAGGATGAACCATACTGTCCAACATTGGCTAAACTCTGTTGGCCCTGGAGAGACCTTCAATGTACATGTACAAAATCTGGGCCCTGTTTCATAAATATTTGTTTGTATCACTATCAATAACAAGTTATAAGAACTGTTACAATTATTTTATCTCCATGGTTACAAGCTACTGACATTGTTGCATCTGAGTGTCTTAGAGCTAATTTGTCATACAATTTGAGCATTTGTTGTTGATAACAAGCTTTATTAAACAGAGTCCTGGCCATATTGATTGTGGGCTTTTCTTACCTACATGTAATACATGTAAGAATACATGCATGTTGAATTCAACTCCAAAGAGGATGGATCGAAATCCCTGGCATCTGCTTCACTTTGACATTTGTTGAAGGATCATGTTTCTCTGGACATTGTTTGGAAAGGATTGCTGGTATCACTCTGTCCGAATATAGTATAGTCCTGGGCATCGTTTCACAAAACCGTCATTAAGTTCACCGACATCCCATGGAAACACTTGCTATATTCAATACACGCGTCTCAATGGGTTGTTAGTGAACTTGTACTTGTACATTTATGATGGTTTTGTGAAACGCTGCCCCGATGATTTGTGAGAGTAGGTACCATATTTGCCGGCGATAAGGCCGCAGCACCGCATAGGCCGCACTCCCAAATTTGACATTTCGTAGAGGGAAAAAACTGGAAAAAAACACAAAAAAAAACAGACGTACCAAACTTTCTCGTAGAACACACTATTTTTTCTACAAACTGATACCAAATTCATCAATATTCATATAATTTTACAAGAAGATTACCTAAAAAGAGATCGTAATTTAGCAGATCTTCATCGATTTTTAAGCTAGTAACCCAAATGAAGAAAGAGGCAGTTTCTCATGTAGAATAAGAAAAGGGTCTTCATCTTTGCTTGAAACCTTCCAATCATTTATTTGTCAAAATTTTGTCTTTTCTTATGCACTATTCCAGGTGAAAGTGCTGAATACTATACCTTAAATTGCTTTTCTCACTCGCCCATACTTGCCTAACATACAGAGTGCATTAATATGAGAAAGATCTGCTTCCACTCAAGTTTCACTTATTTATTTTCTTCACCTCTCGGGTAAGGTTTCAGATCACGAAAGCAACCGTAGCCTCCATAATACAAATGGGGCCTCTCCTTGGTGCTCCAAAATTACATTCCAGCTGAATATTTTTCCATCAATTTTGAGGGTTCTCTATCAACTTTAAAGTAACAGTATTATAAATAGACCCACACATATCATAATCAGTACTATAAGTGCTTTTAAAACTCTATATTCAAATGCTTATCTTAGCAGCTTTTGTAGCTTTTTTCTCACTGAACACTTGCTTCATGCTACTACAATTTTTCAAGAAGTGAATGGATAATAATTAATATCGATATTAAACTAAAACAAATAGTTGGCAATAAACTTGTAATTTCTTTTCTGCTTAATGTTGTGTAGTATTGTCCCAAAACCATGTTAATCATAAAGTACCCTCATATTTATACCCTGACAAGATGCTCAATTTGAGTTGCACAATTTGAGTTGCACTTAAAAGCCAAGTTTATATCTTTATAATCCTTCCCCCATAGAAAGACCCAAGTGCTTTCATAATCCACTTCCCAGGAAATACCACCTTTGTTATGTTTAAAGATGAAGTTGAGTTCTGGTCATGCGATTGCATTGTGAAAGAAACGGTGTGGAACCGACCAGAAAAGGTTGATCATCTAGCATATAAGAATTTGTGTGTATTGCAAGGTTCTGGAATCATCAAAATGATAAGAAATTTGGCCAAGTCTTGGTAAAGTTACAAACACTGTACACAGAAAGATGTATATGGGAGTACGAACACGTGGCGTAAAAAGCCGGCCCCCCGATTTTTACGATGTTACATGCATATTTAGAATATGAAGGCATTTGAAGAGCCATGCTTTTTAGGAAACATGTCTTATCTGATGTTCTTCCACACTTGCATAATAAGAATGAGTAACGCTCACAAATTATTTTTCACCTCTTCCCAGAACTCAACCTTCTCTTTAAGCCCATACATAAAACTACCGAGTAGTCCATTGTTTTGGCGGCCCTTATTCATGTCTTTGTCCCTTTGACACAATGTAACCTACCCTCATATTAGTTAAGTTTTGTAATCTGTATAAATATGACATGTTCTGGCTTTCTGGAGAGAAAAAGAAGGAGTTGAGTTTTGATCACCATTAGATCAAGACCTTCATTCTAGCTGGCTCTCTCTTCATCTTGTGTTTTACATGTGAGGAAGTTCATAATGATGTGACTGATTGGATTCTCCAAAGTTTGGAGATAATAAATACTCTCATATGACTCCGAAATTACAATGTACAAGGCTCTCCTTGCTGCTTCATTTTATGTACCTCTCCTACTGCCAATATCAAATAGACCGATACCAACACAACATTAAATTGAAAAATAACAATAATGTTCAGTTGGTAGTATGATTGTCAGATTCATGTACATGTAGGCTTTTACAGCAACGCATCCGTTGATGGCTATAATGTAAATGTGCCTTTAATCTTGAATGGTAGACTTCAGTTCAAGACATCAAGAGATGTCTCAAGTTCTTAACATTAGATTAGAAACATATTTCACCCTTTAAAGTTTAAACCTAACCCAGTTACTGAGTGTTGAAGACAGTGTACTTTCTGTGGTCTTTCATCTGACATTCCATCATTTCTGCTTTTGACCCAATGAATCAGCCAGAGGCTATGCTGCAGTAGGCCTGTTTTCATCAGCTCGAGATTGCCAAATATCCCGCTATTTGAACTATCCTGATCGCAAATTGTCAAGTTCATTTGCATCTTCATCAGCCCAAAGTTGCAATTAGCGGGATATTTTGTCGAGGTAATCTGCAAAATATCCCGCTATTTGGCGAAATATCGCGCTATTTTTCCGGTGCCACTTCACCAGCCCGAAGACTCACACTATGCGCGAAAGCTGAGCAAAATATTTTTCGAGCTCGAGTTTCAAGTTTCGATGTCAAGTCTCAAGCTGATGAGGACGCGATTTGTATTAACTTTAGGATTATTTCCCAAATCTCAAGCTAATGATGACAGGCCTAGTGTGTATGATACTATAACTGTTTTTAGGAATTTCATTTCTCCTCCCACAGTGGAACGAAACAGACTAGAAGTTGGGCATTCTCAATGTTTCTTCAATTTCTTTTGAAAACACAGAATTCATTCAATATTGGACTACTGTAAGGCTGTTTCTGAATGTCACTCTACTTCAACCAAATGAAAGAGACCAAATGCAAGCATTCTCAATTTTGTTTCTCCCATTTTTCTTCGTTTTGAATATACAGAATTTGACCATGGAGCAGAGACTGTATCAGTGATTCTATACTGTGGAACTTGATTTAGAACGCTTTCTTTCTGGATACATACCCAGGATTATATATATACACACCTTGCCAAGATGTCGTCTTCACCATATCATGGTAAGTGGAAATTTGTGCTATTAGTATTCATTTTAAGAATTTGGAAATAAAATCAGATGATTTATATATATTCTTAATGAGACCGCCAGAGGGGCGGTGTATTTGCAGGATAGAGAATATGAGATAAGAACATGAACAGCTGCTGAAACAAAATGATAATGATAAAGAGAATCGTAGGTTTGGTATATATGATAAAGCTCCAAAGCCAAAGGATATGAGAGAGAGTTATTAGATGAACTTGAAAGAAGAAAGTGGAAGAGGATTGGAAATAGATAGAGAAAAATAGGGGGAGAGAGAAAGAAAGATAGATAGATAGATAGATAGATAGATGGAAACAGAGAGAGAGAAAGAGATAGAAAGTAATAAAGGGAAAGAGAAAGGGGAGAGGAGAGGGGAGAGAAGAAGAGAAATAGAACAGAACAGGATGGAGAGAGAGAAAGAGAGAGAGAGAGAGAGAGAGAGAGCGAGAGCTAGAGCAGGGGGGGGGGGGAGGGTAATCCATAATGTATCATGTACATGAACATGGATATATTTATTTTCTATTCAGGCTGGAATAAACTTACTACAAAGGAAAGCAAGGAACAGAAAATAAAATCAAAAATATTTTACTTATATATTGCACCTGCCCTTTTCAGTAGGAATATTTATGGTGACCGCTATAGGTCTAATCATCTTATCCCCAATCAAAAGTCTCACCCTGGAGAGAGAGAGAGAGAATACTGTCTCTAACCATTGTGGTTTGCGGCTATATGGCTCTCATCTTCTATACAACAATAAATCAGAAGCATTGCCACCATTTCAATTTAGAATAATTTCACCCATTTCCTAGCAATTGTGTAGAAAACAGAACAGAGAAGTTGGATTATTGTACCTCAGGGCTTTAATAATGCAGACCTCAAATTTTGACCGGAAGCTGCCTCTTGGTTTCCGGAAACCAATCCTTATGGTAATGGCTCAATACTCATGCTAGTTTCCTTGTTTCATTTTCATCTTTGTGTAATGTAAAATATTGAACTTTTATCTGACTTTTTCATATTGCCTCGTCCTCTGTTATATGGAGCCCACTGTATTTGTTCTGGGAATTTTTTTTGTAGAAATTGTAGAAAAAAAATTGTCCAAACTAGTATATTCAAATTTTGGGCCATCTTAAAGAATTTGAGATGGAATTGAAACAAATGTCTAAACTAGGGCCTCATCTTATAAAGAGTTTAGAATAAATTGTAACTTGAAATTAATTGCTACTCTCATTATTTAAGTACACAGTTGCGATTGATTTCAATCAATATAAAAACTATATAATACTGGGCCCAGACTTTCCTATAATACTTCCATTATCAATTTACATTATTGGTTCATTGATATCCAACATTTTTAATCCTTTAATGTTCCAAATCTCCAATTGAAACAACTGTACCATAATAATATATAATGTAGTTGGTAGGCCTGTAAGTCAGCTAAATTCAAGCAAATATCTATCAGTGTTCAGAAGACATTGATTATGCCCAGCTGGGACCTTATATGTAGCAATTGCACCTGTGGAGTCATTCCTCTCAGTAAATGGTCCAACAAATTGATCTTGATAGGTCTCGGGCAATCAAAGTCAGGTTCGCTTCAAGACAAGTGTTCTGACCTGTGAGCAACATCTGTACAACAGGTTGTATACATGTATAGGCCCTACTTCATCCGTTATTTAGGGTATTACCTATTTTCATGACCCCAAATCCAAGAAAGTAAACTTGATGTGCAAGGTTACTAGTAGAAGCTCACCTGGAATTTATTATTCAGATTTTGAAATGAAAGTATGCATATCCAGTTTGAAGTCGAAAAAAATAGAACAATCAGAAAAACGAATTTGTCAAATAAATGAGATATACAGCTTGTTTATATTAATTTTATTATTTTTTATGTGAATACTCATAAGGAAATGTACTAATTTGAAGTTGAACTAGGTTAATAAAAAAAACTTGTACAATTCCAATGTACATGTACTTGAAATATTGAAATAGTTTTTACTGATTCCATCCTGAACCATTTTGAATTTTTGAACAAAATGGCATTGAATGATCCTAAGGAAATGCACTTATTTGAACTTTGAACTTTGAACTCAGGTGCAGTGGAACATGCACTTCTACAGATCATTTTGAATTTAAAAGTTTCTTACTCATTCCATTTTCGATCATTCTGGAGCCCACCGATCAATCTTTTCTAACTGCCAAGGTAATATGCTTGTTCAAATCAATCAAGTCCCTGTCAATCAACCGGTAATGTAGTGTTTACATAGCCACTTGTAAGGAAATTTATGCAGACTATATAATAATTGCCCAGTGCACACAAGTTAGGCATCAATCATAGGGGATCAGATTCTTTGTGGGGGTATGTTTGCAGAAACTGAACAGTATTGAGACTTTTTTGAGAGACTCAAAGCAATGTTTTTTATGTTGTGCCTGTAGTGGGAGGCAACTCTGAATTCCTATAGAAAAGTAAGAAGGATTTATATATGCTAGTGGTTTATAGAAGCCATGCAGGCACTATGCTAAATTTCAGTACAATTTGTTTGCAGAATTTATAAAAGTAGGTCCTCTAGAACAATTGTGAAATGTATTTTTTTGATGGTCTTATTCTACAGGCTAAATATGTAAATACTAATGACATACTCCTACCTTTTTTGTATTATTACATTGATTGCAAATGAAAACAAATATCTATGGTGTAAGGTTTTAATCCATTAGGGTCATTCTGTACATAATGGAGAAAGGCTAAGTTTTTTAGAATGCAAGTAGTCAAGTCCAGTCCAGATTTGTGGAATTATCAAAGTTCATGCCAAAATATTAAATCATAAAAATGCTACATTTTTGCATTGTAGGCTAATAATGCATGAAAGTTCTTGCCACATGCCTAAATGAATATCAAACGCGATCGGAACTTCTTTAAAAAAAATTAATCCAAGGGCACTTTCAAAATTCAATACCCTATTGACTTATTGTAGAAATTATGTTGGGATTACATAATATGTCTTTGTCACGTTTGAGCAGAAATTGCAACCATGTTATCAATAGAAATTCACAAAAGTTCAGTTTTGAAAATTCCTTAGTTTGCAGATTCCCAAGACTTTGAAATCATTATAAGTCATGTGAACTTGATTATTAGTTTGAGGTATTCCATTTTGTTTTCTTCAATTATTTTTATTTTTGAAAATGTATTTATCTGCTGATTCATGAGATTGTGATATTCATCGTACATCCATGCTAATACTTGTAAGTGGGAGGCATTCCATGTATGGGCATTTAGCCATTGAAACAAAGGAAGGGGGAACACAATCATGAAGGACACCAAATAAACTATCAGTGACCCCATAATTTTACTAACATGACCTCAGACTGACCTCAGGTGACCTTTAGACCTTGTGGCGGCTCAAGTTATCATCACACTGAACCCAAAACACATGTTGGTTGGCAAGCTGTGGTTTTAGAATTAGCTAAACATAGACCTGAATTTAAAGTCCTTTGTGACATTTTTTTTTAAAGAAGATGAACTTGTGTTGTCAACACAAGCCTTATTTAGAGTGAACACTGGGTACAAAGAAGTCCCAGATATTCCATGAATTAAATATCTCTTCTATTATAGCAGCATGTAGCCTAAATTGTCTGTTCAAGGATATTAGATGATTTAGATAAATGTATTTTTCACCAGGAAAGAAAAACTAAAAATCATTGCAAAGTATATTATAAGCTTTTGAAACACTGCATTGTCCTTGAAGTTGAAGTGTATATTATACAAATTATGCCATCCTTACTTTTCCTACAAGGTCTGATTGGGGTGGAGGGGGGGGGGGGATGGGGATGGGGAGGATGGAGAGTTCATTATCACTTTTTCTTAAATCCTTCTTTTCACTCATTTTGTGATAATAGCTTGCAAGGTGTGAGGGATTTCATTTGAAAGATTACTATCCTATCTTGTTTGTGTCCCACTTTTGAGACAGAGCAATCCATCACCGAGAAATCTGAGAAATGACACCAGTCTTGATTTCAATCTTAGTTCAGAGTGCACTCCCCAATAGGGTCAAACCAAAGCTTATCTTTACCCTCCACTTGCACAATGTTCTGTAGTACCAAGGAGTTTCGAAAACATGATGCAGCTAGAAATTTTTAAAGGGCCCACTTAGTTTGTTCCATGCATTGAGTTTGATGTTTTTTTTTGTTTTACTTGACTGCTAAGAAAGTGTGTGTATGCTTATATGTAGCTTTGTCAGTAAGCAATCAGGTAATGAGAAAAAGTGAATTACCGAAGGGCACTAGCACATTAACTTGCTTATTAACCCAGGACCTCCCATTTACTAGACCACTGCTCTACAAATGGGCCATATTTAATAAAAACACAAGTGGATGTTTCTACTACTACCATTTCGGATTCCTTCTTTTTTCACCATCAATCTTTTTTCTCCTCATCCTTGTCCTCCTGTATCTGTCACCCTGTCTCTCTCTATATCTCTCTCTTCCCTATTCCACCCTCTACTTACCTTCCTTCCTTTCTCTTTCTTCTCCATCCTTATCCTTTTCTTACACATCCTCTTTCTCTTGCTTTCATTCCTCGGCTCCTAAGTTCTTTCTCTCTCTCTTAAAGGTAATACAAAGTTTTGGGAAATTTTGAAAATTGGGTGGATAGTGAATCTTTACAATTTTGATATATTTGGATGCCCCTGTGGATGTATTATAAGCACTAAAAAAATTAGCCCCTAAAACACTTCTGTTTTCGAGAAAAATTGAATATATAAATTTACCGGTGCTCCCGGTAAATTTTGATAAATTTCAAATAGCGCCTATGGCCGTACAATGGTAGCTGCGACCATGAAAATCTCAGAATATGTAGTTGGAATACATAATTTCCAAACGTGAATAGCTAATCGGTCGATTTTAGTCAAGAAACACTGTTTCATTGCTAAATTAATATCTTGACCTTGAGAGGGAGCTATACAAAATAAAGAGTTTATTATTTTTAATTTCATAACTTTAGACTCGATTTCAACCGCGACAACGATCAATGTATATTGTAGAAACGCATATGCTTCCAATATGTTAATTTGAACCAAATTCATGACCCCATACCAAAACTTTGTAATACCTTTAAAACAATTTCTTTACCTCCCTCCTCTCCTCTTCTCTTCTACTCTCCATCCTTTCCTGCCTCTTACCTCTTTTCCTCCTCAATCTCAGTCTATCCTTCTCCTTTACCACCCTCTCTTCCCCTTCTCCCCTCCTCTCCTCCCCCTTGCTCCTCTATTCCCCCCTTCCCCTCTTCCCCTCCTCCCTTTCCTTTTCTTTCCTTTTCTTTTGCTTCCTGCTTTCTACCTTCCTCATGTTTGGTGTCTATGCTGTAACCCACGTCTCCCCCTTGAGGACTCTGGGGCCTTGAACCCTCGACCTGCAGACAGAACATAAAGGAGGTGAACTTCTTCAGCACAGACAGGAAGTCACTTGCCTTGCCTCCATCACCCAGAGAAGTAATTAGGTCAATGACCTCAATTGACCTCTCAGGGAGGAATGGAAGGACATGTGGTCTGTTTTGGTGAATTACTTCCTCTGCTAATTATAGATGTACTTTCACCACCACAATACTGTATCTCTCCCAACCCCTTTAAAGGTACTTTGTCCCATTTGCAGCCAACATAACATTTTGTAGAACTTTGCAGGAATTGATATGTCACGTATGTCTTATCTGTGAAATTTAAATGTTGCAGTGTCCTATTATTCAAATTATGCAAGGAAACCTGTTTACTTTCTAGACTTCACTGTCAGACACTATAGAGTGACCGACTGTGTACAACAGAAAATCCAAGTTATGTATTCTTTTTGTCAATATTTGTCGGGGGGGGGGGGGGGGGGGAGCTTTGCAGCAGTGTGTCGTTTACATGGCATCCTCTTTCACATTATATGATACAATTTAAGTGAAATTTTGCCATCAAATATTTGGCGAATTTGGGGCTCCCAACTCTTTAGAGGGGCTTTAAACATCAAAGAACTTGGTAGAGAATTGTTGTGCACTGCCATGACCAAACAAAGAGCCCTTTCTCACCACCAAATAAGACCAGCAACCCCACAGAGTGCTCCAGCAAGCTGCAATGTTTGTTTTCTTATGTATTGTACAAAGTGTACTTTAAGGTTGTTTTATTCCTAGTGATGTACATGTATTTGAGCACCAAGAATCAGCTCACAGATGGAAAGATAGTTTGAATCTAAAAAGAGAGAGAGACAGAGGATGATAAACATATTTATAGACAGGCAGACAGACAGATAGACAGACAGATAGGCAGACAGACAGACAGACAGATAAATATTGATACAACATGTACATGTAGATATGTGATGATACTGCCCTTGATAGAAATGCGCATGGATAGAGCTATAGAAGGCCTACATGAAATTGCGGCAGATGTAGAGCTTTAAATTCCATTTATTATCTTCTATTGATACGAGTACAGCTCTTTTTTTAGGCTTTTAAGAAAAATGTGAAGACATACAGAAAGCCTGTATTTGTATCATACAACTTCCTTTCATTATAACTGGTAACCTATATTTTGTAGCAACTCTTATGATCAGTTACCCATTAGCACTTATGCAAATGAAGCGATCTATTTCTCCTAAAAGAACTGCTTTTGCAACTGACTTTGCATCCAAAAGAAATTAAATTCCTTGACCCCCTTTAAAAGTGCTGGTTGCAATAAAAAGGTTGTTTCGGTTACTCATTGAATCAGTGACCTCATTTATGCAATAGGATTACTGCAATTATCACTGTTTTCCCCTCGAGGACAGCAGGCAAAATGGACAATTTGTTCTGTTGAGAGCCAGAAGGGCATTCAATCTGTTCATGAGTATGAGCTAATGCCTTTCTGGCTCACAGCAGGTAGATGGTGGATGAAGCAATAGCCTCGAAGCACAACATTACAATAATTACAGGAAAGGACATTATCAAATCTTTGTCAATATTGGTAACTGCTCTAGGCTTCATCTACAGTCCTCAATTCAAACTTTTATTAAACGGGTAAAACTTTGCTTTAAATATTGAATGGGAGAGCTGTATAGCTTGCCCTAGAATAATAGGAAAATGTATTTCTATGTTTATTTCTTGCATGAATTTTTAATTTTTGCTAAATACAACAGGGCGCGACAAACCCGCTTGCCCGACGTCCCGGGGCAACCAAATTGAGCCGTCGGGCAAGTAAATCAAATTATCACTTGCCCGATTCGGGCAAGTGATACTTTTACAGTAATTTCCTAGTGTCCAAGAACTCTACCATTCACCCGTCAACTTCTTACCCGTCGTCAAAATCCAGAAGCAAAAAAGCGATCGTTCCGATTTCGAAAAAACTTCACAGACAGCTATGAATGCCGCTCCGCCTCCACGCACGGCCGGCCGTGAGCTAGCTAGAGACAGCTAGCGCGATCGTACCAGCTGCGAGCTTATTCGCGCTCTCTCTATCTAGCTCTGCAGGCCGCACCGACAGGCCTTTGCTATTCTCTGATTGCCGATTGGTTGAATCACGCCAAATATGACGTCATTATTCTAGGGAAATGAACACGTGCGAATCGGAATGGAATAAACAACAGGGATTTTCTAGTAAGTACAAAAAGTCAAATGTTTGATATTTATTCATAAAAAATAAAATGCGTTTTTTAAACCTTCAACCATCCTTTGTTGACCATTTTCTTTGACATATTAGGTTATTATTCAGTACAGTTACACTGTACATGTATGTGCATTAATTTGCTATCTAAAACACTAACCTATCATTACGAGATAATAAATGCTTTAACCTCGAGTCCTTTTTCGCTTTAAAGTTTTGGGCAAGTGGAAATATTGTTTGGGCAAGTAAATTGAAAACCCACTTGCCCGACAGGGCAAGTGGTGAAAAAAATTCTTGTAGCACCCTGCACAACTGTAGTTCTTTTTATTTTGTAGAAGTAAGAAAATGAAATCTGAAGTGTAAAGACTAATTTCATGTGGACTTTAGGAATAAAGAGTAAACAATGACTCATAAGATTGGTTCTGATTAGCATATTAGGACACGCCTTTTAGTGCTTGCCTTTGAAGGACAGTGTCAATTTAATGCTAACTTTATTGTGCTGTCCTTAATTGTTGCTTCTCTAGGCAGAATAGAACTCAAGCATATACTATTCACACAACATTGATCATAAGGAACTGGTTTTGTGTACTATTTCCTTTAAAACCACAAACTGTTTCCTTTAAAACCACAAATTTGGAAATTTGTATGTTTTGTTCACTCAGTAAGGTTATCTCTGTGATGACAAACAATGCTATGAAGAAAGAAAGAAAGAAAATATCACAATTTTATTAAGCTTTTCCTGTTTGCAATGGCTTAGCTCTGGCCTTGACTTTGTGTTGCAACTGTGTTGCCAAATATTGCCTCTTTGTTCAACCTCCCTTAAAAAAGTTGTGATGTAAAAGTGTTATTCTGCACTCTGCATGGTATCATGAATATTCATTAATCATCAAGCACAGACTTACAGTCATGGTGTGGGATATGAGGCCCCTCCCACCTTTTAGGTAGCAGTACCCAGTGCATGCACCAGATAGACAACTCATGAATATTCATAGCAATAAACCCTCCAATGAGTGTATTGCTGTCACACTTTGTTGTACAGGCCTGGAGCAAGTTCCTTGTTTACATTCATACCTTATACATATTCATGAATGGGATTATAATGAGAGCCCCTAATGGGGGAGATAAGCATTCTATTCAGTTTTGTAGATGTGCAGGAGGTGTTTATATCACTGTGAAATAGGATTACTCTGGTAGTCTGGTACTCTAAAAATGCAAACAACAGAACCTCTAAGGTAAATAATTAAGCTGTAACAATCCTTGTCTAAAGAGATGTCACCCAGCTCCCTTTAAATTAAAACATACATGCTAGAAGCTCGACTTCAAACGACATAGACAGGTGTAATAAGTTATCCATGGTGGGCTAAACGGGGTCTGCCAGAACCATTGGGAAGAGCACGCTCCAACCCATTTAACCCTGGCTGTGAACTTGAACCAGAGCTTAGAACATTCGCGACACACCGACGACTATGACGACTCACCCATCGTGAAGAGTTGCACGGCTGACTCTCTCCCTGGCACACTGGCACACTGCACTGATTGCAGTCCGTCGTCTGTTCCCGGACTTTAACCGGCACTTTTGTTGTCATCTTTGTGACACTGATGGGGATCTGTTTATGAGCGTGTCAGTATACTATTTGTTACCCATTGAGGAAGTATCAGGCTTACGTTGCTCCGTCTCTCTCTCTCCCTCTTTGTGTTTATCTCGCTCTTAAGAGGCTTCCCTGACGTCCAGTTTTCATTATGATTAATCATCGACAATTAGCGAGAATGACCTCTTGATTTGGAGTACTCAAGGACCAGACTTTTTAAAGCAACTCCAAGCTTCTTAGCTTCTTAATAGCCATCAACAACGCAATTTAGCAGCCATTATGAGATTTTAATTTTGACAAATCACCTTGGTTCTTGCTGCATTTTGCTAATGATTTGTGACTCATCTTGCCTTGTTAGTTGTCAATGGATTTCTTATAATTGATGATTGTGTGCAGTGACATCTAGCCTTTTATATCATCCTGGAATTCATACCTTGGAAAAAAGTTGAAAAACGAGTCAAGGATCTTTCTGCACAGAGCATCCCCAAATTTGACGCAAATAGCAGAATCTGTTTCGAAGTGAGCTATCTTTTCCCTCCGAGGGTGCATCCACTAAAATCGACGGGAACGGCAGAAACTGTCAAATTGAGCCATTTTTTCTTCTCTCTCTTGGCTGATTTTCCTAAAGTGTCATGAGAAAGGAAGCTTGATTTGAGGCAATTTGCTGGATTGAAATTGGATAGGACCCATCCAATCGTTTACCGAGAATTGATCTCCATCGATCATCGTCATGTACGCCAACGGTACTATGACACTGGGGAGGGTGAGAGCTAGGCCCATGCACACCCAGACACAGTACAGCACCTATATACAGTCCAATCCTCCGCCGCAACCAGTATATGGTAAGAATTTGCACTAGCAAGCAGCTCATGTTTGGAGCCAGAAGGGCATTAACTCACATCATGTTCACACAGTGTAAATGCTCTTCTTGCTCTTAACAGACATCATTATATTAGAAAATCCAAATCTAAAATCAGTAATTCCCAAAGCCTTTTTGAACCATTAATTTGAATCAGAACCCAGTTGCGTAATCGGTAGTCATGTATTCAGAGTAATATCTTTTCATTGAGTTTTCATATGAGGCCATTAATTTTAATATGGTAAATGAAGCGATTTAAAATGCACCTTTCCATTAAGGATATCACTTTTCAGTGAGTGAAGGGATGAGACCCAGGAATGAGGGAAAATGAAGGAATTTACAGCTGTATAAAAGCTTTCTAGAAGATATAATAAGAGGTATTTTTTAAACATAAAATTTGTATTTTTTTAAACTTTGCAATCTAGTACCCAGGTCTAGTCATGCATTGGCTGATTGTCACTTTGAAAGATTAGTTCCTTATCACTTCAGGAAAATGATGATACAAAACCAAAATTGTTGTAAAGCAGTTTTATCTCACAGTTATCAGATTCATGTCGCATCATATCCTATTTTCATTTGCAAAATCAATAATGCCCACAAAGCCCCTTTTGAATTCCATTAATTTGATTAAAGATCTATTCACCTGATTGAAAAAATGCTCAGAGACTTAATCAATCGTTTCTAGGGCACTAGCTAACTTCCAAGATTGAAAAGATTGCTTCAGTTCACTAAATCGTTAGCTTTCCATTTCCGTGACAGAGTCGAGGGAAAGATGCTTGGAATATTTGTACACCTGTCCCGCTGTGTTGTGCAAACAAACTGCAGAAACAAAAAAAACCTCTTGCTCTCTCTCTCTCAACACTGCTTCTTCCTAAGTTGCTTTAGCAAGGGTTTCATTGCAAGAATGGCCATAAGACAAATCAATATATTCAAATTTATTCAATTCTTTTGAGAGGATAGAAGTTGGTTATGCCTTGGGCAAGAGATGAAATGAGGGAATTAATTTGTCAAGAGCATTTTATCAAGTGCCAGACACTGCCAGTATTCCGTAGATATCTGTCTGAAAACACAGATGTCACTTTGGGGGATCCAGAAGCTTTGAGATACCGTACAACATTTTCTTCTATGTTGTTTCCTCCTTGTGTATTGAACATAACTCTAATATTTGTAATGCGCTTAGAGACATTTGTATTAAGCGCTATATAAAAATTAAGTATTATTATTATTATTATTATTATTATTATTATTATTTTTCTTCTCAATCGTCTGTTGAGAGCCAGAAGGGTGTTTTAAACTCTGCATCAGATGACATGAGTTAATGCCATTCTGACTGTGAGCAGACAGAATGGATGATTACAAAATGTAGATTGGAAGAAGCCTTATAAATGTTAAGTGAATACAGATTTTGCTTCTTGGGATTCAGTAAAAGTGACAGTTACAACTGATTATTGTTTAGTCAAGGAGTCACTACAATGTTTTGTCAATGTTTGAAGAATAAAGATACAAGATGTCTTTGTTTTATTTGGTTTCCAACACTGCTGCTTATAAATGTAACTTAGCTCTTATTTGAAATGGACATTCGTTATCTCTTTTGTCAAAGTAAGTAGTTACCAGTATACAATATAACTCCTTGGTCAAAGTGATCCTAAGGCTGCTTCTATTTGGGTACTATAATGCAAAGGACTTTTTCAGCCGCATTTAGCTCATCACTGCATGCATGTGTGCAATAATAAGGTCATCACAGCTCAGAATGTCCACAAATAGAAAGCTGTCCTTCAAACTTGTCTAGGGTCAGTTACGTTATGGGGCCAAAAATAATTGAAGGGGGGGGGTGGCTTGGGGCCTCTGGTTTGCGATTTGGGACAGATTTAACACCAGTTTGGGGACACTTCAGGGATGTTTTCAGGCTATCTTGTAGATTGTTTGTACATCTCTTCAATGGCCATAAATAGAAAGCTGTCCTTCAAACTGTATCAGGTAAGTTTGTCATAGGGGCATAAACTACCAGGTAGAGGTGTCGAATTGGGGCTCCCTTTTTATTAGGGGGGGGGGGTGGCTTTCAATTATTTTCCAGGTAGTTTTAGGTGGGTCAGGGCCATTTTAGGCATAAACAGAAGCCTTGGTCATTCCCATCATCTGGATTTTCAAGGAAAGTAATGATTTTTTTTAGGACACTTGTTCGCAACTGAAATGTGAGGTTCTATGTATATGAAACAACCTATGTAGCATCCCCCCCCCCTTTCCATGGGATAAATTAGTTGAGAACTCCTTTCTGGCACCCAAGTGGTACTGACTTACTCCTTATATTGACATACGATGTTTGGCCACATTAGACTGAACCAAAGCCTTTACGCCATGGGGTTCTCAGAAACAAGGAACCCAGAGAAAAAGAACAGGCAACATGCGAGAGGAACAGGGGATACATTAAAAATGTCTCGATGCTGAAAAGGCAATAAAAGAGTGTGGGAAAGAACGCTTGAATCAAAGGAGAGAATGGAGGGTTGAAATAGGATTTATCCAACTACAATGGACCCCATGCTCCAGGATATGTAATGAGATATTTATAAAAAATCAAATGTTGCAGAAAAACCACATTAAGTTTTGGCTCACATAAATGTCAGTGTAGATAAGCTCTTTTGTTCACCCTTTGTGAGTGCAAAAAGGCGATAAAGGGGAGGCTAGATTGTGTGAGTTTGACTGGCAAGTCAAAGCAAACTTCTTGCATTTCAAAACATTTTTTTTTAAATGCAAACATAGACATGATAAGCTCTTTCCAAGCATATTCCCATACGAGTGCAAAAAGGGGATAACGGCCATTAATAACGCATGTTAATGACCAGTATTTCCTTTCGGCGCTAAATGTAGATTTTGTGAGTTTGACTGGCAAGTCAAAGCAAACTTCCTGCATTTCAAAACATTTTTCATAAAAAAATAATGAGTCACATGAATGCAAACATAGACACATGATAAGCTCTTTTAAAGCATATTTTGTTAGTGCAAAAAGGGAATAATGGCCATTCATGCTATTCAGCCTTGCTTATTACCCCCTTTGTGCCGAGTTGAATGTAAATTGCATGGTCGTTCAGAGCAAATTTCCGGTATTTTAGAACATTATTTTGTCTGAATAAATCATTGTGGCTCACAAACATTCAGGATCAGCTCTTGTAAAACATTTCTTCTATTAGTGGAGAGAGGAAGTAATAGCCATTGAAGAATGGTAATATTTGGCCAGTTCACTTCTCCTTTTTTGCACTGAGTCAAAAGTATGTGAATTGCTTGACAAATCAAAGCAAACTTCCTACATCTCAAAGATTTTTTTCACCCTTTTGATCCTATAAAGAAAAGAAAATTGGTTGTGGTAGTTGTGCAAAAGAATGTTTTGTAATTTTAAAATGTGCAGATGTATAATTGGCAAACCAAGGAAATGCACATGTTCACATGAATTATGAAAATATGATTAACAGATATGTAGTTTTTTGTGACTACATGTAGCTGCAGATACCTGTAGATGGGCAAGACTATGCATTTATCTTTGAAATCATCTACCATCTGATAGAATTACCATCCTTCTACATATCAATTTCTTGTCCCCATTTTGAAATATTTTTTTCTAGAAATGTGTATGAAAAGGAGATTTTAAAGGTAAAGACCATAGCATTGTGAAAGAAACGTTGTGGAATCGATCATAAAAGGTTGATCATCTAGCATATATTAAGTATTGGTGTGTACTGCAAGGTTCTGGAATCATCAAAAGGATAAGAAATTTGGCCCAGTCTTGGTAAAGATGTCCGGATAGATATAATAATTTACCAAATATATCAATTAGTAGGAGGTATTAGTCAAAACATATTCTTTCACATGATTGGTAATAAGAGCTACCATTTCATTTTTTGAGGGGGGGGGGGGGGGAGGAAGGGGGCGTTTCCGAAACTGGTCTTTATACGGTAAGTCTGAAACCTCCCCTTTTCTTTACTTTTTGTTGATAGACTGAAAAAAGTAGGCTGGGTGACAAGTCTTTCATTCTCACAGACTTTAGCAAAGCAAAGCAAAGCGAAGTGAAAGGAAAGGAAAGTAAATCTGGGGTACCCTGGAATACTGTTACACCCTATGTTTATGGTAGTAAGTGCTCCCATGTTTTCCCTATGGTTCTTCCTTTGTGCAGCCTTTAGACCCCCCCCCCCCCCTGTTCAGACTACCAAAGTTCACTGTATAGTTATACAAAAAACATTTAGCTATACAATAAAGTAGGCCCGACTGTTTTTTCATGTTTGAAAATGGTATAACAGAAGTACAGAACGTTGTATAGGATGGATGTTTGAGCATCGTTATGAATGAAAACTTGACAGACAACCAGAGTTCACCTCTGATGTGAATGTCTTGATCATATGAAATCCATGTATGACAGTAAGTGGGCGGGGCTTATCTTAAGTGTGTGTCAATGATTGGTCAGCTGTCATACCAACTCACTGACCCCTTCCAAAGTAGTTTCTTTATACAATCTTTCTTTTCATGTACATACATGTATGTATGCCCTACTCTATAGATGATTGTTTATATAACATTTCTTTATGAGTTTTATGTAAATTTCCTTTACCGGTAGTCTGAAATGGACTCTGATTCCCATGATAAAAAAAAGATCCTGGTAGATGAGAAAAGATTCCAAGGTGGGAAAGGGAAAATCCAAGCTGAAAGGTTGAGAGAAAGTAGAGCTGAAAGGCCACAAAAGGTCTGTTTTCATTATCCCAAGCTCAATTTTCAAAATTAGCTTGATCACAACCAGCTTAAGTAACAGTAAATTACAGTGAAAACACAAATAGCAGGCTATTTTATTATTGTACTCAGGAATAAGCTCAAACTATATTCCCAAACAACATCCATGTAGGGCTAATTTGTGAAATCGTCAACTGTTTGGCCAATATTTTGGGCAAAGTTGCTGGTGAGGACACTCAGATTATGACTCAAACTTTGTTTCTCGAACCTTATTCTTCAAGCTAGTACTTGGTAGTGAATTGTGATGGGGAACTTCAACCTCTTTTCAAGATTCCATGATCAGGCTAAAATAAGGCTAATAGAAATTGGGTTGATGGAGAAACACCTCGTGAGAGAGATGAAGAAGAAATCATATATGTTCAATGCCAGAGGTTGATATTTTTGCTATACAAAACCCATCTTGCCTAAGATTTACCTACAACTACAAAAGCTTCAATTTTCACCCAGAAGCATGTACATGTAGTAGGACATGGAGACATTCCTATTCAGAAGGGAAATGTGTCTTTTCAACAGCAGTAACAAAATCTATTACACTTATGAAAAAAACAATGTATTTGATTTCATTGGCTTATAGACATTAGGCTGATTTCTTAATTTTGTTTCAATGAATATTTTCTTATGAAGAGGATGAATAAAATACAAGGTAACTTCATCACACACAATTATGATATAACATTATACAAGTAAAATAGATTAAGATATTTCAACTGTATTATGATGAAATTTAAAAGTGTTAAAAGCATTCAAGTACTATTGCAGTAGCTGCAATTATATATTAGTTGCAAAGTACATTTTGATAATATAATAATAACAAAACAATATCAGTTGCTGGCTTTCTTTATGTCAAGAGTGTGTATGTACAGCATTGAAGTACACATACCACTGCATAATATTGGTACAAATTTTTAAGGCACTATTCATTATTGGTAAACTAAATGAGCCTGAGGTATTTAGATACGTATAAGTAAATAAACAGTACTCTGTTTAACGACTGTTCTCTCTTTGCAAATAACCTTGATAGTGTTGTATCACTCATTGGAGTCAAATAAAACTTTAATAGATTAGTTGTTTTGCCATTATCCAAAGTGAGTTGGCATTGCATTTGTTTATTCAACTTTAAAGGTATTACAAAGTTTTGGTATGGGGTCATGAATTTGGTTCAAATTAACATATTGGAAGCATATGCGTTCCTACAATATACATTGATCGCTGTCGCGGTTGAAATCGAGTCTAAAGTTATGAAATTATAAAATAATGAACTCTTTATGTTGTATAGCTCCCTCTCAAGGTCAAGATATTAATTTAGCGATGAAACAATGTTTCTTGACTAAAATCGACCGATTAGCTCTTCCCGTTTTGAAATTATGTATCCTAACTACATATTCTGAGATTTTCATGGTCGCAGCTACCATTGTACGGCCGTAGGCGCTATATGAAATTTATCAAAATTTACCGGGAGCACCGGTAAATTTTTATATTCAATTTTTCTCGAAAACAGAAGTGTTTTAGGGGCTAATTTTTTTAGTGCTCATAATACATCCACAGGGGCATCAAAATATATCAAAATTGTAAAGATTCACTATCCACCCAATTTTCAAAATTTCCCAAAACTTTGTATTACCTTTAACAAATTTGTTTTTCAATTTTTGTGCCCTAGTTCACACTCCGAAGCCTTTGAAGCTGTTAAGCGATAAAGCAATTGTTTTGGTGTTTCTCTTCATAATTGAATTTATACTGCTTTTTGGCTATGCCCAAATGGTATTTGATTTCTTTTGTTTTGTTGTTTTGCCATTTCTTTTCTCTTCTTCTTTCAAAATCTTCAAATTTCTAAATCATCAAATCATTTTTTTGTTTTGTTCATGTTTATTTTAATTACTTTGTCAGCTTATATATGCCTATTTTTTTCCCCACAAACACAAACTTACATAATTCTCACTTTTTTAGGCAGGAAATTAAGACTACTGTAGGATTGATATCAGAGATAATTGTCAAGATGATAAATTAACATTAATATGCAGCTGTAGATCATTAAAAGAAGGAAAACTAGGGCCAATAATGCCAGGGACAATATCCTTTGTCATTAATTGCATCTGTGGGAGATTCACAAAGTATCCGTTTGCTAATGAAAGGTCACTTTTTGAACAGATCAGTGAAATATGAGACTAATTATTCTATAATTAAAAACTTATGTGCCAAAGTGGATCCTGATTTGTATAATTTTTGATCCTCAGAAAGATGGCATTCTCTGCTGCACGTTGAATTATGGCAATGCACAGAAGGGCGGTCAAAACCTGAAAAACCTTTCAGCGTAATGTGCACCATCTAAATTTGTATTGGTGTCAATTCCATCTGTATATCAAAATCCCTGTAAAAAATCAGTATGCCAATAGTACCTGTGGTTAGAAAATTCTCATGAGACCCCCCCCCCTCCCTCCTCTCTACCCCCTCCTTTAGTAAAACTTAACCATGCATAATAATCCAAAGTAGTACATGTACATTTGTGCCAATAGTTCCTCTGTAGACTGTAGGCTCTGTTCATGAAGTCTTCAGTAGCTCTGCCCCCCCCCCCCCGCCTCTCTCTCTCTCTCTCTATCTTTCTTTCTTTCTCTCTCTTCCTCTTTTTCTCTCTTCCTCTTTTTCTCTCCCTCTCTCTCCCCCTCTCTCTCTCTCTCTCTCTCTCCCCCCCTCTCTCTCTCTCTCTCTCTCTCTCTCTCTACTCCTCTCTCTACTCCTCTCCTTTGATATTAAAGGTAAAGGACCAGTATTGGCAACGCCCCAATTTCCAAAAATGAAATGGAAGCTCTCATTACCAATCATGTGAAAGAATATGTTTTGACTATACATGATGATAAAAAATTTGCTGGGGAACCGCCTACTAATTCATATATTCAGTAAATTTGTTTCTCTCATGGTCTGGTGAGAGATATAGGGTAGTCCCATATACCTCTTTCTGTGTATAGTGCTTGTAACTTTACGAAGAATGGGCCAAATTTCTTATCATTTTGATGATTCCAGAACCTTGCAGATGCTAGATGATCAACCTTTTCTGATCGATTCCACAACGTTTCTTTCACAATGTAAACGCATGACCATTACTGGTCTTTACCTTTAAGCCCACTTCAGATGTTCATATTCAGAATTTCAGATGCAACCTAATGCCGACCCTCTCTTCCCATGACTGCTATCCATTTCTTTGGAGTTCTCTGCCAAGCGAAGTATCCACATACACATGAAACTTGATCTGCCCAATGTGAAATATTAAGGAGAGGGGGCTCTTGGTTGAGAATGAGTCATACGTCGATTGGGTTACCAGCACCATTTTTAATCGGGCATTGTCATCTTAATTAAAGAGGAAAACACGGGAGTGGAATATTCGTCATTTTGTTAGCAGTCAAATTATGAGCATTTCCACTGTTTTTGTGTTTGCCGCAACATTACACAAAGTCTAAAAGAGAAACAACATGTGATGACTCACCTAAAGGTAAAGAAAAAGATGATGAAACCTGATGATTATGAATTATCACCATACATAAATAAAAATCTGTTGGCTGGGGCACCTAAGTGTAATGCCCTTTGCAGCTTAACAAGGAGCTGTTTAGTGGGAATATATTAGATTTAAAGCTCATAAAAACCAATCATGAATGTATACAGAGCATCAGTCGCTACTGAATTAATTCAATTTCACTTCTGATGCTAGCCTGTAATTGTATAAAGTCCTTCCCATTTTTTATTTATTTGTTGAGGGGAGGGGGGTGTGTTTTGTTCCTGGACGTGATTTGTTGATGGGAAACACAATCAAAGCTCAACAGTTATAAAGAAGCGGTATCGATGACTCACAATGCAGCACATCTGCAATTTACACTCTTTCTTTTTCACCTTTTTTTAATATCGTCTACGATCCTCTTCTTTCCCAGCCGCCCCTGTTAAGATTTTGACCCGAATTAGAAGCCTTAATCTCGTCCGCCCTCCGGGCACAATGCACCATCACCAGTCTTTTCGTGCCAAATTGGCCATGCTTTACAGCAATAGATGTCATTAGACAGGTTCACACGGTGGTCTGTTAACTTTGAGTTTAGGTTGTGGTTTTAAACTTCAAAGTTATCTTCTAGTTAGGGACCATGCGAACAATGCACTCATGGCAATTTTTTTAACAAGTTTACTCTAAATTACAAATCATGAGTGATTTTAAGGTAAATGCGATAACTACGAGCAGTGGGGCATCCTTACTCGAAGTTATGTGCCATGCAGACACAATTAACTTAGCGATTACATCAGTTTTTATTTAAAATGGATGCTTTTCCTGCCTGAAGTTTTAAACTATGAATGCTTGTTGTTTCCACTCTGAACCCTCATCATTATTTTATAGTCGATAGTTGTTTATAACTTTGTAAACTTTAAGTCTAAATCTACTATTGCCCCGTGTGAACTCATCTATTGCTCTATTGGTTTTCTGCCCTGTTTTTCTCTCTCGATTGTCGGGACAGAGGTGTGTTATCGAATATTGCCCAGAGCTAAAACATGTAGTAATCAAGTGTTCTCACTCGTTTGCCATGGAATACAGACTACATGTACATGTACATGTACCTCTTTAGATTGTTATGTGTGCTCTTGTGAACGGAGGCAATTAAGAAGAAAGGGGATGATCTTTTAATCTCATGCATTTTGCAGATTAGTTGAGAATATTTTTTGGAAAAATATTCTGTCATATTTCGGCTGAAAAATGTTTCTTTGGAGACATATACAGTGGTGCGGTGCCTAAGGCATCATGTATTAAAGCGAACATATTTTTTAGTGAGCAGATAAAGTAGACAATATACAATGTCTTGAATGAAATTACCTAGAATTTTTTTGGGAGATTTCCAGTGGTTTTCTTTATTTATTATAGTGTGCTCTGTGGTAATTGGGTCTTATGATTTCTCTAATGTACTTTTTTATATGTTTTTACTTGACATGACTTGACAGCATAAAGAATGCTGCATCATGTACGATTCATGCTGATTGATTGAGATGTATAGCCATTATATGGTAAATTGTCCACTTTAAATTGATTTTTAAAAGTTTGATCTACTTGACAAGTTTGATCAAAACACAAGAACTTTAAAGAATAAATTCAAGGGAAGTTCCGAACCTATACCCCATTGTATTCCCAATAGACTTCTTACTATAATTATGGAACATGTTATTGTGATGTTCATACATTCATTTATAATCATTTTTTCACAGGAGATTAATGAACTTTCTTTATTATTATCTTTGTAAAGAGCATAGAGGCTTTCAACTTTTTCAAGCATTATGCGCTATAAAAATGATGTTATTATTAATGTTTTAAACAAATGATGCCACAAGAGGCTTGAAGGCTATTGAGATTGCCTTAGTTTATACTTATTCTCAGGCTAATTCTAACACCCCTCCTCTGATAAAATGGTCTGACAGCAGCCCCGCTCATGGCCTTCTAGCAAGTCAGTCGGCACCACTTCAGATGATCTTCAATTTCAAATAGAACACAAGTTCAATCCTGAGCGTAATTTAAATTCATCTTGAAGAAGCAAGGCTATCATCTGCTGAGACTGAGAGCCAGAAGGGCATTAAAGGCACACTGTCCTACTTGTAGCTACTTGCTCCCTCTATATAGAAAACTTCCCAAATCGGTGCCTGTTGGTCCCCCATGATCCTCTTTTTCTTATGTTAAATGAGAGCTGAGTTAATGAGATAGCCACCTGTCACAGTGACCTTGTTGGCTCGCTGTGTGGTCTAATCCCTTCTAGCTGCAGTAGTAACGCCTACCTTTAAGTAATATACTTTAACAGGGACTAAACACCCTTCTGGTTCCGATGGTTCTCAATATCTAACATTGAAGCGGTATGATTAACGTTCACAATCCTCAATTGACCGATAACCGTGAAGCATTATATTTATATGCATACAATAATTCCATTTCAATCTAGGCATTTCAGGGTCCTTATAATATGTGTACGTTTCCACTGCCAGGAGTGTTTCAGTAAAGTCAAACTTTGAAAGCGCCGTTACAGATCCTTTAAATTTTGTATCCCCATTTTGCTGATGACTGGCACTATTCAAAGTTTTTAGAATCATAGATTACAGTAGAAGCATTTCAAAATGATTATTTGAAGCAAGATCGATGATAACAACATATAGTACTCCCTGAAATTATACTTTTTATTATGATTATGACTTTAGGGTGATGATTTTAGGGTTATTCATTCATACCTGGAACAAATAAAATCATTACAGGTTTCTAAATAACAATGAATATTTTTTCTTTTAATAAGTCATTTTTGTTCATACTTTTCGGGGATGTTTGATGCTATTCTAAGATGTATTAATTAAACTTTATAATGTAATTAATGATTAAACAATTAACGATTCAACTTCATTCTGTAACTACATACAAATGTTGAATAGCATCTTTAATCCCAGTTCTCAAATCCTAATAGTTTTAAGATGACATTACCATGCGCAACCCACAAACGGATGTGTTTACATGTAGGTTGCAGATCGAGTCGGGTAATTTGTTGTTAGTGGGAACAGCCCCTATCATGGTGGTGATGAATGATGCAGGCCGGACCAAGATGAGGATGTTTTCTTTCCTAATTAAACCACCATAAATCATGAGTCGGGCATCTAGAAAACCAGACATGTTTCTAATCAGCTTGCGATTGGAATGGGTAATTTGGTGTTTATGATCGCCATGAAAGATGTCCCTCTTATCTTTCCAAAGCGGATTTCCGAGCTGCACTATTATATGTGTTTGTATCCTGAATTATATATCTTTTTTAGGCTGTATATTTGTAGATATTAGGGGATTGTAAATTCTGAAGGCTGCTGATATGGCTGACTATCTCATTTATCCACTAAATATTTGTACATTCCTGTGATGAACATCCAATTAGAATGAACACTAATTAGGCGTAATGGAGAAAAAATAACCCTGTCAGACTGAGAGTAAAATGTACACACATTTCACTCTATATTGACAGATAATCATCACAGTGTAAAACCTGGAAAAGCAAAATGAAATCTTGCATAGAGAGAATTTTAAAGGGTTCTGGTGGAAACTGGAAAGGATACCAAGGATAGTCCCATTTCACAAGTCCATGTTATGATTCCCATTTCAAACGTCTAATACTAGACACTGCATGGATTTCATTGCCTCTAGATACAGATCTTTATGTCCTATTCTTCATATTCCTCCAAACAAATTTGGGTCCCCCAGCTCAAAAACCGAAACCTGTGAACTTTTCACCTGACGACCTGTGAAATACGAACGCATCAAACAAACTGGTTCCAGGATCGAGAAGTGCATGGTGACAAGTTTTTGGAAATGCGACAATGGGGGGCCCCATTTGGTATGAAAACAGACAAATAAGGATTCTTGAATAGTTGTTGAAAAGATCCTTTTATTCTGTACAGTATCAAAGTAAACATGAGACTTTATTTGTACATTTATTTGTGCTACCTTGGTGGAAATTTTGACACAATCGATGGTAGAGTATTACTGTAGCAAGCTTATATCATTGCCCTGGGTTATAGCTTTGTGAAAATGTTTAGAAACTGATCAGATTTCACAGAGCCTATTTCAGAGCACTGAAATTACATTTAAATATTTTATTTCCATTAGTCACCTTCAATTTAGGCCTGTTTTCATCAGCTCGAGATTGCTAAATAACTGCTATTTTAACTATCCTGATCGCAAATTATCCAGCTAATTTGCATCTTCATCAGCCCGCAGTTGCTGATGTAGACATACCTTTTGAGCTATATTCTAGATGCAATTATGTTATTTTTTGTGTGCTTTTTATTCACTTATGTCAGAGTAGCCTGGTAAGCTACTAAATATTGTACAAAAATAAGCCATATAATAGATAGTCCCCAAGATGCCGCCAATCTTTAAATATGCATTACAATTAGGATTTTGTAAAAAGAGGATACTAGTAGTTCAATTTGAAAGAGTTTTCCCATTCTTCATATTGTTGTAGACATTGTTCTATAATGTTTGGCTTTATACATGCAATTCCTGAACCTGTTTTTAATTTCAACAAAGACAACTATTTTATGTCCTGAAAGATCAGTTCATGTCAAAAGTTTAAGCAGTTCGTAAACTGCTCATAAGCCTGCAAAGGTTGAAATTTGAATACCCCTTTTTCAGTTTTAAAAGAGAATGATTGACATTTAATGTGATGAAATCCAGTCTGCACTACTTACAAAATTTACATTTTGTAATCGGTTAACATTATTCATGAATTAAACAATCTGGGCTTGTTTCAATTTGCTTCATCAAGCATTTACATGCTAATTTCTCATCTAACTTTTAAATGACACCTCGCAAAGTAGTCCATCGAAGCGTTGCAAAATTGCCCGATCAGGCCACCAAATCGGCTTTAAGAACCTTCATCAGTGGATGAAAATGAAGAATATGCCGGCCGGCGCCAGGGTCTTTGGTAATCTGGGAGCCAGGGATGAAGTTGGAGGGCTTCGTGTAGCGATGATGCGCAGTGTAGCAAGTAATTAGCCCAGATTGGAGAATTAGAAATGAAAATATCCGGTATTTAGATTGAGTGAGGTCTGATTGTATGTTGCGGCTTATTATCCGGGTTATTAGTACTTATGTTGGAGAGTTTGGAGAGAAAAGGAAAG
Source organism: Strongylocentrotus droebachiensis (assembly GCA_035222895.1). Classification (NCBI taxonomy): domain Eukaryota; kingdom Metazoa; phylum Echinodermata; class Echinoidea; order Camarodonta; family Strongylocentrotidae; genus Strongylocentrotus; species Strongylocentrotus droebachiensis. The sequence continues at coordinate 549,532 of JAVYIG010000358.1, forward strand.
AGGGAAATGTAATAAGGGATAGAGAAAAATATAAGATGGAGGGGAGAGAGGAAACTCAGGAGAGAGAGAGAGAGAGAGAGAGGGTGGGGGGGGGGGGGGGGGGAACCAGACAGGAGCGGGAGGGAGACAATTTTCTTGAGTTTAGAGTTTGTGGAGGAAAAAAAAGTTAGTAAAAAGGATGTAGTGGGGAAAAAAGGAAATAGAGAGGCATGTATGTACATATAGGAAGAAAATATTGTTTGAAAATGAAAGTAAAGTTTATTTCTTGTTCGAGCTAGTACCCCATGCTAAGCAGCTAGCTAGCCGGAAATGACTAAGATGGATGGATGAAATAGATATGCTTCTAATATCCTCCTAATGTTGATTATTTCAAGTTTCTTTTTAAACATAATATTTCATTGCAAAGTACATGAACTGCTCATTTCAGTTTTTTTTAAAGGGACGATAACAGTGGATCAGTATATACTGCTGAAAAAAGTGTAAACTCGGATTAAGTTATCGATGCCTTTTTGTGCAAGGGGAAAATGAGGAGTGGTCCATCTACCCTTCTGATATGACTGATTATTTTGTAATGAAATCTTATGCGTAGACCAAGTAAGACCCTCATTCTGAGTGATATGATATAAGTTGATATCCTTCTGGCTTTCAGCAGATGAAAATATGATTAATAAATTCATCATTTTTTAATGATTGTTTTCCTATTTTTTGCAGGGAGTCCTACAAGGATGGCTTTTCATCTTGAGATAGATGTGTGGCTTCAGACTCTGGAGTTAGAGGAATATATCTCTCTCTTTCAATCATACCACAATGTCAAGGTAAGACACATATAAGTGATATATAATTATCTGTAAGACACATATACATGTAAGTGACATATCGTCGGTGGGGTGACAAAACCTCGTATCTCAAAAATCATGAATGTTCAGGAGAGCGAAAAAACTTTCCTGTCTCAACAAATTTAGTGCTGTGACACCGTCCTTTCTTTTTAAAACTGGAATATTTATACAATTTTCATGTCATTGTTGAAATACAGTAAAATAATTGTTTTTATATTTGAAAGTGAGTTACAAGGTTTTTGCGTTTTTCTACCTTGAGATAAGAGTTTTTAGTTTTTATTCAAATTGAGATACAAGTTCTTACTTTCAACTCTGAATGAGTTACGAGGATTTGGTTGAATAAGTTACAAGGATTTGAATAGGCCTACACTAACTTTGGTACTGTTAGGCCGTGTGTGAGTTGCGAGGAAAAGGAATTACGTATCTTATGTTACGAGGTTTTGTCAGTGCAGCTTCAAAGGGGGTTAAAGTTACGAGGTTTAGTTTAAGGGTGTTTGTGTGGAATTTGTGAAAAAACCGAGAAGGAGGCGTTCCATGGATTTATCAGGTGGTGTCGTAGGCCATTAGGTACAAAATTATGCAAAAAAAATCAAAATCTCAAAAAATTGAGATACAAGGTTTTGTCACCCCACCGACGATATAATTACGGGTAGGCCTATCTGATTTTTTTTTTTGTGTGTGTGTGAAATGAATATTGTGTTGAATATCTGCAGATATTCAAGAGATACATGTATATCATTAAATTCATTCATTCTTTGCTACTAGGCACTAAGCTTAGAAATAATCACAAACGATGAATGTTGAAGCATCATATATACTCAAAGCTTTTATTATTAGTAAAAGTAGCTATTTTAGGTCCAAATCAGGGAAAAAATATTCAAACAATTTTGGGGGCTACTTTTCAAGCTTGCTTGTATGAAAATAACACTCTTTAATTTGTTTTACATTGAACTCTAGGCTAATTCTTGAGGGCTCTTTTATGACTTTCGGGGGAAAATTCGCCCTAAGCCCTGTGTATCCCCCCCCCCCCCTCCTGATCCAAATAATTACAAAAATCTATATTATTTTTATGTTCTTGAAGGATTTGTTCACCTCTAATTATTTTGCTGAGTTCAAGACAGGTTCATATTGCACTTTTTTTACGAGGGTGTGATTGAATTTAATATATTTAATTTTGGAAGCTGGCATCAAGGGTGTTGTATTTGGGTGCTTCCTGAGAAAGAACATGAATTTAATACCAGCCCTCTCCAAGTACTGTAGATTGAATTGGTCTGTGAAGACAGAAGGCACAGTTATTTCATTTTCAGGATCCACAAAACAAACAGTACATTCAGCTCCTCACCCAGATAAAACATCAGCACAATAGTACAATTGTTTGCATTGTATTTCAAGATGAGCTGCCCCCCAAAAAACATTTATACCGACAAAATGACATGATGGAACATTTTGTTTGCATTGTACTTAAAGATGAACTGCCCTCAAAATATTTATTCAGAAAAAATGGCCCAATACAACATTTTGTTTGTGTTGTAGTTTAAGATGGGCTGACCAAAATGTGATGGGGGAAAAGAGGCTGCGGGTGCCTCAAATTACTACTTGTTCTTAAAAACAAATGTATTTGAATTCAATATTTAAACCAAAATCTCTTATAGTTGCATCCTTTCACCAACATTAATATAAGATTTGAAGAAAATATTATATTCATAGTTGCAGTTTTCCATTCTCTTTTGAAATACATTTTTATGTTGATGATGCTGTCAAACTGTAAATACCAACTATTTTAACCTATTGCCTATTGGAATCTGATGGTTCCTAAAACAAAGGGGATTGGGGAATTCAGTAGTGAATGGGTTAATAAACTTGCTCTACAAGTACAACACCAGACATCATTCCTCTCTCTCTCTCTCTCTCTCTCTCTCTCTCTCTCTCTCTCTCTCTATCTCTGTCTCTGCACATACAAGCATATTGTCTGCTGAGAGCAAAAAGAACATTAAATCTTTATTAAAAAATGATAACATGTCTGCTGAGATCCAGAAGGGCATATAAACTAATGTCACTTTACATAGTGAGTGCCTTTCTGGCTCTATCAATGTTCCTTACGGCAGACATAATGCACTCCAATGGTAATTGAATGTGTCTCTCTCTTTGCAATGGTTGCGAACACACAAACATGTATGTTATGTCCCCTCAATCTAGGGCGGCCGTCGAACATGAAAATGTCACCAGCAATTGAGTACCTTACATACCAAAGACATGATGCAATTGCCTTGGAATGATTAGAGTGCGATTGTATGTCGTCTGCTGAGAGAGTGAGGGCCAGAAGGATGTTAACTCATATCATTTATGATGTTAATGCCCTTCTGGCGCTCAGTAGATGATGTATTATTCTGTGGTTTGTGCATCCTCTAGTTTGAGGCATCACTCAAGATTTGATGGAAGAAAACACAAATTGAAAGATGCGTAGAACAGAAACAGAAGAGCAGGCTGGGGCATCACTAGACTATTATGAATGGGGAGGGGGGAGGGTGGTGTGGGGTTGTCAGATTTCAAAATTTGCAAACACCCCCTCCCACCCCCCCCCCCCCCCCAAAAAAAAAAAAAAGGTCATTAAAAGGATCGTTTAACAATGTTAAATCTGAGATACACGGCCCTACGTGTTATCAGTGTCTGTGATATGATGTAATATTGAAGCCCTAAAAAAATTGCGCTTCAAAATGATCAAGAATTGCCTCAAAAAAGTAAAAATCTTTGAGTGACCGGTTTTACCAGACTCGTTTTCCCCTATAGACTGTAGTGTTATGAAAACCGTCAGGCGAACGGTTTTCAAAATTTGTAATTCCAATCATAAATATCTTGATAATCAGACAGGCGATCGGCTTGTAAAAGTCACGGGGTTCCTGACTGACCTAAAGGTTTATAATTATCATTGCATCATGAGCTAAATCCAGAATATGTTTTCAGAGTCTGAGACAAAGTTACCGGATCCCTTTAATATTTGTTCTCCCAAAAGCCTTATAAAAATGGCCAATCTTTCAGCCAAAAATATATGTAGGGGCGTCACACCCTCAGACTTCGCTCTGGCTATGCCTCTTCATGTTAGTTTTCTTTCGGGATGGGGTTACATGTATATGCATTCCTGAGGTTGCGATGTGGTAAATGATGTACACTACATTGAGAAAGAGAAATACAAATATTGAACAGATCACATATTTCTAAAATGAAAGATGAAAAATGAATGATGGATTGATTGATTGGGAAAAATAACAAGAGAGGGAGGTGAGGAAATGCATTTTGCTTACAGATACTCCATCATCCATGTGGCACTAGATTATGGTCTCTCTCTAGAAGTTTTCAATATATCTTTCATATCTGTGAAATGATTTTGAAATGTGTCTTGAATAGTCTTTATTCTTTTTGTTTTGTTTTAATGATCTTGAAAATATCTACCGTGTGTTAATCAGAACCTTCAACGGTAATGTCATAGATAAGCCTTATGTAAGTTGTTGTATAGGCCTAAATTACAACCAAAGTCTAGAAATCCCATGTTGTTATCTTGGGGTGCGTTCAATCGAATTTTCGAAGCTAGAATCACAAACATGAATCACAATTCAAAACGCCGTTACAAAATGCAAGGTCACTGCGGTTTGCGTTCAAGCGATTTTTCATCAACGCTGATTCTAGCTCATTGCGAGCCAAACCACTGCGCATCACACTGCGCAGTATGGCCCAGGAACTTCGGCGCGCGCTTTCTGGAATTGTTTACGGCCGACTGTCGACTGCTGTTTTGAGCATAGATCGCAATAATAAGACAAAGAATGAGAAGGTGATAGAAGGAAGAAACAAAGAATAAAATAAGGAAAGACAGAAAGATAAAGTCGATAGAATGATTAAAACAAAGAATAACATAAGAGAAGGAGGAAGAATCGAAGAATAACATAAGGAAAGACAGAAAGAGAGAGTGATAGAATGCTTAAAACAAAGAATTACATAAAAGGTGATAGAAGGAAAAAACAAAGCATAACATAAGAATAGAAGGAAGAAACAAAGAATAACAAAAGAGAAGGTAATAGAAGGAAAAAACAAAGAATAACATAAAAATAGAAGGAAGAAACAAAGAATAACATAAGGAAAGACAAAGAGAATGTGAAAAAAGGAAGGAACAGAGAGTGACATAAGGAAGAACAGAAAGAGAAAGTGATAAAAATGATTAAAACAAAGAATAACATAAGAGAAGGTGAAAGAAGGAAGAATCAAAGAATAACATAAGGAAAGATAGAAAGAGAAAGTAACAGAATGATTAAAACAAAGAATAACATAAGAGAAAGTGATAGAATTATAAAAACAAAGAATAACATAAGAGAAGATGATAGAAGGAAGAAACAAAGAATAACATAAGGAAAGACAGAAAGAGAAATTGATAGAATGCTTAAAACAAAGAATTACATAAGAAAAGGTGATAGAAGGAAAAAACAAAGAATAACATAAGTATAGAAGGAAGAAACAAAGAATAACATAAGGAAAGACAGAAAGAGCAAATGATAGAATGATAAAAACAAAGAATAACATAAGAAAAGGTGATAGAAGGAAAAAAACACAAAGAATAACATAAGAATAGAAGGAAGAAACAAAGAATAACATAAGGAAAGACAGAAAGAGAAAATGATAGAAGGAAAAACAAGGAATAATATAACGGAACAGGCCACGATGGTATAGTGAACGCAAATTGCATGCAAAGCGGGCGCGCGGTTTTTCCCAAACCGGAAGAGGCTTCGTCATGCAATCATGATTGAGAACTCCGTCCGTTCAATCGAATTTTAGCGACCGTGATTCTTTTGAATCATGATACAAAACGCATCTTTTTCAGCGTTTCATGTTTGTGTTTTCAAACACGTTTATTTTTACGACCGACGAAAAAATCGCTTGAATGCATTGCGTTTTAAACTAAACGTCTTTAGAAACCGTGATTCTAGGGTGAAAAAGTGTCGATTAAACGCACCCTAGATAAATGTTATCATGGGTACTGCAGCAATCAGTAAACATGGTCAGGGTTGGTATGTAGTGGAAGGTCAAAGCATCTAAAAGTACAGGTCACAATCACACAAAAATTGAATCGGTGGTGTTTCTTACATATCAAACAAAGAAAACATATCATTTTACCTGTCAGATATCATTATCATAAGGAAGAATCCTTGATTTAGATGACTTGAGTATTGAATTCCTAGGAATTTTGTGCTCGTCTAAATCCAGTCTTGTTTGCTGCTCTTGGTGCAAGTTTAAACAAAAGATTTGGTGAGATTGTTTCCAATGGCTACAGAGCTTAAAATGGGAGAGGAACAAAATAACAATCAGAAAATAATGACAAGCTTCATACATGTAGCTGGAAGATAGAATTACAGTTATACACACAGAAACTCAATATGTTGGTGGAATTTGTTTTATTAAACGACATTTCAAATGAATTAAATCACTGCATTTTTAAGGGTATTTTCTCATGATTTCCAAGGAAATGTGAAACTTTTTACTCCTGTTAAAGCCCTCTGATCCTCCCCACAAAGAAATTTACATAATTTGAATAAGTATTTAAAAATATGTATAAAGAGATGTAATAAATCTATAAGCCAGTGTAACTGATCTATGAAATTGAAGTAGCATGTGGAATTCTTTGTTGATACTGGTAAAAATCATTCCTCCAAAGTTGGAGGTGTCATAATTGGTCACTCTCATTGGTCCCAAAAACTATTATTTCCAATGGCTTGATCACATTGATTTGTAGAATGCATAATTATTCAAGTTCTGCCACATGCTAAAGCAGAAGTGTGTCAACGTAAACAAGCAATAATGAACTAATTTCAACAAACGCCCAAGGATGATACTGACTACCTTTCCGGGACAATAGCCCCTCGAACCAATAATGGACTAATTTCAACATATGACCAAGGACTACTGTAACACATCTTTCATGGACAATACCCCTCTCACTAATAATAGGTCGTTATCCAATTACCTCATTATCAGCTAAGTAGGGCTGGCTTGTTACAATCCTTGTCTGTCTACCCAATCTAGTGATGAAGGATAAGGGCGTGACCTGCGATGACCTCTCTTTTAATCTTTACATTTGATGAGTAGGGCAAAGTGTTTATGTACCCCTGACATTCATGTATGGTGTATGCTAATTGGTATTACAGGACTGTACAGGTTGATGTTTTGTTGTTGCTCTGGTTTACTTTGTATCTGTCTAATCAGGGCAGTGGAATCTATTATTTGTTATCGATGTGCCTCTGAACTGTTGAAATGATTATTCTCATCATTTCTTCATACCTTTGTACTTCCTGATTTTAATATCTTTCCCTATCTTCAAGTTGGTAAAGTGCTACGTGACCGTGAGTGTCAGCGCTACAAGGCTAAAGCATACAAATTACTGTTATTTAAAAAACTAATGTTGTTGCTTTGGTTTACTTTGTATCTGTTTAATCAGGGCAGTGGAATCTATTGTTTGTTATCGATGTGCCTCTTAACTGTTATAATCATTATTCTCATTATTTCTTCATACCTTTGTACTTTCTGGTCTTTCCCTGTCTTCAAGTTGGTAAAATGCTACTGTGAGTGTCGGCTAGTGCTACTTGTAAAGCATACACATCACTGTTATTGAAAAAGCTGATTTGGCATAAGCTTATAGTGTGGTCCCATCACCTCATCTTTATACTTGTGTAACTATTCTTTCTCACAAAAGGGATAGCATCTTTAAGAAAGAACTTTGTTGGATATGAAGTTGAAAGACCAGCCTTTTTCATTATAGCTTCATTGAACAAGTAATTGAACAAGTAATGTTTTATTTGTTATCGATGTGCCTCTGAACTGTTGAAATGATTATTCTCATCATTTCTTCATACCTTTGTACTTCCTGATTTTAATATCTTTCCCTATCTTCAAGTTGGTAAAGTGCTACGTGACCGTGAGTGTCAGCGCTACAAGGCTAAAGCATACAAATTACTGTTATTTAAAAAACTAATGTTGTTGCTTTGGTTTACTTTGTATCTGTTTAATCAGGGCAGTGGAATCTATTGTTTGTTATCGATGTGCCTCTTAACTGTTATAATCATTATTCTCATTATTTCTTCATACCTTTGTACTTTCTGGTCTTTCCCTGTCTTCAAGTTGGTAAAATGCTACTGTGAGTGTCGGCTAGTGCTACTTGTAAAGCATACACATCACTGTTATTGAAAAAGCTGATTTGGCATAAGCTTATAGTGTGGTCCCATCACCTCATCTTTATACTTGTGTAACTATTCTTTCTCACAAAAGGGATAGCATCTTTAAGAAAGAACTTTGTTGGATATGAAGTTGAAAGACCAGCCTTTTTCATTATAGCTTCATTGAACAAGTAATTGAACAAGTAATGTTTCATGAAGAAAAAAATATAACACCTAAAAGTGGCAATATTTAGAAAAGAAGACAATTTCACTATGAAATGTGTATCAACCTGGGCATTCATTTGCTCTTCTTATCTGAATGGATTGTTCAGTTTGTGTAGGTAATTCAAACAACTATTGTTAATGTTTCATTCCGAAAGGCAATTTGTCTATTGAGAACAAAAAGGCTGTTAGTTCATAATATACTGTACATAGTATCAATCAGAGTTATGTCCTTGTGCCACTCTACATATGATACCACGATGGAATATTAGAACAACAGACCAACCATTCTGTAATTTCTAAATTCAATCATGCAATGGATAATCATAAAATCAAAGAAAAAGTCAGAATACCAGCAGAGTAATCATTCTAGCAGCTCTCTCTCTCTGTCATGCAAGCCTCCCCATCCCATCCCATATTTGTCACGCAGGTTAACCCAGTGGGGAAATCATCTCCAAATTAGGAAGCCTTCACTGGCTCTCTGGCTGGCTGAGCATTTTTTCTTTCTCTGCATTTATATTGTTTGGGCCGTAAAGTCAACGCTGTTTCGAGCACGAGCTGCAGGATTGTTTGGACAGGAACATACTGTGTGCATGCACTCAGAATGCAGCACAGATATGCACCATCATGCATGAATGTTGTTATAAGACCAAGACATTATAGTGCTGGCAAAGTTTACAAAGAAATCAAGAATATAAGATAAGGGAATCTTTGTTCCATTATTCTGTTGTCCACTTTGCCATATTTGGGCATATTCTTGTTTAATACGAGAGAATGACATTGAGGGAAATATTTTGTGTGCTTAAAGGTAAAGACCAGTTTTGGAAACGCCCCCCTCTCAAAAAATGAAATGGAAGCTCTTATTACCAATCATGTGAAAGAATAGTCGTATAGTCCCATATACATCTTTCTGTATACAGTGCGTATCCACTTGACAGTCAAATGCTCAAGGCGCAGCTTGTGCAAGAGATGAAATACATACATGATACATTTATACAAAGTGTGATAGGAAAGGTACAGACATGAAAGGTTATGGTAATCAATTATAGGCTAAATTAAACAGATATTTCTTAAGATTGTTTCTTAACACTTCAGCAGAACTGCTTTTCTTAATCCATTGAGGGAGAGTATTCCATAACGAAGGCCCAGCATGAGCGAAGGTTCGCTCCCCCCACTTTGTTTTAACCCTAGGAGTAACAAGTAAGCCAGAGTTTTGAGAACGTAGCTGTCTAGAAGGAAAGTAATACTTAATCAAGACGATGTTATACTGCGGAGCAGAGCCATGTACAATGTATACAGTGAAATAATATGCTAGATGGTCAACCTTTTCTGATCGATTCCACAACGTTTCTTTCAGCAATTGCTTGACCAGAACTGGTCCTTATCTTTAATACGAGAAAACGATATTGAGGGAAATATTTTGTGTGCTTTAGTGAGCTCTATGATGGAAACATGAATAATAAGACCCTTTACTATTATTTGTTGAAGCCATAAGGCATTAATAATTGTAATTAGTTAGGATTGGGAATGGCACTAAGAAGCACCGAGCTGTACACATGGGCACTTCGTTAACAGGCCCCAAAATTATAGTTGCGGACCCCTACGTCTGTAATATTAACAGGCATGCAGAAGCTTTAAGTATTGATCATTGACCCGCTGTTGAGAAGAAAAAAAAGTAGATTTCTGTGTTACCTGTAAGTTCATGATCCCTTATTGCCCTCAGTCGATGATATATATAGCCCTCTACATAATATTTGATAACATGTACATGTATACCAGTCATGAAACAGTTTCTGTTTCAGTTTTCAGGTGTGTGTTACAACAGTTATGTTGTTGTACTTTTTTGGTTTTCCCAGAAAATTGCACAATTAACATAACTACAGCCTAGGCAAACATTGACTTTATTGGTATAGAGTTCAATGTCTTCCTATGTATATTTACATGTAAGCCTATATTGCAAGATAAAGACATGGTATAGTGAGGTACCATGCAGGTGTGTTCATTCATGTTTGCTGAATACATGAAGGTGCGTTTGATTGTAAACATTACCACAATGTACTGAGGAAGTCTCTTCATGCTTGGAAGGATAGTGAACTATCAATGTAAATTGTAAAGATATGTCATTCACTTGGTTCAATGCTTGTTCCAACTGAGGCTGTCCTCTTGTCTATATCTTCCAAATATATCTCATATTTAGATTGTTTTGATTTACATATCTATAAAAAAATGTCTAAATTATAAAAAGTTTTCTAAGTTTAGAACACTTTTGCTGTTCTGAATACCTGACTGAGAATTTAACAGTGTTTTCTGGTTATGAGATTTTCCCAAAAAACTATAAAGAGACGGACAATTTCTTTCTCTACCTTTAGAAGACAGATAAAACATTTGTCTGTGTACAACACAAATTTCCAGTCTATTTCATCCTGAGTTATATCACTGGCATAGCAATCAACAGCTTAATATACTCAACAATTATTGTGCTATGATAACTTCATTCATAAGATCAGACCACTTTTTACAGAAGATTCACCATATTGCTTTTGCCTGAAAAATATCCTCACAGCTGTTTGTGACAGAGACAGTAGGAAATCAGAAAGAAAACCAAAAGAAATTCTATCACACAAAGTTTGTATTCATGTGTGACCTCCCACATGCATGCAGTCTCAATGGCGTGACGTTAGATCCTCACTTCAAAGGCGGACTATAGACTATTCCATTAACCCACATACCTTGGGGACAACCAGATACAAAGAAAAGGCGATGAAGTCATTACAAAAGTAAATATGTATGGCCATGACTTCTGTTCTAGTAAACGGGAAGGTGGCGTTACCAAACAATCAGCGCTGCTAAGCAAGTCATTATGTGATTTCTAACAATCAAGGAAGTACGTCACAAAAGGTGGAATAAACAATGAAGTGAATGCACAAAATATTTATAAGCAAATAGTTTTTAAGAATACAAATATTAAATGTCTAGAATCTGTTGGCTCAATTTCTATGATTTTGAGATTTAAGCAGTGTACAAAGTGGTGCAATCAATCATTAATGGTCAATAATACTGATGACATCTCTTAGATGTTGTTTGCTGACTGCAAAAAACTTGGATACAACACAAAATGTTTTGGCTTTGAGTAGTGAGTATATATTTGCATGCAGGCATTGGTATGGCATACCCCTTTGTATCAATTTACTGACACTTCATCATTTCACTTTAATTAATTTTAGGGGCAAATATTAAAAAGTGAATAAAAAAAGGTCACTGCCGTGAATAGTGTGTTTAATGAATTGTCAATGTATCCCCCAGTTTCAGTTTTCAATACTGGAGTTGATCAAGTGTTTAACCTTCCTGTAACTTTACTTTTTTCACATCCTTAAAAATCATCAAATTGCAGTTGACAATACAAACATTGCCCCAATTTTAGTACCCATACCCTTTCTCTTTAGTCACCACAAACTCCTTTTATCATTGGGCTTTCTGAATATACTCAAATTTAATTCATTCATCTTTTTCTCTGTTTCTTTTGCTTTCATGTACTCATTAACAATGTTGGGCTTCCCTTTCAGCTCTCACCGGATGTTATATCACTCATAGTAGGTCCATGGTTAATGTATATCCATGTTGGATGGAAGCTCCCCATGTCAGCTGACAATGTCACCTGACAAGTCTGTTATGAAGTCTTGTGATAATGACCTGTCACAGATGCATCCAGTCTGCTGAATTGTACAAGAGATTTAAAGGTCATTCATTTTTTTTAGTTCTGGTGAATGAACCATATTTCAATGAAAAAAATCTGGCTTATTGTCAAAATTTTATGAGTTTCTCCAATGCAGTGAATAGGTTGTCTTTACTAGAACACTGGGAGAATTTAATTTAAAGTCAATTAAAGGTTCTCTGAAATGTCTAGCATGCAGATACTGTGCTGAATAGTCGTAGAATTTCATGCTCATCAAATTTGTCTTCTTTTTGGTTCATTGTTTTTACTACTTCTATCCTGTAAATTCATTACATTTCAGTGGCAGAGTCCGCAACTGGATTAGTGGGGGGGGGGGGGGGGCACAAGTAATGTGTCCAAAGTATTTTTGTGTCCAAAGTATTTTTCTGTGAGAAAGGATATGTTCACAGTTTGGTTGGGGAGGCAGATTATTTGGGATTCTGTGACAAGTTTTCCTTCTACTTCTAACTTCATTCATGTTTCTCACCTTCCTTTAATGCTTTCAATGATGTGAGAACTGAATACCTTGTGCGTCAATGTCGATGTGGTTATGCGGCATAGGCCACAGGTATTTTGTTCAGTTGCCAGTTTCGATTAGTTTTAGTTAGTTTTTAGTTTTCTCTTTCTTTTTTTTTTTCTTTTTTTAAATCAAGAAGAACTTGTAATTGGCTCATCAAACTCACAGCTCAATGACAGGCTAGATAGATTGTAAGTTTGTATTAAACCAAAGGAGAACCTACAAGCCTGATAAAAACCTGATTTAAATCGGTTTCCAGATTTATTTTTTTTCTTCCTGATTAAAAAAATAATTAAAAAAATAAAAATAAAAAAAATCCAGATTTTTTTTTTTTTTTTTTTAATTTTTTTACCAGATTTTTTTTTTCCTTCCCTATTTTAGCCTGATTTTCCCTATTCCCCACTTATTTTCTCTATTCTTCCATATTTTGCCCTATTTTTTCCCCAATTTTCTTACTCGAAAGGGGGGAATGTTGTTAGATGCCTTTTTCCCCCCGCGAATCCTCTTCTTTTTTTTTTACTCAAGGGGGGCGTGGTTGAGGGGAAAACAAAAAACCTTTTTTTTTTTTTAGTGCTCACTATCACCCCTTATTGAAATTGATTACTGTAAAACCATCAATATTCACAGCATTATTAAAACGTCACGCGAAATATATCAATGAGGTCTAGAAACAGAAGTAGAAAATTATTTCATTTAATGTATAATGTTCAATGTCCTTCTTATCCAAATTAATGAATTAACTATAAAACCTTGTATTCAATGAATGAATAAGGAGGGATATTGTGGGATTTCCCGGATTTCTGATCAAAATTGAACTGCTTTTTGTGACTTTCACATGTATGGGTAACTTGAATGGGCTATAAACTAGCCATGCTTCATTGTATACATCATGAAGTTCAGATGAAATTGATGAAATGGTGATGTTTGACAAGAGTTGGGGAGGAGGGAGGAGCGGGGGGGGGGGGGGGGGGGGGGGAGGGGCAAACAACATCTCTATACATTGATGATGTTGCCTGACATAACACCACAGAACGCGTAGGCTTTGAGGAGGACTGTAGGAATCTCCTTTTCATTTATCCAGCTGTCACAAGGGGCTTGAAAAGCACTCAATATTCTCTCACTGATAATGCCTCTATCAGTTGCAAATTTCAGACTAAATTGTCTGTTTTGGGGAGAGAGAAGGGTGTACCTTTACGCATATACTGTTTTCACACTGGCAAAATTTTGCTTAACCCCGTACTATAGGTGGGGTTAAGGGGGGGGGGGGGGTCTTAGCCCCACCTATTGTCCGGGGTTAAGCGTATTGCACTTTCTGTTCAGACTCGTATTTACCAAAGTGGGCTAGCCCCACCTATAGTACGGGGTTAACTAACCCTGCAAAATAGCAGGGCTAACCCCGCAATTTGGTGCTAACTCCTGCTAACGCCGCAATTGTGGTGCCAAGCAAATGAATGAGAACAGAAACGAAAAATAGTCCGGTACTACGCAATGGAGCGTTTCGCAGCTGGCCAGATGCGAAGTAAGGAGCCCACTGTCCAATCATAACATTCACGATATTCAGGGCTAACGAATTGCAGTGAGAACAGCGTGAATTTTCTTATTTCGGAATAGGCGCTAGTACGGGACTAAAAACAGCGTGTGTGAAAAGCGAACAAAAATAGTCCAGGGTTAAGGATAGTACGGGGCTAAGCAAAGTACGGGGTTAAGCAAAACCAGTGTGACTTTTCATATATAGTTTAGCCTTTATTTGCCTTGCTTAACTATTCTATACAATTTCATTTTGATTTTCATTACTTTTCATGTAAAGTGTGAAGGAAAATATAATTGGTGCCGATTTGAAGGGGCCCAGCAGATTCAATTTGATTGGAAAATGTTGTTCCCTCTGTGGGGGGGGGGGGGGGGGGGGAGGTGATATAAATGTGAGAGAAGATGGGTCTCCAGATGATGAGCAAAGGAGACAACATTCCTGTCTGTATCAACAATATCAATTACCCTCCAAGATGAAAATACTATTTAGGGCTCCTCAAAATCCATTAAAAAACCTCCCTGAGGAGACCCGTGGAGGAGGGTTTGTTTTCTTACCAACTAGTCTCATGTTTCATACTTGAAATAGTTAAAGTTCAAATCCCAGAACAGCACAGCACAATTGCTCTTTGCAATACATTGATCTACATTTGCCACTTTTTAGTTTATACCCAAGTGCTGTAAATGGGCACCTGGCAGGAAGGAACTATTTGAATACTATAACAACAGAGGTGATCCCCAGTCGTAAAAAAATAGGAAAAAAATAGGGGAAAAACAGGGAGAAAATAGTCCCGAAAATATATTTTTTTTTCTATTTTTTCCCTATTTTTTTAAAAGGAAAAAATAGGGAAAAAATAGTTTTGGTAATAGGAAAAAAATAGGTTTGAAACAATTTTTTCTATTTTTTTCCTATTTTTTTCCTATTTTTCAGACCTGAAAATAGGAAATAAATAGGGAAAAAATAGTGTAGAAAAAAGTGAAGAAAATAGTAAAAAAATAGTGATAACTAGGTGCTTAGTGAACAGTGAAAAGTAGTGAGGAAATAGGAAAAAAATAGTGAGAAAATAGGAAAAAAATAGTAAGAAAATAGGAAAAAATAGTAAGAAAATAGGGAAAAATAGTAAGAAAATAGGAAAAAAATAGTAAGGAAATAGGAAAAAAATAGTAAGGAAATAGGAAAAAAATAGTAAGGAAATAGGAAAAAAATAGTAAGAAAATAGGAAAAAAATAGTAAGAAAATAGGGGAAAATAGTAAGAAAATAGGAAAAAAATAGTAAGGAAATAGGGGGGGGGGGAATCACTCATCCTTTACTTTCATGGATTTCTCAAGCACTACCATCTCACACATCCAGTCAACGACTCTGTACATTCAACTAAATCATACAGTGCAAACTTGATATAAAGAGATCAGTTATACCTGAAATGACAAGGTAATTTACCAGCTTTTGGGGGTTAAGATTTCTTGGTTGCACATGACCTCATTGTCAAAAGTTTCCACTGTAGAATAGTCACCCTACTCCTAAAGCTCTTTTCTCTGCATCGATGCACCTACTCAGTTTGCCAATTCACTTCATCCTTTCAGTCCAATCCATTCAGTAGAACATTTAAAATAGTCAATGGGTATATGGAAAATGTTATACAGTCCACTCCTATTATAACAAACATGGATACACCAAGATTTTATTATCAGGCAATTCTCATCAGTCCCAATTTTAAACAAACCAATGTGTTCAGTAACTTGAGTATAACATGATTTCATTTTAACAAGGAAATTGGCTTGGTCCCGAGCACCTCGTTATAATGGCAGTGGACTGTAACACACAAAAAGAATAAAAGGGAATGTGTCAAATAAAATACATGTACTTTATTTTCGAGAGGTGAACACAATGACATGAGTTTAGTATAGTATGTGTGTTCATATAAGCAAATAAATAAAAGAACTTAACTGATATTTACAATCTTTGGTTAAGTACTGTAGTGTACATGTTGTAGTAATAGAGTTGTTCATGGTTTGCTATGATTATACACTAAAAAAAAAAAAAGACCAATGCGACTGCGTCTCCTATATGCCTCCGCCTTAAAAAAAATATCATCCACCTAGAATGTAGCTTTCTATTTTTGTTCAAATAAAGTATTCAGGTGAGTTCAGGACTATTACTGAGCCGATGCGGATATATGCTAGGCGATCACAAGCTCTCTCCCTCACTAGTAACCAAATAAAGCAGTATTCTGGACATGAGAGTGTTGTTTTCTGTCTCTTTTATTACAATTTAATATTACAAAGTGCTCTTAATAATGTAATAACATTTTCAAACCTCAAGAAAATCATGACAAATAATATTTTTTTCTCGTTATTTACAAAGATAACAAAATAAAATAAATCTTAAAACAGATTTTTCAACAATGCATGCATGCATGCTTTATAGTACAGTTGACATGTTACATAATTTTCTCAATCTCAATTGAACTGTCAAAATCTTAATACAATCATCATAATCTAGAAACACTTACTACAAAATCAATGACATGTCATGTCATTGAGATATATAAACAAAAAAAATGAAAGACTTACATGCTACTATTTTCAAATAGTTTTACAAAGTATACCATCATTACCATGTATCATAAGTAATGGTCTTATGGTCCTTTATCTTCACAATATGCAGGCACTCATTGTGTACACATGCATGTTGTACTTGCCTATGAATCTCAATGATTAGACATAAGAATTACATAATAAAATGGAAACAAATACTAATGTAAAGGATACAGATGTTGGTCTTGCTGTTCACAGGCATCTAATCAAATGGTGGTTGTACGTTACATGTACATTGTAGCTTGATTAGTTTCAATGGATCTGTAAAGATATAAATGAAATGTGAGTTAGGGGTTAGAATAATCATGCATTGGTACATTTATGAACATGCAATTAATACTTAGTACAAGTATTTATGTATTTCATAATGAAAAATTGAAAGGCACAGAACATGTGTGTACAAAAGTATGATAGCAAAAAAGATGCCAGGCTGACGACGAACGGATGGTGAAACAACGGAGTCATCAAAGAGCTGTCAAGGTGCATGAAATGTAAACCACTCAGGTAGGCAATTAATTAGAGTTATTTTATTCTTAGATATATCGGGTGAACAGACATAAAATAAAACATAAAACACAGAAAAGAAAATAGTAAAGGAACAATTTTTTGAAGAAAAAAATAAAAAGGAAAGAGAAAAATAATGTAGATCTAGGTAGAACTTGTGCCACCTGCAAATTATTGTTCTAGCATAATGATGAGGTAAACTACTCTAATATTTTGATGTCAGATCTTAACTAACAAACATGAAATAAATATACCCAAACAAATTATCAACAATAGATTTAGATTTCTACTTAGTAAGGACATACCTCGCAGACACACTCTCGGACTTGGAAGACTTGCTCTTCTTAATCTTGCGTGGACCGTGGTGCTTTAGCAGGTTGTGTTTTCTGATTCCTAGAAAAATAATTTGAGATACAATTTAGCCTAAAACCACATCAAAACATTATATCATGCAAGGCAATATAATTGACAGACGTAGTAATGGTAAAAAATCTGAAATTTCTACGTGGATTTATTGTAATCACGTTTGTTTACATTCACTCATTCACTATACAGACACTACACTGCACTTGGGGATTCACTTCACTCAGCACTAGACCCTGGCCTACATGGGAATATTGATCCGTAAAAAAACATTCTATAAGCCTACTATGTCTATGAAGTAGCATTATATTCAACAACAGACACAATAAAAATATATATATCATAATATAATTAAGTTTCAGAAATAAACGTACCTTTTCAGCTGTTTTCTGGTGCCAGTTCCGCTCGTCGATCGTCCGTCATTCGACAACAAACTTGTTTCTCTACGAGTGGGACTAGACTAGTAATATTTTGAAAATTTGTCGGGCTCATTTTCTTGGGAAGAATCACTAAAATGGGATAAGGAGGCATCGGAGTATGAGGAGTCACTATCTCTTGATGAAATTTCATCGCTAGAATAATTGCTGGAAGACATTTTGGTGTGATTTGGAGACGTTTGATGAACGGAAATCAGCAAAAGTCCGATGCGCACATCAGTGCGCCAGTGGGGAAAAAAAAAACGGGTAATTTTCAAATTACGTCCGGGTACTTGCGTACTGTCCTCTACGTTGAAACTTTACTCACACATAGAACGGGAATATCTCGATCGAATGCTTTTTTTTCTTTTAATAAAGGAGATTTTTTTGTTGAAATTTCTATGTGTACATTTTCTTTTTACACATGGTTTATGTATGGTTATCTTTGAGTGCACTAGTCACTACTATAGTTTTGTAAATAAAATCAAGAATATTAATAAAGGAACAAAATTGAAATTTCGTACATTTTCTTTTTACACATTGTTTATTTATGGTTATCTTTGAGCTCACTATTCAATATGTGACCCCACAGCTAAAAACCACCAATAAGTCGCAAAATGAACAACAGAGATAATGGCAGGAGAAGCGGGCTTTTTTAATAGGATGCCAGTCATAAACAATGAAAATATGCAAGTTTAGAAAATAGACAAAAAATAGTTTACAAATTTGTATCATGTCATAAAAAATGTAAGTGCAAAAAATAGGAAGAAAATAGTACTCGCAAATAGGTAAAAAGAAGTCTGAAAAAGATAAAGGTGAAAAAATAGGAAAAAATAGTCTGAAAAAGATTAAGGTGAAAAAATAGGGAAAAAATAGTCCTATTTTTTTCATATTTTTTTGGAGAAAATAGGAAAAAAATAGTCTGAAAAAGATGAAGGTGAAAAAATAGGGAAAAAATAGTTTGGTACTCGAAAATAGGAAAAAATAGAACTATTTTTTTCCTATTTTCTTTAAAAAAAATAGGAATAAAATAGTCCACAAAAGTTTAAGGTGAAAAAAATGGAGAAAAATTAGTTTGTGCTTGAAAATAGGAAAAAAATAGGACTATTTTTTTCCTGTTTTCTTTTAGGAAATAGGAAAAAAATAGTCTGAAAAAAAATATAGGTGAAAAAAATAGGGAAAAAATAGTTTGTACTTGAAAATAGGAAAAAAATAGCCCTATTTTTTTCCTATTTTCTTGAAGGAAATAGGGAAAAAATAGTCTGCATTTCCAGAAAATAGGGAAAAAATAGGGAAAAAATAGGGAAAAAATATATTTTCGCAACACACAAAACTACTAGGGATAGCCTGCTTAAAGGTACTATGTCCCATTTGCAGGCCAAAAAAATGAAAAAGTTAAATTCCAACTGCATTTGAAAGATAATACTAATTTAGAACTTCCCTAAAAAGGTGGGGCTTGAAAATGTCTTCAAGTGGGAAAATAACGACCATTAGTTGTCAAATCGACTTTAGGGCTATAGAGCCCAAAAGTAATAGTCTTGATTTTCAGACAATTGTACCGAATGGTCATACGTTTTATGCTGCGCAAAGATTCAATCAGTTTAATCTTGGCCATCACAAGAAGTGGGTTATTGATGTAGACAAATGCTCAAGTACCCTTTACAACTCTTTTCATGTATGTTATTACCAAAGAAGAAAAAAAGCCAGTCAGTCACTCAATAGTGTCTGACAGTGAAGTCTAGCAAGTAAACGGGTTTCCTTACATAATTTGAATATGAGGACACTGCTAACATTTAAATTTCACAGATAGGACATACATAACATATTCATAATTCCTGCAAAGTTCTACAGAATTTGAGGTTGGCTGCAAAAGGGACATAGTACCTTTAAGCTAGGGTAATATTGGACTTAGGGAATCTAGAATAGTATGAACACTTGTACTTTCTTCCAATTCAGAAATTTGAAATTACACAAGAGGCATTAATTACCATGCAGAAGGAAATGAAATATGACTTCTGTGTGAAACTTTCATGTTCTACAGAACCTGTATCATGCATTCTAATATTTCATAGATGGATAATAATAAGTGATACATTTAAAATTTAGATTTCTTTTGATATTTCAACTTTTCAGGACATATGTATGTTCTTGAACCTCATTTTTAAATCCCTACCACAAATTTCCACTAACAAAATAGACAGAATAAATAAATTAAATATAATTTGGAGTGCTATTATGAGGATATCATCCAATCCAATCACATTCAATTCAATAGGAGTTTGTACTTTGTAGAGCGGCAATATCTAGTTAAAGCTAGGTGCTGATAAGATACTTCCTAGATATAAGGAATGAGGAATACCGGTATGCATGTTTTTTGTTGGGTTTTGAAAGTTGATATATATATTAGGAAATAGAAACCATATAGAAAATAAATAATGTCTCAATATAAAGACTAGTAACCTGCCTGGGATATACTTTGGAAATGATTTGTGAAAGGACAATTATTATCCCCTATGAATACCAGGGTCCTAATGATGTGTTATCCTTCTTATTGCTTTGTGCCCCTGTGCTGCAAGGGCTCTCCTTATGAATTTCATATCAAGTGTTCATAATTCCTCATGATACCATCTTGATGCATAATGGACACGCTAATCATGTGTGTATGTCATCACTTTCTAGATTTTTCGCTTCTCAGTCTACGAGATCCGATCTCCCGGGATTTTGTCATGGATATGATAGTGGTGTGCCATTTTCCTATCTTCTTTGTTATCTCTTTCTCTCTTCTTTCTCACGCAGTGCATGTGTATAGAGGCTAAAGGGTGTTAATTCACTCCAATCACTTGTATAGAGTTTATGCCTTTCTAACTCTTTACAGAATACAGGTGATATTCTGATTGTGTTGAGTGTAATCAGTCATTCAGGCAATCATCTGATATTAGAGGAGGACTGGAAGAGTTAGAAGGAGAGAATAAGCAGAAATTATCAATTGAAGGGATCAAAACACATATGGTAGAAACAATTCAACATGGTTTCAAGAACTTGTTGAAACCTATGTTGAACTTGAAAACAAATTTTGGGAGGTTTTATACATGCATGAAAACCAAGCAGTTTAAGGGCATAGTACAAAATTGTCATATTATCATTCTTTGCTGCTATTTAAATTTTTGTATAGTTAAAACTATCACCTTTTAAAATTTCATAATATTTGTAGAATATGATAATTGCACTGAATTAATATACTGGTATGTTCAATGTATTCCTCTTGTATTAGCCCCTTCCTCAAACTTCCACTACATTTTGCCAAACTACGTGCACATTTACTACACAAGTATACAAGTAAACTTTACAAGGAAGAGAAAAATCAGATCATACTGTATTTCATTCCCCTGTGCCCTTGTTCTACATACACAAATTGAGACTTGTTTATGGTTTGCAAGCTCTATTTGTTTAATTTTGCTTTTGTTGGTATGATATTACTGCTGGGCTTCTCACAACAAACCTGCAGGGATTTACATCTTTTTCATTGTGGCAATTTGACAGTCAGCTGATCAATATTCGCCCACATAGTTTGGATGTCATAATATTTCTTTTGACGAGGATTGAGCTGCTTTTTACGCTTGACTGCTAGTATTGTGGGGGTATCACAATTGAAGCTGCTGGCATGATTTTCTTTGTGCTGATTTGTGTCACTCTTTGTGTATGATATGATAAAAATATTAGCAGGGATGAGCTCTAGATCTACCAGTATATCTTAATTGTATTTTTGCACCAGAAAATGAATAGTGGCTTAGTGCAAGCAGGGAGATATAACTGACATATCCCTGGTACAAGGATAGGCTCATTGCTATATAACTCTGTGATGTATTGTGACAGTATATGCCCTTCTGGCTTTAAAGGTAAAGACCAGTTCTGGTCATGCGATTGCATTGTGAAAAAAACGTTGTGGAATCGATCAGAAAAGGTTGATCATCTAGCATCTAGCATCTGCAAGGTTCTGGAATCATCAAAATGATAAGAAATTTGGCCCATTCTCCGTAAAGTTACAAGCACTATACACAGAAAGACGTCTATGGGACTACCCTATATCTCTCACACGACCATGAGAGAAACAAATTTACCAAATATATGAATTAGTAGGCGGTTTCACTGCAAATTTTTTATAATCATGTATTAATAGTCAAAACATATTCTTTCACATGATTGGTAATGAGAGCTTCCATTTCATTTTTTGAAATTGGGGCGTTTCCAATACTGGTCTTTACCTTTAAGCTGACAAAGTCTTTTCAGAGCCAGAAGGATATGGACTGTGTAAAGGGTTGAGTCAGTGGCAGTGCCCTTCTTGGTTTCAGCAGAAGATACATGTATGTACTTTCATATTTGGTACAAGTTGCATAGCAGTAGGTGCCTTCTTAATAAACGACAAACCATAGCTAGACTGGGCATTTTTACCTCATTACAACATTGTTTTTAGGATTGGGCAAGTTGTTGTAAAAGTTGGCATAGAAGTGATTGCTCAAAGTAGGTCACTTTTACAAGAGTGCATGTTTGTAATCCAATTTCCAAACATTATTTCAAATGGCGATATAGTAATAAATTTCCTTTTAGTCAATCTCCTGAAAGTGTTTCCAATCTTGTTGCAATGGCCACAATTGGATGCTATTCTCACTAACTCATATTTGATTTTGCTAATTGAATAGTAGGTAGTCATAATCAACAACAAATAAACAAGCAAACCATCGGTTATTTACCAACTTTTTCCCACACTTCTCTAGCTTTTGGAAGCAATCCTTTTGATTATCAAGACCGAGGTCATGGTTCGGTGAAAGGTAGAAATGTGTTTGAAACGTCAACCGTGAGATTAAAAATGGACAAAACAAATGACAAATAAGTCCACCAGAAATGGTCTTTGTTCTGTGATAAATGAACGGCGAACAAAAAGTTGCATATTTTAATTGTTGTTTACAACATTGTGTTAGGTCAGTCATGGGCATTGTGCATGGAAAAACACAAAATTTAAACGAATTTGAAAAATAAAGTACCGTAATTAACGTTGTATAAACTGCCCTCGTGTATTAACCGCACCCCTCTTTTTTGCCCTAAAAAAAAAAGAAGAAAAAAACAAACAGTAGAGGACCTAAGATAGAACCTTGTGGTATGCCTTGTAATAGAAGAAAAATTTGAGGAATTATTATTATAAACTACATATTGAAATCTATCAGAAAGATTACTTTCAAACCAAGATGACAGACAAATTTGAGTGTTGTTCTAGTTTCTAAGTGGTGAGTCAACACACCGATTACTGAGCTGGGGGACATTGCCAGGCATAGCGCCAGTTGGAGGGGCATAAATCAAAACTTTAATTTTTAATTTTTGTTTTGTTTTTGTTGGGTGTACCGTGTATAAACCGCACCCCCGACTTTGAATTTTTTTCGGCGGCAAAAATGTGCGGTTAATACACCGTTAATTACGGTAGTTAAAAATGAAAACATCACAGATTCTCCTCTATGAAGTAATGAGTCCTCTTTTTTCCCCAGTAAATGTATCAAAGTAGTTTGAAGTTTGGATGAGTTTTTGGTACAATGCTTGCAAAGGCTTACTGTATATTAGTCAAAGGATCAGGTGAAAACAAATATTTGTTTTCAGAGAAGTCAGTGAGGGGAGATTGTGCACACAGTGTGTGCGGGAAAGCACTGAATCCAATGACCGGGTATATTTGTAAAGCGCTTAGAGACATTTGTATTAAGCGCTATATTAAAATTAAATATTATTATTATTATTAAGTCTGCCAATTTGTATTATATTTCCTAGATGCTCTTTTTTTTGTGAAAGATAATTACTAAAAAATAATCCTATAAATATCATCTTGTGGAAAGAAGAATATTTCACCTGATATTTGTTTTTGTTGGTTTTTCTTGATTCAACCAAAAACTTTGAATCAATATATTACGTAGCTCCCCCAAATTGTGGGTACCATGTTCATTAAATTGCTCTAAAAATGGCATTGTCTTTTAATATATTGTGTAAACATTGCATGCAATTATTTACTAACCAGATTTTATATAAATATATTATACATGTATATATCCCATGCTCCATTCTTCAGTTGTGTATCCTTTGTTTGATCTATGATCTCAATGCAGTGGTTACTATCCAAAGCTAGAGTGTTTTAAATTGTGTTCCTTCCAACGTGTACATATATGTCCTCCCGCAAAACATAATATTTATTTTTCACAGTTGTACAAAATAGAATGTGAATGAAATGAAGCCTATCTTAAAAGGGTTGTTTGTTAATAGCTTAAGAGTTCTTTAAATCTTCTTGAAAAACATCAACAAAGTTTTACTAAAGAGGACTTCGTCTTTATATAGATTATGCCCCCAGCCACTCAGGGACTTTCACTTTTAAAGCAATTACATTTACTTGTTCAATAATTGTTGTAATACTTTTTCATCCTTGGTTTCCAATGTTTCCGTCTTTTGTTATTGCTTTTGCCTCGGATCAAAAGAAACTTTCGTTGTTATTCAGTACAACTATTAAGTGAGCCAAACAATAGTAAACAAGTAAATAGTTCTAATTTCACCCAGAATGATATTTAGGCCTTTTCAAAATCAGTTCCCGGGCATATTACATATTAGTAGAATTCATTTGATGATGTCATGGGGAAATAATGAGCCATTTATTTGCACAATCTCTTCTTCTGGATAGCATGTTTGTATGCATACTAAGAATATTGTTTACAAAAGGTATTATTGATTGAGGATTTCATATTATTGTGTCTGCTACAAAAGTGTCTTCTATTTATTCTTCTGTGACCCCCATGGCTAAATGTTCCTTCTTTCATACTGGTCACTGAAAACTTAGTGGTGCGTGATACATGGATAGTCTTACAAAGGAGACCTTTTTCTTTTCTTGAGACATTCCTATATGTCTCACAACCATAACCATTTGGAATACTTGTAAGGTGTCCAGTATAGCTATGCTGAGCAGCCTGATAGGGTTTACTTTTAATATGAAATTATTCAAGAAATTTAAAGTAGGCCTTTTATATTGATCTTTGCGTTGTTGTATTGAATGGTTCAAAAAGTCGCTTTAAAATATCAAAAAGTAGAAAGCTAAAATAGTTGAGGAGGTTTAATGAAAGCACAAACTAGGATGCCAATTCTGAGAAAATAAGGAGATAAAAAAAGGAATATATACTTTTTGTGAAAAAGGGTTTGTTGACAAACCAAATCTACTGTACATACAAATACAAAATACAAACAATTTTGAAGGAATTTCCTGTTTGTGGGTTGACTTACGGTTTTTGACAATGCTTTGACTGTCTAATTGGTAAAATTATTAAACAATACAACAAACAAAGAAGATATAGCTCACAAATACAATAAACATTTAAATGGCTGATCACAAATGATGATAGTATGCGTATTACCATGGTGACCAACTTACTACATTGCCCTTATATCCTGCCCATAGAACTTAAAACAGGCACACAATATGTGTACCATCTCCATTCTGTCTATTCCTGCCTTATGATCTCTATTCACACATGTACATGTATTCATGAATGATAAATGGGGGGTCAGACATCATATACCAGTAGGTTAAAAAAAAAGTTTCATCTTGTAGACTACAATGACAATAGAAAGAAATGTGGTCTTTGTTTTGTGAAAGGGGGCGGTTGGACTTTAGTTCATCAGGACTCAAAACCTACCAGTGCAGTTAAAGGGCAACTATTGTCAACTTGTTGACACTATTCTACAGTTTTCTTGCAATTCTAATGCTTCTGGAAAGTGATGATCGAAAGCCCCTCTATTTAGGTAGAAAGTTTTCTTGTACATTCCTTCATGTACATGTATTCTGGAGAGGGCTGAGAGACTGAAGTGGAAACGGTTGATCTACCAGGTAAACTTGGACTGATCTGTGTGCAGTGAGTCGAGTTAAACTTCCTGCATATTTCGTGCCTGTTTTGTGTGTGGGGTAAAACAAAGCCTGGAATTTCTGTAATCGCTCGAGTTCACATTCATAATCAAATATTTGTACAAGGGGGTGAGCAATTTATGATGTTATCATATTTGTTATATCTACTATTTATTGTTGTAATTAACTGTACCATGGAAGAATGCGCAATGAATTCAATGCACAAAAAATGTAATTATGCCATTTTAAAGTATAGCAAATAGGATCTTACTGCATTTGTACATTACTCATTATTTCATTTCGAACAAGGTCTAACAATTGAATGTTGATTTTGTTGCACCACATTGAAGAGAGGACCGGTACCGGTACTAGATATTGGGAGTTTGCACTTCTTAAATCACTGTGTTGTCTTTTGTGGTAAAAATGCAGTACAGTTCAGTTTGAGCCAAGGTAAAATTTCTTTACTATATGCTGGAAAATACTAAATGAAAGCATTTTCTTCTCCGTGTGTTACCATTTAAACATCTGAATTGTGTTCAAGGGCTTTCCAACAACAGCTAACCAAGGTTTTGTATTTTTTAACATTTTAATATGTTTATTCAAATACAGAATAAGCAAGATAAGATTCAATTTCATCAAGCATGTTTCTCCTTTTTTTAAAGCTGCACATTCGCTAGGGTCTAATTGCTACTGTACTGGTATGTCTTTTTTCCTTCATTCTGTTGAGACATATTGTTGTAACTCCACTTACTAGCAGCACCAAAGTACACCTGCACATTCGCAAGGGTCTAATTGCTACTGTATGTCTTTTTTTCCCTTTATTCTATTGAGGCATATTTTTGTAATTCCACTTAATAGCAGCTCAAAAATACACCTGTCAATCATTTGTACCTAATTCCTGGATATAACTAGTACTTCCATTGGAACCAGAAGAACCTGCTTGACCTGTGACATTTTAGTTTCCTCCAATACCAGAATTATATTTACCTGTAAGCAATACCAGAATACACACCTGGCAGTGACTTTTACTACTTCCTTGATATTTTCGTTTTTTCATTCAGGAACTCTACTACATTGAATCAAAAGAACTGAAAATCTGTGACATTTTATTTTCTTCATTACGAGAAATCAAATAGGGGCATTTTATTGCTTTGTAACAGAGTAAAAAAACACTTTATTTTGTTCAAGGGAGCCTGTTTTTCTGACTTGACGATGTATTGATGTAGAAGTGTAGTGGTATTGTGTATTGGTATATCATTATCTTTTAGAGCTCTTTCCAGATTTATACCAGAATGCGTTTCAAGTTTTTCAGAGCTAAATTATCAACTGCTCTCATTTCATTTTTTGTTGTTGACTTGATATCCATTCCCCCTTTTTTTATAGAGAACCTGCTGCATTTGAGTACAACCCTCTTAACCTTTCAATCCAGAAAAGACCCAACTTCATGTAGAGTTTCTATTTTTTAGCTACACATTGACATTTCTTTCCTCTGCATTATACTTATAGCCTCTCTATAAAAGAAAATTGATGCTTTGTTGCTAGGTAGGACAAAAGGCCTTGTCTACCTAACAACACACAATGAATTCATTCTGACTATTGGAATACAATTATTCATAACAGGTGAATGAAATTATTTGTAAAATGGTACTTAACAAAGATTTTTTCATGAAATATGAGTACATTATGAAAAAATGGCCTATTATGGCAGTACCAAAATACATCAGACAGTGAATTGTTCTAATTCTGTGATTTTTGTTTCTTTCTTCTAATTTTTACAGGAACTGCTGCATTGGACTGAGAAGAATCTTCTAGACCTCGGGATCCGTAATGCTGCTCACCGAGCGAGACTGGTGTCCAACCTTGTCTACATTAGAGAGAAACTCAAACGGACAAGTATAGCTGGTAGGTGTTCACTTCAAGCAAAGTAATAATAATAATAATGATGTCTTCTACTTTAATATATAGCGCTTTTCAAAAGAGATTTATATCAAAGTGCTTTAGAATATTGATGCAAGTAAAACTAAACAGAGAAATGACAAGAGAACAAAAGTGAAATTATCAAACATAAGATGACAAGGTAAGGTAACAATTTAAGAGCAATTTAAAGTATAGTGTGTGGCCCAGTGGTTCATCCACCTGCCTCACAATCAAGAGGGTGAGGGTTCAAAGCACTACCTGGTTTGTAAGTCTTAGCTGAGACAAGGCTTTTGTCTATAGTTGTCTGTCTCGACCCAGGTGTTAAGTGGTTATTTGGCAGTATATAATTCTTTAAATTCACTGTGAGATTAAAACAGTTTTTGGAGCAACTGACAGGATTAAGATTTTCAAAGCACTTTGAAGAGTGGTAAATTTTTGATCTCAGTTTAGATAGTTATATGATAGAACATGATAGCCATATATACCCTTTGAGCAAATCCCAAGTAATGCTAGGTTTGTCGTTTCCAAAATTTGACAACTGTGTTCAAGTGCCAGATTTTCTACTTGTGTCAAGTCCTTTATGTGTAGTTACAATCTTTGAAAGTTTATTTTAAAGGGGAAGTCCACCCTGATATTAAAGGGACTATGTCCCATTTGCAGGCCCAAAAAATGAAAAAGTTAAATTCCAACTGCATTTGAAAGATAATACTAATTTAGAACTTCCCTAAAAAAGGTGGGGCTTGAAAATATCTTCAAGTGGGAAAATAATGACTTTTAGTTGTCAAATCGACTTTAGGGCTATAGAGCCCAAAAGTAATAGTCTTGATTTTCAGACAATTGTACCGAATGGTCATACGTTTTATGCTGCGCAAAGATTCAATCAGTTTAATCTTGGCCATCACAAGAAGTGGGTTATTGATGTAGACAAATACTCATGTACCCTCTACAACTCTTTTCATGTATGTTATTACCAAAGAAGAAAAAAAAGCCAGTCAGTCACTCAATAGTGTCTGACAGTGAAGTCTAGCAAGTACACGGTTTTCCTTGCATAATTTGAATATGAGGACACTGCTAACGTTGAAATTTCACAGATAGGACATACATGACATATTCATAATTCCTGCAAAGTTCTACAGCATTTCAGGTTGGCTGCAAAAGGGACATAGTACCTTTAAGTTGGTTTTCTAATAGGAGCAGAAAAAGTAGAGGAACTAGCTGGTCGACGAAAATATCAGGGTGGACTTCCCCTTTAATTGCTAATAGAGCAAGGTATTCCATGGATTTGTAAACTCATAACATCATCCCTGGTTATACCATATAATGTTGATCATACTACACTGTTTTTTTCAACCTAAAATGAAGTGTGAAGCTCCCTTTCTGCACTCTTGTCATGTTCTTGGAAGCATGTGATCTATCATATGATCTATAAATGAATTTATTTAATAGCCCCCTCCACAACTTCATGAGTTTACGTAGAATTTTTACGAGGGGGGTCATTGAACAAATTGGAAAGGCTCTAGCTGTAATGGAAGGAATAAATACGCTCTTGATTAATTGGCTAAGCCTCTTTCGCACTCCAATGTGTCATCAGGTTCATTCTTTCAGTTCTTTTGGGATGAGTTATGGATCAGCTCCTAAGATCCCCACTTAGACCCTGTTCACACATGTCAGGATAAAACAGCCATGGTTAATTAACAGCCAGGGCAAAAGAAGCATCCTTTGCATCTCACATTTCTGTATCTTATAACATGCAGATACATCTCTACATGCATGGGTAGAACCTTTCTCTCGTCGTATCTTTACGTGGGAAAAGTATATTTTGGGGCTCTATTCTCGATATTGTGGGCCATTTCCTCTACATATTACTGGTAATGGTATTTCTTAGAGAAGTAGACTTATATGGGGTCTATTTTCTTATGGAAAAAATGTGAAATAAACATATAACATATTTAAGGCCAGGGATTTAGAACAAAAGATACATGAAAAATATATTCAGAGTTGAAAATTGTCAGATAACACATTTTCCAACTATATTTAGAATATTGTATTTTTACTAAGGTTGTTAAGAGCTCCTACTTTTGTCATCCCTATTTGCCATTCATTTACGCGTTTAAAAAAAAGAAGATACCGGTAGTAGACAGCTTCCACTGTTTTCATCGTCATATGTGAACGAACCTTTATTGGGATGCTATCAATTTATGGGCCTGTCACCCTGTTTCCTGACTACTTCTTTACTTCAAGTGTGACCCCTCTTAAGGAATCTTTCAAAAACTGGAAGAACATGAACATTTTACAGCCTAGCATAGATCCAGGTGAGCTCTTGGCAAAATA
Source organism: Strongylocentrotus droebachiensis (assembly GCA_035222895.1). Classification (NCBI taxonomy): domain Eukaryota; kingdom Metazoa; phylum Echinodermata; class Echinoidea; order Camarodonta; family Strongylocentrotidae; genus Strongylocentrotus; species Strongylocentrotus droebachiensis. The sequence continues at coordinate 579,575 of JAVYIG010000358.1, forward strand.
CCAAAGGTCGTCAATTAATGCAAGTGGATTGTCTTTTTTTCTTTATAGAAGCCTGTCATTTTATGGGAGGTCTAATTTTGTCCTCAAATGACAGTGTTTTCAGACTTGGTTTATTAGGTGCATATCTTTTACAGTGTGAGATGGTTGAAAGGAAAACATTTTCTTGACAAATAAAAAAAGTATTACCATTGTAGAATTCTGAGTCTAAGAGTTTAAGTTTAAAAGTTATTAACAAAACTTTTGAGCTTTATCAATTGGTCTTTTATATTGCATACATTTTGAACATGTAGATTAACTTCAGCTCATGTACTTTTAAAGGTTAACTCCCCCCCCCTTTCCCTTTGTGACGTACAATGTTGATCACTGAAATTAATAACTTCAGTTTAATGCATTGTCTAATAAATTGCAGAACTATCAATACTTTTTAAGAAGAAAAAAAATATTTTCTTTTCTCCAATACAGCATAAACGGTACAGCATATACAATATTCTGGCAGTTTAATTGCCTTCGGGTACATGTATATGTGCAGCTTTGAAATGGTTAAGATCCATTTTGGAATTAATTGATGGCCGTCTTTTATTTGCAAAAATTCATAGTGGCGAGTAGGCATGCATCTCTCCCTGAAGATGCTGCTTTACTAATTAATTGGATCAATTTGCAGGAAATGTCTTCAAATTATGCTCCTGTATCATCAAAATGAAGGTCTGCACGTAGCTGCGGGGTCCAGTCGCATGCGATAAGTTTGCTTTTTAATCCCGGCGCTCCTTCATTGCGATGTTAGATAAATCTACCGTGAGCCGAGTATATGACCCAGTTGCAATCAGACTGCATGAATGATCGGTTGTCGATAAATGATCTGGCTACACGTGATGTCAGTTTCCTACTCAAACCAGGAAAACATCTCGCTGCTCCAACCTAATTCTTTCTTCAACCCTACCAGTATACCAAATAATGTTCCTACCCCTACCCCTAAACATAACCTCAAACCCAATAGCAACCCTAAGGCCATTTAAAAAAAAAAAAATCATGTTTAGCATCCCCACCCGCTTCCTTTTTAGGGGCTGTCTGCTTTTTTTCCTTCTTTTCTTCTTTTCTTCTTTTGTTCAATTTCCTTCTTCTTTTTTTCCTAATTTTTTTTATATTTATTTTTTTTAAATTTAATTTAATAAAAAACATGAAAAACATACTGCTTAAATGATCTTTTCCTAAAGTATTTTTTGAAAAGGCAGACGCTAAACATGTTTATTTTAATTGGCCTAACCCTATCCCCAACAAAGCAGAGACTGATGATGTTTGAAGGTTTGCATGGTGGTATGAATAATCACGGAAGAGGTTTACGGTACACCATGTGTAAAGTCCTCGAGGGACTGAGGAGACGTGCAGTGTTGTAGCAGGATGATCCTCGGGTAGAGATGATAGGGCGGAGAGGGATGAGCGGCTTATGAATCTTGGGCTGTCCAAGACCTCCGCAAGAACCAATCCATCCACATCCTACAAGCAGATAAGGGAAACGCCACCGTCGTCATGGACCAAGATACATACGAAGATAAGATCTGCGACCTACTCAAAGATAAGGAAACCTACTCCAAACTTAAGAGGGACCCAACCCCGGCCAACGAAAGGAAGATCAACCAACAACTTTTGACCCTACACAGATCCGACGCACTACCCAAGGCACTCTACTTTCAACTCAGATCCTCGTCAGCTAAGTCACCCATCCTCTTCGGACAGCCCAAGATTCATAAGCCGCTCATCCCTCTCCGCCCTATCATCTCTACCCGAGGATCATCCTGCTACAACACTGCACGTCTCCTCAGTCCCTCGAGGACTTTACACATGGTGTACCGTAAACCTCTTCCGTGATTAAAGCAGAGACTGCAGCGAATGCCCCCAAACAAATATCGCATCACTGTATGAGATTGCAGGAGCTTTTCTTGTGCGAGTTCTCATCAACTTTTCATTTGGATCGTGCTGCTTCTCCTAGGTACCGGACTACCACCTCTCGCCTCCACCCCACCCCGGTCACCGAGGATCGTCGGCACACCCAACCAAACACCAGGATCACCGTCCAGACCTCACTTTAGATACAGGTAAGTTGAATATTACTGGATTCTCCTATCCCCTAGGCCTATTACAGTAACCAGCCAGTTACCCACATACAATGGGTTAAGAGTGAGGATGATGTCAAATATCAAAGCAAGTATTGGAAAATTGGTTTGGACATGTTATGATTGTGGAGATCTTGTGGAGGTGTTGTGGTATAGTGGTTCCTTAACTTGACTCTCTATCCAAGGGTTGAAGGTTCAAATGCCAGCCTGGCACTAACATCATTTGGCAAGACGTCAATCCACATTTACCACTCTTCACCCAGGTGTTAAATGGGTACCGGTACATGGTAGTATGCAAACGTTATTGTAGTTTGCTCAGCATTGTGAGCGTCTTTAAAATGTTGCCTGACTAGGATGCTCCCCAGGGAGTGGAGAATGTGCATACATCATGTGGGGGCAAACCTGAATCTTATGATCTGAGTAATAATATGTCTTTAAACATGTAACTGCAAATCTTGTATATATTGTGCTTACCCAACCGGGTTGGCCAAAAAAAACTTCTATTCTATGGCACTGCTGTCAGCATATCAAGAGCTCAGTGTAATGTATTACCAAAAACACTGCGCAAACCACATGTCACAGTGAAGTGTAGAATGCCTTCACTCTGCCATTAAGGTTGTTGTATGGATGGTTTACCACAGAGGACAGTTGGTGAAAAACCACAGCATGTTTGTAACCTTCAAGATATACATTGAGATAGATAGTCCCATTCATACCAAAAGAAACATTGTATAACAAATTTAAGGCCAAGGAAAATTGGTTCCTTGGGTGGGGGGGGGGGGGGGGGCATTCCATATTCATTAATATTTATTGTTCTCCACAAGTATAAGAATGCTTTTGGGTAAACTTCAATGCAATGATTTTCTTCTGTAGTTGCTTGAAAGAAAGTGATATTGCATTATTTTTATAATTTTAGTAACCTCCTTGTCTAGAGGCCCTGAGAATATGCTTTCATTTCAAAATGAAATATTAAATCATGAAACAATCCTAAATCTTAATCAATATTTGTTCGAAATGATGCTCAAACGTCTTTTTTAGCGAGACAACATTTTGTTACATGGCATTCAGACAAGAACAAATCAGAACGCATCTTATTTGTATAATTGTGCTTGTCTGGATAAGGAGATTTTGAGAAAAGGAGAAATAAGAGACATGTCTCTGTTGACATGTCTCTTGAATATGAATACCAGTTGCCCATCCAAGGATAGATCAGAAATAGAATGCGGTTTTAGTCACAAAATCTTTGGAGAGAAGATGCAAATGGTGTGGAGTGTGTGTGTGTTGTATGGTAAGAGCTGTATAAAAGGGTGTGAAATGGTTTATTCCATACGCATTTGTTCTTTTATTCATTCGGACTTGTTTTGCTGTTTGACCAAACAAGCTTGGTCAAGTATGAAATTTGATTTCTCAAAGATAAACACTGCCATCCATCTATACAGGTCAAAGGAATTGTTTTTGTAGTAAATGTATGAAACAAAATAAAACTGAAACTTTGAAGTTACCGGTATATATAGAGATGTAGAGTATACAGGCTTCTTACAAAATGAAGTAGGGTGGTTGAAAAAATAAAAGCAAAAGGGAAATTCTAGCTTGCACTTTATAGGCCTAAAGTGTAACTGTTTATTTTTGGAAACACAAAATAAGAAAACATTTAGCATGAAGGAAGAGAAAAGGGTGGTCCTTTGTGTCAACAAACTGGGTTGTTATTCCACATGCAATTCTCTGTCAAATTTTTGTTACAAAAACTTTCATTCTATTTGTGTCGCATTCCAGTGCATGAAGTGCCTTCAAATGTATGTTTGCTTTTCTAGTTTTGAAGAATGCCAATGTTTAAAGGTCTTCAAACTTTATTTTTGTAGAAATGTACATCTGTTCTGAAAGCAAAACATTAGGCATTCTTTTAGGAGGCAAGGAATTGATATTGTGGGGGCATGGGGGGGGGGGGGGGATATAGGAACTTATATTTTTCTCCATTCTTTCTCAGTAATCAAATATTTCCCTCTCATTTTATTTTTGATATTTTGAAAAGTTTGTATAGTTTCTTATGAGTGAATAACAAGTGAAAATCCAAATGATATATTCCAGTTGGAGGCATACTTTAAACTAACAGAACGACTTAATTCAACTGCTTGGAGCCTGAAGGGCATTAACTCATATTCTTCAATACACGGTTTACAGCCTTTTGTCTCCAAATGACAAAGTATTATATATCATACTGCATCACTTTATAGATCATTCTTTTTTCTATTCTAGAATCAAATATAGAATTGATAATTTTCTGCAAATATTTGATACTAATGACATCAAATATACCTGTCAAAAAAGGCAAGGTCGATTGAGGGCTGCTCTAAATGAGATTCAATTATAATCGGAAACTGTCTGTCCAAGTTGGTGGCTTTCCTCACAAATTGTGGGGTGCTGGAACCTATACTGCCCCCTTTGAATATGATACTATATAGGCAAACTAAGTTTTGCTAACAGACAACCAAGTAAAATTGCATTTGCATTTGCATTTGCCTATGTTGTCAGCAAAGAGTGTCATGAATTTTTATTAAAAAGTGATTTTCTCTTTTGTATTTGAATTTTATAGAAAAGCTAATAGTCAAAGAGATTATCAGGTATTTTTCTGGCCTACCTAGCAACATTTCAAATATATGTGCAAGTTGTTGCTCTGAATCTTAATAAAGTGACAGTCACTAGACTTACAGGTATTTCTCCAATTCTCCATAGAATAAGCATTGATTTGTATGCCCCTGATTATCAAATGCATTTCCACCTGGAAAAGTGGAAAATGGTATCTACTATCTTTATAATATCCTGCTGTGTAATAAGGCCTACATGCATGCTCACCTACATTTGATTTTCCTCACAGCTATCAGTATCCATCTTCTACACCCAGTTGAATGACACACTTATCCGACTTCGTATTGAAAACTTTGATATAGCTGTACCACAAAGCTCTGACATTGATGTATGATGTACACTCAGATTTGATTAATTGTTGACCTTTTACATTTGGCCTTCTTTAACTCTTTTATCATAGGCCTTGTACAGGTTGTTGATATTTGTAATTAACCACCCCACCCCCTTGATACACTTTTTTTTGTGGGGGCGTGTAAATTGTAAACCGTATCAAATTTGTTGAATTTCGTAGAGCTGTAGTGAGATTTTAAAAACAAATCTCTGTAAGCTCATACATTCAAATGACGGATTCAAAGTGGTTAAAATCTAACCATGTAAAATTGTGTACCATAGTTTTCTAGGATTCACGTTTTAATAAAATTTCAGATATGTTTGTTTTATATGTATATGTATTTATAATGTTGATTTTAATTGCCAACATTTATTTTTCAAAGATTTTGGGGCACGTTATTTTGTTATTTTACCTGTAACTGTAAACTGTTTAAGCAACACAGTCTATATAAATCTCAGCCCCCTCTTCCCAACCCCATCAGTTTATTCTTGAAAACAGGAAATGGTTTTGAATACCTTGATAGTGTTCTAGTACACTTATAAACCGTCAAGCAACTAATCTATAGAAATATCCTGATCCCTCCACCCCCTCACTGTTTAATACTGAGAAACACACAAAGTATTTGTTCTGATTAGATAAAGCGTAAAACAGATTTTTGTTAAACTGGTGAAACACTCCCAAGTTTTGTATGTACATCCCTTTTTATTTTGGTAATTACTGATTTGTGAATAATAACAAAGTATTTAGAAGAAATAAAAAAGAAAAGTCGGCCCCATCCCCCCTCTCACAACCCCCTCACGTTATTGTTCTTCAGTTACACACAATAAGTATTTGTTGAGATTATAGTGCCTTCTTCTTGAAAAGAGAAAGTGAAATGTCTTTCTACCTCCATTGATTTCATTAATCCCTACCCCTGAGTCACCCATGACAGATAACACCAATCACCCCTGTTGTGTAACACATGACAGAGTTCCCCTCTGAGTTAGCGAGAAGTGGAATCTGCTGCACATTCGTTACTCAGTCATCACATGGAGAAGCTCTTTTCACCCCTGTTGTGTAACAACTGTAGTCCCCCAATGTATCTAGTGAGTATAGGAATTCCCTGCACAGTTGTTACTCGTTTGTTACACCGAGAAGCTCTTGTCACTCCTGTTCATTGTGTAACAGACGTTGTCCCCCTTTTCAGCTAGCGAGATTGGAATTCGCTGCACATTCGTTACTCAGTCGTTAACAGAGGAGCTCGATCCACCCCTGTTGTGTAACATGTGACGGAATCCCCCTTTGAGCTAGCGAGAATTGAAATCCGCAGCTCAGTGATAACATGGAGTAACTCCATGGTGATTTGTTGCAAGCGTGCGTGAAGTACGGCTGACCCACTGAAGGAGAACATACCGGACCTCCTACGATCGATCGAGAGCTAGCTGTGCAGGTGGAACAGGATGGAGTTGCTTCCAGTCCGTGGTGGAATTCAGGGGGTTGTGGTGGTGTATATGGGCCAAGGGATACCTGGGGGTTGGTGCCCCTGTTTCTGGGTTTGTCAACCTTTAGAACTGGGGAGTGTTTCACAAAATTTGTCATCAGTGACAAATGACTGTTCTGTTATTAGCTTCTGAAATCCTTGCTTCTGATTGGTTATCAGCAGATTTGTCACTTATTTTTGTAGTTTGTCATTGAAAAAAGGCTTTTTGCAACTGGCCCCAGTTGTCAAAGTTGATCTTGAAACATTTAGAGACTGAGGCAAGCATGGGTTTTACATATTGGCTGGTTAATGAGGATACATTACCCTGTTTCTTTAAAATACTTTTTTGTTGGTATTTGGTAACAGCACCAGAGAACCTGAAACATCACAGTTTCATAATAGTAAATACATGTACATGTACTTGCTGGTATTCATATCCTAATTAGAGAATCCTTGTATGTTTTGATAAAGTCATAGAGGGTTTCTTTGCTTCTATGCTTCTAGGCCCATTCTCCTTATTAAATGCAAACAGACGGATGTTTAATTTCTCAAATAGAAGATCTAGCATTGCAGCTTTTTATTGATAGAGTTACAGTTGATATGTTTCAAGATTGATAAATCACATGGCTCACTTCAAACCCATCACAAATGACTCCCCAAAGATTTTCACAGCTTTGAGTACTATCCTTTAGAAGCTCTTTACTTGTGTATAGCCTGATCCCAAATCACATCCTCATTGAAAGTCTGACACCAGTGAGTGCCCCTCCAATCAATACCCTGTCTGGCTACGCCCTTGGACATTTCACGCACTTCCATCACGCAGAGTTTGAGGTCATACCACCAGCTGGGCTGATGACTCGGTTGGTTATCAGCAACAATCTGATTCACCGGGTTCTCAAGTTCAATAGGCCTGTTTTCACTAGCCCAAGTTTTAACAATAGTCGGATCCTTCTGATACAGAGGTCTGTCCAATCACGACTACCTCAAGCTAGTCAACAGCCAAGACGCAAATAGCATAGTGGTTTATCCTTCTGTTTGAGATATCAGCTATTATTATCGGGAAATTTATAGTTTAAGCTTTTATTTATCTCAAGCAAATTGGGGCTTGTGCTTGTAAGAACTAAGCTCCAGCTAGATCACAGTGAAGATGCAAATAGCAGACTATTCCATCCTTCTATTGGTCCTTATCTCAAGATATTATCCTAAGCAAAGCCAAGCTTGTCCATGGCCATGCAATAAAAGCTAACTATTTGACCAATTAGCAGACTGATCTAACGGTAAAGATATACTCAGTCTGGAATTATGATATTTTGTTTAAAGCTTCAAAAAATACCTCAAATTAGCGGTAATTGCCTAACTCTGGCAGGTGTGACTTCAAACTAAGATTATTTTCCTGATAAGCGCTAATTGGTCTAGTATCTTAAACTGTTTCCCTGAGATGTCCCAGTTGGTCTTGGATATCAAGCTCAGGCTTGTTTGGACTAATGGGGACGCACCTAATGAGCAAACCATTGGAATACCAGAGCGTACACGTGCCTTCACGACTGCCTATCTAGTTTAGCAACAGTGGGGGTGTTCATTAGACTCCAGGCAGAGTTTCATTCTTGGTTTGGAGTTTGGAGAGGAGAGTTGCTTTGGATTTTATTGTGGATTATATTGATTGTTTGTCTCTGCATGATCAAGATGGAGGTTTGTCTCTCGCCATCATACGACTCTGACTATGACTACTTGCCATGTCGTCGGTATGTCTTTATTGCATGTTTATTGAAATGCTAAGCTTTCAAAACAGGTTCTGTAAAATCTATCTACCGGTACTCATGATACACTGTACATTGTTGTTTTCTCCTGTATCAGTTGTAGTGTTGAAAGATTTGAAAATGGGTTCAATAATACCATGGCTGTGTGTTCATGGCATATATCATACACATTTCTCTTGTAAAGAATTGGGGTTCTCTTGCTGGAAATACATGTTAAACATGTATTCCAAAAATATGATAGAGTTCAGGAGGAAGAGACTTAAAATTGATATACAGAATGTTTTGACTAAAAATGATATGGGTTAACACATTTGTGGTAAATATAGACAAAGATAATTTTATATTTTATTTGTTTCGTTATATTCTGAATATTCTATGAGCCCCACCATTACAAACTTATAGAAACACTATAGAATCATAAAAGACAAGTGCTAAAAGGGTGTTTACAAAGAACGATATGCTTCAAAGTTTTGAGAAGTTTGCCAAGAGGAATATGTCAATGATTTAAATAGTTTACAGAGCGCCAGAAAAGTATTTAGTCTGTGTAAGTTTCTATTTGTTATATAGTGCCTTTCTGACTCAAAGCTGATGTAATTTATCTTTGTTCATGTTAGTGCCTATCACTGCAGGAAATACAGGCAAACCATATCCTTTTTAATTATTTGTTTTATTTATCCTTGTTTTTTTTGTCAGTTTGTATTAACAAATTTGTTTTTACATCCTTGATCACTTACATGATGTTCTTGTTTTATGTATAACCATGAATCTATCATATATGTTTGGATTTATCCAATAGAATATTGATATTTCTAATAGTTATCAAATGGTACTTGATTTAATGATTTTTTATTGAAATAGTTAAATTTAATTTGCATTGAAGTAATTTATATATTGACATGTTTTGAATGAATCTTTTTCTTCACTTATCTTAACAGTTCAATACCAGAGGATCATTTCAGTAAGGTGAGTACATGCATCTGACTTAAATAGTCATTATGGAAGCGGATCAATCACAAACAAAGTACTCTTTCTTCTGATATTGACTTCAGATATTGCTTTCATACATGACAAGATATTAGGCGTTGAAAAACAACAACAACAAAATGACAAGATTACACTCTGCCTGTAGATAGAGGTAGAGCAAGTTGGGGATAGACTAGTTGACCCAAATGTATGTGCAAGGAAATTTGCTCCATGGACAAGGGTGGACACTTGCAGGTGACCAGGACACATGGACGCTTAAAATCCAAGCCCAGACCCCCCCAAAATATTGAAATTATATGTCTCGTGCATAGGGACTGTAAAAAGATCGATCTGGACCTCTTTTCAATAAGTTTAGTGTGGATCGAGCCCTACCATAGCCCATAGGTGTTCTTGATTAATGGGCTTAATTCAGACTGCCCTCCAAACTCTGATCATTGATCAATTGCCCTTCCTGTGATAAAGTGTGAATGAGTAATTCAATGGAATCACAAAGAGAAATGATTTTGTTGTTAAGGGGTACAAAAGAAAAGGGTCACCAATATTTGACCTATGGATTAACACTCATTGCAGCTCTCTTTGGTTGGGGTATAGCCATTACTACGCAAACATATCAACCATTCGAAACCTTGCATTAAGAGACTTTAATGTATTTGAAAGAGTTGATCTCTTTATCTGTGTGCTTGTCTTCGCCATTTCTTTGCATATCAAAGGTCACATGAAGTCATAGATAAAAATTCACAGCAATGTTAAGGAGAAAAGGATATGCTGTATGGTTGTGCTCCTTGTTTTAACGCACAACGTACAAATATGACTTAGCCTGGCTAATCCTGAGATATATTCAACTGGAGTCTATTGAAAATCTGTATTTTATCAAAATCAAATGTGTTAAATGGGATAGTGGGCAACTGTTCAAGGATTGTCCTAAAAATCATCTCTGTTTTCTTCCTTCTCCATGCAGCCACCTCCGTCCCCAATCAGGACCAAGATGAGTCTCCAAGACATGACTCCGGACGACCTCCGCAAGCAGCTCGAGGAGGAGTTCAAGCTTCCAAGTGAAGATGTTAGGAGCCACGCCTGGTTCCACGGAGGAATCAGCCGTGAGAAAGCCGAGAAACTCATACGAGAGAACGGTGATTTCCTTGTGCGGGACTCCATCTCGAAGCCTGGGAACTTTGTACTGACAGTGCGATGGAAGGGAGTTTCAATGCATTTTGTTGTGAATAAAGTGGTGCTGAAGGCACATTCGCCATACGCTAGCGTCCAGTACCAGTTTGAGAAGGAGTGCTTTGACGCGATCCCTTCTCTTATTAAGTTCTATGTCGGGAACTGCAGGCCAGTGTCGCAGGCGTCTGGAGCCGTAATTCAGCACCCGGTCAACAGAACTCTACCGCTGAGCTACACCGACAATAAATATGCTGCAACCAACAAGTCCCATTCGGGTGGATACATCTATGGGCAACTGCAGAAGAAGGTCGTGACCCCTCGCAGGGGGTCGAATGGAGGTGAGGGGTTGCGTCAGAGATCGGGAAGCAACCCCACACCGTTTCATCTCAATGGTGGGGTGGAGAAACAGGTTGTGAACCGCGCTGACAGTCATCCGTTGCTAGGGAGGATCTCACCTTTATCATTGTCATCCTCCCCTACCCCGTCTCCATTGTCAAGGGAACAGAGGGCTTATACCAGGACAGGGAGTGAACCCATTTTGAGTCCAAGCATGGAATATGGACAAGGAGGACCAATTGAAAGTGACTATGCAGAGACAAAACCTTGCTTGAACACCTCTGCTTCAGACGATGAAGGGAGCATATCGATGACATCCATTGATGGATCCTCCACCACCGCATCACCAGCCAGGGTACCTTCTGTCTCACCTACACCACAAATACAAGTGACTCTAGACCCTAGTGAGCAGACACCTTTAGAAGGCGATGCTGACACAAAGGACACAACTGAATCAAAAGCAGAGTCAGCAGCAGAGTCAGCAACAGAGTCAACAACAGAGTCAACAACAGAGCCAAGGACAGAGTCAACAGCAGAGTCAACGGCAGAGTCAACGTCACAGTCAATGGCAGAGTCAACCGCACCTGCACCAGCAACGACCTCAACAACCGTAGAGACCAAAACTCCATCTCCCCAGACCACCTCTTCTCTCGAGCAACCAATCATAAGAGAACACATTTATAGTGAGATCGACCTTCCAGTAGATCCTGTGGATCCCAAAGACACTATCCGGTACACCATGCTGCACGATGACGATTCAAATCCCATCATCCCACCGATCATCCAGGAGCCGCCTCAAGAATCCTCCCCAGTGCAGCAGATCGAAGAACAGAACCTTGACGTGAAGCCGCGAAAGCGGGTCAACTCTGGTACTCGATTCTCGGTCCTGGATAGCGACTACTCGCGGGTCGCGCAGCGGTCATCGCCGAACCACCTTGAGAAGAAACCGCAAACCTTGCAAACTAATCTTCCTCTCCGTGAAACGGAGTCCGTCTTCTATCCTCAAGACTTTGTGTCATCGCTCCTGCAACCTGAGAACAAACCTTTAGATAAAACCTCTATGGATACCATCAGACAGATGCTGTTTGATGCAAACCCCTTAGCCCTTGCCAGACATCTCACACTTGTTGATACCGAGGTAAGTTTTCATCTGTTTTTGTTTATAATCTGTGAACCTTTTATTTCTTGCTTTGTCATTACACTTGTATTATCACACAGTCACACACCATTGAAAATAAGTGGTTGAGAGAGGGAGAGACAGAGATAAACATAATGAGAGAGAGAGAGAGACAAACAAACACACACACACTCAAACACTCAAATAGCAGGGAGACAAAGAAATATAGAGACAGAAAGAAGCAGGGATAGACAGGTCAATAGATACACCGGTAGATTGATTGATTGAGTGATCAATCGATCCATTGGTTGAGAGAGAGAGAGAGAGAGAGAGAGAGAGAGAGAGAGGAGGCAATGGATAGATTACTAGCCAACCAACGGCTGTTTACTAAATTTAATTACTGTGACAAATTGGCCACATCTCCATCAGTTTATTCACCACACTCCAAACAAAAGCCATTAACTGTCACTCTATTCCTCTTCTTCTCCCATAAAATCCTCACTCGATTCATAGTATAGGGACCACATCCTGATTTAGGCAACCCTAGCTTGGCAATACATGCACTTTGTTTCCTTATTTCAATAACATTTGTTGCAATTTATATTTGTGTTTCTATAACCTTGGCAGGGCAATGTTATGTATACTTATTTCTATGAAATGTTATTTTCATTGTATCTTTAATTTATACAGTACATGTATCAATGATTTTTTGTTGCAATATTTATTTGGGCATTTTGGCAACCTTTGCTGGGCAGTACTTGTTATCCTTATTTCAATGGTATTTAGATTTGCTGCAGTTTAATATGATGGCATTTATACTACTGCAGCTATAAACACAAGTATAGAGATTGTAGTTCCTGTGCTAGACTGTACACAGTAAAAGTCCCTGCATACTCGCATCCTTTGTGAACTCTTTATTTACTTTTTTCTTGCTGCAAAAGAAAAGAACTGGATGTGTGTTTGGGTTAAACATTAATGACTCACACCGCACATTGCAAACACTGCCATTCAAGAAGGTTAGACATATTGGTGCAATAGCAAGACCTTAGTAAGCCAAGTAAACTGCATGCATCTGTAATAGGGATTGGATTCACAATCCTATTGAAGGGGGCGGGGGCAATTTTTCTCCCCCCCCCCCATAAATAGAGAAAGCAGAAAAAAGAGGATGGTCACATTTCAGATGCTTTTGGGGTTGTGGAATTTAAGGGGATACAAGAACACCCTTTTATGAAGGGGGGGGGGGGGGGGCTAAGTTTTTATATTTTTATATAAGGTTTGCCAGATTGGGTTTAAAAAGGGGAAAGAGTAGGCTGGTTCCCCCCCCCCCCCCCCTACACCTTTAATCCACCAATGTCTGTAGGTATTGTTTGAACAAGCCCAGCTGAATCTATTTATCTTTCTTTGCCATTTTGATGTGAAGTGTAGGCACCTATTGAAAGATTAATGTTTGAACATCTCTGTGTTTACTTGTACATGCCTTGGATAAAGGATGTATATAGAACTTTTACAGCTAATATAACAAGTTTATATTTGATGGAAGATTTACCATTCTTGTAATGCACAGTCAAACCTGTCTATAAAGACCACCCAAGGGAGACAAGAAAAGTGGTCTTTGTGTACAGGTTCCTTTTAATAGTACATGTTTCAATGATAAACCATTTTTGAAGGAAAACAAAAAATGTGGTCTTTGTAGACAGATTGTCTTTAGATACAGGTGGTTGTGAAAGCATGTTTGCCTAAATAAAACTGGTTCTTTTGCATATTTCCTCTTTTAATCTAGATGATAAATGTAACAGCACCTCCATGAAATTTATTTTGATGATGATGATATAGATGACTTGAGAAGCAAATAATTGGAAACAGTATCAGAAAAGTTACAGTTAAAAGGTTTCTCATACTGGTTTCAATACAAGAGACTATATGTGCAATTGTAAATCTAGTAAAAAATTTCACAGGTTATTAATCTACATTTATTTCCTTAAAGGTACTATGTCCCTTTTGCAGGCCAAAAAAATGAAAAGGTCAAATTCCAATGGCATTTGAAAGATAATACTAATTTAGAACTCCCCTTAAAAGAATGGGGCTTGAAAATGTCTTTAAGTGGGAAAATCGACTTAGGAGCTATAGAGCCAATAAGTAATAGTCTTGAATTTCAGATCATTGTACCGCATGGTCGTACGTTTTATGCTGCGCAAAGATTCAATCAGTTTAATTTTGGCCATTAATTACAAGAAGTGGGTTATTGTAGTAAACAAATCCTTTACAGCTCATTTTATGTAAGTTATTACCAAAGAAGAAGAAAAAGCCAGTCAGTCACTCAATACTGACAATAGTGTCTGACAGTGAAGTCTAGCAAGTAAACAGGTTTTCTTGCATAATTTGAATATAAGGACACTGCTAACGTTTAAATTTCACAGATAGGACATACATGACATGTTCATAATTCCTGCAAAGTTCTACAGAATTTGAGGTTGGCTGCAAAAGGGATATGGTATCAGTTATGTAGAATAGGAGGTAGTATAACTCGATGCCTGGCTTGGAACTCTCATGTATATCTATGAAACGATTATCAATCAATCATTCATTTAATATTCACACTCTCTTTTTGTTCTTCAATCTATCTCTGACAGGTATGTAGAATAGGGCATGGATGCAACAACAACACAATGCCTGGCTTGGAGCTGCTCTGCCTCCCTCATGGTGGACAGTTCAGACTAGATATCATGGAAAGGTATGTAGACTTTAATAACGATATCATCAAAATCTAGGCCAGGGGCAAGCTCTAAAGCTTGAGGTCTCGAGGTCTTAAGGCCCTTCTTCATCAGTCTGAAAGCCGGGTTACAATATGAAGTAGTAACCACAAAAGGGCTGTCTTCATCAGCTCGAGTTTGCCAAATGACCCGCTATTTTAACCATCCTGATCGCAAATTAACCAGTCAATTTGCGTCTCCATCAGCCTGCAGATACAATTAGCGGGATATTTGGTCGAGAAAATATCCTGAGAAATATCCTGGGGTCTTATTTCCAAATATCCAGCTATTTGGGAAATAGCGGGCTAATTTACGCACGTCTGAGCTAGTTTGTGATAAGCGTATCGGTCTGGTGAAGACGCAATAACGAGCTTCGGCATAATATCCCAAGTCTGAAAATAGCGGGTTATTTGGCAAACTCGAGCTGATGAAGACAGCCTTTTTGTGGTTCATACTTCAAATTGTAACCCTGCTTTCAGACGACCAGCATTCTCGATGTAGCTCTGAGTCTTGTATAGCTATGCGATAAGTAATTAAAATTTTCCTTGTCTAAACATTGTATAAAGAAATGTTGTATAGCGACATAAGAAATACCGGTAATGCTTGATTTTACTCTTCACCATACAAGATTGTGAAATGAGACCAAAAAGAGGGGAACATTTCCATCTTATCAGATCATATCAGATTTTATACTCTTCAGGTGTGCAAACAGGAAGAGGAAAGCCTAAAACATGAAGTAATTGAGAGGGCCAGTTATCATGTGTTCCAGCTTAGATTCTGTCCTGTGATAAAGTGGGAAGGAAATGAATTATCAACTAATATAAATACCCAGGATCATCTTGCCTTCTTATCTCTCAATAACAGGATCAAATTCAGTATTTTTGCACCCCATGCATAGATTTTTTGGCAACATCTTCAATATTTAGTTTGTGGAATATCCTTTTCTTGGCCAAAATATTGTAAAAAGATACATGTAGATAAAGATAGATGACACAGAATCTTTAAGTTTTTGTCAGCTGATTCTCAAAACAATTTCATCTCTGTAGAAATTCTTGATGTGTAGATTTCACTTTGAAAATTTGATTTTCACTTTCAAAATCCGTATGTTATCATGGTACAATCACAAGGGTTTTCTGGTATTGCATTTTTCCCATTAAAAATGTGTAAAACTGGTTTGCTACCATGCCCTTGTTAATTTTGGAAAACATAACCATATACCGGTATGCAGAACAATGATCACTTCACTCTGCTTCAACATACAAATTGTGGAATTTTGTCACTGCTTATTAAAGTCAAAAGTATTTAAAGGCAGTAGTATTGTCCAAAGTGCCCAGTCTACAGATGATGGCAAGCAATTCTTTTTACCAGAGATGTCTGAATTTCATGAAGTATATTTAGGCCTTCAATATCTCTTAATGCAGTCCCCAGACAAAATGAGTTTCATCATGATTCTGTTGCTTGCTCTCTTTGTTACAAATGTTTTGGTCATTTTCCGGTGCAGTAGCCAGCCAGTGAATGGGTTGGACCTAGGTGGGGCTTCCTGAACACGTTTGTAGATTGAACTTTAAAGGAGAAATTTATTAATTTATGAATACATTTGATATGAATTCTAGTCTACTTAAGAGAGTGGGACTTTGTAATGAATTTAAAACAGGCATTTTGTTCTGGCTTTTAAATTTAGGCAATGCAGTCATATATTCAAAAATAATTTGATTCTCCTTTACCTATATCTTTAAGAATTTGATTATGAAGTGCCAATTGAAAAAAAATTGACAGATTGATTTACACATGGGCATCATCTGACAATGAGCGTAAAAGAACCTTTAAGTACATGTATAGCATATCTCCCTCTATCAAATCTGTAACAGCCTTTTTTGTACGTGTCATTCTAAATCAAGAATGTGAACCGGAATTTGAAAAATGGAAACTCAAAAGTTGTGCAGTTGACATTTGCATATCATGCTAAATTGAGAATTTAATCTTGCCCCTTTAAATCAACATCAGATGTATCCATTTATTTTTCCATCTGAATAGAGTGGACTTTCCATTTTAAGGTCTGCTTTGGTCATTGTTATCTTTTTTTTAAGCAACACCTATTTCCTGTGTAGATTGTCTGTTTGGAGCCAGATGGGCATTAACTGTCTCTTTAACACAGAGTTAAAGCCCTTCTAGCTTTGAACAGAGATATTAGAAGTCATTGACATCAAAATCTCATATTTTGACTTCTTTATTTTCTGTTGAAAATTTTGAACAAAAGCTGGTAACAAAATCCTTCAGTTAATACAGTGTAGCTATTACTTAGGCCCTACTCATGGCATGAGTTTAACCGCAAAGCTTAGATTAAATGATTTAAAGGTCATTAAATCTTGCCAATGCATTGTATTAATTCTATGTGGATGCACAAGAGTGATTTAAAGCAGTTAAGAATCTTAGCAGTTTCTAGAGTGCGAAGTATCTTTTTTCCCCTGAATTGTTACTTTCATTGGAATGTTAAGGAGATTTGTAAATTAGTGAAGAGTTCATTAGTTCATCTCACTGTATGAGTTTTCATTTTAAAAACAAGCATGTGTAATCGAGTTGGGCACAGAAGGAACAGAAAAATCTGAGACACAAAACATAGAGAGTGTGAGGTAAAAATGGGCCAATCTAAGGAAATTATAAATTATTACACACTGAAATCACCCAAAGTGTCAATTTTTCTATAAAATCTGTTGGGATGGGCAAGTATCATGCTGCATGTTTAGAATTGGAAGGGCATTGCCTTTTTGTAAAAGTATATAAAGTATATGAGTGAACCCCCCCTCCCCTCCCCTCCCCCCACATTTTGCTCTCAATATCAAAATGAATGTGGTTTTGATCATCCTATCAAACCTTGTTGATTCTCTAAAGGTTATATATTTTGTTATTACTAAAACTCAAACACATTTTTCACATTTTTGTTTTATTCAACAACAGGCACATTTCACTCAAGATGTTCTGCATGGCGACCCTGTTGACCTGTGATGACCTAGAGGTCAGAGTTCAAGTGCTGCATCAGTGGATTCAGCTGGCGGAGACATTGCGTGGTTCCTTGGGTAACCTCTTCAGTTTCTCTACCATCATGGATGCTCTCGCAACCAAACAGGTGAGAACAAAACAATTCTCACTTCTTTAAAGCCTGTCTGTACTAGTTTGGCCAGGGGGATTAGACCACCCAGCGAGGTCACTGACAGGTGGCTATCTCATCAACTTTCTCTCAATTAACTTAAGAAAAAGAGGATCATGGGGGACCAATGGTCACTGCTTTGGAATTGTTTTCTATATAGAGGGAGCAAGTAGCTACAAGTAGTACAGTCGGGCTTTAAAGAAGACATACATGTACCCTCCTAAGGCTTTAGGACAATGACATCCTGATAATTGCTACCCCCCCCCCCCCCCCCCCCCACAAAAAAAAAGAAGTAAATATCCCTTATCACTTGTACTCCCAGATCATAATACGTCCCCACACCTACCCTTAACTTAGTTTCTAGCCTATGTACCTGTGTTTGTCTATGAAATAAGGATGGAACTAATTTTTAAGGGGGGGGGGGGGATAGTCATCAACTGTTGGTTGTCTTTGGGGGTATATTACTTTACCTCTGGGGTTACATGTAGTTGCCCTAGGAGTTGAGCTGTAGCTATCATAAGGGTAATTCTCCAAAGGGAATAGTTCTAATGCGATAGATGTCTGGGGTACATGCAGTTGACATGTCAAATTTTCAAACTTTCTTTTGTAGGCAACACTTTGTATTGTACTTCCACATCAATCATTTGATTCGGAGGACATCACTATGTTCTGCAAATCATCAGCAGTCTTCTTACAGGGTCATTTAGAACTTCCGCTAATGACATCTCCTTGTTTGCTCTGTCATTGGACATTACAGGTTGCCTATCTGAGAAGTACATGGGACCAGCTGAGATCACGTTTCACCAACACCGCAGTCAACTACGACACCAAGCTACGCTCCCTCCTCAAGTCCATCAACGCTGGTGAGAATGTGGTCCCACTCACCAAGACCAGCCTTCCGCACATCCTACCCATCATCCAGCTCTTAGAGCGTGACTGGTCCACAGCCCTGGACCGAGACTGGTCCCAGACGGCCACCAAGGAGGTGTTACTCTCGGTTCCGAACGGCGAGACTTGGGAGGAAACTGCACCGTCCTATGGCTTGGACATCATGCTTGGCCATCTGCAGAATGCTCACATGTTGGCGCAACAGACCAATCTCTACCGTATCAATGCCCATGCCAAGCTTGCCAAGCATCCACCAGAAGAGGACCTCCTTGATGCGTTCAAGACAGAGCTTCATCTGAGGCTCCTGTGGGGGAGTAAGGCCACGACGGACAATGCCACAGAACGATACAGACTCCTAGAGCAAGTACTCAGTATCATGGCTCAGAAAATCGAATTCAGTGGCAACAGCGTATGACACAGGAGATGCTAGCTATTGTTATAACTGTACAAATACATTATAATAGAGCACTGGCTTTGGTTATGACTACCATATCTAAAAATATTCTCTTCATGGTTATGCAAGCTCCAGGAATGCATATTAAACAAGACGGAAACTTGGCAACCCTGCAGTCCTGATATGACCAAAGCTAAGGAAATATTGACGGTATTATGGTGATATAGGTTATAAGAGGAAAACATGGCCAAGACCTCTTTAGCGAGAATCTTGTGTGATAAATCTGATTGGTCATGTCAAGAGTACTCGTCCAATACCGTAAAACTAAATACATTGTGACAGGATGATATTTACAGTTTTTGAGTTTAGCTCTACTAATCTGAACTTTAGGGTCTCCTTGTTTGAAACACTGTTACAGATATGATTCATTACGCTAGAGAAATTTCAATCTTTATGATCTCTTTCCATTTTTGCAATGATCATTTTATAGTCCCAAAGCAGTGTCTTTCTTCCTAGAATAAGTTAGGACCTATTTTGATGACTGATAAGAAACCCCCATTTGAATATCTTAAGATGTACAAGCTCCATGAATACTGGGTAAGCATAATATAGATCGAAGGAAGCACTGAATTTCTATTTTAATTCATCATTTCTATCATTTCTAAGAAAATATACTCATTTGAGTTTTTCTTTAATTTTCTTTAAGTATGAGGGCCCAGAAGTGTCTTATGGTAATATGTAGAAAGAAGAACACAGTCATAAAGAGAAGAGCAATAAATAAACTCTGATTGTTATGAAAAGAATTGTTTAAAAGTGCAGTGCTGAAGTTTTCATCATGCAGAACAAATGTTGCATATAAATTTAAACAAAAATCTCTTTTGTTTGTATTCATTTTAAAGAGAAAGAGAGCTCATATATATATTATTTACAGCTCTTTGTACAAACAAGAAATGAAATGTATAGAGAGTTCTTTATATTCAGGCAATGTTCTGTTACAAGCCTCTGTTGCAAAAACTGTAAGATACTGTACAGATATACATTATGCAGATTAGAAAATATATTCAATAGATTTCTCATAAAAGCATGCGCTGTATGTGGTGTTTTATATGTTCTACTTATGTTGCTTTATGTATTTTTAAATTGTGATATTCATCTGCAGAGTTTGAACTGATGACTGATTAGTGAGTATTTATCCTTCCCTCCCTATAATTTCTTTCACTCAGAGTTACAATGTTCTAAAATGTCACTCTGTTATTAATACAAGACTTTGTTTACACAGTTGTTATATTAAGGTCACTCTGGTAACCAATTTCTTTGTTAACTTCCCTTTGAAACGATCTTGATTTCAGTCAGCGCTCACTCACTGCACTAGTGAGCATGATGACATCATGTGATGTTATATGTCATGCATGTGCATACTCCACACCAGTACAGCTAGTTAGATACGTAATATCGCTATAGAGAACGGCGTTCTAGATTGAGGTGAACGTCAAAACCAAGGTAGATGTGTCCTCGATTCTGGTAATGTACCGGGTGGACAATGTTAAAAAATGATGTCACAGTTCACTATGTTGATGTGACAATCGAAAAGCCCTAATTGTTATATTTGTTGTTTATTTGTTCTTTCAATTGTTCTTACAGCTAGCAAGCTGTCCAATAATTTTATTTATTTTTTTTCCATCAAAGCGTTTGCTAGTTTGTTGACATTGTGTTGGCGTAATGAAATATTTGCGCTATGCTGCTCACTGCACTTTTCATATTGCATTTGAACTGTATCACAAAGGATATATGTTCTTTTGTGATGTCATCATGTTCTTTTGTGATGTCATCATATGTTGTATGCTTTTTCACTTTTATCTTGCCAGAATTTTTTAAAGCTTTTGTGCTTGTCAAGCAATGGTGCTTATTTTTATTAAAGATGTGAAGATTTTTGTTATCGGTTTCTGGTACATATATATATATCCTAAAGTATGACAGATTTTTTGTTTGTTTGTTTTTTTGTTTGCATTCTAGAAAGTGTTGAAATGAATGTGGAAAACACATTTTTGTTAAGTTTGTCTTAAAGGCACACTGCCATACTAGTAGCTACTTGCTCCCTCTATATAGAAAACTTCCCCAATCGGTGCCTGTTGGTCCCCCGTGATCCTCTTTTTCTTATGTTAAATGAGAGCTGAGTTAATGAGATAGCCACCTGTCACAGTGACCTCGATGGCTCTCTGTGTGGTCTAATCCCTTCTGGCCCAGTAGTGGTGACGGTCTTTAATAGAGTATTTGATCTCTGAATAATCATCTGGCAAAATCAGATTTTTTTTCTTCTTCACTGGCCTAAAAAATGTTAGTGCATTTTTCATGTTTTCCTATCTCATCATGTTGTTGAGATTTTAAAGACATAATGACAATTTTTAAAGAGTTTAGTTATACCTTTTAAAATGATTACCTTTCATGTAATTCAGAAGTACAATTCTGTCTGCCTTTAATTCATTTCACATTATGAAATTTTAGGTCAGATTATGTTGAATCATTTTCTGTTAAATCCTTCTGTTTTTCTGGGAATTGTTGTTGAAATTTAATATTTTGCATCTAGACACACCAATAAGGAGAGTTTACTATAGTACAAGTATTTTGCTCTTTAACCCTTCATGTGTATGTGTTATAAAAATATGATGTCATGTTGTATATTGCTATTTGTATCATTGATATTGCATTGGCTTTAATAACAACAGCAGCACCAACAACAGCAGCAACAGCATAAACAAAATGTGACAGGTCGCACTGAACATGCAGCATACATTTAACACTCTCTTTGTGATATGACAGCTTCTTTTAAATATTTAATACCCTGCGCTGGCTAATTTTGGTTATCTTTTAAATCTCTGATTGTGACTCTAATTTGCTTTATATAAGCATATATTTGACAACCTTGACACCTCAAGAGAGAACAAAACTAACATTTCTGACATTTTGTATATCTTTTTATCTATTAAAATGGATGAAAAATATTAATAAGCATTCTATTTTTGAAAATAGCTTTGATTTTGCTTGAATTAAGTTTTATTTTCTTGTAGCTCAAATATGGTAAAAGGGTATTGGTTTTAACTAAAATAGATGTATATGTTTTTGAAATAATGACTTTAATAATAGTCCATTGATACAATTTTACTTTTCTTTTTAATTTCATGGTTAAGTTTGCACTAGTTTTGTGAACTTTGTAATTGTAAGCATGTTTTATCATGGGAAACTTCCACGTCCATTAAAAAGGTTATTTAAAAAATATTGTATTTTTCAATGATGGCAAAAAATTTAAAGGGAGATATGCGTTGAATCCAGCATTATAATCAAGATCGGAGATGAATCTCTACGTGCAATAAAGAAAATGACCAGATGTTATGTAATCCTTTCCACAAAACATTGTAGGCTAAGCTGTATTTTATCAAATAAACATTGTGTATCTGGCAGAAGGGTTCCAACATATGCTTGGTCAGTGGGTTTATATTTTGAAGAAAAACACATAGAGTTTTGACCTTGCTTAGGGACCACACCTAGATATGCATGGTTTGTGCATCTTCCGACTTTACAGCTATTTACTGTATGATTTTGTCATACTTTTGTTACAGAACTACATAAAGTAAGGAAAAATAACCAATGTTTGTGTCTAGGCCCTTCTGCTTGTCACAACAAATCTATCATGTTGGATACTTTTGTGTTCTGATGTTTCTTCTTCTAGACGTGGTCAACAAGTTGTGTTGCCTTATGTATGAGTGATATATTCATATACAGTCATGTATTTACTAAAAGACTGCACTATCCATGGTTTTTTATATTGAATATTTCTTGTGATTGTATTTTCTTCTTGATATATACATGTATATGAAGCCACCATGATTTTATTTATTTTCCAATAAAAGGAAAAGATAAACAGTACGAGTGTGTCAGTGTGTCATGATTGCTACATGCATAAAGCCATTGTGGAAGCCGCTTTCAAACATACATGTTGTATCTCAGTAATAACCAATGTTTAGATAGAGACTAGAGAGGGCACATCACCTACTGAAATATGCACACTTTAAAAATGAAGGATTGGGATTTTGCAAGAGGTGATTGTGATTATCTCATACAGTTATTGCTATTATTGTTTTTAAAGGTAACATAATTTGTATGGAATTAAGGGAAAAGTGACTATGAGAAATAAATTGGATTAAAGAGACGATATAAGTGAGAGCTGAGAGCTGCCTCAAAACATTTAAGAAAGATAAGAGAGATTCATATATATATATATATATATATAGGATAGAGAGAGAAGAGATAGGGAGAGAGAGGAGATATAGAGTGAGATGGAGAAAGAGAGAGGGAGGGGAGAGTGAGAGCTGCCTCAAAAACATGTAAGAAAGATAAGAGGTAGAGAGAGAGAGAGAGAGAGCGATATATATATATATATATATATATATATAGGATAGAGAGAGAGAGGAGATATAGAGTGAGAAAGAGAGGCGATATAGAGAGGCGATATAGAGGGAGAGAGAAATAGAGTGAGAGCTGCCTCGAAAACATGTAAGAAAGATAAGAGAGAGAGATATATATATATACAGGATAGAGAGAAAGGGGAAATATAGAGAGAGAGAGAGGGAGGGAGAGGGAGAGAGAGCTGCCTCGAAAACATGTAAGAAAGATAAGAGAAAGAGAATGTATAGGATAGAGAGAGAGAGAGGAAATATAGAGTGGGAGGGAGAGAGAGAGGGAGGGAGGGAGAGAGAGAGAGAGAGCTGCCTCAAAAACATGTAAAAGAGATAAGAGAAAGAGAAATATATACATGTATGGGGCCTGTCACCACGAAATGAGTCCAGTTGGTCAACATTTTTATTCCTGTTTTTAAGTATTATATGAATCTATATTAAGTAAGCTTTAAATTAAGGGGTCACACATTAAAATTGATAAATTATATCCAGAAATATGAACAAAAACCTAATTGGACTTTATAAACAATGGGATTTCCCAGTTTTTAGATAATTAGGTGTAAAGTTAATGATGCGTAACATAGCTTATATTATTTGCCAAAAAATGTTAGGAGATATTTTCGTGACCTAAGCTCTGGGGACATAAACTACAAGACATTAATTAGTCGATTTTTGGAAAAAATCTTAAATGTGGTAGGTGGGTCAATTTTCAGTACATACACACTATACATCGCTATTACTACGATTGAGCCTAATGCGACACTGGACTCATTTCGTGGTGACTGGCCCCATATATGTACCGTATATATATATAGGATAGAGAGAGGAGATATAGATGGAGAGGGAGGGAGGGAGGGAAAGACAGAAACAGAGAGAGAGAGAGAGTGAAAGAGGAAATAAGAGAAAGATATAAGATGAAATGGAAGAGCGAAAAGAAGAAACAGAGGAAGAGAGCACAACTAGAAAAGGTCACAGAAAATTGAAGACTACCTTCAAACTTCTTCAAAAGTGGAAGGGTGATGGCGCTATTCCAGTCTAATCATTGTGCCCTCATTCAGTCCATGTCCACATCATCATAGCTTCATTGTAATCTGGGTTTCTCTCATTTTTTGTACCGACTTTTAAATACATATTTTCAAAAGCTACATATTTACTTTAAGAGCATGTGACATTTGAAAATGAACACCTGGCAAAATATGCCATATTTTCAAAAGCTACATATTTATTTTGAGAGAAAATGAACACCTGGCAAAATATACCAAACACACAAGAAAAATGACACATGACACAAAAGAATTTAACAACTGCTTGAGCGTAGATGCACATTATATGCAATATAATTATCTTCTGCATGAACAAATCATCAGATAATCAACTGAACATCCCGATGCACAATTAACAATCCAGGTTTGATGATCTCATCAAATACACACACACCATGCATTAACAATTCTATACAAAACAAAAACATATGGTAATTTTTTTTCTGTGGCATAAATATCAGACATAAAAATTATTTATTAGTTACATGAAAAAACAAAAAAATATTACATATCGTGGGGGGGGGGGGGGGAGACTGCACAAATTTAGCGCATTGTTTCTCTTTCGCAGGAAATTTATTGTTACATTTAATAGGAGTTACAGACCTGCCATCACTGAGGCTTATGGAGAAACCATTACATACAATGTTGCACGTATAATTGTATGTTTTGATGTACATGAACAGGTATAATTCACAAATTTATGAATTAGTACTCTCTAGAAAAAAAGAGTGAATTTTCACTCTATTTTCACTTTCTTGGGAGTGACGTCGGGGATCACTTGTTTAGGAGTGAATATCGATTGATTTTCGAGTGCTCTCTAAGATGAAAAGAGTGAATGTTCACTCTATTTTCACTACATTTTCACTCTCCAGAGGAGTGACGGCCGTGATCACGCAATTTTTTTTAGAGAGTACAGTTTGGGAACAAACATTTGTATATAATTGAGGGATCCCGAGCACAGAATAATGAAATTTAAATCACATCATGTGTGTGTGTGACAGGGGGGGGGGGGGGGGGTACTAGCAATCCTTAAAATGTGTGACCTTTCCTTTCATTCTTTTCTTTTTTTATTTCCTTGCTTGTTTGGGGGAATAGATGTAAATATCTTGCAGCAAATTTGTTTGCACATCTTACTTTTTCCTTGTCTGCAGATTGTAAATTCAAAATGGTCTAGCAATGCCCCTTGGCAGGTTACTCTACTCAAAGATAGGCAACTTTTTATAGGTCATAAAAAGACAGATTAAACATAAGAAACAAAAGAATATTATTTAATGTGTATTTGAATAACTCGAACTCCTATTAACACTGGGTCAATTGATCAATATTTCAAACTTTAATATTTGAGAAAGAAATATTTCAAAAGAGACAAAACAGGATGTTTTTTTAATTTAAAAGAATGAAAATTGTGCGTTAAATTTCAGCTCATGAAAAATTGCCATCCAAGGAAATTCAGATGTAAGTTTTCATTTCAATGAAAATCACATAATTAAATGACAACACAGCTCCAAGTCATATTAGTGCACAAGATGCGACTTGATCATGGAAAATACTGTTTTATAACACGTAATATATAAATTGCATTCTCTATTATTTACAAATGAAACACTATCAACATTGCTTTCATCAAATCTTCATGTTCACCGGACTAGCAATTTTAACATTATAATGTATTGTTGTTATAACAAGAAACCAATTAGATTCCTGGATGATGTCCCAAAATATATCAGTTTTACTGCATACAAGTGTATCATTGATGACCAGATACAAACTTTACTGGCACCACTCGTTCAGCGTGGGCACTGCAATAATTGCTGCAATTGTGTAAGCAGAGTAAGCACTCAAATTGCAAAGACTATTATACCAATTTTTTTTTATTTGTGACTGAAATGTGAGTATGTGACATGATTTTGGAAGCTTTTGAATATCAGTGCTTGTCGCTTTGATGAGAAAAACAACTTACAGAAGAAATTAACGTAACTAAAATCCAACAACAATTGCTCTCTAAATGCATGTATGAACATGTCTTTTGCCTCTCTCATGGGAAAATTGAGATCAAACTTTGAACAACCTTGAAATTCATAACTAAGAATCATATTAGTAATGGATATTTTTATATTGCTCATAGCCACCATGCGTTTGTAATATGATGAACTGTCACATTATTTCTCAGAAGTAATATTTCTGGCTGTCTGTCCTTCAAAGTACATAATGTTGTGTATCAACGACATGTTATTCTCACTCAAATAGATACATATCATTCTTAACCCTTTCACTGTAATTACATGTATGTCCATGTGAACTATACAATCAGTATCAGGGGCAAGTCCAAGCTATCTTGTCCTAATCATTGCTGACCACATCTGTGATTTTGAGATATCTGATCATTGGTAAGTTATAAATAGGTTCTACTAGACCTTGGCCAGACCAAATGATGGAATAAAATAATGCTTTTGATGTTGTTTCACGTTCCTAACTAAACATACTTGGTAGCTAATGGGATACCAAATGATCCGATACCTTTGATTTGCCCCAAAATGTGTGATGTACTTTCTTTTAAACTGGAGAGAGTGAAATCCTTAAGTTTCTTACCTCTCAATAGGCTTTCAAATTAATTACCAAATTAATTACTGCCCAAGTTTTAAAAACAAAAATCACATAACTACCAAAGACATTGATCGCGACCATTCACAGATAGTGATTTTATGCTTCAACAAAATTAATGTAGGGCGTTCCACTCACACAGTATATTTGTGGTACCCCGAGGCAGCAACGATTTTCCCCTTGCTGTAGAGCATAGTGATAAGAATGAATGAGTAGCAGTTCCATTATGATTAATGCTATACATTGAAGCTTTCTCCACACCCACACGTTCCTTTGATGTTGGGATTGTTGAAGACAAATTCGCTGGACAGCTTGGTATTTACAAAGTCCATTTCCGTTCCAAGCAGCGTCAATTGTGCTTTAGAGTCAATGAAGATTTTCACCCCTGTTGACAAGGAGATGAAACAGAATAAAAATGAAAAATTTAGAGAAGCAAATCAACTTTTAAATCAAGTTCTTCTTTTGATTCTTTAGAATCCTCATTTAATCAGGTATTTACTATGTAGCACACTAGCACGACTATAAAAACAAGAGTCCTGATTTTTGACCGATCCACGATTCACAAAGTTGATGTGCGTGCATATTTTTAATCCACTATCATGAAGAAGAAGACAAAGAAGGAGAAAGAGGAAGGAGGAAGAAGGAGGAGGAGAAGAAAAAGAAAGAAAGAAGAAAGTGGAAGGAGAATAATACGAAGAAGCAGAAAAATAGAAGCTTAAGAAGAAGAAGGTGAAGAAGAAGAATAAAACGAAGTAAAAGAAGAAGTACGAAGAAGAAGAAGAAGTACGAAGAAGAAGTAGAAGTATGGTAGTAGAAAAAGAATAAGATTAAGAAAAAGAAAAAGAAAAAGTAGGAGGAGGCCGTAATCTAGATTGCTTACAACAGGTGAAATATTTCTCCCCCTAATAAGACATAAAGTACATGTATTTTTTGCACCAGCATTTCATGAGACCATCGTGGCATAGGCACAAGTTCATGTACATCCCTTGTTTCAATGTGATGTCAGCAAACTTGTGCATATGTATGATATTCTAGTGAAACAATGTCCAGGGCAGCCTTTCACAAAAATGTCATAAGAACAAGGTTGTAGGCATTGCCAGACAACATGTGTATTGCAATTAGAATCCAGACTAACTCAGACTTCGGGCGAACTCGGCCTTGCTGTAAAAACGATCATTTTGGGGTCATTTTACCCTAACCCTAACGCTAAACCTGACCCTAATCCTGCAAAAACTGACTGTTTTTACAGCGAGGCCGAGTTCGCCTGAAGTCCGAGTTGGCCCCACTTCTTCAATTACTATGCGTTTCAAAGGGATGCCGGTGAACTTGTACTTATGACAGTGTAGTGAAATGATGCCCAGAATAAAAGCCTCTTTTCTTACCATCTTGAACGACCTCCTCATCAAACTTCTGTTTCTCCTTCGCATAGTCTAGTGTGTAACTGAGTCCATTGCACCCTCTCGTCTTCACTCCGACCCTTAGTCCTTCTGCTTCTGATTTGTTGATAACAAGTGTCTTTATCTTCTCAACAGCTGCTTGAGTCTACATGGCAGATGGAAAGAAATCCAAATAATAATTATTCAAACTTTTTGATCCTACAATAAATTCACTTCACCGTAACTCTAGCGTGAAGTAGACCCTTAAGTTACATTTTTTCTTCAATTTGGGGGCATATAAATAACTTACAGATTATTTATCATAAACATGGAAAAGACACAGATTGAAACACTTGAAAAAACAGAAAGTCACATTATCTTAGTAGATCTAGACCCTATGCCTATCTATGGCACATAATATAGCCATAATCGAGTCTACAACAGCCTAACATAATAAACATATTACTAAAAGAAGTCACAATGCTATACTTAAAGATAAACTTGAGTTCTGGTAATGCGATTGCATTGTGAAAGAAAAGGTGTGGAATGGATCAGAAAAGTTGATCATATAGCATGTAAGTAATGGTGTGTAATGCAAGGTTCTGGAGTCATCAAAATCATCATAAATTTGGCAGAGTCTTGGTAAAGTAACAATCACTTACACAGAAAGATGTATATGGGACAACACACATGGTGTCGGGGCTAGTACTACCCTGATTTCCTTATCTTTCTATGCTCATTACTCAGCCAGTATACATTTTCTTCCAAAATTGTTTGGCACATGACATTTATTTGTAATCTTGAACATTCAGTGAGAATCCATTTTCTTTTTTTACCAGAACTCAAGTTTATTTTTAACGTCTAAAACCAATAGTCAATCAATACACAGAGTCTAGGGTCTACTCTTCATTGTTATCTTAAAGGGGCACGTTCCCGCCAGTGTAGTTATCGCTGCTCTAGTCATCGCCATCTTGGTACTGAAGATCGACTTCTAATTTGCATACGGCTGTCAATCAAATTACGTGCGTCCTGGCCTTCGCCAAGCCAGCTGACCGCTGCTGATCGTGACGTCACGAAAGTGGGCGGAAACAGCAGCCAAATCTTAGAGCCGAACTGCGATTGGTATTACTTCGGCACATGTATGCGCTAATCGGCATTGTGCGGGCATTCGGAACATGCCATCTGCGTAAGAGCCGTATTCTGTTGGTGTCAATAGGCAGCTAGCACCGTCCGCCAGCGGGTACGTATTTTGAATGCCCTCTTGTTAAAATAAATGAAGTCTTGATTGAAGTTGACCCCAAACAGACTTGGGGTAGCATATTTAGACTTGAATCAGACGTTGAATATAAAGTTGTTCTAGACCCTCATTAATTATTGTTATCAGCAAAATTTGAAAGAGTGGAGGGTTTTCACTTGTCAAATTCACCAAAAAGTAATGACACCATTCAATCACGTACACGTAGATCTACTTGGAGTTTGGACTAGTTACGCAATACCGTCAGTTTCACATGACGCAACTAGACTACACCGAGCCCGCACCGGTTGAGCCGGGCTCGCTCACGCAATATCAACGTAAACTAACGCCTGTCTTTACCGACAATCAACATCAACATACACCGGCAAACGAGGATACTTATTGAAAACTTGAAACTATCTCGATTATTTAATGTTCAGAGCGAGTTAACTTACCAAAACTAATGCAGCCCTTTGAGGAATTAACCTCTTTTTGCCTTGAACGGCTCGAACCGTAGCTCTTCCAAGCGCAGCCATAACACAATTGACCTTTGACCCGAAACGATAGCAAATATAAATCCAGCCAAGAATCTTTAGTAGGGTCTAGAGCTGTAAGTTTCTTCTAATCCTTTTGTTTTTAATATTTTCTGTATTTTGATACTTGCATTAGTTATCATACAATTACCCTCATTCGATTTTCAGTATGTGGAGATAAACAGGTCCCTAGTTCAATAGGAACAGAGTTATTTTTCATGATGGTTAAAACTGTGTACGGTCCCATATGTCTATAATCGCGTGAGTAAAGTGTGCTTGGGTTGGATCTGGCAAATTGAAAAAAATTGGCAAACTTGTTTACTAATTACTAGAGTCTATCTAGATAATTTCTGAGCTCATTAGGGATGTCGTCTTTCCATATTTCAATGGAATGCGATTATTGTAAAACAATATTTTCTATCTTGTGAAGTAAACTCCTTTGGCTTTGTTGTTTCGACTCGCTCAGCTCAAATTAAATTAATTGCAAAATCTTTGATGTGGCTGGGGAACGAACAAATCAAAGACAAAAGTTAGAATTAGAAAGCTATTTTACTGTACCACTTAATTAATGTGATATGTTAATGAACTACTAATGTGCACTTGTGCAGGATGAAAGAGTGGTCATTTATTTGAATTTCACAACCTCCTCCCTCCACAAATAGCAGTAATCACGGAAGAATCCTGGATCGATGAACAGGCTTAGACCTATAACATCGTGTATTAAAGTAAAGTAAGTAATACCAAACTTTATCCAATCATAGCTTTAAATTTTTTAGTTCATTCTTGTCTCATTTTTTGGTCAACATTCAAGCCTTTGCATTGGCTAATCCTGCACTTAATGTATTTGTTTGAAATTAAATGCAGCCTTTTCGTCAATTTTGCAGGTAGTAAACATGGCAGATCCACAGTCTTCTCAACTTCCGGAGGATGAACTGACTGTGCCTCGAGCCCCACTCAATAAGATGATCAAGGAACTACTACCCAACGTCCGAGTTGCAAACGATGCACGAGAGCTGATTTTGAATTGCTGCACCGAGTTTATTCAGTTGGTGTCATCAGAAGCAAATGACATCTGCAATAAACAGGCCAAGAAGACGATATCTCCAGAACATGCGCTCCAAGGTAAAAGTCGAGCAGAAACAGAGAAATATCTTCTACTGACTGCCAGAAGGGTGTTCACTCTATGTTAGAGTGTTTAACAGCCTTCTGGCTCTTAACAGATACATTGAATTTACCAAATATTGGGCTAGTATAAAGGCTAATTAGTCAGAAATTTTGATTAAGCTCATTCTATAGTACTTTAAGGTAGGGCCTTATATTCAACTCCCCCTCCCCCTCCCATGGTTTGCTTTAAGTCTTTATCTCTGTTGTTGTTTTTTATGGAAAAAGAATACAATTGATTGCGAGGAGTTGCATTGTTTTTAAGATTGTAATATTTCAAACTACCAAAATGCACTGCCAGCATTCATGTATGAACTATTTTAAATAATACTATTGATAAAAATAGCAAATTAAAGCTGGTTTCTATCTCACAATTGGTATTCAATGTCCAAATTATCTTCACAATATTTTTCTTTGTTTCTCAAATCATTTGCAGCATTAGACAGCTTAGGGTTCGGAGATTACCTACAAGAGTGCAAGTCAGTCCTAGAGGAATGCAAGACAGTTGCGGCAAAGAAGAGGAAAGCAAGCACTCGTCTTGAGAACCTTGGCATACCTGAAGAGGAACTTCTGAGGCAGCAGCAGGAGCTCTTCGAAAAGGTAAATATGGATAGCTCCAGGAGTTTGTAAAAGAGGGGGCCCAAAAAATGTCATCACCTCAATGGATGTGTTGATGTACGACAGAAGATGGAGGGGAACAGTTTCTTGCACATTTGCGCTATAGAATCATTTTCATTGATTGGAATATGCACAAGATCTGAATTAGCTAAACCAATATCAAATGATTGGAATGAAACTGATCTAAGAGTGAACATCATTAGAAAAACAAGATTTTAATTACTATAGTTGCCGTTACTGTTTATCACTGTCATCACTAATAGTATTTGATTAATTTTATGTCCCTTATCATTCTTTCTGAAATTTCATGCAATTTCTTTGCTGTGACTTACTTAACAGCATTTTAATTTCACGACCTCATGACTACAATGTGCTCCTATTCAAATTCATTTTAGGCCAGACAAGAGCAAGCAGCAATAGAACAGCAGGAGTGGTTGCAGTTACAGGCTGCCCAAGCAGCCCAGGCCCAACAACAGGGACTACATCTACAACCTGGCATACAACCCACTGCTGCCACAGGGGGCCACTTCCAGCCGTACCAGGTGGCTGAGGGCATACCCCAGCATGGGGCGGTCGCTTCTCTCAACCAGCCTAGCAGTGGGGCGGGGCAGCTACCCACGGAGTCTGCAAGCAACCAACAGATCCCGCCTTCATGACGGACGTTGCTAATCAGGGCAGGGTGAACCCTGACATTGTTGTGATCTCATTGATTATGAGGCATTGATCTTGGGGCATTGATCTTGGGGCATTGAACTTCGGAGAGGGGTGTGAAAAGCAGGTGTGCTCCCCACTTGTTGCAGGGCTGATTATCCTCAACAGTTAATGCTTTCAAACAACAAGTGTACACCCCCCCCCCCCTCCTAATTAGAGTCCGGAAGTAGATCAATGCCCCTGAAGAGATACATGGTATGCCTTTGTCTGAATATTCTAAGTGGTAGTAATCTTGGCGCTAACGGTTCTGTAGAATTCTCTCAGTTCAGATATGAGAGCAAAGATGCTATGTATTGCTACTTTGGTATGGAAGCAGGGAATCTTGTTTAACCAAGCGGGATTATTTTTCTTGTATCAAGAACAGACCTAGTGATGTAAAAGTTCAGTGTGACGCTTGAAAGGCATTAAGCCTCATTAAGACGTGGCATAGTGAACCACCTTAAATTAAAAAAAATGAAATGGCAGGAGTATCGTTGTGCATCAAAAGTTTTGCAAATTACAATGAGTAGATTACAGAGTATGCATAGGAGCCTCTGTTGCATGCAGTCAGTTTTTTACCCCCAAATAGTGAAAAAAGGGTTTTCCTTTGCTGCAACTTTTCTTTTGAAGTAGTTTACCTTGTATTTGAGAGGCACGTTCAGATATTACATGGCATACCTATGGCAGACTTGGCAGTTTTTTCTATTAGTGTTGTAATCTGCTTCACATTTTCTGTGCTTACTGAATACATGCAAGTCCTTTGTTGCATGCATTTACTATTCATTTACACATAAAATAACTGCCTATACCATGACATATCTGAACAAGCTTTAATAGGGCTTTAGCAGGAGAATTCATAATAGTTTGGCCTTTTACAAAGACTCTCTTTTGGCAAACAATGCTATATTTAACTCATCATATGAGTAAGCGTAATATTTTTTGTAATCAATACTTAAGTGTCTTGCTTTGCCCGGCAGTTTTGAGTTGTATTCATGAATAATTCATGAATAATATGTATAGATGAAATGAATGGTCTTGGATGAAAAAGAATCTAGATTAAATGCTCAGGCCACATTTATAGGTGACTTCAAAAATTATGCCTTTAGATGGCTTCTCTTTTATCAAATTAGAATGATGTAGACTCACTAATTTGTGAGTGATAAGGGGGGCGTTTCACAAAGACCGCGATCGACATTAATTTGGGACTGAACTACGGAAGGCCGTTCATGCCACCGTTTGCTCTCACCATTTACTGGCATTGGTCTCTCATGGAACGTACAAATCATTGTCACAAATCTACAGAATTTACATTTTTTAATAATTCATTATTGAAGGAAAAATATTGTATAAAGATCAGAATGGTAAAAGCAAACAGTGGTATGAACAGCCTGCCATAGTTAAGTCCAACTTAAAGGCGATCTTGGTCTTTGTGAAACACTCCCCTGGTCATATACCAAAGGTATAGTTGCATGGCTTAACCGTTGGAGATAAAGTTCCATATCCAGGAGAGAAATGGGAACCTGAAAGATGCAGAGAGCCATTGTGAATGTAATCACCATATGCCCTTATGGTGACCATGCAGTAAGAATATTTCCAAGGGAGTGGAGATGGAACTCATGTGACCAGGGAAATAATGAAAGAAAACATGTGTATGCTCGTAAGTAAGCAACCAGGAGACACAGCTGAAGTCCTCTCCAAGTGTTTTAAACAAGTTTTGTGTTTAGCACTACCCAATTCCAGATTGTTATTATCAAGAATTTCTCTACACCTGTTGTACTGTAAAATAAAAATGGATTTACAAATGAAATACATGTAGGAGATTGTAGCTCTTGTAATAATGTGACACATCTTGTGTCATTGGCTTATTATTTTATATTTTTAAAGTTGTAATTGCTATGGTTTAGACAGCGTAAGTAGTCGTACAAAGAGAGGGGAAGAGGGAGAAGGAGAGAGAGAGAGAAAGAGAGAGAGAGGGAAATTAAGGTGAGAGAGAGAGAAAGAGAGAAAAGAAACAAAAATAGAGAGATGGAGAAACAAGGGGAGAGAAGAAGAGAAGAAAAAAACAAGAAGAGAGAGAAACAAGAATAAGATAGATGAAGAAGAAGAAGAGAGAGAGAGAGAGAACAAAAGGCAAGGGGGAAGGGAGGGGAAAATATATTAGCAATGCTGGAACCCTACAAGCTCGGTTAAAACTTCCCGAGTGAAAAGACTTGCATAACCCCAAAAATTCCTGTTCCTTTTTGCATAATGATGTTGGTGAAAATAAAATGTGTCAATTTGTTAAACAAAAAATATTGAGACTCGTGACTTGAGAAAATCAAATGTAGTTTAATAATTTTTAAAAATTGAAGAAAATTTACATACATCACTTATTGCAAGTATATCATTGACTTGGAAATTGAAATACAATTTTTGCATGAGATGAGGCATAAATGTACATTGTAGATCATATTCAAACACAAAATGATAAGAATTATATTCATATATTGATTTATAGTTCACTCTTACATATTATATTTCATACATCTGCTACAAATTCCTACCCCCCCCCCCCCATGCTACATTTATTAGAAAAATACTTCTAAATATCGTCTGTACTAGTTTGGTCAGGAGGGGTTAGACCACCCAACATGGTCACTGACAGGTGGCTATCTCCTCAACTCAGCTCTCAATTAACATATGAAAAAGAGGATCATGGGGGACCAACAGGCACCGCTCAGGCATTGTTTTCTATATAAAGGGAGCAAATGGCTAAAAGAAGTACAGCGGGGCTTTAAAAAAAAGGCATTAATTATCACTAAGATATACTGTGTAATAAATGCACACAACATAGTTAACTCAAATATACCATGAAGTCAGTTTTCCACAGAATTTCCCCAGTTATTTTTGCATGTTGGCAGCTACATTAAAACTTAGCGCCCTAATGATTAGCTATTACAAAGTAGAGGCAGTATACTGTGAACCCAGAATTTTAGTACTGAAACAAACAAATGGATTATGGTTAACATATGGTAACCATTGTTCTAGAGCTCATATTCTCATCAAATGAAAATAGATGTGGCCATTTTTTTGTTATGATGGAGAAAGTATAATATGCTTCACAGTTCTGTATCTCAAAACACAAACCTCAGTGACTATGCTTAAGACCTTTGTTCCACGCAGTTGTCATTCATTTACACATTTGTTATTTTAAATGCAGTTTATCCATGATTCTTTGCTACATTTCCTCACACACACACACACACACACACGCATCCACCAAATGGTACTGGCATACAAGGGAAGATTCTGTTTGTGAATTCTGTAAATATCAGATTTCAATGTAAATTTTCATAATTAATAAAATACAAAATAATACTTGGCACTGGTAATATTCTACATACAATGAACACATTTCATAAGTATTACTTCATACATTAATTCAGTGTTTTTGCTCATCCCAAAACATCTGCACACACAAAAATCTGAAGTCCTTGGATAATACTACATTGACAATACTATATCAATGGCAGACATCTATGAAGTGATTACACAAACACATACAACATCAAACTATAGCTACAGATATATCTTTTGGGGCGACAAACAACCGAGTTGCACCACTGTGTTTCACCCCTACCCTGTTTGATTTGGATTCTCTGAAAAGGTTTGGTCTTCAGTTCACCCCTCTTGGGCTACTGGTGAATATCTGAAGGACAACCATGAATTGCATCACAATATTCTAGCCTATGCCTCTTAAATTTGAACCCTAAAAGAGTCTGTATTCAAAGGCAGTCAAAACTTCCAAGGCTACATTGCAATATATTAGTCCATGCCTATTTCATTTGGATTCTCTGAAAAAGTTTGATCTTCAGAGGCAGTTGTGCTCTCTGCAGCATCTGCTCCACCTACTGCCCCTTCGGGAACCTCCAAGTGAGAGAGTTCCTGTTCTTCTCCCATTTGCTCAGGACTTCTTGAAGGACCTTCATCAGGAGAGGCACTTCCTGCTGCATCGGCTCCACTTTCTCCTGCAGGAGCCACCAGGTGAGAATGCTGGTTGTCTTCACAGTCCTTGACCAGCCAGATCTCGTTCCTGCGGTTGAGCAGCTTGAAGGGGCTGTCGTAGCCTGCAAAGTAGTAGACATTATCCTTGACCTGGTGGCCATCTTTTTCCAGGATTGGAATGAACTTTTTCATCTCCTCCATGTACTTCTCATCATTAGCATTTCCACCAAATTTCCTATTGGAATATTACAGAAAAAATAATGAATAATAAAATATTGATTGAGAACTTGATTATTATTCTGGCTAAGGGTAAGAAGCAATGATGCCTTTAATTAAGACCTGGAGATCCTACAGCTTATGTACACTCCAAGGAAGACAGATACATGTAGGTACTAAGGATCAATGCCTTAGTTAAAGGTAATACAAAGTTTTGGGAAATTTTGAAAATTGGGTGGATAGTGATTCTTTACAATTTTAATATATTTGGAATCCCCTGTGGATGTATTATAAGCATCAGGAAATTTAGCCCCTAAAACCCCTCTGTTATCGAAAAAAATTGAATATAAAAATTTACCCGTGCTCCCGGTAAATTTTGATAAATTTCAAATAGCGCCTATGGCCGTACAATAGTAGCTGCGACCATGACAATTTCAGAATATGTAGTTGTGATATATAATTTCCAAACGGAAATAGCTAATCGGTTGATTTTAGTCAAGAAACATTGTTTTATAGCTTAATTAATATCTTGACCTTGAGAGGGAGCTATACAACATAAATAGTTTATTATTTACAATTTCATAACTTTAAACTCAATTTCGACTGCGACAATGATCAATGACTATTGTAGGATCGCATATGCTTCCAATATATTAATTTGAACCAAATGCATGACCTCATACCAAAACTTTGTATTAACAGATGGCCATCGGACAAGTTTTAGGTCAACTACATATCGGGTGATTTATAAAAATACAAATACAACCACCTCCATAGCAGCTGGGATATCGAGAGATTCGCCGGAAAAATAACGATGTTTTAATGACGTCACTATATGGACCAACACTGCCCAAGCAGACGACATCCCATAAAGAATGAACATAATTGCAAAGCTATTATTTCTCAAATTATAATGAGTTTAGTGTATATAAATGTAATGGCATGTCAAACCATTCAAAAGGGAATATGACCCGATTCTGATAACTAAAATATTTTGCTTGTAAATACACAGGATAGGGGTTAATTAACAATCAAAGAAACCAGACTTTCAAATTGAAAAACCACCGGAATGATATTAAGGACGGCATTTGTTCCCTCTTTAAACGCCGAACATACCCCGGTGTGTGCAGCTGAATATACAATGGCGTCTTATTTTGTTTACAAGCGACAGATTCCTTTATATTTGTATCGCTGCATTTTTCATCAAAATAAAGCCATGCGCTGGGTTTAGAGTGAGGCAATAGATTATACATTTAGCCTGACGGTAGTGAAGTAAGAGAAAGAACTCAAGAGAAGATGAAAAGACAGGCACTGAAAATGTGTGAGATGTCATGGGACATCGTCTGCTTGTGCAAGTCATGTCCATACTGTGATCTCACACATCTCAGCAGCGTTCGGAGAGCTCTTCAGGTGCTATGCCGGGGATGTATTTAAGCGTTTTGTAATTTATAATAATCATTACTTTGAATGTTTCCAAGCATTGAATTTTGATAACCTTGTCGAATCAAAGTTTCAACTTTGCAATAATGAAAATAAAGTTAGTTTTTAAATTCAATGAATATCTACTTTAAGGGTACTAATGCAACAACATGATCTGAAATCATGTGATGGTTCTGTTTTAACGAGACAATTATCTGAGTCTCAGTACTCAACAAATGCAAAGCTAAAACAATGTCTGGTGTATGTGAAACAAAACAAAAAAACCTAGTTATTATTTGATTTCTATTCGCAGCCACAACAGTGCATCAATGGTCCACCAAGTCAGGGGAACCCATGGCCCCCCCACTCAGTGTTATTTAGGGTATGCATATGCGTGTTCCAAGCGACCCCCCCTTTTCAGCAAAAGTTCGGTGTGTAAAGTCAATAAGGGTCGACCTTTTTCTTTTGTTATACAAGCCTTTTTCAGCACCCCCCCTTTTCAGCAAAAGTCCGGTGTGTAAAGTTAATACGGGTTGACCTTTTTCTTTTGTTACGAAAAGGACATTTTGGTAACACGCATGGGGTCCGTCCGTTCTCGGAGTGGGGGGGCCGGGGGGGAACCCTGTCTCGAGTGACGAAAGGGAGTGCTTTATGCTCTCCCTTTCTTTCTCTTCCCCCCTCCATCGCCCCCCCCCCCCTCCTCTATTTTTCCTCCTCACCTTTTGAGTGGGGGGTTGACGTAAGACAAAGGACAGGAAAGAACACATGCATGATGGGAATATACGCTGCACCCAGGAGCATTAAATAAAATTTAAAATTCACAACTTACTTGACAAAGATTGTCATGCCTGGCAGGTCAGTGATAAAAACATCTGGAGCTTTTGGTTTGGGGGTATTCTCTGTGAACTCTCTGGGGACAAAGAATGACATTGTGTATTTGGTCTCGCATGCAGGGCCCTGCCCAGGAATGTATTGTCTGGCCACGGGAGCAGTCATTTCAATCTTGTGACCTGGAAGTATGAAAAAAGAAAATGAAATTCAAAGAAGAAATAAGTTACAAAGTCATACAGGAGCCGAGTATAAGTTGGATTATATTCCAAATTATCAGCATAACTAAAGCTACGGTCACAAAGGTTCACACAAATCTCCCTGTTTTTCCATTGTCTTCCCGAATTTCTATTATCTGAAAATCGTTTGTACAGCGTTCGTAGCAGTTCATTATGGCATTTGTGACCGAGGCTTTATATACCAATATCTGAGACACATACAACAGAGTGACCTTATCTGTTGAATACATTCTAATTCTGTGAAACATGCACTTCCATTTTTATCTTGGGCACTGACATCAGGTACAGCCCACCAGACCGAAAAAAATTCTGTCTCGCTGGCCTTCAGAAATTGTCATGAGGGTTCACTAGAACAACAGCCAATGAGATGTCATTTGTCCATCTTCATTTATGTATTTCTATGTTTTGTCGGTCTTGCAGGTCGCAGGTCTCATTGGCTCTTTAATAGATCTCTCTTCTTTTCTATATTTCTTTATATATTTCTTTGTTGGTCTACTAGAATGTACCCCTGACATCATTATATAACCCTATGTCATTATGGGATAGGGGGAGGGGGAGAATTACCATGATACCACAGTGATTGACACTTCTGCAAACCACTTTAATACTTTGCCTCTGTATTTCAGGTCAGAAATAAAATCAAGCCAGGATCTCCTTTTGAGGAAGCATCAGTAATATGCACTGCACCACTATGCCTCTACAGGCTTTAGTGAGTACACAAACATATAACCACAGGGGCGGATCTAGGGGGGAGGGGTTTCAGGGTTTTAACCCCCCCTCACCCCCCTTGGGCGGCCAAGTGAAGAAGAAAAAAAAAGAAAAAAAAAAGGAGAAAAGAAGAAAAAAAGTAAAACAGCATGATTTTTGGAAAATCCTGGATCGCCACTGGGTCAACCCCCCCCCCCCCCCCCTCTTGGCAAAAAGCTAGATCCGCCCCTGAACAGAAAGGATGCTCATACTTACCGCCTTCATTCTCTCCCTGAATATAGTTAAAGAGCTTGAAGAAGGACCCTCGTCTCTCTTTCGTGGTGACTGCTGCTGCTTCTTCTGCTGTGATAAGATCTAAGGATGTTGAAACCCAACGAGAGGGGGCATACTTCCGCTCTTCGTATCCTTTCTAAAAGAAAAATTGTAAGAATTCCAATAGAAATGAGTGGACAGCAAAATATCCTGATTCTGTGATACTGCATAGTTAAGCATCATTCAGATATGATGCAGCAAAACTGCAGTGTTTTTTTGTTATGACGTAAAGTGTAATATGCTTGACATTTCTGTGTGTTATAACATGTATAGAGTGGTGAAGTGTGACGTCATCAAAAATATATTTTGAGAATTTCTGCATTTTGTTTTCATTTTCCGAAAGAGCATCAAAAATAAAGTCCAAATGTCGAAAGCCAATTGAATATATGTTAAGTATTGGCTGAGATATGACCATCTGAATAAAAAGATTTCCTATAGCGCTAGGAGTTCAGCGTTATATTGCTCTGGTTCATAACTTTACGAGCCAGAGCAAAATAACACTGCATGAGCTCCTATAGGGAATCTTTTTATTCAGATAGAGGTAGTTCGGTGAATACATGCAGGACCTTCGTTGCCAAGCATTTATACATGCAGTGCAGGGAAAAAATTAAAATGAATTTTTTGGGGGCTAATTTTCAAACTTGCTTGCATGAAAATAGCAATCTAAAATTTGTTTTGCATTGAACTCTATGCAAATTTACGGAGGCTCTTTTATGATTTTCAGGGGCTCTTTTTGGCATTTCAGGGACTAAATCACCCTGAGCCCCCGTGTATTTTTTTCACTGATGCAGTGATTTAAAACACGTTGGTCTCTTTGCCAATCCGCTGGGATTGAGATGTCCATCCTCCACAGGGGCCCCACTCACAAGCATTGCTTTTTGGGGTCTCAATTTGGATCATGTTTGTTCGTCATGATTACTATGCCATGTGTTTTTTAATAAACTGAACTGAAACTGAACGAGCCTTCAATCAACAAACAAGGGAAACGCTCTCGGCGGTCTCGCCTGCATAACGCAATTCAATATGATAAACCAGAACGTCAATGACGTACATTGTAGTGCTCATCTGCATCTCGCAACAACAAATATCGTGGTACACTTTTGAACTGGTCAAAAAATAAAAATTTGATGCCCTGGAAGGGACATAATTTCATTTCATTTGCATAAAGTACCATAAATAATCAATGGAGCAAAATCTCAAAATTCTGTGTAGAAGTTTAGTGTTCCAAATTTAGCTCTACCAGATAAGGCAAACCAAATCAAAATCGGTCAAGAAATGAGGGAGAAGAAGCAATTTTTGTTATTTTTGGAATAAATTTGCATAAATTACCATAATTAATTAATGGAGAACAATTTCAAAATTCTGTGTAGACCTTTAGTGTACCAAAGTTAGCTCTACGATATAAAGCAAACCAAATCAAAATCGGTCGAAATATGAAGGAGAAGAAGCATTTTTTGTGATTTTTAAATTATTTTTGGAATAAATTTGCATTATTATCATAATTAATCAATGGGAGTAAAATCTCAAAATTCTGTGTAGAAGTTTAGTGTTCCAAATTTAGCTCTACCAGATAAGGCAAACCAAATCAAAATCGGTCAAGAAATGAGGGAGAAGAAGCAATTTTTGTTATTTTTGGAAAAAATTTGCATAAATTACTATTATTAATTAATGGAGAACAATTTCAAAATTCGGTGTAGAAGTTTAGTGTACCAAAGTTAGCTCTACCAGATAAAGCAAACCAAATCAAAATCGGTCGAGAAATGAAGGAGAAGAAGCATTTTTTGTGATTTCAAATAAATTTGCATAAATTAGCATAGATAATGAATTTCACGATTCTGTGTACAAGTTTTAAATCCCCTTCCTAGCCCTATCATATGAAACAATCAGAATCAAAATCGGTTGAAAAATAACGAAGCATTTTGAAAATCTTGATGATGATGCCACAACATAGTCCAAGTCTGTTGACCTGAAATGACCTTTGACCTTGACTTTGTGATCTGAAATTCTACTCACATGATTGGGGATACTTGATTACCCTATAGTCCAAGTTTCATTGACTCAGAACTTATACTTTAAAAATTATATCAAAAATTCAAAAACTTAACCTTAGGTTAAGTTTTCGATGATGATGCTACAACATAGTCCAAGTCTGTTGACCTGAAATGACCTTTGACCTTGACTTTGTGATCTGAAATTCTACTCACATGATTGGGGATACTTGATTACCCTATAATCCAAGTTTCATTGACTAAGAACCTATACTTTAAAAATTATATCAAAAATTCAAAAACTTAACCTTAGGTTAAGTTTTTGATGTTGACGCCGTCGCCGTCGCCGCCGCCGCCGTCGCCGTCGCCGTCGCCGCCGCCGTCACCGGAAAAGCGGCGCCTATGTCTCGCTTTTTGCTACGCAGGCGAGACAAAAACTCAATATCTCACTATCACACTGCTGATTCTAGGATGGTCTAGCATTTAATCCACTAACATTTCTTCTGAGCTTTATTTCATCAAAGATGTAAGCTTGAGTAGCACAGTGTTGGGTCCATGGATGAAGTTGTAAATTAAGTTGGTGCTAAATGGACTTCACAACTGAAGTTGCAGACCTTTTTCAACATACACCGGTAAATCTTAAATACAGTTAGCTCTACTTATTAACTGTAAGTTGCACAAGCCAAATTCCCCTTAGTCAAATCAGTTTTTTTTACCACACTTTGCCAAACATGTGTTATTTACACGTCCTAAGTTGAATTTTGCATAATTAGAAATATTTTTGCCTGTCCTAACAGATTTGACTTAGGCCAAATAAAAAACAAACATGTTTAGCGTCCTTTTATTATTTTTTTTCTTTCAAAACTGCCGCTCAAAATGGCTGCTTGGTATATTTTACCTGACAGTCGGGCTATTTACCAAGATGGCCGACTTCTTTTTTTTTAAATCAGACATAGATCCATTTTAACAGTGTTTTTCATGTTTTTTTTCTTTAAAAAAAAAAAGGAAAAAAAAAATAGGAGGCGGCCCCCAAAAAGGAAGCGGGCGGGGACGCTAAACATGTATATTATTTTTAATGGTCTCATGCAGTAAAATATAATATGTTCGGCAATCGGCACCAATTTCTTGTTTAACAAATTCAGAAAATGCACTTTTGCATCACAACTCGAAGATCAATCAACAGTAAAAAGTTTCTACCCAGTATGCAATTAACATTACATCATGTATTTATGAAGATAGCTTAAACTCAACCAATCACCTAAGTTGTTTTGCCCTGTTTATTTTGGTTTAGTACCATTCTATCTTCTACATGTAAAGAGAGGCCGCTGATCTCAATAATCTACATAAAGGTAAATTGACATTGCAGACTTTTTGTTAAACATGTTTGTATGTTTTCATTTTTTCCTCTTTATGTTCTTGAATTACTAAAATTTGATTGTCTCATTTATTCTTAGGGAGGTGGGGGGGGGGGGGTAATCTTGTGTTGTCTAATGAAGATAAATCATTTTGTTTTTGTGGTTGGTTCCCTTTAAAAAATAAGGAATAAAACCGCATCCAGCAACCATCTGGGTATGCACAATCTAGATAGAGCTATACTTACCTCATAAGTTTTGACTAGTTCATACCCTGGCATCTGGAGTTTGTTGAACATATTTTTGAAAACACTCATCATCTTGGCAGGTTGGTTGGGATGGGTTGGTGCTGATGAGATATGGAAGACTGGTTCAGATCTGCTATATATTCTTCGTAGCATCTGTCGAAGCAGCAGAATTGAAAATCTAATATTAAATTAACAGCAAGTCATAAAGAATGTATAATATACTTCTGTACAGAAAATAGGATGATTGCATTGTAAGCTCTCAAGCTGTTATTTTGCTGTACTTTGCTGATTCACAAAAATGAGCTGGCAAAATGATATCATAAACTCAATGCATAAATGTCTAGCTTGTTATTAGTAAAAAAAAAAATTAAATTGAGGCAAAAATAGTGGTTATTAAAGTGAGATTTTATTTGTTTATATAGCAGTTCCATTAAATGTGGCAAGCCGGCATTCAGCTCACTTTACAAAATTAAATCTTTGAGTTTGTTTACTTCATAATTAACTGTGTACATTAT
Source organism: Strongylocentrotus droebachiensis (assembly GCA_035222895.1). NCBI lineage: Eukaryota > Metazoa > Echinodermata > Echinoidea > Camarodonta > Strongylocentrotidae > Strongylocentrotus > Strongylocentrotus droebachiensis. The sequence goes on from JAVYIG010000358.1 coordinate 624,167, forward strand.
TATGCAGTGCCAGTACGTAGGCCTACTGAGCTGTGGAGGTTATGTTCAAAATCGTCATTATTCAAAGATGATCATTTTCAACAACAGTCGGGATTAAGAGTCACATCACCCTGGTTACTAGCTGCATACTAAACAATCTAGAACGGAAAGAAAATGATTTAGTTTACATAGATCTACATACCTGCTGATACGTAACAGCAACGACTCAGTTCTGCAAATGCACAAGGGCTGACGATGCGATGACACTGTCGTTCGGCCTCGGAGTATCCACGGGTGGTACAGGGTAGTTGATCACTCATTCACTGGCACTGCCACTGCAGCAAACTACAATTCGTGCTCGCTCAATAATGCCGATTTTCTACCTGATCGTGACTTTTCTATTTACTATTCTGATTAAGTTGCGGCCCAAAGTCAGCATACAAGATCAAACTATCTATTTTTGTTACTAATCTCCCATTCTAGGCATTTTTCGGACTCTTCACCACAGTGTGTATGTTTACTGGATTGCGTTACGTGATACATGTGAGTTAGTTGCCCCGCCCCCAATGTTGTATAACTTGTCAATACTCTATCGTGATTGGTCGAAAGACCAGTTACTTGGTAGGTAGGGGTTTGGTCATATTACAGCAGCACCCCCCCCCCCCCCCCCAATCTGCTAAAAGAGCACTTAGAATAGGTATATCGAAAAAGTCATTCAAGACTAAGTTAAAGGGGGAAGGGGGGGGGGGATAGGAGAAAAAGGAGGGGGAAAATAAAGAAAAGGGAAGGGAAAAGGACAAAGTTAAGTCGAACATGACTAACTTATAACTTATAACTTAGTCTTGAATGACTTTTTCGATATACCTATTCTTAGTGCTCTTTTAGCAGATTGTCCCCGCCATTAATCCTGCCAGAGTTGCTGGTTTCATTGTCATATTATTTGTTGTCATCCCTGTGGCCGCGAAGAGTTCTGCCTACCACAAACAAAGTTTCTATCCGTTTCGCAAGCACTTTTTACATCGCATACATGTAATGATTATTGCTTCCAGTTTGAACTTCAACCATTTCCCCTTCGATTTAAACGATCTAGAAGAGATTTATTGTGGAAATTATATGTTCCTGTAGTAAGTTATTAATGAACTTTTAAAGTATTTTGATGCAAACTTCTAATTAACCATACATGTGGGTCTAGAAATGTCAGCTGCAGTAAGCCCATACTGTGGCCATGTATTTGTCTTATGTCTAGTCTAGTGGTGAAAGAAGTTGAGTTCTCTCAAAAAATTTACTGACATGGAGGACAAGAGTTAATTTTATATTTCAAGTACATACCACTACCAGTAGTTGTATTCAAAGTTTATTGTACTGTACATGTATGTCTACAACTCCACAAGGACGTGTGTATATCAAAGCTTTATCATTACATAACGGCACCCCCCCCCCCACCCCTTCGGAAAATTTGAAAAAGTGCCAACAAAAAATGTATAGCAAATATTGACTAAAGACTGCAACACACTTTTAGGCTCTGGAGGGCCCAAGAGTGCAGCGTTTAGAAAAATAAAAATGGAAAAATCTTCTCTCGGTAGCTACGCTCCCTCGCATGATATCCCTCAAAATATACAAGAAAATATTGTAGAAAAGTAAAGTGTGAAAAAGTATATTGTTTGTTTATATACTATAGTTTTGCTAAGGAATGTAATTTTGTAATACAACAAAACTTCAAAAGCCTGTGAGGGGATAGTCACTTCCGTCACCTTCATTCCTCTCGTTCACTATGCTCCCTCGCACTGGCGGACTGACAGGGAGCCTGGGGGCAGTTGCCCTCCAAAATAAATTCAAACGTGGCTTGAAACATAATGCATGACCCTACAGAGAAATTGTTCCTTTTGAGGAACGGGAAAACTGCAATGAATTATTGATAATGTATTGTGTTTTTTTTTGTATTTGTGGGGGCGGCCCCGTACCCTAGCCACCATTGCGTACATTCATGATTCAGTGGCTAAGCACTGTTACTGTGAGGCTCCAGAATCAAAACCGTGTCGATTAATAGTTGATTATCATTATAGTGGCACACATTATGCTTCATCAGTCACGCAAAACAAACACTCGCAAATTATTATTCAATAAAATCTGAGAATGTATACTATTATCTAGATCTATTACGAATAAATCATTGTCAAAATCATTCCATAAATTAGGGTAAAAGTAATTATTCCATCTTTATCAATATGAACCAATGCAAGCTTTAGCTTGCTATAATCTTTACAGTTTCATTGGCATCTTCTGATTATCGGGAAATCATTCCCGGCAAGTTAGTCTAGCCTATATTCTCTCGAAAAGGTTCTATATAGCATATCTCTCTCTCTCTCTCTCTCTCTCTCTCTCTCTCTCTCTCTCTCTCTCTCTATCTCTCTCTCCCTCCCTCTCTCTCTCTCTTTCTCTCTCTCTCTCGCTCTCTCTCTCTCTCTCTATCTATCTCTCCTCTCTCTCTCTCTCTCTCTCTCTGTCTATCTCCATCTCCATCTCTCTCTCTCTCTCTCTGTCTATCTCCATCTCCATCTCTCTCTCTCTCTCTCTCTCTCTCTCTCTATCTATCTCCATCTCCATCTCTCTCTCTCTCTCTCTGTCTATCTCCATCTCCATCTCTCTCTCTCTCTCTCTCTGTCTATCTCCATCTCCATCTCTCTCTCTCTCTCTCTCTGTCTATCTCCATCTCCATCTCTCTCTCTCTCTCTCTGTCTTATATCTCTCTTTCTTTTTCTCTTTCTCTCTTTCCGACATTATTGTTTTGCTCAAATGCAACCGGACACATCGACGCCGAATTGATGGCGAATTAAATCGGCGAGCAAAGCGGCGGCAAAGCGTAACAAAGCTTAATTAAAGCGTAAAGACCGTCACGTCATCTGTTGTTCTTAATTCTAGATCTATCGAATTTTTTTGGATTTATTTTATGATTACATGATTATAACGACTGCTATGATACGATCCACGATTGTATTATGAGCAAATACACAGTCTTTTTATTTTTTTTTACAAAACACTCAATGTAGGAAATTTGAAGGTCCAATCTTCAACTATCTGTTGTTGATTGGTCAGGAATAACTGACTGTACAGATGTAAATGAGGCATGGTCAATATTTCAACATTTTTTTTATCTCTCAGATTTTATCTCAAACCATGACTGTACGCAGCGGGGGCTTGGGTAGGGGGCAGTTTCCATAAAAAAAAAACAGAAAATGCAATAAATTTTCAATAATTTATTGCATTTTACCCCGGTTCCCAACATAAAAAATCCTCTGTGTGCCCATGCCTTGAGCCATAATGCATGGCCGTCCAGAGGATTTGTTTATGATGGGGACCGGGGTAAAATGCAATAAATTATTGAAATTTATTGCATTTTCTGTTTTTTTTTTTATTTATGGAAACTGCCCCCTACCCTAGCCCCCGCTGCGTACAGTCATGGTTCAGTGACAAAGCAATGGCCTCGTAACTATGAGGCCCCAGGATCAAAACCGTGTCGATGTGCTATATTAGTGCCCTTGTGTGGGGCATTAATCCTCATTACTGTCATTTATGACTTAAGGGCGTAGGTCCCCTAGTTGATAAGCATAGTAGCATACCCATGCTTTAGCAGTCACGCAAAAAAACACATTGTCAAATTATTATTCAATAAAATCTGAGAATGTATACTATTATCTAGATCTATTATTTTTAAATTATTTTTAAAATAATTCCATAAATTGGGGAAAAACAAAAATATTCCAACTTTATGAGGCAGCGACAGTGTATCTTGTCGAGTACTTTTCCAGAGGATATGAAAATAGCAAAAGTGACTCCACTTTATAAAAAGAAAGATAAAACTGATGTTAGCAACTATAGACCTATTAGTGTTTTAAGCGTAGCATCAAAGATTCTAGAAAAATCGGTTTGTGTTCAAATTGAAAGATACTTCAAAGAAAATGATATAATTTATGAATTTAAATCTGGTTTTCGACATGATTATTCGACTGAAACGTGTCTAATTCATTTGACTGATTATTATTATGCTATAATCTGTGTATAGGGAGAAATCTACAGTTTCATTGACATCTTCTGATTATCGGGAAATCATTCCTGGCAAGTTAGTCTATTCTCTCGAGAAGGTTCTATATAGCTTCTCTCTCTCGCTCTCTCTCTCTCTCTCTCTCTATCTATCTCCATCTCCATCTCTCTCTCTCTCTCTCTCTATCTATCTCCATCTCCATCTCTCTCTCTCTCTCTCTCTCTCTCTCTGTCTTATATCTCTCTTTCTTTTTCTCTTTCTCTCTTTCCGACATTATTGTTTTGCTCAAATGCAACAAGACATGACCCGGACACTCCATTAGTGTTTGTACTTTGTAACCACATTTTCAATGTCATTTCTGCCTATTAGGCCTATGCCGTCACGTCGTGTTTTTTTTTTAAATTCTGGATCTATTGATTTTTTTTTTAATGAATACATGAATGATTTTGTTTTTGTTTTTTGCACTTTTTCAAATTTTCCGGGGATCGCCGCCCCTGCTCCCGAGTTTAATCATGTTAAAGCTTTAATGTACACACGTCCTTGTGGGTTCGTAGACATACTAGATGATTATGAACCAATGCAAGCTTTAGCTTGCTATAATCTGTGTATAGGGAGAAATTTACAGTTTCATTGGCATCTTCTGATTATCGGGAAATCATTGCTGGCAAGTTAGTCTAAATTCTCTCGAGAAGGTTCTATAAAGCTTCTCTCTCTCCCTCTCTCTCTCTCTCTCTGTTGATATATCTCTCTTTCTTTTTCTTTTCTCTCTTTCAAGCTACATTATTGTTTTGCTCAAATGCAACCGGACATGACTCAGCTACTCCATTAGTGTTTGTACTTTGTAACCACATTTTCAATGTCATTTCTGCCTATTATGCCGTCACGTCATCTGTTGTTCTTAATTCTAGATCTATCGATTTAAAAAAAAACTTAAATGAATACATGATTATAACGACTGCTATGATACGATACACGATTGTGTTATGAGCAAATACACAGTCATGTTATTCTTCTTGCAAAACACTCAATGTAGGAAATTTGAAGGTCCTATTTCGAGGAGAACAAAAAGAGGGTTATAAAGGTCAAATAAACAAAATTATCGAAATCATCTAGCAACAATAAAATGAGAAATGGCATTTAGTGAAGAATGGCTTCATATTTGTTTAAATGTAAGAAGAGGGGAAACCCCAACTGAGACCGGGGGGGTGCCTTTTCAAACTGGCACAATAAATTTAATCAAGTCAAACATAAGACCTCATAAGACCGATATGAAGATGGGCTCAGTTTCGGGACACATTTTGTCTATGTGTCTAGACAATGGACCCTACCTTTAGAACATGCATAACTGACAACTCACAAAAAAAGAATAAAAAAGTTCATTTCGGTGTTTATTTTGTGACTAGTCATCATCACGTGATACTACAGAAACATCCTAATTGTTCACTGTTCAAGCCTCGCCCTGAGAAGTACCAGCAACAGATACAGAATATATCCTAAAAATAGGTGTCAAGTAATTCTTCGTGGAAGTACTCACGGAAGTGCAAGCAACACATTTTGAAACAGGGCGTTTTTTATCCTATAACTATTATTTGTGCTCTTGCGATCTTCAGAAAGTTTAGCTCACCGCTTGCAACTAGTCATTTCTGCTGCTGCTGTTGTTTCTGCTGTTGTTATCCAGTCTCATCCTCAAAATAAGACACAATGACCCTTTTAATGAAATTGATGACTGTGGCCTGTGTCGCCTTCATCTTCTCCATTGGATGCATGCATGGTCACGGTGGTGGTGAGTAAGCAATTACTTATGATCATTAACATTAAGGTATTCAGGTATTCATTCATTAATTCATTCACCCAGCAATTCATTCATTTAGCAATGTATTCACGAATTGAAATTGAATTGAATTTTTCTAACAAAACATTACAAATCAATTATAGGCATTTAAAACAAATGTAAGAAATACATGTTGTAAACAGAGGGGTCCACTAAAAAGCAATGCCTGTACATGTGTGAACACCTCAAATAATACTTAGGAATAATGAGTAAATAAATTAACTAATCCGTAACTACAAAAAGAACTACAAAATATGGAAAAGAAAAAGGGGGATGCCAACATAGACGAGAAAGGGAAAAGACAATGCTTTACATGACAAAGATAGAAGAACACGGTTATAATACGAATTCATCAACTTAGTCATTCATTCATTAACGTTACTTTCTTTATATATAATAAGTCTGGTCTGTTTATTTAATGAACAGAAAATTATGTTCGTACGATCGTGTTTTAAACCTCGAAACTTTAAATAACGACCCACTATAAACAACGACTATGGTTCACACGACCCTGAACCAAGACTGGGTTTCGGCAAGCCGTCGTAAACTCGTAATTACAAGTAAAAGAAGTTAAATTGTGCCACCCCTCCCCCCCCCCCCCCCCCAAGCTAGTCGTAGTTATCGCGTTAACGTTTGATCTTTGTTTCGAAGTTCCGGTAAAATTAAAAACTTCCGAAGCCACGATCGTCCACACAGTACTTAAAGAGAAGGTTCATTGATTAAAAAAAAACTAACTTGAATGTCATTAATACAAAGGTGACACTTTGATTGGCCAAGGTCATCAAAAGCGAATGCTTGGAAACCCGATATGAAGTAGACCTAAAACTTGCATGATGGCCATCTGTTAGCTTACCAGTTTCTAGTAATACGCTATTTGCCATATTTGTGATTTTCTATGAACCCGCACTTTAACCACAAGCTAATTACCTCGAATTTAAAACTAAAACAGTTTAAGAGCCCTCCTGTTTTGCTACCACGTTTAATTTCAATAACATCTTGATAATGGAAACAAAACTGTACGCTCGTAATTATGTTTTAGGCGACTAGAACTCATTATGTGCCAGAAATTAATGAGAGGTGGCATATACGGAAGTATTGTGGGAGACCAAGAGTAATTATAATATCACATTGCCGTTTTTTTTATATTAAAGGCCTGGCCATATCGAATGAAACATGATCGCAAAGACTTTCGAGAAATCAACTTCAGAGTATTTACAACATCCCGTTGTATTTATATAGAAATCAAGTTCTGACTATGTCATTGTGCGTTCATTTGAACAGTCGACGCATAAGGCAACTGGAATTGCCCTAGGTTGATATCTTTGAACGTTTTTTGCTTTCATGTTATGAATATAAAGGCCTCTTCGATATCCCGTTCAGCGTGTTACTTGTTCTGTGTTTTATAATGTAGCATCTCATTTAGTTCTCTTCTAACATCTACTCACCAGGTACACGTGAAGCAGCTATATACAGAGTTTACAAAAGTGGGCAGCTCGCATTACATTGTGTCTTAAAGTTAGACCGAGAGAGATAAAAAAAAAAAAAAAAAAAGGTGAGAGAGAGAGAGAGAGAGAGAGAGGGGGGGGGGGGATAAAAGGAGGAGGAAAATATCTATTTCATACAACTTCGTCCGAGAAATTCAATTTTCTCGACGAACAACCAAACTAAAAGCACAAAAACCTGTCTAAAGAACTGTGAAATCACGCGATTTCATAAAAATGTCAACATGTTTTCGCATACATTGCAATAAAACTGCACTGCCCATTTTTCGCATTTAAGGATGTTCCTTATTCCTTTGTACCAATTGTATAGTGGGCATCTCCTGAATATAATCATTTTAAAGCTTTAATGTTTATACTTCCTTGTAGAGTAGTAGACATAGCGATCGAGGCGCTATGGGGGGGGGGGGGGGGGGGGGGGGTTCATGGAACAATTAGTCGGTGATTTTCACCGACTAATATCATTTTCACCGACAGTTCTTTTGTCACCGACTATTTTCTTGGCCTCTAATTGGTCAAATTTAGTCAGCGCTGACAGTAGCTGTTGTCGGCGGACAAACTGTTGATGAAACGCCCCCCATGAATCATCGTTATCTTGCTCAGTTTAGAGATAAATAATTTACAGTTTCATTGGAATCTTCTGATATTCGGGAAATCATTGTTCTACAATCCTTCTTCGCAAGTGAGTCATCTTTCTTTAGCGTTCAACTAAATGATTTTCTCTTTCATTTCTCTCTCTCTCTCTCTCTCTGTCTCTCTCTTTCTCTCTCTCTCTCTCTCTCTCTCTCTCTCTCTTTTCCCTCTCTCTCGTTTTTCTCTTTCTTACACAGTCATTGGTAATTTGATTAAATACAACAAGTCATGACCCGGATACCGGATACATTTGTGTTTATAACCGCATTTCATCGTCATTCCTGCCTATCATGATGCCATGTCGTCTGTTGTTCTATATTCTTAATTTACTTTTATATCAATCTCCCCTTCGCCTCTATCTCTCCTTCTCCAACCCCCCCCCCCTTCTCTCTCTCTCTCTCTCTCCCTTACAAGATGTTTTTCTCGAACGCAGACAAATATGAGCCGAATGTTTTGTACAAGTTTATAACCACTTTCTCTCACGTCACGCCATCAATTTTTCTTTACCCTGGATTTATGTTATTGAGCCCGTATATTAGCGAACCAACCAACTGTGTATCGTTGGGTATCTCTTCCATTGTAATATTGGTGTTATAAATAGGTGGGCCAAGCCGACTCTAAACAGATTGATTCATGGCCAATGTAGGCAGTGGTGGATCAAGGGTGGGGGCATGGGGGCATGGGCCCCCACCCTTGCACAAAAAAGATGGTATTTTACCTTTTTTTTTCTCAAGGGGGGGAGGGTGGGGGGGGGGGCGTTGAGTAAAAAAGAGAAGATAGTGCTCACTACCCCCCCCCCCCCCCCCCTGCGCGCGCTTATGCACCACTACTAAATATTTTCTCACGAATTGGGCCCCGTCCCTCGCCACCGGCTGGATCCGCCCCTGATTGAAGATGATATCATTGTTTGATCGGTATGTAGTCAGTCTGGTCTCTGAGTCTTGTTTGTGTGACTAAAGAGTAGAAGCGTCTCAAAGCTGCTTGGGGCACTCATCACCCCGTTGCGTTATTACATTGATTGACATTAGTTGTACTGTTGCCAGTAAAGTTAATTTAAAACAAATCCTTATCTCTCTTTATGAAATGATTCTGACAGTACGATTTATTCTTGATAGATAAATTTATGATAATCTCAGAACCTTTATATATAGAGGTTAATTTCTCTGACTCTTTACATTGGCCGATATGGTGCTGAGAACTGATCTATCAAGAACAAATTATATTATCACTATCATGCACGAAAAGAGGTAACAAAGAAAGACAAATCCCATCTTTATGGGCAACAGTGGATATGTCCGTTGCACAAAACGCGTCATTTCGACTACGTTTACTTTTCATGCGCTAATACAGATTTCGAAGGAAATTAAGTGCTCGCCTTTTTATTCAACACAACGCAATGTTACACTATACGATGTCACTCTCACAGTCCTACGTCAGTATAATGACGGATCATGCGCACTTGGCGTAGAACATAACGAGAAATGAGTTCTGGCAATACAAAATACATTAATACGAAACTTGTGAAATATATCCTTATTTTCACGTGTATGTGCCACACATAATGAAATCAAGAATCAGCTAAAAATTTGAACATTCTGTTCAATATTTTGCATGTTGTTGATGTTGTTTTTATTTCCGTATAATAAAATCAGATACAAATACATATAAAGTAATCATACAGAGAAAAGGGACCGTATACGGCTGGTAGCCCATTTTCAGCTGCAACTATTGTTGCTGCTGGTCTTCCATGGGGCCAGTTTATATACAATGTACAAAATATACATGTATACGCATATATTTCGCACTAATAGTACCAGTTGAATTATGTTCATTATGCTCTTTTATATGATAAGCCGGGTACATTCTAACTTTGCATTTTCAAATTGTAAATTTTGTTTTATATTTCAGCATACGCATTCGAGTGTGAAGCCCTCCCTGGCGGAGAGGTCCCTAAGATAACCAACTTTATCTCGGCCGACAACAGCTTCAACGGCACGACTATATGTATGATGCAATACGAGGTGCCACAAGGGGCAAACCTGTGGCAAGGCATGCTGGCAGCTACTCAGCAACAAGGAGATAACTTCACGTAAGATGAATCTATGTGTAGGGAAGTAAACATAGACAAGGAGTATTCTAAAGGCGGGGAGGCGCCTGGCAAAACATACCAGAGAGAAAGAGAGAGAGAGAGGGAGAGTGAGAGAGAGAGAGAGAGAGAGAGAGAGAGGGAGAGAGAGGGGGAGGGAGAGAGAAAGATGTGGAGAGGTAGAAGGATAAGGAAGAGAGAGAGAGAGAGAGAGAGAGAGAGAGAAAGAGGGGGGGGGGGACTCTATGGAACAGGCCTAACGCCAGTCTTCCAAGAAAGTCGGCCTAAAATCCCAAAACGCTTTCGGAAAACAAAATACAATATCCTCATCTTTTGTCATACTTCCTCCTTCATTTTCAGTCAATTTATTAATGTTCTTTCTTATTTTTATATTCTAGCTTCGATGCAACTTTGAATGCTAAGTACGGCCACTACATTACAACCATAAACGGTGTCACAGGGGCTGATGATTATTACTGGGCAATCTTCGACGCAGAAGGTATAGCGACCCCTGTTGGTAAGAATCGGCATGTCCATACATCTATCGTACAAAATATGGATGTTATACCCAGGATTTTTGTTTTAAAAAATAGTAACTTGAAATAAAAAATGTAAAAAGCAAAAGAAACAAAAACAAAACCAAAAGCAAAAATCAAGCAAGCAATCCATTAAAAACAACCTGCTAAACTGCTGAAATCTCTCAACCGAACCTTTTTATGAGGGGAATTCAATTTGCATATAATAGCCGTTGCTATGACAGGTAAACTTAAGAAAGTTTCTGACATGTCAAGAGAAACCGTTGTTTAAGAAGTATGCAAATAATTAGCTAACGTTTCTGTTTCATTCTTTCTCGATTAATGTATTTTTATGCTGTCCTTTTCTTTGTTTTTGTTTTCTAGCTCCAATTTAACCCTCTTTTTTAATTTCTCTTTTGCAGGCGTAGACGCTTTAGTCCTGGAAGATGGTGCTTCATACATTTTTAATTACACGTACGCTCCTCCGTACAACGCCAGTAATCCAGATTATACTACCGTGAACTACACAGGTAAATATTATATTAACCCTTTTGATTAATTATTATTCTATTGTATCATGCCTCCTTGTCGTTTTGAAATCAATAATACTTATTACATTATAATACATACAATATGGGACATATAAATTATTTTAATGTGTGAGTGGTGATGTGTGTATGTGTGAGGGGGAGGGGGGGGGGGGTTACACAATTTATTTGTTTTAAGATTTACGATGGACGGGGATTTTCAGATTTTTCAAATGAGGTAGATAGCGAGATATTTAATAGGCCTAGGAAAGTTACTCTTATCAACAGACTACAAATAGAAGTTCAATATAAAGTGCTACATGGAGCAGTATATACTTAAGAACACTTATTGAGATTCGGCTTTGTTGAACAAAGTTTATGCTCATTTTGTGAGCAAAAGTTAAAAAACATATTTACACTTGTTCTGGGAGTGTGTACATGTTCAAAGGTTAGGGCAGAATGTAATGGCTCAGTTTGATCTAAGGGAATTATGGTCTGTCGATTGGATGGATATTCATTTAGGGTTGTCGGGTTGTTCCCACGAATTAAGATATTGAATACAATAATTTCTGCAATGAAATATTGGATATATAGATATAGGGGAAAGTCCGTAATACTGTCTTTGGGTGAGTTTCAAAAAGAACTGCTGGGATATAGGGAAGAAGAAAAAATTATTGCAGGGATGGCAGGTAAATTATAGCCTTACATTTACAGAAGTGGGAACTAGCGAAGTATTCATGAACTTTTATTGTTGTTGTTGTTGTTGTTGTTTTAGTTTTAAGGGCGTGTGTCATTGAATTGTGAATATTTACGCCGAATTCAAGTTTTTTAATAATTTTAAATGGAAACAAAAAAAAAACAAAGGGGAGGGGAAAAAAAATTGACGCTGTACAATTTTTCGCATTCTGCGGAGATTCCAGACAGGCTGTCAACATAATTTAACCGTTTTGTGCGTATTTTCTGGCCAGCCCGGTTCGGTACGTTGAAAAGGCTTCTCGGCTTGCATGTTCATGCGCAGCCTAGGCCCCTCCAATACCGGTCAAAGACTAACACTGGGTTATTGTAGTCTCGTTTTAAGTATTCATTCATTTCTAGAATTATTATTATTATTCTGTCTCTCCAATTTTGGGTATTCTGAGGAGGCTAGGAACAGTGTGTGGTAGTGGTGAGTCAAGGGGGGGGGGGGCGGCCCCCCTGGGAAAAAGACGTGTAAAAATTAATTTTAACTTTTTTGGGAGATGCCCCCCCCCCTCCCCCTGGCGCTCAAGGGGGGGGGGGGGAGGGGATGGGTGCAAATTTTCAGATTTTTGTGCTCACAACCCCCCCCCCCCCCCCCACTGAGCGCATTTTCGGGAGCAAAAAGAAACAAAATTAGTGCTCACTACCCCCAAGAAATCCTGGATTCGCACCTGGTGTGTAGTGTGGTATGCAAGGGTGTCGATTT